>OZ024671.1:3322108-4522108 GCA_964016965.1 Diacarnus erythraeanus | reverse complement strand
AGATAGCACAAAAATTCTATACAAAATGCACAACCTGTTTATTACAAATTATGACTGGTCATAGCAAAAAATTATGCTTATTTTACATACAGCACTCATTACTTACTACAGCCTTTACATTATAATGACAGCCTTAATACAAGTGGATGAATGTCTTCACACTTCTTATGGTACTATATGCCAAAGAGTGAGCAAGGAGCCATTAATTCTCTCCTCTGTGAGAATATAGAAGCAAAATACTTCCACATTCATAGTTATCATCTGGCATGACTTGGCTATTGGTGCTTGCTTCAGAGAATGGTAACATTTTTCCATTTTCAATCAGATGGGATCTGATTCTGCTCTAATCTCATGTAACATTGCCTGGAGAAATTCCAAGACAAAGGGAAGTCGCTGTTGCCATGGTAAACGTTAAGACAACTGGATGAAGATAGTGATAATAATTTAGAAGGATAATAATATCTAATGTTAATAATGAAGAATATATTTATCAGGGATTGCATTGGCACTCCCTACATAGGGATGACGACCATCACTAATTGAAACAATACAAAACTTACCTCTTTTTTCTACAAATTGGGCTACTGCCTTGCCTCAAGAACACTTCCCAACAAGTACTAGGACCTGACAAGTACCTGCTTCAACTTTCAGCAGCAAAACTTGTTACTGACGTCAAAAAACTGCAACAAAAAACGGGATTATACATATAATAATATTTTGTTCACAGTCATGACTCCAACATCATACAACATTTATCAATAATTTATGTACCACGAAGTTGCATTATGCTGCTATTAGTGCATCCTCAGTATCTTGAAATATTATAGTTTTCATGAAGAAAAAAAAATTCCTGGCTGATTCATTACTGGCCTTTGAGAGAAGACGCCATTGTTTTGCCAGGTCTCTGCAGTGGTGTGCTAAGAGAATGCTGCTCTTGAATTTTTTATTCTTTTTTTTTTCTTGGCATGGCAAGAGTAAACTTGATTCACATGTTAATTTAAGTGTAGGTAGGTAACTAAAAAGTTCCTTAACAAGTAAAGGCAAAAAATTTATTCTAAATAAAAAAGGTAGATACATAACCAACTAGCTACCTGTAGTAGCAGTTAGCTAGTCAGTTATGTATCTACATAGTGACTTAGGATTGTGTAGCATACATGCAGCTCAAGTGCAGCAGTCATTTCTATGTCACCTTTTTAAAAAATTTTTGCCTTAAGCTACTTGTTATAATATGGATGAAAATGACCCTTCAATTTATCTTTGTCATGGTCCATGTCCACTGACCTATACAAAAGGAGAAAACAGATTTTATAAGTGTATAATATTCATACAGTTAACTGACACCTTGCTGGGCTTATCAGACAAGTGTTTGAGCATCCAATTTTAGCTGACTATCTTAGGCCAGGCTCACTATTCAGCCATAGATTACAAGAGAGGTATTGTTTTCCACAGCTTAAGGCAGTATTAGCTAGGCTGTTTCTTATTTAAGATTAACTAGTAACTTTTCTGGCTAAGAAGGTTTTAATCTTTGGTAAATAATGGTTGGCACCCAATTTCAGGCAGTACAACCCTACATTTCAGCTTTAGCTAGCTCTATTACCACTTGCCAACCCTTGTGCACAACCCTTACATTTAGCTCACACTAGCCTATTTTGCTAGTTCACCTGACAAAATTAGCTAGCTAAACCCTGCCTACCTTAGAGTTTTCTGATTGCTAGGATCCAGTTTTCAATGGCCTGTCTTCCTGCATCTCCTGAGATCACTGGTGGGCATAATCAAAGAGCCTACAGCCAAGATCATTTAACACTTTCTGTGATTGGGTGTGGTTCATTAAAATGGTCGTGGTCAGAGGGTTAACAATAAAATATATTTTGAGAAGTTTATTTCCTTGAACATACCGAATTTTTGAGTAACTATAAAGTACATGACAAGTTATTTTTAAATCAGTATATCTATACTCTTGTATTGTACTATACTCAATTGTCATGCAAGTCACAATAAGAGCACCACTGACACAATAATAGATAGATATTTCCTACCCCAAATTAAAGACTTCTTTTAGGAAAGTATGAGAGCAGACAGTCTTTTCTCTTTGTATTTAGAAATCATCAGATAAAAGCTAAATCGCTGTCTCGAGCTTACTCAAGCTACTGCAACAACGTCGATTAAAGTAACCTTTCTTTGATAAATAAGGTTAAACTACAATAACATATGGATTAAATAATGGTAGAGTAATTAGTTTAGTCAGTAAGTCAGCACTTCTACTAAGTCTTCAGCCTCTCCTCTTTAGAAATACACCCTTGTGCCGGTGCTAGCTCTAGCTCTGCTCTTCGCTCAGTCTCTTTTTATATTTCAAAAGATGCCGTCTCTTTAGAAACTTGTCTCCCCCTCAACCTTCTGGAATCTTCTGTATATTCTGATTGGTTGTTAGGAATTCCACCACAAGGCCTACACGGGTCTATGTAACTCTCAGCTTCTAGTTCTGACACATTTCTCCCCTCCTTCTTTATGGCAAAGCCATGGTCACTCTCCTGAGGTAATCTTGACAACATATCTGCATTAGCATTATCTTTTCTTTTCCGATGTTCCACTGTAAAATTGTAAGGTTGCAACGCTACATCTGGTGAGTCTTGCATTTTTTTCCTTCATAGTCTTGAGCCACGTTAGCGCTCTATTATCTGTCTGTAACAAAAAGGGTTTCCCAAGTAAATAGATTGAGAAAGCTTTCACTGCCAATAGTATCGCTAAACATTCTTTCTCAATAGTTGCATAATTTCTCTCTCTGGGTAGTAGTTTTCTGCTATAGTAAGCAATGAGTTGATCATTTTCGTCACCTTGACTTAACACAGCTCCGATCCCTTGATCAGATGCATCTGTTTGTAATTTGAATGTTTTACTAAAATCTGGATTCTTGAGCATCACAGAGCACATGAGATCTTTCTTTAACTTCTCGAATGCAGACTCCCCCTTTTCCAATTTGATGTCCCATATATGTACAACTTTCCATTCCAAATGAACATTTCTTGAGCTTCAAGGTAAGTCCTGCTTTCTGTAGTTTCTGAAACACAGTCTCTATGTTTCTCCCCATTCAGTTCCATAGATTACTACATCATCCAGATGAATTTCTTCACTTCCCCATAGCATGGTGTCCATCAGCCTTTGGAAAGTTGCTGGGGCTCTGCTTAGCCCAAATGGCGTTACTCTAAATTGCAGTAACCCTAAAGGACTAGTGATGACTGTCTTTTCCTTATCTTCCTCAGCAAGTGGCACCTGCCAGTATCCTTTGCCAAGTGTAATGTGGTGATATACTGTGACTGTTCTAGCTGCTGTCATAAGTAGCTGTATTTATATCCCGCACTTCGCTTCTGTAGTATGGTAGCTCTTCCTCTTCATCTTTTATCCAACATGCCTTTTCACTTTCTTCTGATTCATGCCATTGAAAAAGCTTCTTCCTACCATAGCTTAACTGAATTTTGTAGTTAACTTGTCCTACTTTCTTGGTAATAGGGTAATGTCCTTTCCATTTAACAAGTAGTTTCTCGGTTCTGGTTGGTAATAACACTAGAACCTTGTCTCCTACATTCAGGTTTGTCTCTCTAGCCTTTTGATCATACCATGACTTCTGCCTTCATTGATATTTTTCCATATTCTGTCTAACTATTTCCTTGGACTCTTGTAATCGATCATATACACCCTGTACATAACTCAGTACATCGTCCTGGCCATCCTGTTGTTCTCCTATCCATCCCTCTTGTAATGCATCCAGTGGTCATCCTACATCTCCTAATTCGAATGGACTAAATCCTGTTGACTCTTGAGGAGCTTCACGAAAAGCAAATAGGCCATTATGGCACCCATTTATTCCAATCTCTTCCTTCTCTATCAATTATCTTTCTCAACATTTGTTTCAGAGTTTGATTGAACCGTCATCAAACCATCGGTTTGAGGGTGATAAGGAGTATTTCTTATGCTTTTGACTCCTAACACTCAATATAACTCTTGCAACAGGGCTGACATGAAATTACTCCCTTGGTTGGTTGATATTTCTTTCGAAACTCTATGACTTGATATGATTTCTATCAACTGCTACTGCTGGAGCAGTAAATTTTCTAAGGGGGGAGGTATTGCTTCAGGGTATTTAGTAACATAGTCACTTAGTACTAGTATATACTTGTGTCCACTCTTTGATCTAGGTAATGGTCCCACAATATCCATTGCAATCCTCTCAAAAGGTTCTCCCATAATTGGTAAATTAACCAATGGTGATTTCCTAGGTTTCTGTTTGGAACATAATGGACATTCTGGACATTGCTTGCAATATTCCTTAACATCTCTAAAAACTATGGGCCAATAAAATCTTCTCAATATTCTCTGAGTGGTTTTATTTATACCAAAATGTCCTGATAGAGGAATGCTATGGGCTAATTATAGTACATTTACCCTATACTGTTTAGGTAGTACTAGTTATTCATACTTAGCATCTTTTTGATCTCTGGGTTTCCAACTTCTTAGCATAATTCCATTCTTCTCTGTTATTCTGTCTGGCTCTTCTTTCTGCTTGCATTCTTGTATTTCCTGGTCTTCCGACTGTAGTTGTGACTGTATAGAGGCTAATTGCCCAACTCTTTGAGCTCCTATCTCCTAAGTATTGCTTTGATTGACTTTCTCCGAATAAGTCGTCTGCAAACCTCTGAAAATCTCACTCGACACCGGGATCTTCCTTGTGATCAAGATATTCTTGATGTAGGTGTTTCTATTGAATTTCCCTCTTGGATCTCTACACCATCTTCACCAATGTCTTCAACACTGGACTCTTCTAGCTGAGAGTCTAGCTCTGTAGTGTTTAATTATGGTGCTGAGGCTGAAAGAGTCTCTGCTAACAGTTTGACAATTCCTCCATCCCATTGCTCTTCTTGTTTCTGTTGCTCCTCCAACTCTAGTCTCTGTTTCTTTTGTGCTCTCGTTTCTACCACTAATAGTTGTTCGTCTGAATTCTGTTCTAGACGTTTGTAATGTTCTTCCTTAGCTAATTTTCCCCATATCAATTGGTACAATGGTAAATCTCTTCCCAAGAGTACTGGGGCAGCTAGCTTGTCCATTAATGACACCTCTCTTTGGTACTCCTGACCATTGATATTCAGCTTGACTTTTACTAACTGGTTCCTTGCCATAAGCTGTTTTCTGAGTTACATATTTACCTAGCAGACATTCCTTTGGGACCAAACACTTCCTTACAAATGTTTTGTCACATCCTGTATCTATTTTCATTCTAACTAATGCACTTTCCTCTACACTTCCCATATATGAATCAATGAACTGTGCTTCCATCAATTCAAAGGTTTCAGCTCTACAATTCTTGGCAATATGTCCCTTCTTGTTACAGTTATAAGAAGTGATATTACTCAAATAGTCAGGTCTGTTGTGAGCTCCTTCTGATTCTCTCTTTACAGTGGGTTTTCCCTTTAATTTTGAGCTGTAAGAATGTTCCTTTAGTGAACTCTTTCTGTCTGGTGTAGGCTTGTGATTGTCCATAGAGTGACATTCTTCATAAAGGCTCATATATTTAGCTGTTTCCTCTGGAGTTGTTGGGTTTCTCTCCTGCACCCATTCCTCTCTGTCTCATGTAATCCCCACATAATTCCCTCTACGTAGATTTTATTTAGTAATTGTTCCATATCCTCCTCTGGTTCAAGCCATTTATCTGTCATCTTGCAATATTTCTTGACATACGCCATTGGAGGCATAGTGTTCTCTTTTTAAATTTTTCTACTTGAGCTCTTCGATCTTCTGGGGTAAGATTGAAAAAGGTGAACAAGGCTGTCTTCAGGTCATCATAGGAAACTTTAGTCAAGCTGATTCCATTACATGCTTCCATAGCTTCTCCATGTACACTTCCAACACATCGTATAGCGGGAAATTTTTGAGGGTAAATATCTTGGTGGTTTTCAATAATCAAATTATTTTATTGGTGGAAAAAAGTTGTGGTTTACAGCTTTGTGCCATCTCAATTAAACGATAAAATTAAAAGTTGTGGGTAAAACATTCATTGTTTTATTCTAACCACAAAAACCACAAAGATATTTCCCCTCAAAAATTCCCTGCTATACGGTACTCTACCCATCTATCTTTGTCAACTCGAACAAGTTCCATCTTTACTGATATAAGAAACTTCCAATATCTTCTCCGTTTTTGTAGTTTGACATCTTTCTTGAATAATTGTTCTTGAGGCTGTCGAGGTTCCCAAAGTTGGTCTATCATCCTATTCTGTACTTTCAGTATCTCTTCATCATGCTTGATCGCCTGTTGTCCCATTAATTCAGCTAACTGTTGTATTGCTCTTTCCATCTCTGTACTTTGTAATAGAGGGGTCAACACAGGTACTTAAAAATATAATCTTTTCTCTGCTTCCCACTTTCTGTATGGTTGTTGTTCTTCTCACTACTGCTTGTTAAAGGTCCTTCGACATCTAGAGTTATTAGCTTGGTGGTTTTCTTCCTCACAGCTGCTTATTGGAATCCCGCTGCTGCCACCAAGATTGTGGTGAGCTTACTCAAGCTACTCCAAAAAATAATCTTTCTTTGATAAATAAGGTTAAACTACAATAACAAGTTTAGTTAGTAAGTCGGCGCTTCTACTAAGTCTTCAGCCTCTCCTCTTTAGAAATACACCCTTGTGCCGGTGCTAGCTCTAGCTCTGCTCTTCGCTCAGTCTCTTTTTATATCCTTCTCTATTTCAAAAAATGCCATCTCTTTGGAAACTAGTTTCCCCCTCGACCTTCTGGAATCTTCCATATATTCTGATTGGTCAGTAGGAATTCCTCCACAAGGCCTGCATGGGTCTGCGCATCTCTCAGCTTCTAGTTCTGTCACAATCTCTTAACTGGAAGAAAAATTTCACCAGTGGGTGTAAGGCTAGTCCACCAACCTGAGATGTCAGAATAACAGAAAAATTGGAGTAACCCAATCTTGTCTGTTATTCAGTGTAGGTATTAGAAAGCAGGAATTTTAGTGTTAGCTATAGTATAGCTGCTCAGGACTAGATACTAACAAACTATAGAGAGAGTGAATTATTATTATAGAAAAGCTTATTGAAATCTCATGAATCATAGAATTATAAATTGATAATTATAATAATAGCACTATACTGTTAATTTTTATTTAGATTATATATACAATGTGTGTGATATCATAAATAAATGTTACAGATGACAGGCCTATGTTAAATGTTTAGTTGTAACCAAAGAATCTACCTATAGACACTGCTTTAGAAAAAATATTTAAATTTCTTGGCTTTGGTAGACCATTATGAAAATTGATATAGCTACTGCAGTACAACTTACAGTTATGTTACACTCGTGCATTTTAAGATGTGGAATACCACACACACTCTTTACTTATGGTAATATATCTCTACACACAGGTTGTAATTGTTATCATATAACTAGAAATGTCACATTTGTACTAAATATCAAATACCATATCATTATTGTATCCTTCTCCTCTCTTTCCTATGTGAATGTTAACACAGGCTATAAGTTATAGTATATAATACCACTTCTTAATGTATTCTCTCCTCTCTTTCCTATGTGGATGTCACAATCTGTTCACACAGGAGGTAAGTTATACTATGATATCAAAAACCATATCTTATTGTATCCTCGTTTCTCTTTCCTATTTGGATGTCACAATCTGTTAACACAGGATGTAAGTTATACTATGATATCAAAAACCATATCTTATTGTATCCTCTTTTCTCTTTCCTATTTGGATGTCACAATCTGTTAACACAGGTTGTAAGTTATACTATGATATCAAAAACCATATCTTATTGTATCCTCTTTTCTCTTTCCTATGTCGATGTTACAATCTATTCATACAGGATGTAAGTTATACTATGATATCAAAAACCATATCTTATTGTATCCTCTTTTCTCTTTCCTATGTGGATATCACAATCTGTTAACACAGCCTGTAAGTTATACTATGATATCAAAAACCATATCTTATTGTATCCTCTTTTCTCTTTCCTATGTCGATGTTACAATCTGTTCATACAGGAAGTAAGTTATACTATGATATCAAAAACCATATCTTATTATATCCTCTTTTCTCTTTCCTATGTGGATGTTACAATCTGTTCATACAGGAAGTAAGTTATACTATGATATCAAAAACCATATCTTATTGTATCCTCTTTTCTCTTTCCTATGTGGATGTCACAATCTGTTAACACAGGCTGTAAGTTATACTATGATATCAAAAACCATATCTTATTGTATCCTCTTTTCTCTTTCCTATGTGGATGTCACAATCTGTTAACACAGGTTGTAAGTTATACTAGGATATCAAAAACCATATCTTATTGTATCCTCTTTTCTCTTTCCTATTTGGATGTAACAATCTGTTCACACAGAGTGTAAGTTATACTATGATATCAAAAACCATATCTTATTGTATCCTCTTTTCTCTTTCCTATGTCGATGTTACAATCTGTTCATACAGGAAGTAAGTTATACTATGATATCAAAAACCATATCTTATTGTATCCTCTTTTCTCTTTCCTATGTCGATGTTACAATCTCTTCATACAGGATGTAAGTTATACTATGATATCAAAAACCATATCTTATTGTATCCTCTTTTCTCTTTCCTATGTGGATATCACAATCTGTTAACACAGCCTGTAAGTTATACTATGATATTAAAAATCATATCTTATTGTATCCTCTTTTCTCTTTCCTATGTGGATATCACAATCTGTTAACGCAGGATGTAAGTTATACTATGATATCAAAAACCATATCTTATTGTATCCTCTTTTCTCTTTCCTATGTCGATGTTACAATCTGTTCATACAGGAAGTAAGTTATACTATGATATCAAAAACCATATCTTATTGTATCCTCTTTTCTCTTTCCTATTTGGATGTCACAATCTGTTCACACAGAGTGTAAGTTATACTATGATATCAAAAACCATATCTTATTGTATCCTCTTTTCTCTTTCCTATGTGGATATCACAATCTGTTCACACAGAGTGTAAGTTATACTATGATATCAAAAACCATATCTTATTGTATCCTCTTTTCTCTTTCCTATGTGGATATCACAATCTGTTAACACAGCCTGTAAGTTATACTATGATATCAAAAATCATATCTTATTGTATCCTCTTTTCTCTTTCCTATGTGGATATCACAATCTGTTAACACAGCCTGTAAGTTATACTATGATATCAAAAACCATATCTTATTGTATCCTCTTTTCTCTTTCCTATGTGGATATCACAATCTGTTCACACAGAGTGTAAGTTATACTATGATATCAAAAACCATATCTTATTGTATCCTCTTTTCTCTTTCCTATGTGGATATCACAATCTGTTAACACAGCCTGTAAGTTATACTATGATATCAAAAATCATATCTTATTGTATCCTCTTTTCTCTTTCCTATGTGGATATCACAATCTGTTAACACAGCCTGTAAGTTATACTATGATATCAAAAATCATATCTTATTGTATCCTCTTTTCTCTTTCCTATGTCGATGTTACAATCTGTTCATACAGGAAGTAAGTTATACTATGATATCAAAAACCATATCTTATTATATCCTCTTTTCTCTTTCCTATGTGGATGTCACAATCTGTTAACACAGAGTGTAAGTTATACTATGATATCAAAAACCATATCTTATTGTATCCTCTTTTCTCTTTCCTATGTGGATATCACAATCTGTTAACACAGCCTGTAAGTTATACTATGATATCAAAAATCATATCTTATTGTATCCTCTTTTCTCTTTCCTATGTCGATGTTACAATCTGTTCATACAGGAAGTAAGTTATACTATGATATCAAAAACCATATCTTATTATATCCTCTTTTCTCTTTCCTATGTGGATGTCACAATCTGTTAACACAGAGTGTAAGTTATACTATGATATCAAAAACCATATCTTATTGTATCCTCTTTTCTCTTTCCTATGTGGATATCACAATCTGTTCATACAGGAAGTAAGTTATATTATGATATCAAAAACCATATCTTATTGTATCCTCTTTTCTCTTTCCTATGTCGATGTCACAATCTGTTAACACAGGTTGTAAGTTATACTATGATATCAAAAACCATATCTTATTGTATCCTCTTTTCTCTTTCCTATGTGGATGTCACAATCTGTTCACACAGAGTGTAAGTTATACTATGATATCAAAAACCATATCTTATTGTATCCTCTTTTCTCTTTCCTATGTCGATGTTACAATCTGTTCATACAGAGTATAAGTTATACTATGATATCAAAAACCATATCTTATTGTATCCTCTTTTCTCTTTCCTATGTGGATGTCACAATCTGTTCACACAGAGTGTAAGTTATACTATGATATCAAAAACCATATCTTATTGTATCCTCTTTTCTCTTTCCTATGTGGATGTCACAATCTGTTAACACAGACTGTAAGTTATACTATGATATCAAAAACCATATCTTATTGTATCCTCTTTTCTCTTTCCTATGTGGATGTCACAATCTGTTCACACAGGAAGTAAGTTATACTATGATATCAAAAACCATATCTTATTGTATCCTCTTTTCTCTTTCCTATGTCGATGTTACAATCTGTTCATACAGGAAGTAAGTTATATTATGATATCAAAAACCATATCTTATTGTATCCTCTTTTCTCTTTCCTATGTGGATGTCACAATCTGTTCACACAGAGTGTAAGTTATACTATGATATCAAAAACCATATCTTATTGTATCCTCTTTTCTCTTTCCTATGTCGATGTTACAATCTGTTCATACAGGAAGTAAGTTATACTATGATATCAAAAACCATATCTTATTGTATCCTCTTTTCTCTTTCCTATGTCGATGTTACAATCTGTTCATACAGGAAGTAAGTTATATTATGATATCAAAAACCATATCTTATTTTATCCTCTTTTCTCTTTCCTATGTGGATATCACAATCTGTTAACACAGTTGGTAAGTTATACTATGATATCAAAAACCATATCTTATTGTATCCTCTTTTCTCTTTCCTATGTGAATGTCACAATCTGTTCACACAGAGTGTAAGTTATACTATGATATCAAAAACCATATCTTATTGTATCCTCTTTTCTCTTTCCTATGTGGATGTCACAATCTGTTAACACAGACTGTAAGTTATACTATGATATCAAAAACCATATCTTATTGTATCCTCTTTTCTCTTTCCTATGTGGATGTCACAATCTGTTCACACAGGAAGTAAGTTATACTATGATATCAAAAACCATATCTTATTGTATCCTCTTTTCTCTTTCCTATGTCGATGTTACAATCTGTTCATACAGGAAGTAAGTTATATTATGATATCAAAAACCATATCTTATTGTATCCTCTTTTCTCTTTCCTATGTGGATGTCACAATCTGTTCACACAGAGTGTAAGTTATACTATGATATCAAAAACCATATCTTATTGTATCCTCTTTTCTCTTTCCTATGTCGATGTTACAATCTGTTCATACAGGAAGTAAGTTATATTATGATATCAAAAACCATATCTTATTGTATCCTCTTTTCTCTTTCCTATGTGGATATCACAATCTGTTAACACAGTTGGTAAGTTATACTATGATATCAAAAACCATATCTTATTGTATCCTCTTTTCTCTTTCCTATGTGGATGTCACAATCTGTTAACACAGAGAGTAAGTTATACGTTATACTATGATATCAAAACCATATCTTATTGTATCCTCTTTTCTTTTTCCTATGTGGATATCACAATCTGTTAACACAGAGAGTAAGTTATACTATGATATCAAAAACCATATCTTATTGTATCCTCTTTTCTCTTTCCTATGTCGATGTTACAATCTGTTCATACAGGAAGTAAGTTATACTATGATATCAAAAACCATATCTTATTGTATCCTCTTTTCTCTTTCCTATGTGGATGTCACAATCTGTTCATACAGGATGTAAGTTATACTATGATATCAAAAACCATATCTTATTGTATCCTCTTTTCTCTTTCCTATGTGGATTTCACAATCTGTTAACACAGTATGTAAGTTATACTATGATATCAAAAACCATATCTTATTGTATCCTCTTTTCTCTTTCCTATTTGGATGTCACAATCTGTTAACACAGAGAGTATGTTATACTATGATATCAAAAACCATATCTTATTGTATCCTCTTTTCTCTTTCCTATGTGGATGTCACAATCTGTTAACACAGCCTGTAAGTTATACTATGACATCAAAAACCATATCTTATTGTATCCTCTTTTCTCTTTCCTATGTGGATATCACAATCTGTTAACACAGTTGGTAAGTTATACTATGATATCAAAAACCATATCTTATTGTATCCTCTTTTCTCTTTCCTATGTGGATGTCACAATCTGTTAACACAGAGAGTAAGTTATACGTTATACTATGATATCAAAACCATATCTTATTGTATCCTCTTTTCTTTTTCCTATGTGGATATCACAATCTGTTAACACAGAGAGTAAGTTATACTATGATATCAAAAACCATATCTTATTGTATCCTCTTTTCTCTTTCCTATGTCGATGTTACAATCTGTTCATACAGGAAGTAAGTTATACTATGATATCAAAAACCATATCTTATTGTATCCTCTTTTCTCTTTCCTATGTGGATGTCACAATCTGTTCATACAGGATGTAAGTTATACTATGATATCAAAAACCATATCTTATTGTATCCTCTTTTCTCTTTCCTATGTGGATTTCACAATCTGTTAACACAGTATGTAAGTTATACTATGATATCAAAAACCATATCTTATTGTATCCTCTTTTCTCTTTCCTATTTGGATGTCACAATCTGTTAACACAGAGAGTAAGTTATACTATGATATCAAAAACCATATCTTATTGTATCCTCTTTTCTCTTTCCTATTTGGATATCACAATCTGTTAACACAGCCTGTAAGTTATACTATGATATCAAAAACCATATCTTATAGTATCCTCTTTTCTCTTTCCTATGTGGTTGTCACAATCTGTTAACACAGATGGTAAGTTATACTATGGTATCAAAAACCATATCTTGTATCCTCTTTTCTCTTTCCTATGTGGATATCACAATCTGTTCACACAGATTGTAAGTTATACTATGATATCAAAAACCATATCTTATTGTATCCTCTTTTCTCTTTCCTATGTGGATATCACAATCTGTTAACACAGTGGGTAAGTTATACTAAAAACTATATCTTATTGTATCCTCTTTTCTCTTTCCTATGTGGATGTCACAATCTGGTAACACAGAGAGTAAGTTATACTATGATATCAAAAACCATATCTTATTGTATCCTCTTTTCTCTTTTCTATGTAAATGTCACAATCTGCTCACACAGAATGTAAGTTATACTATGATATCAAAAACCATATCTTATTGTATTCTCTTTTCTCTTTCCTATGTAAATGTCACAATCTGTTCAACAGAGTGTAAGTTATACTATGATATCAAAAACCATATCTTATTGTATCCTCTTTTCTCTTTCCTATGTGGATATCACAATCTGTTAACACAGTGGGTAAGTTATACTAAAAACTATATCTTATTGTATCCTCTTTTCTCTTTCCTATGTGGATGTCACAATCTGGTAACACAGAGAGTAAGTTATACTATGATATCAAAAACCATATCTTATTGTATCCTCTTTTCTCTTTTCTATGTAAATGTCACAATCTCCTCACACAGAATGTAAGTTATACTATGATATCAAAAACCATATCTTATTGTATCCTCTTTTCTCTTTCCTATGTGGATGTCACAATCTGTTCATACAGATTGTAAGTTATACTATGATATCAAAAACCATATCTTATTGTATCCTCTTTTCTCTTTCCTATGTGGATGTCACAATCTGTTCACACAGAGAGTAAGTTATACTATGATATCAAAAACCATTCTTATTGTATCCTCTTTTCTCTTTCCTATATGGATATCACAATCTGTTAACACAGGAAGTAAGTTATACAATTATATTAAATACCACATCTTAGTGTATCTTCTCTTCTTTTTCCTATATTTTAGTACATATAACATGTTCTATTTTTTATTATTAACTTCATAAAAAATCACAGTTTGCATCAACACAGATAAGTATAGTAATCTTGCAATTACTAAATCTTGAATTGGCTTATAACAGCTACTTTAATTTGTCAGAAATATGATTAAACAAGTAATTTTTCATTCTATACTTTTTTCTGTTTTCCTGTGTATTGAGCCATCTGAGGTTTTACAATTATGCTTTACCCCATAGGATAGCACTTACAATAAAATAATCATGTTTATATAGCTATATTGATAGTGTTCTCCACATGTTTGTAGGAATCTAATTTTAGTAACTCAACCATGCAGCATTTCAGAAGTTACATGCTTATTGGTTAAAGGACATAAGAGTCTATTAATTTTTTACTATAAGGATGTATTTGGCAATGTACCTCATGTAGATCTTACTGCTGTTAACGTTTTGCATAGTACGTATATAATCTTAAAGTGCTTCTTTCAACATGACAACTGCGGTGTGTGGTAGTGGCAAATAGTATTTGTAGTTTCCACCTATTTCTTTTGGAGAGGGATTTTGTTCATCCTTTACATCTAGAAGCTACTTTTCTCTGTTCATTATTATTAAAACTACTTATGTCTATAGCTAAGTGTCACCGAGTTGATACAACTTTAATCATGACTATAAAATAACATTTGGCATTAATAATTTAACAGTCTCTTTTCAAAATAGACAGACTTATCCTACAGTTTTCCACAACAACCAAATGTTTACACAACTCTTACACTTTGAATGATGTAGAAATGAGTACAAGTAGCAAGTCATAGACATCTAGCTGTCATAATCATAGTAACTTAGTGTAGGCTAGACAATACTTTATACAGATATTCCTTTTATTGTTTCTGCTACAGATGAGCTATGTAGTGCTGTAGGAGTTAGCTATAACTAAACTAACGTCAATGATTCCAAAAAAGTGGTGATAGATTCTATTATAGACCCTGAAATAGCCAACATTAAAAGTATAGAAGTAGGTAAATGTCAGTTGTAAATCATACAAAAACATAAGGATTTTTGTATTATGCCATTGGTTAGAACACTACTGCACTCTCTAATAAGCCTATTTCAGTATGAAAGATGTAGACGAGGAATAACTGGAGGATGAATGAAGGCTGTGAAAGTATTTTTAGATACACATGCTGAGATATCGCCAGTGCTGTAGTATGACATGTCCAATGAATAATAAGGAAGCAGAAAAGTGAAACTGAAGATAGTGAGTTCTTCCATATAATTATGTCCATGTTTTCAGCCAGTTGCATTCAGCCAGCCTGATTCGCTATCTACATCATGACCAGTGAAGTGAACCAAACTGCATTGAGAGTATTTGTGTAGCTATAATTACGTATTTATACAGTACAGACATTCATTATTATATTTTCATTTCTACGTAGATCATTCTGTAAATGTAAACTACGTAAGTGGTGAATGGCTGTGTAGCTTTCTTTTCTTTGTTTCTGCTCCATGCAGATGAGATTAGTGCATTTTGATATTAGAGATCACAAAACTAAGCTATTATTCAGAGCAGCTACAGAAACTCTAGATTTAGTATTCTCATTTTAAATTGTCTGCATAAGCACGTGAAGTACATAGCTACAGAATCTATCACCACCTCAGATAACTAGGAGCCATGCCAAGGATTAGCATTTTTGTAAATTGATCATCCATTTTTCCAGGATAGCTCAAAAAAGTAACTAGATGGATTTTGTTCTTCCACCAAAGGATTACACATCAGTGGATAATGTTTTTGGGTTTTTTGGCTTTTAAGAGATATTTAGCAAACGCTTGGTGCAGGTGTTCTGATACCAATAAGTTAGCTATTTAGCTAGAGTTAGATGCATCAAGTTTTATATGTAGCTACTTACATAATAAAAGCTATTTCTATTCTGTGTAAACTAGGAAGTGGGTATAAAACAGAAAGTTGTTCTTGTCTGTCTAAGTAGTTCTGCCTTGAGCATCATAAACAGTGATGACAAGTACAACATACATCTGACTTTCTATACTTACTATTATATAATTCATTCAGCCTGATATAGTCTTCCTCTATTAAATCAGCAACCTCTAGGTACAAAAATGTAATAGTCATGAGTCGAAGGTATAATAGTATTGCTTGTTAAATGAAGGGAAATGAAGGGAATATAGGGATAGATGAGGTAACAATGCAAAAAAAGTACACAAAAGAAAAAAAAACTAAGTGAAAGGAAACTCATACAAACTTCCCTCCAATTACATATCCTGCTTTAGTGAGATGAAGATTCAGTAGCTAATGGTAAGTACAAAGAGTAATAATTTAAGTTCTTACAAAACCCTTCCATCAAACTATATCTACGTCCTTATCTTCCGGCATTTTGAGGTGCCACTATGCTCCATACTATACTCATTATGAAATCCAGCTTTTACACTTACAATCATTATGATCAAACTGAGACACAAGCTAACGACAGATATGTAGGGTAGTGTGTGTTAATATAATAGTTTCCTTTCGCTCAGTTTCATTCTCACTTGTGTACTAGTGTGAAGTGAATAGTATAATTGTAGTTATTCATTATTTCATTAATATATTACTTAGAATCACTGTTTTTTTGTTTTAGTAGTGCTATAATGATAGCTAATTACATTTCTAAGTCTTTATGAATGATAACATATGTATTAACCAAAATATAATTCTTTCACTTTATAGAGAGCTCCAAAGTCAAGAGGTAAGCTACTGAATCATTACAATGTAGTTATAGTTTTGTCTTGTACTTTAAAGAGGATTATTTGAGAGCACTGAGTGAAGGGGATGAGTTAGTGGCTTATGTTCGCGTGATGCTTGTTGGTCCTGGAGGAGTAGGCAAAAGCAGCTTCCTCCGTGGACTCAAGAATGAGTCACTCCCTAGCACACCAAGCAGTACTCAAATAGCAGACACTCAATCTCTCAGAGCAGCTGCAAGAGCTGCAAGACCCACTAGTAGGTCATGGGCCAGTTACAAGGATGAGTACTGGAGAGAAGTAACTGATGATGATGAATACGATGAGATGGCTCAACTTTTATTCCTAGCAAGCCAACTAGCACCTTCTACTTCCATGTCATTAATCTCATTCACTAAGTCTGACAATAAAAAAGAACAATTTACTCATCCACATGTTCGTGATATAGTGAAGGAAGTTTTATCACGTATGGGTGATCCAAAATTCAAAGTGAGTGTTCGAGAATCAGAAGTATGGATGCATATCTGGGATTGTGGAGGCCAACATATATTTCTCACTATTTTACCAGCCTTTCTTACTGCAAGAACTATATTCTTTCTCATGTTCGATGCAAGACAGGCTTTAAATAGCCGCTCTATTTCGCATTCTCACTGTGCTGGCAAGACTACCCAGCAAGTGGAGGAGTTCACTACCTTACAACTCCTTCTGCAATGGATGTCTTGCATTCACTCAACCCTCTCCAAGGATGTTAAATCCACCAATGTAGATATCAGTGAAGAAGTGCCTGCTTTCAATAGTGCATCAGAAGATCTTACTAGCACTAGTTCAGCAAGCAACTCAGCTGTCTACGAGTATCCTCTAATACTTCCTATTGGCACTCATGGTGATGATCCTACAGTTAAAAAGGATGCCAAAAGCATTTTGAGTGCAATTTCGACAGAGTGTGAAGGTAAAGCATTTGCCCATCTCCTCCACAATGGAGTCATCATCGACAACACAACTGCAGGTAAAGGAGAAGCAGAAGATGGAAATTATAGTACCGTTCGAGGTATTGTAGGTAACTTTGCTTCAAACATCAAAGTTCGCACACCCATAAAATGGATTTTGTTTCGAAAAGCTTTTAAGCAATTATCCAAAAGCAAGCCTGTGATTTACCTGGATGAAATTGAGGAAGTAGCAAGTGCCTGCTTGATTCCCAAGGATACCATTCCAAGCATTCTTCAGTTCTATCATGATCTTGCCGTTTTCTTCCACTATTCTCACATTCCAAGCTTACGATCATGTGTTATTGCAGACCCTCAATGGCTAATCAATGTGATGGCCGAGCTCCTAGCTCTAGAGGGTTTCGAAAAAGCAGGAAATTCTACTTTATGGGCTCCCCTTCGTCAATGGGGGTTACTCGTAAAACCACTCTACGAGAAGATATGGAAAGGGCAATCTTTTCTTCAGCCTCGTGCAATTCTTGATCTCATGGAAAATTTTTTCATTATAGCAAAAATTCATACCAGTTCAAAGAAGCACAAATTTAAAGGACAAGAATATTTTGTCCCTTCTATGGTGAAGCCTTGTCCACTTCCCCTTGATGAGATGACATCTCCAGTGTTCAGCAAGGATGCAATACAAGCAGCATCATTGTATTTACTCTTCAGTACTAATTATCTTCCACCTGGATTCTTCACTCGATTCGCCACATTGATCTCCAGAGAAAAAAAGTGTGAAGTTTTATTTGATGAAATATATCGAAACAGGATCAGTTATATGTATGGAAGTATCGGACAAAGAATTGATCAAATCACTATTACACAAAAGATTGACTGTGTTGAAATTAACGTTATTCGTATTACACCTCGACCTTCTGGCTATCCTTCTCTACTAAGCACTTGTCGTGAAATTCTTAACTTAATCGAAGCCTCCTACACTGATGTTATATCTTGGTTGCCCTGCATCAATGTTAATCTTGCCCTGAGATGTGAGCAATGTGAAGGAGTATTAGAACATTTTGTTCTCCTTCCTTTTGGCATTTCGTCTAGACCAGAGCCACACCTTTTTTGCCAAAAAGATCGGCTATGCATCTTGAAGCCACATCAGAAATTTTGGTTGGATATACAGCAGGTTATATCATTGTATTGTTGTTTATTTACATACTCACTCAGTTTTACTCTAGGATTGCATGTTTATATCTGATGACCAGATAGCTACAATTGCCAATGACTTCCATCATCACCCTGAGAAGTTAAATGAACTGGCAGTGTCTCTAGAGATGACAGATCACCTCCCATTAGATGCCAAGACT
Organism: Diacarnus erythraeanus; assembly: GCA_964016965.1. Taxonomy (NCBI): domain Eukaryota; kingdom Metazoa; phylum Porifera; class Demospongiae; order Poecilosclerida; family Podospongiidae; genus Diacarnus; species Diacarnus erythraeanus. The sequence goes on along the minus strand of OZ024671.1, from coordinate 4,503,019 downwards.
CTCCTCATTCGATGGCAGAGAGAAATGAAGCAGACAAATTCTCCATTGCGAGCACATCTCTTACATCATCTCAAGTCTATTGGAATGATAAAGACTATATACAAGTAATGTTATAGTTTAAGGTTAGGTACTTAGCTATTATTCAACACTCCAAGGTAATTTCTGTGTATGATATACTATGTAGAATATAGACTTCTGTGAGAACACACAATAGATAAGGGGACTAATATTTTCCTTACCTGCAGCATTCACATAATCTTTTACATCTATATTCTTCTATATTCAGGTCTGTGTTAATGTTAACACTAGAATATAATGAAATATTTTCTCTTATTATGGCATAATTACTGTGATAGCGATTCAGCTGAGTCAGTCATATTTTCCAACAGCTAGCAAATTACCTTGTTAACAACATGCAAGACAATATCAATCATAGTGTTACAATTACCAGGTTGGAGGAGAGTGATCACTCATTAGAGGCGGAGCAAGACCAGTGTAAAGTACATTTGGAGTGTCAAGAAATTTCTATGCTAAAGGAAGAGAATAGTATGCTAAAGTCAGAGAATACCATTCTAAAGTCTGAGAATTCCCATCTAAAGGAAGAGAACAGCATGCTGAAGGAAAAGTTCAAACAGTTGCACATGCTTATGGATGCACATACAGGTAAGATACTCTATTGGATGGATGGTTGAGTACTGCACCATGCACACTTACGTACACGCTGCATTGCACTGACTTGCATAATAATAATGTAATGATATTGACAATAGTAGTAATGTGTGTAGCTACTCTATTCTTAAATGAGGTACATTAACAATTATTTTAGACTCATCCCTATACTGCTCATCTATTGGAACAGAAGCATCTGTGTCAGGACCAAAAGGTATGTTTAATGTTCTTTCAATAATGAGTATTATCTTCCAATAATTATAGACATTTCATCTGGAGCCACTTCACATCCTCCTATTTCATTCACTTCCATCTGTAAGTTGCTGCTTCATGTGCTCCATTAACTGAAAGTGGACTATTTTCATACAATTTTACCTGGGCCCTATAGAAAAATAATTATAACTTGGAAACATACCTGTTTCCAAAACTACAAGCTCAGGCAGACTCCTGGTAAGAATGCCATATTATCTACAGGCCCAAACACCATCCCACTGCAAAGTTAGCCGTGTGTTCCATTAGCATGCACACAGCACCACACAGAATGGTATAGCTCAGGAGACAAGGAATAATGAAGAAACATAATAATGACTACAAAGATATAACTAAAACCACGTATATCTGGCTGTTAATTGATAGAAATATGTACATTGTCATTTGTGAGCCAAACCTCTAGCTTCTGGGGGCCAAGTAAATTCAAGTGAACTTATTTAAAACTAAGGAATAGATGTCATCTATAAATTCTAGACAAACAGTAGTAATATTAATTAAAGCAAAACATTGATTTCCATTGAAGGAAGCCAATCACTGATCTAGTATCTACATAAGAATGAGTTTGTACACACAAAGTATAGGTGTTTTTTAGTATCCAGTAGATCACGATCACAGGTCAGGAAAAATAATGGATTTATTATAAGATACTCAGCAATGGAGTGCAAATCATTTTTATTATCTTTTGATATAGCTTCTTCCCCTTCCACCTCATTTTTAGGAGTAGAATATCAAGTTGCTGGGCATAAAGGTACTATGTGTCTTGATTGTATCTGTATCATATTGCCACATATGAGGCAACTCCACATGATGTCCCACACTCACTAATTTTATCCTTTCCAATCTGATGGTGAAGTTATACAATGTGTCCTTCCATGAAGCCTGATGTGTTAATAATATACGTATATTAGCAGGTTATTCCCCAGAAAGTGGTAGAGTCAGTGTTCTATATGATATTAATGGCAGAGTTTCCCTAGAGAGTGAGTACCCTTATTGCTCATTAAATTTTATTGCATAAATGAGATAGAATTCTGACATAATAATGACTATTTCAGACTCATCCAAATGTCACCCATCTATTGGAACTGAAAAGCCTGTACTAGGACAAAAAGATATTGTATAAGTTTCATGTAAAGATTATTTATCCAATATTATGTAGACGTCTCGCATCTGGAGCAACCCAATACACTTCTGTTTCATTTACTGAAACTCCCATCTGTAGAACTGTAGCTACCAATACATTATCTGAAAGTTCACACTTATTGACTTACCAGGAACTATAATAATAATAATAATAGTTGAAATGATCTATAGTATATGCACACTAATGTCTATAGGTGTACTTTAGTACCTAGACAGTGATCACAGACAAGAAGATTTAGTATAGCATAGCTGTTGACGATTTTAAAAATTTTTTTTCTCTTTTTGCTTTTGTGTAGTTTCATCTCCTTTCACCTCATCTGAAGGAGTGGAATATCAAGTGGCCAGGCATAAAGGTAATAGGAAATGTTGATTTTATCTGTAACTGTCTTGTGTCATGAGGCCACATACTCACATTAGTAATCACGGTTAAATTGTGTGTAATCCTACCAGGAAGCCTGATATGATATTCCATCAGCAGGATCTTTGGTTTTCAATGTTGTTCCACTTTTAAATTATTCTTTGAAGTCGTTAAGAGAATCCATTAATACACTTATATCTTTTGATGTGGTACTTACATACTTAGTTTTTCTGAGACTCTCTTACATCTGATCAGATGTAGTATATCTACATTGTTCTATTGCAAGTGCAGCATTGATGGAGAGATCTAGCTCATTACATATAATAGCCTGATGGTTTATTATGTAGCCAGCCTAGCTCAATTTTAATAACCTGGCCATATTAATCTGTTTGTGTAGAACTAATAGAACAAAGGGTCTGGGCTCTTATTCTAGAATAATCAATATTCTTTGATTAATACTTTCATCATCATTTTCACCTAGAACTGGTGAGGCAAAAACAGGTACAACTGGAAGTTGCCATTGTAGCTTCTGGAGAAGTGAAACTGCTGGCAAGTGAGATGAATTCAGCTGGTATCATGGCAGATGATTATCACGACAAAATCAAGGCAGCAAACACACAGTGGGCTGACAAGGAAAGGGCAGGGTTAATAGTGAAAATATTAAGGGATAAAGTTGGCACCAATCCAAAATACCTTGAGAAGTTTATGGAAATATTGAGATCCAGATCAGAGTTCAGAGATATCCTAGATGTGTTAGAGACAACTGCTGGTAAATGTTATTATTTTTAAACATCAGTTATTCTCTTACTAGTCCCAGAGATTTTAAAAAGGGGATGGGTACGTAAGCTGGCTAAACTGTCCCTCCTTTTTCCTCCAAACTTATGTGAATATTCAATCCATATGAATCCAGCTTGAACACTTGTAAAAACTGACCATTATATTCACCAGTGCTACATACGTAGATCTAGTGGGGGAGTTGTGACCCAGAACTCCCCCTTAACTTTCATAACGATAGGGATAATGATATAGATCACACCCCCACTTAAGCATAACTCCCACTTGATCTAAGCGTCAGTAATAACTTTTAACAATACACTGCTAATGTGTGTTATTTATAACAGAATTTTAGTATAATTATAGCTAGCTATCACCAACAACCATTCTATGAACTTTGGTAATGAATTGTCAATTTGTTGGACAGCACTCGATCTCTTTCATAGGATATTAATCCTTTTATAGATCTGTTTATAGCCCTCTCCTAAATTGAGCACCATTTTCAAATACTTGGATATCCCCTGTTGCTCATAAGCTGCTGTTAGTTTTGTGTCTTATTATACTTATTAGTTAATCCTAACATGTGCTGTGTGCTTGCTAATAGGGGACAAGAATGTTACCTTGATTTGTAATAAACATAACTACTTTTTCTGTAGGTGGCAATTTGGTCAAGTACGAATAATAAAGTTGGACACTTATCGCCAGCAAAAACTCTAACTATGTTTTCAATAGCTAATGTATTTTATGCCTCAATTAACCGAGGTAGCTATCTTTACTTTTTATGCTCCTTTCCATCACAATAATTATAAAAGTTTGAATTCTTAAGCAATGACAGATCAAGAATCACTTCTCCAGAGAAGTGAAACCATATGCTTTTATCCTGGAAACTAGCCAGAACTGTCCAGCATTTGCCTCCCAATGTTACTATAGTATCCTTACAAGCACTTAAATACATAGGGTGTTGTGGCCACATGTACTATACTGGATACCTGGTAACTTCATCACTTCAAATTGAAAAAAAATTTCTGTGCAACTGAATTTTGTTTGTATGGATGTATTTTTCATGTATGCTGCCTGCTAGCCCTATTTCTGTCACACATGTTGTGTTAACTCTGCTTGTGTGCAATTAAATAATCTTTGTAGCTAGCTAGCTAGCTACCTACTAGGATAATATTTATAATCATGGTGGATTTCTCACATTCTACTGAGTATTGTACTGGTATAAAAATTATCCATGGACTATACACAAAATTGTCAAGAAAAAAACTACATAATGGATTCTCTGGACTTTGAACAATCTACATACCCAGAAACTGCATGAATAGTATCTGACTTATCACTAATACCTGATCACTAAACTTCAACCCTCCCCCCCCACCCCACCCCACCCAATTCCTTTCCAGTTCCTGGCACAGGATGTGCAGAATGGAGAAAGATTGCTTGTTGGATTGTATTGAGGAAGGAATGTCATTAGTGGCCATTTAAGCTTGCTTTCTGAGGTTCTTAATAATTAACTATGAAGAAAAAATACACGTGTTTCTCCCTTTAAAATTAGCTCATTATTATAGTGTGGTAATGGTATTTACTTACATTGCAATGAATGATAGCATTCAATAAAGTTGGACTCCGATAAAGCTGAAAGAACAGGGGCATAAAGAATAAATGCACCCAATATTATTACAAAAGAGTTGAGGTTGGGACTGATCAGTTTCACTATCCTGCTAAGAGGAAGATTAATTCAATATGTTACTACACTACGTACATAGAAACTAATTTTCCTTGGATGGAGAATATATACTAACATAACATTATTCAACTTAGTGGTGGGGGGAGATTATATCTTCTATAAGACTATGTACTATAATATAGATGACAGGGTAGAAAATTCTTGGTGGGAGGTTATATATATCCTAGTGCAGAAACTCCTGGGAAGAGATTATATAATACTCTGTAGAGGACAGTGTAGAAAATTCTGGGGGGGGGGGGGGGTGGGGGAGGGGGCTATATATTACATCTGAAAAATGCATTTGATAAGAAATTTCTCACTCCTTTCCCAGCTAAAGAGATCAAAGGGAAACTTCTAGTGCAAAAAGAAAAAGTACATATTTTCTGTAAGTGTAGAATGATTGATGATGGTAGAATGTAGCAAATGCAAAAAATGGTACCATGCAGATTGTGTTAATAGCTATGATGAAAAAGAAAGTTGGCTTTGCCAATCATGCACTAAATTTCAGTATACATATGATCGGGTTGCTAAAGAAAACAAGGTAATATAGCAATAAATAATAATTATTATTATTAAATTAATAGCCAGTAATGGTGAGCATAAACAGGAAAAATTACATCAAATCCCACACAAAGAGGGGTAGAAGCAGTAAAAAAACTGTATTAAAATAGAGAGTCAGACACTGTCCCCATACCACCTGCTGTGGTGTATCCAGGATTTCATGGAGGGGGGTGCTGGACACAGACTACACTCATGCCACACCCACATCATGACCATACCACACCCATTTAATTAAAACAAAAATTAAATGAAAGTATGAAAGATTAATACAGAATTATAGCTATTATAAAATTGACCACATAGTGCAGGAATTGCATCATCTAGGGGTGGTCTTGAGGCATGATTAGTCCCATGAACTAGAGTGATTAGTCCCATGAACTAGAGTGAAGAATTATTATTTGTAAGAGCTATAAAAAACTACTATAATTACATAAAATTATAATCAAGTATTCAAGTCTAAGCTTCTAGCTGGTGAAATGCGACTTGGAACAGTATTGGAGGTGTCTCTTACAGCAGCAGAAGACACTTCACTTTTTCCAAATATACCTTCTCCCCTAGGATCTCTATAGAGATCTATCACCTAATAAAGAAATAAAGTGTACAGAGTCACCTCTGAATAAAGGACACATTGGAATCAGGTCTACTCTTTCTTGTAGGGAGGTATACCTTTATCCTGGAGGTTAATTTACACCAGATAATGCACTTTTACCTTATTTCAGAATGAGATTCTATTATAGCTATCACCTAACACTCATCAGGTCATAAAAATTACCCTCACTGTGTAAACTTTAACCATTACCTTTGTATACAATATTATTTATTTATTTATTTATTTATTTATTTATTTATTTATTTATTCATTCATTCATTCATTCATTCATTCGTTCGTTCGTTCGTTCATTTTATTTATTCATTTATTTATTTTGGAGGGTTAATTATAGCTTATGTGCTTATTTCTATTGTACTTATCCTAAGAATCATTGTGCAGATTAATACTTTATCCCATTTAATTTCTGAATTTCTGGTAACTTCCTACTAGCTCTCACACATACACACACTCAACAATAATTTGATTCCTCAAAGTTTTTTTGTATATCACTTTCATGCTCTTGAACTTTTCCTGTCTATAGCTATAGTATTTCACAAAATATGTAAGTTGTGGTTAACAACTGGCATTGAAGTGAAGAACATTATGAACCACAAACAACTTGATGTCTGCTTAGCTAGCCTTTTTCACTATCAAATTCTCTCTATAATAGTTAGCTATAAGGACCAACCTTTGGGATGAACAAGAAAATCAAAAAAACTGTGGTGGCCAACATAATTCCTCCAGAAAACACTGCTTCAGTGGTAATAAAACCAAGAAAAGGTGAAAAGGTAGGTATACACATGACTACCATAATACTTGTGGTAGTATAGACTATGAGAGTCATTTCTTTGAAGTCATTCAAGACCTTTATCTTCACTTTCCTTGTTATGACTGCCAGGATGAAGGCTGCTACTTGAAGAGAAATCATGTATAGAAACTCCAATCCTATCCACACAAGAGGTGGTAGATTTGAATCAGTATAGCATTGATAGACACAGTTGTTGATCCTAATTCCCAATTCCTATATATTGTAGACAAAATGGTATCATGGATGATTAGCTACACATAAGTTATTATAATTATCTGGTTCTTCTTGTATGCCTATTCTTGTAAAGAGTTTAGATTATTAGCTATTCCAGATGCAAAAATTTCACTGTAGTAAGATTTCATGCCAACATTTAGAAGTATTAAGCCATGTAATAAGAGTCTGGTAAAATAAGGACATCATTATTAGAATTATTACTTACTGACATTCCTGTTGGTCTCTCTACATCAGACGTTAGTGTTGGCTTAGATCTTATGTAGGGAATGATGTAGGAAAGAATTACAAAACAGAAAATGATGCCTACAATTATTGATGTCCCTAGAAAGAGATGCCAGTCCTTCACAGCCTATGAATAAGAAAGAATTTTACTATTAACTGTATATACATAACATGTCTCTCTTTGTTCTGTGTACGTAAAGCTTATTGGTGTACATAATATTTTATACATTATACTACTTGCCCAACACAGTAATATTGCTTGTTTATTGATGTTCATAATCTACTTCTTTCCTACGTATATACCTTCTGTGTTTGTTGCCCTCTGTTACATGTGTCACAATTAAGAGCATGCTTAATATATCCACATGCACCACTACATAGGTTCAGTGACTATAGCAAAGGGAGTGGTTAAGGTTATAAAGGAAATTATTTGGTAAAGTTGTTCCATCTTAGGGAGGAATGTGTTCGTTATATCTAACCTTTTTATTTGGAGATGGATTATGGAATATGTAGTAAACTCTCCACATCTTCATCAAAACTGGAGCAAAGCAGAGTACATACCCTACACATGTCATTAATGCTTGCCCCTATATGAATGATAATAAATAGGGGCTATATAGTGTGGTAATGGGATTTACTTACATTGCAACGAATAATAGTATTGGATAAAGTTGGACTCTGATGAAGAATGAAACGAAAGAGCACAGAGGTATAAAGAATAAATGTACCCAATATTACAAAATAGTTGAGGTTTGGACTGATCAGTTTCACTATCCTGTGAAAGAGTAAGATTAATTCAATATGTTATGACATTACATTACTATAACGAAATTATACCATCTATGGAATTGCTTACTATTAAACACACACACACCTTCTCTTCCGGAATATAATATTGAAGAGTAAACAGATTATAGAAAAGATGATACCCAGGGATGCAAAGATGCAGTAGGGAATGACCAAAGCCAGAGGTTGGCCATTAACATGCTTCAGAGGTGTGCCATCTAATGGAATTGGACCTATAGTAATAACAATAACAACAACAACAACGTATATTATTTTAGTATTGTTATTGCACCCGATAAAATATCTATGGTTATAATAACATTATTATTATTACTACTGTTACCTCTAAAAATATCATTTTCATTCTTCAGTATTTCAAAGTGAGGTCTTTCACCATTGGTAACAGTAACTCTTGCAATCAAATCAAAGCCAGTACTACCTAGAAATCATTGATGTAGCTGGTGAAACAAGTTGTAATTCAAAGTATAGCTACATAGTTTACTTTGACTTTGATATTGATAGATTCCCATGATATTAACCATTCTATAACCTTGTGAATCAAATGAAATTTCTCCCTGCATTGAATAAAAACTTCAACATTTGAAATAATCAATATAGCTATTGTCTCAGTGGAAAATGTGACAAAAAGTTGATAGTCACAAAGATAATTTATCACATTTTGCTACAAATTCTTTACATGATAAAATTAAATCTGAAGTTTTGTGCTATTGATTTCATCGACAGCTCCTCTCACAAGTTGTGATGTCAATGAATCAATGAATGCATAATAACCAGTAGTGTCAAAAATGTTGGGAAGGGGGGTATGGTGTGGCACTTCAACTAGAGAGTCAATGTTATACTTAATTACCGTTAATCCGTAAAACACCAGATTTTGAATCTTTTGGCGTAAAAAACACCTCGAGAGAGATGATTTCTTGAGTTCATTTTCCATTTCACAAAATGACCAGTCAGGTGAATTATTGCTCCATCCAGCCAGTGTATAATTAATAGCTTGAGACAGAGCTAGAATGGCATCAATTGCATAGTAGGAAAGTGAGGAAGAAACTGTTTGTATTTCCTCAATATCTCCTATACTCTATGGAATATCAACAATATTATATTAGTATACTGGAGTACCTCAAGTATTCATTATAGTCAGGTTTTTGGACTTGCAACTATTATTGCCACCACAAAACAAAAGATGCTATTATTAATTTGTAACACTACTCACTTCCTGTGCACTAAACCATGTGACAGTATAATAAATATTTTCCTATCAGTTATTAGAAGACTATACTACATTGTGTGGAAAAGTGTACATCATCATGACTTAAAAGAAAGTGGACAGAAAAAAATCCCATTCCAATTATTATTATTATTATTATTATTATTATTATTATTATTATTGCTACTGTTAGTGTTGTTGCTGTTCTAAAATTCATATTTAGCACCAATTAAGATGAATATGTAATAGCTTTGACATTGAGTCACAATTACTTTGAAATTATATAAATAGTATATCTAGTACTAGTATAATGCAGTATACACTTACATTGACCTTATTGACTAGTATTATTCTGTCATTCCATATTGAACTGTTAATAGTTGGTAATAATGTGAAGACTCCATCCATAAACTCAATCAGTTGGTCTCTATTGCATGTGACATTCACTAATACATCAAAATCTCTGGCATATGTTATCCATACATATCTTGGGAATAACATATCAGCACTATAGGCCTGTGGATAATGACAATCAGCTGTTATGTACATACATGTCCATGGATTCATAGAAGATTTGATTATAACGTGTTTTTGTTGTGATATTTTCCCATCTGCTTTCATGAGACATAGCTACCCTTCTCATACACTCTATCCTGGCAAATATGCTAGATTATAAACACTGTCTTGCTACACCTAAAGTGCTATGTAATTTATTATGTTAGGGAGATCCCTTGGCTTCCTCACCTTTCTATGTCAACCCCTGCTGATTACTAGTGTTATTACGTTACCTGACACATATGTTGGACCATAGATGAAGAATTTACATTCAGGAAAATGATTCTTACATCTTCAGGCTGGAAAATAAAAGAAAATTCTTATAATTATTTGGCAGCTATCACTAAATGAGAAATACAGTTTTAGCCTCATAATAATCCCCATATATTATAATTGGCACCACAAAACCCATACTTTGTTTATACGCATGTCAATGACTTCAATAGATACTTCCTTGTCAATTAATACCACAGAAGGTCTACATTACTTTTATCTATAGGTCCTTTGAGCAAGTAGAAATGTAATGAGTCATAAGGATATTATGTACGTAGCTTACAGTGTCCAATAAATTCTCTCCTGTGTCTGCTTGTTCAAATAAGTTAATATTAGTGCCCCCAAGAATCATCTTCATATTTCTTATCACCTGAAATGATGTATTGTATAATATTATCATCACATGTAACAATAATGCTAGTAGATAGTATAAGATATGTATGCCACATTGACAAGTCATGCATATGTACGTATATAATACATTTTTCAGTCATTTAATAGATATGACTATAATTTTTTCTCATAAATTATATGATGAATAAATAATTAAGTATCTCCATGGTTGTACGATGTGGTTGACACCTGGTTGACACCTACATAATATTCCTAATATACTATACTCATATAAAAGCTTTAGGGTTGTAAAATACATGTACCATATTATTATTATAATTTTCATTGATCATCACTAAAATCTCATGCACTAGCTTGAAGAAAGTTTTTACCATGGCATTGCATGCATTTATAACAGCTCTAACACAAATTAGTATTTGTGTATAAACTAGTATCATGCCATGAAACCAGTTCTCAGATTCTGTAAAACTGCACATAATAAAGTACCTATTGTGTTTGCTCTTCCTACTAAAGAAGAGATTAGGAAATATAAAATGTAGACCATATCAAATTATACTGCTTACATCAATAAAGAACCTTTCTGTTCCTGTTATGGCAAACAAACGCTGCCATCTAAACTGTTGTAGGAATGCAATGATTGTCTGTGCATAGGTGCTTGGAGAAGGATGGATGCTGAACAAAGCCTGTTGGTCACTGATATCATTGAAGAAATTATCCAAAGAAGTAGGCGTGAAATGAATCTAGGACCATAAAAGTATTGTAATTAATGTGTTAATTATTACTATTCTATAGAAATTACCACACATCAACTTCATTTCAGGGCTATTTCAGAATTAGGGGTTGGCGAATTATGCTCATATTTTTTGTTATTATGCTATGCTAGCAATGCTCATCATTTTAATAATTATGCTACTAAAAACCTCATATTATGCTCAATAGACAGGGTCTAACGGTCACCTCAATCACAACCACATCCTGCACTGCACACATGGCAGATCACCTGACCTGACCTGTGGTTTTGCAATGGCCACTGCAGAAAGTGCTGATTTAAGCTCTGGTTTAATATAATAGAAACTAATGTTTTGTTGGTTTTTTTTTTTTTTTTTTTTTTTTTTTTGGCCAAAAAATACCTCATTATGCTCATAAATATATAATATACCAATTATGCTAGCATATGCTAGTATTCATGAAATCACTTATTATGCTAATTAAGGTAGAGGATGGAGCTAGGCTAGATTTGCTTAGTGATGAGTGTTCAACTACTTCTATGGCTTCTCAGGGAGATAAAATCATAGTTAGTGTATGTAATTATAATTCATTCACCTGCACTTAGCTAATAACTTTGGGATGATATTTCTTTCATGTAGCTACCTGTAGTAGCAGTGAGCCAATCTATTATGCATCTACATGGTGACTTAGCATGCATGTAGTTCAACTGCAGCAGTTATCCCTACATCACCTGTTATACACTTGTGCTAGCTATCATAATAGTAATTAGCTAATGTGCATTGTATGACAAAGTAATACTGCATATTAGATGTAGTAGAGATAGTAATAGTAGCAGTAGTGTATTCACAGGACCCCACATAATACGTATAAATCTTTTCATTTTTATAATGTATAAGAAAATATACATACCAATGGAGTGAAGTTAAACATTCCTTCATCATTGATTTTCTCTGACAGTAATTCACTGCAGCTATATCCCATCACCACAGAGTTAACTTCTGAATCACTCAATATTTCCTTCAACAAACTCGCAGTTACAGGACACTGTGGTATAATAATATGCAACTATTAGCTATAATAATGGCTTTAGGTTGGACTCCTAGCTTCTTTCAGCATAAGAATCCTCTATGTGCTATATAGCTATATTGCTATTCTTGGACAGAGCAAACCTCACTACACCCCAGTTTAGCTTGGTTAATATATCACTCAGACACTGTGGGGGCCTAGTCCCTGTATTCCCTGTGTAGCATTGTTGGGAGAGTATAGCTCATAATAATATTATTATAGATCACTATTTACTATCATTCACACACACAAGATAAGTAGCTAGGCTAGCATTATTTTACATGTCAGTGGAATGTTCAGAATAATTCCTGCTGCTAAGAAACTTATTGCTATAGCTAGCACTTGCCTCTAACATGCTGACATTTCCATAAGAGAGAGAGAGGCCAGATAGCAGGGAAGAGCTGTTGTTGACGCTCTCTAGGGCTAGGTTGACTGCAGTCACTGTGTTATCCTGATTTACTCCGTAGACTGGATCCACTGCGGTGGTCAGTGCATACTTGAAAGCTCTTTCATCCGAAAAAGTTTTCAGAGTTAGGGTGAAAAGGAAGAAAACAGCGCCTAGTAGCCTCATTTTCACAAGAATGTAGCACAGCGTACACCTAATAGATAGCTAGTGAGTGCTCAAGCTTAAGGGGTGGTTTCGTTTTGGAAGTACCCCGCCTTCTTTTTAATTAAACGCCCACACATCTCTTCCTTGGAGCATAGTCTTCTGTCTGTTCCTGCTATGACTCAGCTATCCAGTAACTATGGCGTTTATTAGCTTAGAGTTAGTGTAACCACAGGCACTATCCTTGCAGCCACTATAATAACCATAGTTTACATAAACCCTGCTGAATGACTAGGTTAGGACATGGTTTGGGTTGTCAGGCACTTCAGGTAATTAATTATAAATAGAAGGAACTGGTAAATAGGAACTACTGCACATAGGTACTGAAATTAGATGGAGATAAAGCAATGCTATGGCCTAGGATCTCTATACTAGGATAAATATAGGAGGTGTATTTAAATAGATAGGAGATTCCATAATAAATGTGACACACAACTGAACATGTGATCCAGATGATTAGCACAATGTCATGTGACCTTAGTTATTATTCATGATTATAATAATCTAAATTAGCAGATAGGAGGTCATGTGATTGTAACTATTTGTGTCCAGACTCCACCCTCTCTACCTTGTATGGCAATATCATACTATTGACTCCCAGGACTCTTAGTTCATTTTGTATCCAAAGGACACAGAATGAATGTTATATCCTTCAATAGTGAAGGAGCTAATTCACTAATAAAGTAATAGCTAGATGAATATTATTCATATACAATAATGAATTAGTTAAACTGTATTGAAATCGAGCTCTGATCCAATGATATTTTCAAAAGCTGAGGGGCTATCTTAATATGAATCTTTATTTAGCTATATAGTCTTGAATACAACCCCTGGGAACTCTTCGACAACTGTAATTATATGGACAGTGATATGGAACTTCGATCATCATTAAAGTCCACTTGTATGAATTTGGAATTTGGAATTTGGACTTGTTCCAGTAATGTGGAACTATACCTAAGAGCTGCAATACAGAAAATATAACATTCCATACAGTATTCAGTCATGCCACACATCTTCACAATCCTCAGTACTTTTACCATGCCCCAATATCAACATTCACTGGATTGGACTATCTTTGATCATAATATTTTGTGAAGTCCAATTAGGTGAATAGGGAACTGAGTTAGACCACATTACATTTACACACAGTCTTCAAAGTCTTAGATGGACATGAGTTTGTTATTGAAGGATGGAACATATAATATTATGTCTTTTGGTCATTATAATATTAGCTATATACAAAGAATATATATACAAGTCTAGCCCAGAGCCTCCAACTTGAAGTGAATAACTTCAGTACAAAAATTGCTCACTTCCCGTATTTTTGTAGCAAATTCCGTAGAGCTAGCTAGTTTAATGACCTGCATCATTCTTAATTATTATTATTGTTATAAGACACACACCTACGTGTAGTATCTTGTGATTAATAATGAGACTAGACTGTGAGCTAGAATTGAGAGTCTTAGCTATCACAGTGCTTGACAGGAGACACTGGAACAAGCTATAGCTATATAAAACTTAATAACAATGCATCAGTAAACAAATATCATGACAATAAATATACTTACATGTTTAGACAACTCTTTAAGCCTCTGGACAATGTTATTTCACAGCTGTTGTTAGCTAGCTATACTTCCGTATAAATTGAATCAATTTCCGTAGTCCGTATTTATAGGTGTAAATCCGTAAAAATACGGATAAATCCGTGTGGTTGGAGGCTCTGCTAGCCAATAGTGTAATTATGTGTACACTAACATGACCACTTATTTGCTGACTCATCACAACTAACTAGAATACTATTATTATAGTCTTGATTCAAGGTCACATGACATTGTATTAGATTAGGAATAATATATAAATCATAACTTAATAACGGATCCTCTTAATTAACATAGCAGCAACTCCTAAGCTATACATAATAGCATTTTCTATAGATTCAATTTATATATGTAGCAATTCCTATTAATTTTATTATGTGAATTGCCAGAGGTGTGCATAAATTTAAGAGAACAATAACATTACAACCCTTTTGTGCCCTAAAGTGTAATTATTATAGATCAGTGTTTCTTAGTTGTTGCTACTATATATTGTAGAAACAGTTTCAGAATTAGCAATTATAGTATTTTTTTGTGAGCAGAGGGTGTGTGAGCATCCTTAATTAATGTGGTAGCTATATACCTGTATAAGGACTAGATATAGCTAACATGAGCGTAGAGGACAAGAAAGTTACACTGGACTTCAAGCAGGTACTTTAAGTCTTGTGTCCCAGTCAAAACATGCATTTTGCTTAAAACTCCTGTCAGATACATAAACTCATATAATTATAGTAGTTGAAGGAAAGCCACACACGCTGTAGGCATGACACAGTGTCTACACCAAGTAGAGAACAATTATTATGATCATAACTAAATAACTGCACAACCTATAGCTATCTAATTCATTTTTGGTCAATGAACTCTATATGCAGCTACATTGAGATCTAACGAAGTTCTAGGAGTAATTCCACCTCCTTCCTGTATGTGGTTACATATTATTATACTAGGCTAAGTACAAGATTATTTCTACATATTTGTGGGTTTGGATTATCCTGAGGTCAGACACCTAATTATAGGTAGGAATATTGACAGTTGTACTCTATAGATTAGCTAATGGTGCATTTCCAGGATTCTGAGGAAAATTTTGAGGGACAGTGAAACCCTCTTGTAATGATTATTAGAGTCATTATGGAATTTTATTACAGCTATTGTGCATGTTCTATATATAATAATATTATTAATATTACACATAATAGTAGTGGTAATAGCTAACACACACAACAGTAACCTGTAGCTCTCGTCTTTGGTGGTACAATATGCTAACCACCATATCACCACTGATAGCACCACAGCAATGAAGGAAGGTGCTACTAACAGATCTTGCCCCACTTCTTTGTGGAAAGCAAGCTATAAGGGTTATATTTGAAAGCATGAAAGGATGCACCCTTCACTGGGCATAGAATAGCTAATGGCCATACATGGTTACAATATAAAATTGGTAGTTTTAATTTGGTGGATCCTAGATTAATCGTTTACTCTCACTCTAATAACTGCCAATGAGGACAACTGATGTGTTGTAAATTTGTGTATGTGGTTAAAAAGAACCCTTTTATGTAGTAATGCTTTTGCAGTATAATAGCTATTTTAATTGTACAGTTTTCCAATTGGCTATTGGCTTTATAGTCTCATGAACAATGAATATAGCTACATACTGTAAGAGCTATAGAAACTATTATTATTACGTAATGTAAAAATTGATGAATTTACATCTATGTATTCAAATCTAAGCTTCTAGCTGGTGAGTATTAAAGGTGCCTCTTACAGCAACAGAAGACAGCAAAGATTTTCCAAATACACTTTCTCCTCTATAGGATCTGTATCATCTAAATAAAGTGTACAGAGTAACCTCTGAATAAAAGACACATTGGGATCAGGTCTACGTATAAAGATAAATTTACACCAAATTGTACAGACTGCCCTTATTTCAGAGGGACCATGATCTGAGATTCTATTGCAGCTATCTACCCAACACTCATCAGGTTAATACTATTGGTCTCGTCTCAAGTGTTTAAAAATAATAGCTAGATGAAATTTTTTTGCGTGTGTGTCATTAATTTTTGTTATAGAAATAAAGTTATTGCAATGATAATACTAATAATTCAACTCCTTGGTAGGGGTCAAGCTCTCTAGATTGGTAAAGATAACACCGAGTCAGTTTATAACAGTAGCTAATTTTTACTCAGAAGACTTGTCTACCCTAACACAGGAGGCTATATCATAGGTTAAAAGCTCTGGTGGGGGGAAGAGAGGGGAGCTCATTGTTTGGAACTCTGAACTTAACTCTCATTAGGTAAAGTATCACCATAATTATTCATTCAACATTGTTTGGTAATGATCATTACTATCACTGATTTATTATAATCAATTTTGAAAAGAAAGTAATTAAGAGTTTTTGTGTTGCTAAATCTACTTTCATCCGGGAGATAACCCAACATTAAATGGTCCTTCGAGCCGGATACTGCTAGAAACAGTCTCATTATCGCTTTGGTTATTCTCCCGTGGCCGTGGACTTGCTAGTTTGCCTGTTTTATCCACCACGTGCTGTCGTTCATTACCTGTTAACAAAATGTCCGAAGTTTCGGAAGCTACACGAAAATCTCTCTCCTTGAATCGAAAGAAACGAGGTGTAGTGCGTGCCTCCATAACAAAACTCAGAACTCGTTTGGCTGAACTCGAAGCGGTTGCCAGTCAACCTGGTACAGTTGACCATGCAAGACGCCTTACCACACGGCTGAATTCGTTGATGGAAGAATTCAAGCTACACCATTTCTCTGTCATAGAGCTGCTAGATGAAGAAGAAGACCTTGCAACAGAGCAGGAAATCTTCGATACACAAGATGAAGAAATCACTCAACTAGCTCTCCGTTTGGAGAATCTAGTTTCCTCTTCAGACCCCACTCAATATAAAATGGCCTTCAATCACCTCAAACATTTGGAGAAGGGCCTTCTATCAGTCTGCAGTGACATACCCACATCTCCTGTTGATGATGATGTCTGCCTCTTACAACAATTCGAGGAGCAGTTATTGGAATACAAAGGAGAACTCGTTGGCATACGCCGAAACCTACTCTCCCTTGAACTTGAAGATACTAGTGAGTTGAGTCAGTTACTGGCTCGAGTTGAGAAACAACTGTTCGATAGCATTTTGGAGATTCGGAAGCAGCTTCGCTCTTGCTCCTCACACTTACCCACATCCTCTTCTATCTCAGACACTAAGGGCGTCAAGCTTCCCAAGCTTGACGTGCCAACCTTTGATGGAAACCTCTTGAACTGGAAGACCTTTTGGGAGCAGTTTAAGGTTGCAGTCCATGTTCAACCCAACCTCTCAGATTCTGAAAAACTAGCTTACCTCCGTCATGCTCTCAAGGCTGGTTCTGCCAAGTCTGTTATAGAGGGTCTTTCCAGGTCCGGCGAGCATTATGAAGAAGCCATCGAATGTCTGAAGTCAAGGTATGACAAACCCCGACTTATCCACCAAACCCATGTAAGGAAGATATTGGAAATTCCCAATTTGAAGGATGGTGGAGGAAGAGAACTTCGACGTTTGCATGATGCCGCCTTACAACATCTTCGGGCTCTCAAGGCCATGGGCAGTGATCCTTCTGGGGCTTTCATCACCTCTATGCTCGAGCTAAAATTGGATGTGAACACCATGTTCGAGTGGCAGCATCATAGCCAATCCAGCACAGGAGTCCCTCACTATAAACAACTACTTGAATTCATTGACCTTCGTGCCCAAGCCTCTGAGACTGCATTGCCTGACACTGCCAAAAGAATGCACAAGGTTGACGTGTTTTCCACAAAGAAGAATATTCCCCACGTCAGATCTGTTGCTTCATTTGCTGCGAGTGCTGACACTTCAATGAGTAACTGCCTAGTTTGTAAGATTGAGAAGCATCCTCTATATGTTTGTTCGCAGTTTAAGTCCATGAATCATCACGACAAACTGTCTGTGTTGAAGACCAATGGCAGGTGTCTCAATTGTTTACGACCTGGCCATCATGTCAAGAACTGTAAATCACTTCACAAGTGCCGTCTGTGCCAAAAACCTCATCACACTCTCCTTCACATTGAGGAAAGGAACACCGTATCCAGTTCACCTCCTGCAGGTACAACACACGATACCACTGCCTCAACCTCCTCATCAGGCTTGACTGTTTCTTCAGTTCCAAGTTCTGTATCAGTACCAGTTTCAGCATTTGCTACGATGGGAATCAGGTCTGACCTACTCCTCATGACTTGCCGTGTCATAGTGGAATCAGCTGAAGGATTAAAGATGGAAGCACGAGCCATCCTTGATTCTGGCTCATCCGCCTCCTTTGTTTCTGAACGACTATCACAGTGTCTTCACTTACCTCATTCCAGTCAGTACACCAGAATCACTGGGGTTGCTGGCCTCATTCGCAACTCCACTCACCCTATAACCACTTTCCATGTATCCTCAATACACAACCCTAGCAGGAAGTTTCCTGTCACTGCCGTCATTGTTTCTCGTGTGACCAGTGATTTGCCTCTGCAGCATATTCACACTAATCAGGAGTGGAATCACATTTCCAATATTCAACTGGCTGACCCTGACTTTGGGCAACCTGGGAAAATCGATCTCCTACTTGGTGTTGAGATTTTTGCCGAAGTGCTCCTTCACGGCCGGCGGTGTGGAATTCCAGGATCACCTGTTGCCCTCGAGACCCAATTTGGTTGGGTCCTAGCAGGCAGTACCAGTTCCGGTAGCACATCTCAACTGGTCACCAGTCATCATACCACTCTCCTTAGTGGAGACGATCTTCTACGTCGTTTTTGGGACGTAGAGGAGCCTGCAGCTGAGCACTATCTTACCTCCGAAGAGTCAGCAGTCGTAGATCACTTCAAGAATTTCCACACCCGGTCAGCAGATGGTAGATTCATGGTGCCGCTGCCCAGGAAATCAGAAAGCAAGCCTCTTGGAGAGTCACGTTCTCAAGCAGTCCGTAGATTTCTCACATTTGAGCGCTCCCTGCACTCAAAGGGACTCTTTCCAGAAATCAAGGCTGTGATGGACGAATATTTTGACATGGGACATGCTGAGCCAGTTCCTGTTGCTGATCTAGAGAAACCCCCACATTCTACCTTCTACTTGCCCATGCATGTAGTAAGGAAACAATCCAGTAAAACAACTAAGGTCCGAGCAGTGTTTGATGCATCGGCAAAGACGTCTACTGGAGTATCACTGAATGACACACTGTCTGTGGGTCCCACTGTTCATTCTTCGTTAGTCGATGTTCTGCTACGCTTTCGATTACATCGAGTTGCCCTGATAGCAGATGTTAGCAGAATGTATCGTGCTATTGCACTCACACCCTTAGACCGGGACTTCCACCGTTTTGTTTGGAGAAGCTCTCCTGGTGTGCCTCTTGAAGATTTTCGAATGACTCGTGTCACCTTTGGAGTATCAGCATCATCTTTCATTGCAAATATGTGTGTGAAGCAAAATGCTGTGGATCATGCCTCGACCTACCCTCTCGCTGCCAAAGCTGTAGAAAACTCCTTCTATGTAGATGATGGACTCACCGGTGCTGATTCAGTTGAGGAAACTATAGAGTTGCATACGCAACTACAGACACTCTTCCACAAAGGGGGATTTTTACTGCGAAAGTGGAACTCTAGTGAGGTTGACGTTCTTCAGCAGATCAATCCTGATCTCCGAGATCAACAGTCAGTTCATATCATATCTGACACTGATGAATATACAAAGACTTTAGGTGTCGAATGGAATGCAAAGCTGGATCACTTTCGGTTGACCATTGCTGATCTCCGTCCTCAAGATGAGTGGACTAAGCGCACTCTAGCTTCAGATGTGGCCAAGACTTTCGATGTTCTTGGCTGGTTTGCTCCCGTCATCATCAAGGCTAAGATCCTTCTCCAACGTCTCTGGGAGGAAGGACTAGGATGGGATGACGTCGTACCGCCTTCACTGACACAAACGTGGCTGGAATGGAGACAAGAGCTTGGTTTACTTGTTGAGAAACACATTCCCCGGTGCTACTTCCCCAAGTTAGCAAAGATCGCATACAAACAATTACACGGTTTCTCTGATGCCTCAGAGATGGCCTATGCTGGGGTGATTTATCTTCGTCTTGTGGATACCACTGGTTGTATTCATACATCTTTAGTCATGGCAAAGACCAAAGTGGCTCCTATCAAGAGACTATCTATACCTCGATTGGAACTCTGTGGAGCACTTCTTCTTGCACAACTGCTTCATCACTGTCAAACTGTTTTCAATTTTCCCTCTGAGGACACCTTCGCATGGACTGACAGCACCATTGTTCTTAACTGGTTGGCTGGTAATCCCCGTCGTTTCAAGACCTTCGTAGGCAACCGGATCTCACTCATAACTGATCTAGTTGCTCCCAATCGCTGGCATCATGTGGATGGGTCCGACAACCCAGCAGATTGTGCATCCCGTGGACTGCTCCCATCCGAGTTGCTATCTCACCAGTTGTGGTGGGATGGTCCCAATTGGCTCGGCATGGGCATTCACCATTGGCCTGAACAAACTTTACGGACACCAAACAAACCTTTAGATGAAGTCGATGAGATTTGTTCTCTTTCAGTTATCGTTCAAACTCAACCTGTTTTTCCAATCGATCGTTTCTCTAATTTTTATCGCCTTAAAAGAGTCACATCTTGGATGAGGCGCTTCATATTCAATTGCCAAGCTTGCCAGAAGAATTTAACTCGACTTTCTGGACCTCTCACTGTAGATGAGCTAAACATGGCTATCGTGTATTGGGTGTCTCATTCCCAAGCTGCTAGCTTCACAACCGAGATTAAATCTCTCAAAGCAAGCACTCCTACATCACTTCCTAAATCCAGCCCATTAGTCTTACTGAATGTTTTTCTGGACAAATCTGGTATCCTTCGTGTGGGTGGCCGACAACAAAATTCAAGAATGACTTTCGATAGACAGCATCCCATTGTTTTATGTGGGAAACATCCACTAAGCAAGTTGCTCATTCACACAGAACACTTGCGGCTCCTCCATGCTGGTCCTCTACTCATTTCTGCCTCATTGGGACGTCGCTTCTACATAGTGGGAGGGCGTCGAGCTATTCGTTCTATAACCCGTCGCTGTATCATTTGTCGACGCAGATCTATGCGACCCCAACCTCCTCTAATGGGTCAACTCCCAACAGAGCGTGTCACACCTGATCTGGTCTTCAATCGAGTAGGAGTCGACTATGCTGGTCCCATCTACACCAAATATGGTTCTATGAGAAAACCCACTCTGTCCAAGTCATATGTATGTGTGTTTGTTTCAGTATCGGTGAAGGCTGTACATCTCGAGTTGGTGTCAGACTTGACAACAGAAGCTTTCATAGCCTGTCTCCGAAGATTCATTGCTAGGAGGGGGAAGCCCTCCATCATTTTCAGTGATCACGGATCGAACTTCATAGGAGCCTCAAGACACCTCAAGGAATTGTCTGAGTTCCTTCAGCAACAGAGGTCGAAAGAAATCATCTCCAATTTCTGTTCTAGTCATGAAATAGCATGGACTTATATTCCTGAGAGGGCACCCCACTTTGGAGGTTTGTGGGAGGCCGCTGTAAAGAGCTTTAAACGACACCTCTATCGTATCATAGGTGAAGTCAAACTCACATTCGAAGAGCTGTCCACTGTATTAACTCAGATCGAATCTTGTCTCAACAGCAGACCCTTGACTGCACTACCCTCTGCCGAAGATAGTGGCATCAACGTGCTTACTCCTGGTCATTTTCTAATTGGCAGGCCACTGGAGGCACTTCCCAACCCAGTAGCAGCGTACAGAGCAATTTCCCTACTAAAGAGATGGCACCTATGCCAGGCACTCCTCCGGCACTTTTGGAAACGATGGTCGGCCGAGTACCTCACTCAATTACAGAAGATGAACAAGTGGCACAAACCATCAAGATCATCCCAAATCTCCATAGGAGACGTAGTCGTCATCCGTGAGGATGAGACCATTCCTGGACAGTGGCCCCTGGCAAGGGTCATCCAGATACATCCCGGCAAGGACAAAGTGGTTCGTGTTGCCACAGTTAAGACTAGCCAAGGTAACACTTACACCAGACCTATCGTAAAGATTGTCCCTTTATTACCCTGAAGACCGCAGGTCTTGGCCGGCGGTATGTTTGGAACTCTGAACTTAACTCTCATTAGGTAAAGTATCACCATAATTATTCATTCAACATTGTTTGGTAATGATCATTACTATCACTGATTTATTATAATCAATTTTGAAAAGAAAGTAATTAAGAGTTTTTGTGTTGCTAAATCTACTTTCATCCGGGAGATAACCCAACACTCATATTTTAGGGCAATACCTCCAGGGGAACTTGAAGGGGGGAGGCCATATCTGTGACACTGTCACTGGCATGTGTAGCTACCAGTACCGAAACATCAAGTTATGGTAGGTAGCATTGTATTAGTAGTGTATGTTTCGTATCATTTGAAAACTGTATCAGTTTCGTGCTGTACAGTACTGTAATGTCAATGACACAGTACAGTATCATTACTGTACAGTCTCTTCCTTGTTCAGTATTGATAAGATTATTTTTGCAACTGAAACAAAATAGCTAACATTAGCTATACAAAAACCATTACAAAAAATATAAATTGTGATCCATATAATACAAATTGAGACAATACATGTTATTAGACCAGTCATACTAGAAAATCAGTGAAGATATCTTAACATCATGTTCCAATTGTTTAAGAACTAATTTAGTGGTACGTAAATGTGCAAGTGTTAGTGCATTCATGTACAACGGAAACTGAATGACAGACATGCTTAGAGGGGATAACTATTATACCTAACTTTACTTAGGCTAAAGAGTGGACAGTCATACTCGTTGCTATATAACAGTTTCTCCAAAAAGGTTCCTACTTTAAAGATGCTGCACAAGAGAGTAGAAGATAGAATTTGCACAATCATAGAAGCAGCCCATTAACAGACCCATATCAAATGGATCAAATGCAGTGAGTGGTTGGTACAAAAAAATAATAATAATTAGCTACCCTGAAAGAATTTGCTGTCCAAATATTCCACAAAATCTCTGATGTGTACGTATTAGAGTAGAAAATTCACTCATCGTGCCACCATACACATCAAAGATAGAATTAACATCAGAACAGAGCCATAATGTGTAAGCCACAAATCTCACAGTAGCTACTTTTACTATCTCCATTCACTGGACTGGACTCTATTTCATCATATCTTGTGAGGACACTGAGTTAGACCATACGTAATTATTTCTTTTTTCTCTCGAGCTTCACATTTCCCAAAGTCTTGGCTCTTACAGATTCAGATTACATCATCATTCAGATTACATTATTGTCAATTGTGTACTATTGTTATTGTACTGTATCTAACCGTAGCCTTAGCCCTAGCCCTGCCCTAGTCCATAGCAATAGTACAATTGACAATGATGTAATCTGAATGATGTAATCTGAATCAGTTACATGAAGAAAGAGCCAAAGTCTCATTGATCATCCATTACTTTCAGTTCAGATGGAACATATATTTTCGTGATGTCTTTTGCTCACTAGTTTATATACAAGTCTAATCAATAGTGTAATAATGCATGACCACTTATCTGCTTACTCATCACAACCAACTAGAATACTATTATAGTCTAGATTCAAGGTCACATGACATTGTGTTAGATAGGAATCACATGTCTGTTTAACTTACAAATTCTTAAAACCTCCTCTTAATATAATAATTAGCTATACATAGCTAATAGCACATTCTATTTCAATTTATACATTGTACAATGACATTACATTTGGCACCCTATATTCCTCATGCATTAACCCTTTGGCTCCCTAAAGAGATAGATCAGTGTTCCTTGTTTTGTTGCTACTAGAAACAGTTTCAGAATTATTTTTCCTTGTTCTTTCTTATGTGAACATAACTTTACAAGGACTAGGTATAACATGAGGGTAGAGAACAAGAAAGTTATACTGGCCTTCAAGTAGCTACTTTTTCTTATTATAAAGGCTTGTGTCCCAGTTAAAAAATATATTAAATCATGCATTTCCTCTGTCTTATGCTCAAATTGGTGTTATAAATGCAATATTCTTTGCTCTCTATTACGTAGATATACCCTTAGTAGTTGAAGGAAAGCCACACACGCTGTAGGCATGACACAGTGGCCACACCAAGCAAAGTACCTAGAGAACAAGTATGATCATAACTCAGTGACTGTACAACCTATAACTCATTTTTGGAATGCTCTCAATGAGCTTTCTGAACCCACCTCCCTCCTGCATTACCTCCTAACGTAGTTAAACTAAGTAGGTTAAGCTATAATCATTATAAGGTTATTTCTACATATTTGTGGGTTTTGATTGTCCTGAGGTCAGACACCTAATTCCCTATTATAGGAGTATTGACTCAGTTGTACTCTATAGACTAGTTAATAATAATGGTACACTTCCAGGATTCTGAGGTTCTATAGCACTAAAACTTCTTGAGGGGATTTTTTTTACAGTAAAACCTTATTGTAATGATAAATAACAGCTATTCTGCATGTCTATGAGTTCTACTTAATAAATATAATAGCATGTAACATAGTAATGATTGATATTCATGCATATGATTAATTTCAGTCCCAATTGGAAGTTCATCCAAGAAAGTTTCCTGAAATGTAATGTAACTTGTGGGATGGAGAACTAGTATTTTTAACACAACCACAAAGTTTACATTCTACAACTCCATAAGACTGATAATCTTGATAGATAGCTAGTACTCTTACGTAAGATTGCCACCCTTTAGGCGCCAACAATCGATCCAGTCTCCTTTTCGGCGGGAGGGCAGGGGGAAAAAGCATTGAATCCGTAATTTAACTTGGAATCTTAGCTGTACACAGTTGAAAAACAAAAATAAACGGATCAAAGACTAACTTAAACGCATGCGTAAACTGACTGTAAGGCACATCCCGACAAAAAGCTTTTGTTGGGCGAGCAATCCTCAGGACTAATAATAATTATTGTGTTTGTGACTGAATAGGTTAGTGTTATATAATCTGCTGCCGTCTTGTAGTTAGTCACTTATTGAATTCTAATAGCTAGGGTAAGTTGAAATCCTGTCCAGTTAGAAGGAGTGTGGTTTGGTGTGGACTCTGTGCAGTGTGGATTGAAACAAGTAAGATGTTAATACCTATAGATAGAGCTAGCCAACATCAGTATATTACCTTACTGTACTGTTATAGCTATTTGTATAAAGCATTACCTATCAACCTAGAATAAACTTTCTGTTCCATTCCTACTTGTAGTGCTAATTATTATAACAACTGAAGATATTAAACCTTCACTGAGTAAAATTACCATCATTATTATGATAATTAAATCTTCGCTGATGCTGTAAATAGTCCTTTTCATGTAAGGTACTGAGGAATTTAATCTTGTGTGACATCACATCCGGGGTACATTCTTTGCAACCACAGTGGATTTTGCCATAGAACTCTATTGAAAATTCTATCATTCCTATCTGTCATAGCACTGCAGTACAATCACTGTTCTTTTTATAAGAATTTTGATGAAAAATTGAAACCTTTCACTATTGACTGGTGTAAATCTGGTGGGCTAATCTTTTTCCAGCGCTGAGAAAGAAAATGGTGAGAAAGATGCCTAGATACTATTTAAGAGAGTAGAAAGGTGGTGCTGAGAGACATTTTCTGGCAATCTACTGGCTAGCTGGTAGTCTATTCTAGCCTAGCTAGCTATTCTACTAGTTCATCCAGCTAGGTGTCTTTCAGGTAAAGCATACATAACACTTAAACATCTGTTCATCAACCATGAATACCTAGAGAAGGAGAGAGAATGAACTAGTTATTAAGTAGAATAGCTAGCTAGGCTAGAATAGACTACCAGCTAACCAGTAGATTGCCGGCAAATGTCTCTCAGCATCACCTTTCTACTCTCCTAACTAGTATCTAGGCATCTTTGGAAAAAGATTAGCCCACCGGATTTGCACCAGTCAATAGTGAAAGGTTTCAATTTTTCATCTAAATTCTTATAAAAAGAACAGTGATTGTACTGCAGCGCTATGACGGATAGAAACGATATAATTTTCAATAGAGTTCTATGGCAAAATCCACTGCGGTTGCAAAGAATGTTATCCGGATGTGACGTCACGCAAGAATAAATTCCTCGGTACCTTACATGAAAAGGACTATTTCTGTCTCAATTGTATTTTTCTCAGGTACTATTAATATTTAAACAACAAACTAATGTACAAGAAGTCACCATTAATAACTAAGAAAGAAAAGAATGCAAAGGATAAGATGTGCAGAGCATAGGGGATTAAGTGATTAATTAATTAATAGTAGTTAAAAGTCAAGCATCAAGAGACACTTATTTTACTTATTAAATCTTAGCCTTATTCCAATGATTCTCCAAATTACCTATCCTTCATTATTAGATCAAAAATTGTAAAGACTGTACTCCTCAATGAAAGTCACATTGAAGCGTGATAGATATTTCTATAGTCTTGTAATGGCCTTGTTTGCTGATGGTTAGAATGTAATGAGTAGCAGACTTGGATGACTAAAGAGATCATGCAGTCAATTCAGACTCATGACACTACCACTATTCTAATTTTAAAATCCCATCAGAATAATCTTTAACTTTAGACAAATAAAGCTAGTTCAAGTTTTAATGTTGGATAGAACAATGTCTAAGCTGTCCACATCAAAACAGGCTCTGACTTTTTATGGGTCAAAGAAATGGAAGCTTTGAATGCTGCAACAGCCTCTTCGAGGTGAAAGTCAAAGTTGTATGTAGGCTAAATCCATGCTACTAGGACATACTCAAGTGAATGAGTGAATCCCAAAACACTAGAGCATGTATTGTAGCCATATATAGTGCACCACAGCAATGATAGACTTCAGTTCACTCATCGTTTCGTAAAAAGGGTCTCAACTCCTAAGTTATTCATAACCTAGACAAAATAGCTGACCTATATCAATGGTTACTGCTACTTCAGCCATTAACTCTTACTGAGGTCCTATAGTATTCCCTGAAGTTTCAATTTAGAAAGCTGGTGGAAGACTTGTTACCTTTAGCTAACAATTTTTAATAATTAAATTACATATTTTCTTTACCTTTACCATCTTCTTTAATATAATAATATGAAGGAGTAGGCAGAACTTATATTCTAGGCAAGCGTATTTAGGTTTCATGAAAACAAAAATCATCCAGAAGAGGACCATTAGTATGTCCCCCTATAGGGTCTAAAGTGTTCAAAGAACAGCCAACATCACTTCACTTCAACTTACTTTGGTGCTTTCCATAGACTAATATCTAGCTAGCTAGTCATATATGTTGTTACTACCTGTCAAACTGATGTTTTTCAAATAGATATGTTTAAAAGGAGGACCTGCTTTTTTTATTACCTTGACAAGCTAAATATGGAAAGACCATTAACTGGATGGATGTCTATTTTTTCATTATTTTTTTTTTCTTAGAATACTTAAATGATGTTATGTGTATCAATTACCCTCTTTTTAAAAAAAGATTAGCTCTCTACATACACTCCAAATCAAATTTTTCATTCAAAACTTTGGAATGGATACTGCTTCAAACACCTTAATGCGAGGCATTTTTGGATCAGCCTTTTTTTATGCCTTTGCTTTGATCCTATTGGAGTAGCTATTGCTAGGAACCTTTCCCTTGCTATATCTGACATAGCAGATGAATGAAATACACTGAAGAAGGAGGTTGTTTTTGACATGTCTTTTTATCTATATCTACACGTGTTATATATCTATTATAATCTATCTCTATAACCATACATGTGGTCATGTGGCTGTTAAATGTGGATATACCACAGTTTACATGACAGTTACAGGCACCTGTAACCACACTTACATTGTATACACATATAATCCTATAGATCTTAGAGTGAGGTAGCAATAAATGCAAAAAAAGATTTTCTCTGTTGATTATCAGCAGCTGTAACTAGGCCTACCTCTAGATGTTTGAGTTCAATGTGTATAACAAGGACTACTAAAGTAAATTTTCTATCTCTTCTTTTCCTCAAAAATCTTACTGAAAATAAAATAGCAAAAGAGAACTTTGACATTAGGTTAATTCAGGATTGATATCATATCTTAGCATTTTTCTTTTGTCTTTAACCACAAATGTTTTTTACAGTCCTACAGCAGAAGCTGAAAGGTTTGTGTAGACACCTCCATCCTACCACATCTCATTGCAGTAAGTGAAATCCTAGTGTGTGTCAGTAAGCTAATATTATATGTGCAGTTGTATCAATATGTTGTGTTATAGCAAAATCATGTCACTTATTTTTAACAGCTGAATCATGGCAGAAAAAATGGAAATTGAAAATGAAGATGAGCCAAGACATGAAGAAACTCTAGTGAGTGATGATATTCTAATTATCATGTAGAGTTTAAAATATCTAAGCAGAAAACTGTATACATGATATGTGTATCTATGAACCTATTTAAATACACTTTATAGTAGAATGTAAAGTTAGACAGAATGTCTCTTTACTGTGTGACCCCTCTATTCCAACCACCTAAAATAAGGACACATCAATTTGTATACAATGGAATCTCTCTATGTACCTGAAATCTCAGTATAGATTGGAATCCCTCTATTCCAACTCCCTGAAATGAGTACATCTCTGTAAACAATAGAATCTATTCTAACCATCTCAAATTAGGACACCCCTATATTTGGACACTTGAATATGTTCCTTATGTATTTGGAACTTAACCTGCTGAAATGAAGCCATGCACCCGACTTTCACTTTGTCCCAAGGTGTCCAGATAGAAGTTTCCACTAATTTCCAAAATGTTAATAATACTGATGATAGACTATAAGGGTTGAAGTGTCATCAGTTCTTTCTTAGCCATCCAGTATGTTGTCTTATCTCTTGTAATGTAATAGGCAGCACAGAAACAGTCTTTAAAAGTGCACTGTCACAATAGGATCTGTATACTGTATTATCGATTAAGAAAAGCTATTTCATTTATCATATCTTAAACTCTCATTGAAGTAGCTAGCAATCAATAGTAGTTATACCATTTGTGGTTGACTCTGTTATTATAATCATGTGTGTTGTGATAATTCTCTGCTGATTACATAGCTAGTGGTTACTCTAGTGCAGCCTGTTGGTTCTCACTTCCTAGGGATTTTCTTAGTAAGTCAGCTGCAGCAAAGTCAGAACACCAAGCTATAATAAATTAGACCAATGTGTAGCACAATCTATAAATCCATATATTGGCACCCAATCTACAGATTATAATCTTTTTTGTGCTACAGTTCAGTACAACTTTTTGTACAGATAACACAAAAACAAATGCACAAGCTGTTTATTACAAATTATGACTGGTCATAGCAAAAAATTATGCTTATTTTACATACAGCACTCATTACTTACTACAGCCTTTACATTATAATGACAGCCTTAATACAAGTGGATGAATGTCTTCACACTTCTTATGTTACTATATGCCAAAGAGTGAGCAAGGAGCCATTAATTCTCTCCTCTGTGAGAATCAGGGAGTGCGGTAGCACTCCCTATGTAGGGTTGAGAGGACAAAGGTCATAGAATAGTACAAACTAAAACTCTGCAAAATCTGGCTAGAATCTTCTAAAATCCCTCCCCAGTACAGAAAGCCTTACCAGTAGGTAGTATACCAAAGCAAAGCTCTTAACTCCCTACAGAAGCCTAGAAAATGGAGAAACTAAAAACTGACTTTTGTTCTGGTCGTTCATCTAATAGTAATAATAATAATAATAATAATAATAATAAGATAAGCGTAATGAAGAACTGGCTATAATAGTCTCAACAAGTTTGGTACCAATGGATAGAGTGGGGCCTCTAAGCTGATCTTTTGCTGTTTGTTTTCTGTTTAGTTGTACCTAGAGTTTGTTCAGAAATTCACTGCTACTTAATGGAGGGCCGCCATTGTTGTTGGTAAAGGGTCGTGTGACCATAAGGCTCTGCAGTTTATCTCTGGGCTCTGTAAGGGCTCTGTGTCTAATGTTGGAGATGTCTGAAGTTGACTGTTCTGCTTCTACTTCTTTGGACAGCTCTATAGTGTTCATATCACACCTACAGTCAGTGTCATGTTTTACTCTTGCTAGCTATAGCTATAACTGTTATGTTGCACTGTTGCAGCCTGAAGGGACTCTCCTCTTCTTTTCTTCCAGCGAGATAGATGCTGCACTGGTGGTTATGGCTAATATTGAGTGCACTGTGTACAGCACAACAAAGACCTTAAGCCACTAGTAGTAACCGAGTGCTTCCCACCATTGGCACCGGCAAGTACATGTTGCATGGTGTAGCCTGATGACTGAAGGTGAAATTGTTCACTATTCTCAAGGGTTAGGCTACCATGCATTTTTTTTTGGTCCCCGTCTCATAGCCTGGGGTCAGAGCAGTGTACTCTGATGCTAATGGGAATGCTAAAGGAAGTATCTAGCAATATACATGTTGAAAATAACTACACAAACACCTGTGTGTTACTTAGTAACTTAAAACTATTCATTGAAAACATGAATGTTAATAACTAATGGGCAAGGTGTAGCTAAAGTGGATGTGGTGGAGATTTTGTGTTAGTGATACTGCAGTCGAATTGTTGCTCTGAGTTATACGAGCTAGCTACCTGCTCTAATAAAAAAAGGAATGCAAACAAGTAACAGGAAAAAAATTTATCCTAAATAAAAATGGGTATGTAGGGTTGCCAGTAAACATTTTCTTGCAGCCAACAAATCCCTACATTAACTGCCAAAGAGCTCTTGCACAATGGTTTAGCTAAGAAGAGGTTGTACGTAAAATAAGCTGTTATGAGTTCAGCAAAGGGGCTATACGTTTCTCTTGCCAAAAAAGCAGTAAATAGGGAAAAAAATTTTAAATGTGTATATACAGTATGTAGAGAGTTTCCAGTAGGCATTTTCTTGCAGCCAACAAACTCACACATTAACTGCCTACTTTACGTACAACCTCTTCTTAGCTTTATATAGCTAAACCATTGTGCAAGAGCTCTTTGGCAGTTAATGTAGGGATTTGTTGGCTGCAAGAAAATGTTTACTGGCAACGCTACATACCCATTTTTAAATTTTTTTCCCTATTACTTGTATAGAAGCAAAATACTTTCATAGTTATCACTTGGCTATTGGTGCTTGCTTCAGGGAATGGTAACATTTTTCCATTTTCAATCAGATGGGATCTGATTCTCATGTAACTTGCCTGGAGAGATTCCAAGACAAAGGGAAGTCGCTGTTGCCATGGTAAACAGCCCACAGTCTAATGGACATTGTTGTTGATGTTTTAAGATGTAACACCATTTGCTTGTGTATTATTTGTAACACCACATGCACTCTCTATAGTATAGACTATGGGAAATCTTTCACAGTCTATTAGCAGAAATAATATGTATAATGGATAGGATGTTAGTATATGATTGTGCTACACATTCTAATAAAGAGCAAAACCTATTAGCTATGTGCTATGTATATTATTTGATAGTATGGCTGGATGTGGTAATTAGGATTAATAGTGAAAGCTGTGCAAGTTAGAAGGGAGTAAAATAGCACGAGGCGAAGCCGAATGCTATTTCCTTTCCTACCTGCATAATGAGAGCTATTAATTTCAAACACCACAAACCAGACATCCTATTACATATATTCACAGTACTGAAAACCATACTACTGTGTAGTTATATACACTAGACTATAAACCTAGCAACATGTCTTCCGGCGATATTTATTGACCAATCAGATTACTATACCAAGCAAGCTCAAGGTAAAGCGTTTTCATAGGTTAGTATCAAAATAATAAATACCAGCTTCTATGGACTATTTGTGTGGCACCTATACTAAATAATATACAGTTAAACCCTCTGAACTGACTCCCTGAAATGTGGACAACCCCTGTACAATGGACAAGCAAGAAGGCACCAATTTATCTCCATTAGGAGCTAATACAAACTTACCCCTCATAGTGAACACCTCTTAACTCTGAACAATGGACACTATCACTTCACTCTACAGTACAAATTAACCTCTTATAACAAACATAATGTCACACCTCCTGCTGATTACTGTAATTATTAAAGAGAAATTCTTTTAACAATGATCACTAGCTCGGAGATTTTCTATACTTTCCTTCATCCTGTCTGTGTAGGCTTTAGGTCTATAGAGTCTATAAATACAGGGCACTTCAAGGCCATAGCCAGCACCTCTGTTCATTTTTTCATCAGTAACTTCCACAAAGCCTTTGTTTATTTCCCTTCTTAGAAACATCAAGAATGTAGGTACCAAGTTATAAGGTACATGGCCAATGATCTCTCTTTGAGGACAGCAACTACATGCATGTTTATCGCAAGAGTTCCCAGGCTCCCTCCTAAGCAGCAAACATTGGCCTAGCTGAGGATCCCAGTTTTCCATATAGGCATGGTAGCCTCTGCTGTAGGAATGTACTTCTACAATCTCCAAGTTTGTTGTGGTGACCTGGCTTGTCATCTTTGGGTACTTACTATAAGATAGCTACAATATAGCTGCTTGAGTACTTGCACGATATAAAATCCTGTATTGTATTGTGGTCACATGCACACATGGTACAATTTACCAGCTGCATTTTTTTAATTGTTACTAGTCTCTCTTATCATCTTCAGCATGAATAGTAAGAATGAGTGTGCTAGTACTACACTGTATTACAGAATCAGTGTGGTAGTAGTACACTGTACTACAGAATCAGTGTGCTAGACTGTGATGTGTACTTCTGACTCTCAATAGCATGCATTGTATTAACACAAAAATTTATACACAACTTTACAAAAGACGTTACAAGGTGTAACGGGATGATCTAGAGCTGTAATGGTTCATAGCTAGCTGTTAGTTACATGTTTGAAGCCTTTTTTTCCTTAACTCCTCTACAAAGGACAAAACGGTGGGTCCCAAGCATGTCCTTTCAGAGGGGTTTAACTGTATAATAATAAACTTGGAGGAAATTAATCACAAAATGCAATCATTGTAAAGCTTGTAAAATAGCATAGACAGAGGAAGCAGTTTTGGTTAAGATGGTGGTATAGTGAGAACAAGAATATCAATAAAAACTAAATGTGTGGGTCTATCTAATGAAGTGCTAGTAGCTGGTAAAAAAAATACACACCATAAGAAAGATTTTGCTTGTACCATTTAAAGAATAGAGACATAATAGTATCCAATTGGTCTGTTTTTCTTGGTGCACATGGCAGAGCATGACTTCAGTTATGGTTAATCTGAGATAAGTCTTCATGTGCTGAAAGCTTCTTTCAGCTATACAAGTAGTGAGTTTAATTAATCCTCTTAGTGCAAATCTATACTCATAAATGATGCACATATAAATTTGTAGAGTGCCTTCGTTAATCATTTACACAGCTGCCCACACTGGCTCTAATGCATAGTCCAGCCTAGTGAGAGCTGTAATCTTATACCCCATGCAGTGGTTGATAAACAATTTTTCAGGCTAGATGCTACAGCTACAGAGTAAATGTGTTAAGACAACTGAATGAAGATAGTGATAATAATTTAGAAGGATAATCTGTTAATAATGAAGAATACATTTATCAGGGAGTGCATTGGCACTCCCTACATAGGGATGACGACGATCGCTAATCGAAACAATACTTACCTCTTTTTTCTACGAATTGGGCTACTGCCTTGCCTCAAGAACACTTCCCAACAAGTCCTAGGACCTGACAAGTACCTGCTTCAACTTTCAGCAGCAAAACTTGTTACTGACGTCAAAAAACTGCAAGAAAAAATGGAATTATACATATAATAATAATATTATTTTGTTCATAGTCATGACTCCAACATCATACAACATTTATCAATAATTTATGTACCATGAAGTTGCATTATGCTGCTATTAGTGCATCGTCAGAAATATTATGAAAAAAAAAACTTCCGGGCTGATTCATTACTGGCCTTTGAGAGAAGACGCCATTGTTTTGCCAGGTCTCTGCAGTGGTGTGCTAAGAGAATGCTGCTCTTGAATTTTTTTTTCTTTTTTTTTTCTTGGCATGGCAAGAGTAAACTTGATTCACATATTAATTTAAGTGTAGGTAGGTAACTAAAAAGTTTCTAACAAGTAAAGGCAAAAAATTTGTTCTAAATAAAAAAGGTAGATACATAACCAACTAGCTAACTGCTGCTACAGGTAGCTATATGAAAGAAATATCATCCCAAAGCCACTATGTATATTTCTTTCATATAGCTACCTGTAGTAGCAGTTAGCTAGTCGGTTATGTATCTACATAGTGACTTAGGATTGTGTAGCATACATGCAGCTCAAGTGCAGCAGTCATTTCTATGTCACCTTTTTAAAAATTTTTTGCCTTAAGCTACTTGTTATAATATGGATGAAAATGACCCTTCAATTTATCTTTGTCATGGTCCATGTCCACTGACCTATACAAAACAGATTTTATAGGTGTATAATATTCATAAAGTTAAATGACACCTTGCTGGGCTTATCAGACAAGTGTTTGAGCATCCAATTTTAGCTGACTATCTTAGGCCAGGCTCACTATTCAGCCATAGATTACAAGAGAGGTATTGTTTTCCACAGTATTAGCTCGGCTGTTTCTTATTTAAGATTAACTAGTAACTTTTCTGGCTAAGAAGGTTTTAAGCTTTGGTAAATAATGGTTGGCACCCAATTTCAGGCAGTACAACCCT
Source organism: Diacarnus erythraeanus (assembly GCA_964016965.1). Taxonomy (NCBI): domain Eukaryota; kingdom Metazoa; phylum Porifera; class Demospongiae; order Poecilosclerida; family Podospongiidae; genus Diacarnus; species Diacarnus erythraeanus. Next base: position 4,467,758 of record OZ024671.1, on the reverse strand, counting down.
ACATTTCAGCTTTAGCTAGCTCTATTACCACTTGCCAACCCTTGTGCACAACCCTTACATTTAGCTCACACTAGCCTATTTTGCTAGTTCACCTGACAAAATTAGCTAGCTAAACCCTGCCTACCTTAGAGTTTTCTGATTGCTAGCATCCAGTTTTCAATGGCCTGTCTTCCTGCATCTCCTGAGATCACTGGTGGGCATAATCAAAGAGCCTACAACCAAGATCATTTAACACTTTCTGTGATTGGGTGTGGTTCATTAAAATGGTCGTGGTCAGAGGGTTAATAATAAAATATATTTTGAGAAGTTTATTTCCTTGAACATACCGAATTTTTGAGTAACTATAAAGTACATGACAAGTTATTTTTAAATCAGTATATCTATACTCTTGTATTGTACTGTACTCAATTGTCATGCAAGTCACAATAAGAGCACCACTGACACAATAATAGATAGATATTTCCTACCCCAAATTAAAGACTTCTTTTAGGAAAGTATGAGAGCAGACAGTCTTTTCTCTTTGTATTTAGAAATCATCAGATAAAAGCTAAATCGCTGTCTCGAGCTTACTCAAGCTACTGCAACAACGTCGATTAAAGTAACCTTTCTTTGATAAATAAGGTTAAACTACAATAACATATGGATTAAATAATGGTAGAGTAATTAGTTTAGTCAGTAAGTCAGCACTTCTACTAAGTCTTCAGCCTCTCCTCTTTAGAAATACACCCTTGTGCCGGTGCTAGCTCTAGCTCTGCTCTTCGCTCGGTCTCTTTTTATATTTCAAAAGATGCCGTCTCTTTAGAAACTAGTCTCCCCCTCAACCTTCTGGAATCTTCTGTATATTCTGATTGGTTGTTAGGAATTCCACCACAAGGCCTACACGGGTCTATGTAACTCTCAGCTTCTAGTTCTGACACATTTCTCCCCTCCTTCTTTATGGCAAAGCCATGGTCACTCTCCTGAGGTAATCTTGACAACATATCTGCATTAGCATTATCTTTTCTTTTCCGATGTTCCACTGTAAAATTGTAAGGTTGCAACGCTACATCTGGTGAGTCTTGCATTTTTTTCCTTCATAGTCTTGAGCCACGTTAGCGCTCTATTATCTGTCTGTAACAAAAAGGGTTTCCCAAGTAAATAGATTGAGAAAGCTTTCACTGCCAATAGTATCGCTAAACATTCTTTCTCAATAGTTGCATAATTTCTCTCTCTGGGTAGTAGTTTTCTGCTATAGTAAGCAATGAGTTGATCATTTTCGTCACCTTGACTTAACACAGCTCCGATCCCTTGATCAGATGCATCTGTTTGTAATTTGAATGTTTTACTAAAATCTGGATTCTTGAGCATCACAGAGCACATGAGATCTTTCTTTAACTTCTCGAATGCAGACTCCCCCTTTTCCAATTTGATGTCCCAAGTATGTACAACTTTCCATTCCAAATGAACATTTCTTGAGCTTCAAGGTAAGTCCTGCTTTCTGTAGTTTCTGAAACACAGTCTCTATGTTTTGCAAATGTTCTCCCCATTCAGTTCCATAGATTACTACATCATCCAGATGAATTTCTTCACTTCCCCATAGCACGGTGTCCATCAGCCTTTGGAAAGTTGCTGGTGCTCTGCTTAGCCCAAATGGCGTTACTCTAAATTGCAGTAACCCTAAAGGACTAGTGAAGACTGTCTTTTCCTTATCTTCCTCAGCAAGTGGCACCTGCCAGTATCCTTTGCCAAGTGTAATGTGGTGATATACTGTGACTGTTCTAGCTGCTGTCATAAGTAGCTGTATTTATATCCCGCACTTCGCTTCTGTAGTATGGTAGCTCTTCCTCTTCATCTTTTATCCAACATGCCTTTTCACTTTCTTCTGATTCATGCCATTGAAAAAGCTTCTTCCTACCATAGCTTAACTGAATTTTGTAGTTAACTTGTCCTACTTTCTTGGTAATAGGGTAATGTCCTTTCCATTTAACGAGTAGTTTCTCGGTTCTGGTTGGTAATAACACTAGAACCTTGTCTCCTACATTCAGGTTTGTCTCTCTAGCCTTTTGATCATACCATGACTTCTGCCTTCATTGATATTTTTCCATATTCTGTCTAACTATTTCCTTGGACTCTTGTAATCGATCATATACACCCTGTACATAACTCAGTACATCGTCCTGGCCATCCTGTTGTTCTCCTATCCATCCCTCTTGTAATGCATCCAGTGGTCATCCTACATCTCCTAATTCGAATGGACTAAATCCTGTTGATTCTTGAGGAGCTTCACGAAAAACAAATAGGCCATTATGGCACCCATTTATTCCAATCTCTTCCTTCTCTATCAATTATCTTTCTCAACATTTGTTTCAGAGTTTGATTGAACCGTCACCAAACCATCGGTTTGAGGGTGATAAGGAGTATTTCTTATGCTTTTGACTCCTAACACTCAATATAACTCTTGCAACAGGGCTGACATGAAATTACTCCCTTGGTTGGTTGATATTTCTTTCGAAACTCTATGACTTGATATGATTTCTATCAACTGCTACTGCTGGAGCAGTAAATTTTCTAAGGGGGGAAGTATTGCTTCAGGGTATTTAGTAACATAGTCACTTAGTACTAGTATATACTTGTGTCCACTCTTTGATCTAGGTAATGGTCCCACAATATCCATTGCAATCCTCTCAAAAGGTTCTCCCATAATTGGTAAATTAACCAATGGTGATTTCCTAGGTTTCTGTTTGGAACATAATTGACATTCTGGACATTGCTTGCAATATTCCTTAACATCTCTAAAAACTGTGGGCCAATAAAATCTTCTCAATATTCTCTGAGTGGTTTTATTTATACCAAAATGTCCTGATAGAGGAATGCTATGGGCTAATTATAGTACATTTACCCTATACTGTTTAGGTAGTACTAGTTATTCATACTTTTGATCTCTGGGCTTCCAACTTCTTAGCATAATTCCATTCTTCTCTGTTATTCTGTCTGGCTCTTCTTTCTGCTTCCATTCTTGTATTTCCTGGTCTTCCGACTGTAGTTGTTGGAATGTTGACTGTATAGAGGCTAATTGCCCAACTCTTTGAGCTCCTATCTCCTAAGTATTGCTTTGATTGACTTTCTCCGAATAAGTCGTCTGCAAACCTCTGAAAATCTCCCTCGACACCGGGATCTTCCTTGTGATCAAGATATTCTTGATGTAGGTGTTTCTATTGAATTTCCCTCTTGGATCTCTACACCATCTTCACCAATGTCTTCAACACTGGACTCTTCTAGCTGAGAGTCTAGCTCTGTAGTGTTTAATTATGGTGCTGAGGCTGAAAGAGTCTCTGCTAACAGTTTGACAATTCCTCCATCCCATTGCTCTTCTTGTTTCTGTTGCTCCTCCAACTCTAGTCTCTGTTTCTTTTGTGCTCTCGTTTCTACCACTAATACTTGTTCGTCTGAATTCTGTTCTAGACGTTTGTAATGTTCTTCCTTAGCTAATTTTCCCCATATCAATTGGTACAATGGTAAATCTCTTCCCAAGAGTACTGTGGCAGCTAGCTTGTCCATTAATGACACCTCTCTCTGGTACTCCTGACCATTGATATTCAGCTTGACTTTTACTAACTGGTTCCTTGCCATAAGCTGTTTTCTGAGTTACATATTTACCTAGCAGACATTCCTTTGTGACCAAACACTTCCTTACATATATTCTGTCACATCCTGTATCTATTTTCATTCTAACTAATGCACTTTCCTCTACACTTCCCATATATGAATCGATGAACTATGCTTCCATCAATTCAAAGGTTTTAGCTCTACAATTCTTGGCAATATGTCCCTTCTTGTTATATTACTCAAATAGTCAGGTCTGTTGTGAGCTCCTTCTGATTCTTTCTTTACAGTGGGTTTTCCCTTTAATTTTGAGCTGTAAGAATGTTCCTTCAGTGAACTCTTTCTGTCTGGTGTAGGCTTGTGATTGTCCATAGAGTGACATTCTTCATAAAGGCTCATATATTTAGCTGTTTCCTCTGGAGTTGTTGGGTTTCTCTCCTGCACCCATTCCTCTCTGTCTCATGTAATCCCCACATAATTCCCTCTATGTAGATTTTATTTAGTAATTGTTCCATATCCTCCTCTGGTTCAAGCCATTTATCTATCATCTTGCAATATTTCTTGACATACGCCATTGGAGGCATATAGTTTTCTCTTTTTAAATTTTCTTACTTGAGCTCTTCGATCTTCTGGGGTAAGATTGAAATAGTTGAACAAGGCTGTCTTCAGGTCATCATAGGAAACTTTAGTCAAGCTGATTCCATTACATGCTTCCATAGCTTCTACATGTACACTTCCAACACATCGTATAGCGGGAAATTTTTGAGGGGAAATATCTTGGTGGTTTTCAATAATCAAATTATTTTATTGGTGGAAAAAAGTTATGGTTTACAGCTTTGTGCCATCTCAATTAAACGATAAAATTAAAAGTTGTGGGTAAAACATTCATTGTTTTATTCTAACCACAAAAACCACAAAGATATTTCCCCTCAAAAATTCCCTGCTATACGATACTCTACCCATCTATCTTTGTCAACTCGAACAAGTTCCATCTTTACTGATATAAGAAACTTCCAATATCTTCTCCATTTTTGTAGTTTGACATCTTTCTTGAATAATTGTTCTTGAGGCTGTTGAGGTTCCCAAAGTTGGTCTATCATCCTATTCTGTACTTTCAGTATCTCTTCATCATGCTTGATCGCCTGTTGTCCCATTAATTCAGCTAACTGTTGTATTGCTCTTTCCATCTCTGTACTTTGTAATTGAGGGGTAAACACCAGGTACTTGAAAATCTAATCTTTTCTCTGCTTCCCACTTTCTGTATGGTTGTTGTTCTTCTCACTACTGCTTGTTAAAGGTCCTTCGACATCTAGAGTTATTAGCTTGGTGGTTTTCTTCCTCACAGCTGCTTATTAGAATCCCACTGCTGCCACCAAGATTGTGGTGAGCTTACTCAAGCTACTGCAAAAAATAATCTTTCTTTGATAAATAAGGTTAAACTACAATAACGAGTTTAGTTAGTAAGTCGGCGCTTCTACTAAGTCTTCAGCCTCTCCTCTTTAAAAATACACCCTTGTGCCGGTGCTAGCTCTAGCTCTGCTCTTCGCTCAGTCTCTTTTTATATCCTTCTCTATTTCAAAAAATGCCATCTCTTTGGAAACTAGTTTCCCCCTCGACCTTCTGGAATCTTCCATATATTCTGATTGGTCAGTAGGAATTCCTCCACAAGACCTGCATGGGTCTGCGCATCTCTCAGCTTCTAGTTCTGTCATAATCTCTTAACTGGAAGAAAAATTTCACCAGTGGGTGTAAGGCTAGTCCAGCAACCTGAGATGTCAGAATAACAGAAAAATTGGAGTAACCCAATCTTGTCTGTTATTCAGTGTAGGTATTAGAAAGCAGGAATTTTAGTGTTAGCTATAGTATAGCTGCTCAGGACTAGATACTAACAAACTATAGAGAGAGTGAATTATTATTATAGAAAAGCTTATTGAAATCTCATGAATCATAGAATTATAAATTGATAATTATAATAATAGCACTATACTGTTAATTTTTATTTAGATTATATATACAATGTGTGTGATATCATAAATAAATGTTACAGATGACAGGCCTATGTTAAATGTTTAGTTATAACCAAAGAATCTACCTATAGACACTGCTTTAGAAAAAATATTTAAATTTCTTGGCTTTGGTAGACCATTATGAAAATTGATATAGCTACTGCAGTACAACTTACAGTTATGTTACACTCATGTGAATTTTAAGATGAGAAATACCACACACACTCTTTACTTATGGTAATATATCTCTACACACAAGTTGTAATTGTTATCATATAACTAGAAATGTCACATTTGTACTATAATATCAAATACCATATCTTAATTATTGTATCCTTCTCATCTCTTTCCTATGTGAATGTTAACACAGACTATAAGTTATAGTATAATAATATAATACCACTTCTTAATGTATTCTCTCCTCTCTTTCCTATGTGGATGTCACAATCTGTTCACACAGGAGGTAAGTTATACTATTATATCAAAACTATATCTTATTGGATCCTCTTTTCTCTTTCCTATTTGGATGTCACAATCTGTTAACACAGAGAGTAAGTTATACGTTATACTATGATATCAAAAACCATATCTTATTGTATCCTCTTTTCTCTTTCCTATGTCGATGTTACAATCTTTTCATACAGGAAGTAAGTTATACTATGATATAAAAAACCATATCTTATTGTATCCTCTTTTCTCTTTCCTATGTCGATGTTACAATCTGTTCATACAGGATGTAAGTTATACTATGATATCAAAAACCATATCTTATTGTATCCTCTTTTCTCTTTCCTATGTGGATATCACAATCTGTTAACAAAGCCTGTAAGTTATACTATGATATCAAAAATCATATCTTATTGTATCCTCTTTTCTCTTTCCTATGTGGATATCACAATCTGTTAACACAGGTTGTAAGTTATACTATGATATCAAAAACCATATCTTATTGTATCCTCTTTTCTCTTTCCTATGTGGATGTCACAATCTGTTAACACAGAGAGTAAGTTATACGTTATACTATGATATCAAAACCATATCTTATTGTATCCTCTTTTCTCTTTCCTATGTCGATGTTACAATCTGTTCATACAGGATGTAAGTTATACTATGATATCAAAAACCATATCTTATTGTATCCTCTTTTCTCTTTCCTATGTGGATGTCACAATATGTTCACACAGTTGGTAAGTTATACGTTATACTATGATATCAAAACCATATTTTATTGTATCCTCTTTTCTTTTTCCTATGTGGTTGTCACAATCTGTTAACACAGTTTGTAAGTTATACCATGATATCAAAAACCATATCTTATTGTATCCTCTTTTCTCTTTCCTATGTGGATGTCACAATCTGTTCACACAGGTTGTAAGTTATACTATGATATCAAAAACCATATCTTATTGTATCCTCTTTTCTCTTTCCTATGTCGATGTCACAATATGTTCACACAGAGTGTAAGTTATACTATGATATCAAAACCATATTTTATTGTATCCTCTTTTCTTTTTCCTATGTGGATGTCACAATCTGTTAACACAGTTTGTAAGTTATACTATGATATCAAAAACCATATCTTATTGTATCCTCTTTTCTCTTTCCTATGTGGATGTCACAATCTGTTCACACAGGATGTAAGTTATACTATGATATCAAAAACCATATCTTATTGTATCCTCTTTTCTCTTTTCTATGTAAATGTCACAATCTGTTGACACAGCCTGTAAGTTATACTATGATATCAAAAACCATATCTTATTGTATCCTCTTTTCTCTTTCCTATGTGGATATCACAATATTTTAACACAGGCTGTAAGTTATACTATGATATCAAAAACCATATCTTATTGTATCCTCTTTTCTCTTTCCTATGTCGATGTTACAATCTGTTCATACAGGATGTAAGTTATACTATGATATCAAAAACCATATCTTATTGTATCCTCTTTTCTCCTTCCTATGTGGATGTCACAATCTGTTCACACAGGTTGTAAGTTATACTATGATATCAAAAACCATATCTTATTGTATCCTCTTTTCTCTTTCCTATGTGGATATCACAATCTGTTAACACAGTGGGTAAGTTATACTATGATATCAAAAACCATATCTTATTGTATCCTCTTTTCTCTTTCCTATGTGGATATCACAATCTGTTAACACAGAGAGTAAGTTATACTATGATATCAAAAACCATATCTTATTGTATCCTCTTTTCTCTTTCCTATGTGGATGTCACAATCTGTTAACACAGAGAGTAAGTTATACTATGATATCAAAACCATATCTTATTGTATCCTCTTTTCTCTTTCCTATGTGGATGTCACAATCTGTTCACACAGAAAGTAAGTTATATTATGATATCAAAAACCATATCTTATTGTATCCTCTTTTCTCTTTCCTATGTGGATATCACAATCTGTTAACACAGAGAGTAAGTTATACGTTATACTATGATATCAAAACCATATTTTATTGTATCCTCTTTTCTTTTTCCTATGTGGATGTCACAATATGTTCACACAGAGTGTAAGTTATACTATGATATCAAAAACCATATCTTATTGTATCCTCTTTTCTCTTTCCTATGTGGATGTCACAATCTGTTAACACAGTTGGTAAGTTATACGTTATACTATGATATCAAAACCATATTTTATTGTATCCTCTTTTCTTTTTCCTATGTGGATGTCACAATCTGTTAACACAGTTTGTAAGTTATACTATGATATCAAAAACCATATCTTATTGTATCCTCTTTTCTCTTTCCTATGTGGATGTCACAATCTGTTAACACAGTTGGTAAGTTATACGTTATACTATGATATCAAAACCATATTTTATTGTATCCTCTTTTCTTTTTCCTATGTGGATGTCACAATCTGTTAACACAGTTTGTAAGTTATACTATGATATCAAAAACCATATCTTATTGTATCCTCTTTTCTCTTTCCTATGTGGATATCACAATATTTTAACACAGGCTGTAAGTTATACTATGATATCAAAAACCATATCTTATTGTATCCTCTTTTCTCTTTCCTATGTCGATGTTACAATCTGTTCATACAGGATGTAAGTTATACTATGATATCAAAAACCATATCTTATTGTATCCTCTTTTCTCCTTCCTATGTGGATATCACAATCTGTTAACACAGCCTGTAAGTTATACTATGATATCAAAAACCATATCTTATTGTATCCTCTTTTCTCTTTCCTATGTGGATATCACAATATTTTAACACAGGCTGTAAGTTATACTATGATATCAAAAACCATATCTTATTGTATCCTCTTTTCTCTTTCCTATGTCGATGTTACAATCTGTTCATACAGGATGTAAGTTATATTATGATATCAAAAACCATATCTTATTGTATCCTCTTTTCTTTTTCCTATGTGGATGTCACAATCTGTTCACACAGAAAGTAAGTTATATTATGATATCAAAAACCATATCTTATTGTATCCTCTTTTCTCTTTCCTATGTGGATGTCACAATCTGTTAACACAGAGAGTAAGTTATACGTTATACTATGATATCAAAACCATATTTTATTGTATCCTCTTTTCTTTTTCCTATGTGGATGTCACAATATGTTCACACAGAATGTAAGTTATACTATGATATCAAAAACCATATCTTATTGTATCCTCTTTTCTCTTTCCTATGTGGATGTCACAATCTGTTAACACAGTTGGTAAGTTATACGTTATACTATGATATCAAAACCATATTTTATTGTATCCTCTTTTCTTTTTCCTATGTGGATGTCACAATCTGTTAACACAGTTTGTAAGTTATACTATGATATCAAAAACCATATCTTATTGTATCCTCTTTTCTCTTTCCTATGTGGATATCACAATATTTTAACACAGGCTGTAAGTTATACTATGATATCAAAAACCATATCTTATTGTATCCTCTTTTCTCTTTCCTATGTCGATGTTACAATCTGTTCATACAGGATGTAAGTTATACTATGATATCAAAAACCATATCTTATTGTATCCTCTTTTCTTTTTCCTATGTGGATGTCACAATCTGTTCACACAGAAAGTAAGTTATATTATGATATCAAAAACCATATCTTATTGTATCCTCTTTTCTCTTTCCTATGTGGATATCACAATCTGTTAACACAGAGAGTAAGTTATACGTTATACTATGATATCAAAACCATATTTTATTGTATCCTCTTTTCTTTTTCCTATGTGGATGTCACAATATGTTCACACAGAGTGTAAGTTATACTATGATATCAAAAACCATATCTTATTGTATCCTCTTTTCTCTTTCCTATGTGGACGTCACAATCTGTTAACACAGTTGGTAAGTTATACGTTATACTATGATATCAAAACCATATTTTATTGTATCCTCTTTTCTTTTTCCTATGTGGATGTCACAATCTGTTAACACAGTTTGTAAGTTATACTATGATATCAAAAACCATATCTTATTGTATCCTCTTTTCTCTTTCCTATGTGGATATCACAATATTTTAACACAGGCTGTAAGTTATACTATGATATCAAAAACCATATCTTATTGTATCCTCTTTTCTCTTTCCTATGTCGATGTTACAATCTGTTCATACAGGATGTAAGTTATACTATGATATCAAAAACCATATCTTATTGTATCCTCTTTTCTCCTTCCTATGTGGATATCACAATCTGTTAACACAGCCTGTAAGTTATACTATGATATCAAAAACCATATCTTATTGTATCCTCTTTTCTCTTTCCTATGTGGATATCACAATCTGTTAACACAGTTGGTAAGTTATACTATGATATCAAAAACCATATCTTATTGTATCCTCTTTTCTCTTTCCTATGTGGATATCACAATCTGTTAACACAGAGAGTAAGTTATACTATGATATCAAAAACCATATCTTATTGTATCCTCTTTTTTCTTTCCTATGTGGATGTCACAATCTGTTAACACAGAGAGTAAGTTATACTATGATATCAAAACCATATCTTATTGTATCCTCTTTTCTCTTTCCTATGTGGATGTCACAATCTGTTAACACAGTTTGTAAGTTATACTATGATATCAATAACCATATCTTATTGTATCCTCTTTTCTCTTTCCTATGTGGATGTCACAACCTGTTAACACAGGAAGTAAGTTATACTATGATATCAAAAACCATATCTTATTGTATCCTCTTTTCTCTTTCCTATGTGGATGTCACAATCTGTTCACACAGGAAGTAAGTTATATAAATACCTCTCTTCTCTTTCCTATGTGTATTATATTTTAGTACATGTAACATGTTCTATTTTTTATTCATAACTTCATAAAAAATCACAGTTTGCATCAACACAGATAAGTATAGTAATCTTGCAATTACAAAATCTTGAATTGGCTGACAACAGCTACTTTAATTTGTCAGAAATGTGATTAAACAAGTAATTTTTCATTCTATACTTTTTTCGGTTTTCCTGTGTATTGAGCCATCTGAGGTTTTACAATTATGCTTTACCCTATAGGATAGCACTTTCAATAAAATAATCACAAAAATGATGTTTATATAGCTATATTGATAGTGTTCTCCACATGTTTGTAGGAATCTAATTTTAGTAACTCAACCATGCAGCATTTCAGAAGTTACATGCTTATTGGTTAAAGGACATAAGAGTCTATTAATTTTTTAATGTAAGCATGTATTTTGCAATGTACCTCATGTAGATCTTACTGCTGTTAATGTTTTGCATAGTATATAATCTCATAGTGTTTCTTTCAACATGACAACTGTGGTGTGTGGTAGTGGCAAATAGTATTTGTTGTTTCCACCTATTTCTTTTGGAGAGGGATTTTGTTCATCCTTTACATCTAGAAGCTACTTTTCTCTGTTCATTATTATTAAAACTACTTATGTCTATAGCTAAGTGTCACCGAGTGGATACAACTTTAATCATGACTATAAAATAACATTTGGCATTAATAATTTAACAGTCTCTTTTCAAAATAGACAGACTTATCCTACAGTTTTCCACAACAACCAAATGTTTACACAACTCTTACACTTTGAATGATGTACAAGTAGCAAGTCATAGACATCTAGGTGTCATAATCATAGTTAGTAACTTAGTGTAGGCTAGACAATACTTCATACAGATATTCCTTTTATTGTTTCTGCTACAGATGAGCTATGTAGTGCTGTAGGAGTTAGCTATAACTAAACTAACGTCAATGATTCCAAAAAAGTGGTGATAGATTCTATTATAGACCCTGAAATAGCCAACATTAAGAGTATAGAAGTAGGTGAATGTCAGTTGTAAATCATACAAAAACACAAGGATTTTTGTATTATGCCATTGGTTAGAACACTACTGCACTCTCTAATAAGCCTATTTGAGTATGAAAGATGTAGACGAGGAATAACTGGAGGATGAATGAAGGCTGTGAAAGTATTTTTAGATACACATGCTGAGATATCGCCAGTGCTGTAGTATGACATGTCCAATGTATAATAAGGAAGCAGAAAAGTGAAACTGAAGATAGGGAGTTCTTCCATATAATTATGTCCATGTTTTCAGCCAGTTGCATTCAGCCAGCCCGATTTGCTATCTACATCTTGACCAGTGAAGTGAACCAACTGCATTGAGAGTATTTGTGTATGCTATAATTAATAATATACTGTCTAGACACTCATAATTATTTTCATTTGTATGTACTAGATCATTCTGTAAATGTAAACTAAGTGGTGAATGGCTGTGTATCTTTCTTTTCTTTGTTTCTGCTCCAGATGAGATTAGTGCATTTTGATACTATTAGAGATCACATGCAGAGCTGCTATAAAAAAACTCTAGATTTAGTATTCTCATTGTCTTTAAATAGTCTGCATAAGCATGTGAAGTACATAGCTACAGAATCTATCACCACCTCTGATAACCAGGAGCTATACCAAGGATTAGCATTTTGGTAATTAAATTGATCATCCATTTTTCCAGGGCTAGCTCAAAAAAGTAACTAGAGGATTTTGTTCTTCCACCAAAGGATCACACATCAATAGATAAGATCTGTGTATTTTGTTTTTTGTTTTTGGATTTTTAAGAGATATTTAGCAAATGCTTGGTGCAGGTGTCAGATACCTATAAGTTAGATAGCTATTTAGCTGGAGTTAGATGCATCTAGTTTTATATGTAGCTTTACTTATATAACAAAAGCTACTTATAGTCATCTATTCTGTGTAAACTAGGAAGTGGGTATAAAACAGAAAGTTGTTTTTGTCTGTCTAAGTAGATCTGCATCAAACAGTGATGACAAGTACAACATACATCTGGCTTTCTATACCTGTACTATAGTTCATTCAGCCTGATAGACTTCCTCTATTAAATCAGCAACCTCTAGGTACAAAAATGTAACAGTCCTGATTCGCAGGTATAATATAATATTGCTTACCAAATGAATGGAAATGAAGGGAATAGCTATAGTGATAGAGGATGTTTCAATGCAAAAAAAGTACACAAAAGAGAAAGAAACTAAGTGAAAGGAAACTGTTATACAAACTTCTCTCCAATTACATAGTAGTTAATGGTAAGTACAAAGAGTAATAAGTTCTTACAAAACCCTTCCATCAAACTCTTTCTACATCCTTCTCTTCAGGCATTTTGAAGTGCCACTATGCTCCATACTATGTTCATTATGTAATCCAGCTTTTACACTTACAGACAATCATGATCAAACTGAGGCACAAGCTACCTAAAAGACTCTCAGATATTATGTAGGGTAGTGTGTGTAAATATAATTTCCTTTCACTCACTTTCATTCTCATTTGTATATATACTAGTTTAAAGGACCAGCAATGAATAGTAATTTATATATTATTACTTAGAATTGTGTTTAGTAGTGCTGTAATGATAGCTAATTACAGCTAATTACATTTCTAAGTCTTAATGAATGATGTAGAATAATAATGTATTTATTCTTTCTCTCACTTTATAGGAAACTTCAAAGTCAAGAGGTAAATAATTACTGAAATCATTACAATGTATTAATAGTTTTGTCTTGTACTTTAAAGAGGATTATACGAGAGCACTGAAAGAAGGGGATGAGTTAGTGGCTTATGTTCGTGTGATGCTTGTTGGTCCGGGAGGAGTGGGAAAAAGCAGCTTCCTCCGTGGACTCAAGAATGAGTCACTCCCTAGCACACCAAGCAGTACTCAAATAGCTGACATTCAATCTCTCAGAGCAGCTGCAAGAGCTGCAAGACCCACTAGTAGGTCATGGGCCAGTTACAAGGATGAATACTGGAGAGAAGTAACTGATGATGATGAATACGATGAGATGGCTGAACTTTTATTCCTAGCAAGCCAACTAGCACCTTCTACTTCCATGTCATTAATCTCATTCACTAAGTCTGACAATAAAAAAGAACAATTTACTCATCCACATGTTCGTGATATAGTGAAGGAAGTTTTATCACGTATGGGTGATCTAAAATTAAAAGTGAGTGTTCGAGAATCGGAAGTATGGATGCATATCTGGGATTGTGGAGGCCAACATATATTTCTCACTATTTTACCAGCCTTTCTTACTGCAAGAACTATATTCTTTCTCATGTTCGATGCAAGACAGGCTTTAAATAGCCGCTCTATTTCGCATTCTCACTGTGCTGGCAAGACTACCCAGCAAGTGGAGGAGTTCACTACCTTACAACTCCTTCTGCAATGGATGTCTTGTATTCATTCAACCCTCTCCAAGGATGTCAAATCTACCAATGTAGATATCCTTAGTGAAGAGGAGTCTGCTTTCGACAGTGCATCAGAGGATCTTACTAGCACTAGTTCAGCAAATAACTCAGCTGTCTATGAGTATCCCCTAATACTTCCTATTGGCACTCACGGTGATGATCCTGCAGTTATAAAGGATGCCAAAAGCATTCTGAGTGCAATTTCGACAGAGTGTGAAGGAAAAGCATTTGCCCATCTCCTCCACAATGGAGTCATCATTGACAACACAACTGCAGGTAAACGAGAAGCAGATCCAAATTATAGTACTGTTCGAGGTATTGTAGAGAACTTTGCTTTAAACATCAAAGTTCGCACACCCATTAAGTGGATTTTGTTTCGAAAAGCTTTCAAGCAATTATCTAAAAACAAGCCTGTGATCCACATGGATGAAATTGAAGAATTAGCAAGTGCCTGTTACATTCCAAAAGATACCATTCCAAGTGTCCTCCAGTTCTATCATGACCTCGCTGTTTTCTTCCACTACTCTCACATTTTAAGCCTACAATCGTGTGTTATTGCAGATCCTCAATGGCTAATCAATGTGATGGCCGAGCTCCTAGCTCTAGAGGGTTTTGAAAAAACAGGAAATTCCACTTTATGGGCTCCCCTTCGTCAATGTGGGATACTTGTAGAACCACTCTATAAGAAGATATGGAGAGGGCAGTCTTTTCTTAAGCCTTGTGCTATTCTTGATCTCATGGAAAATTTTTTCATTATAGCAAAAATCCATACGCGTTCAAAGAAGCACACATTTAAAGGACAAGAATATTTTGTCCCTTCTATGGTGAAGCCTTGTCCACTTCCCCTTGAGGAAATGCCATCTCCAGTGTTCAGCAAGGATGCAATACAAGCAGCATCATTGTATTTACTCTTCAGTACTAATTATCTTCCACCTGGATTCTTCACTCGATTCGCCGCATTGATCTCCAAAGATTTAAAGTGTGAAGTCTTATTTGATGAAATATACCGGAACAGGATCAGTTATTTATATGGAAGTATTGGACAAAGAATTGATCGAATCACTATCACACAAAGGGTCGACTGTGTTGAAATTAACATCATACGTATTACACCTCGACCTTCAGGCTATCCTTCTTTGCTGAGCACTTGTCATGAAATTCTTAAATTAATCGAAGCTTCCTACACTAATGCTATATCATGGTTGCCCTGCATCAATGTTAATCTTGCCCTGAGATGTGAGCAATGTGAAAGAGTACCAGAACATTTTGTAGTCCTTCCTTCTGGCATTTTATCTAGACCTGAGCCCCGCCTCCATTGCCAAAAAGATCGACTATGCATCTTGAAACCACATCAGAAATTTTGGTTGGATATACAGCAGGTTATATCATTGTGTTATTGTTTATTTACTTGCTCACTCAGTTTTACTCTAGGATTGCATGTCCATATCTGATGACCAGATAGCTACAATAGCCAGTGACATCCATCATCACCCTGAGAAGTTAAATGAACTGGCAATGTCTCTGGAGATGACAGATCACCTCCCACTAGATGCCAAGACTCTCCTCGTTCGATGGCAGAGAGAAATGAAGCAGACAAATTCTCCATTGCGAGCACATCTCATACATCATCTCAAGTCTATTGGAATGACAAGGACTATATACAAGTAATGTTATAGTTTAAGAAGTTGTTAGTTAGGTACTTAGCTATTCTCATTATTCAATACTTTAAGATAGTTTTTGTGTATGCCATACTATGTAGAAAATAATTTATGAGAGCACACAATAGGTAAGGGATTAGAAAAATTCTATGGTTTCTTTACTATCTCATAATTATTCAGGTCTGTAATAATATGACATCTATAATGTACTATTTCCTCTTTTATGGCATTATTACTGTGATAGTGATTCTTGCTTGAGTCACCCATAATATTATTTTCCAACAGCTAGCTAATTACCATGTTAACGACATGCAAGACAATATCAATCATAGTGTTACAATTACCAGGTTGGAGGAGAGCGATCACTCATTAAAGGTGGAGCAAGACCAGTGTAAAGTACAGTTGAAGGAATGTCAAGAAATGATTACAAAGCTAAAGGAAGAGAATAACATGCTAAAGGAGAGGCTCAAGGAGGAACAGTTGCACAAGCTTATGAATGCACATACATTGGGTAAGATTCTCTATTGGATGTATGAATGAGTAATGCATCTTGCACCCTTGCATGCTGCATTGCATTGACTTGCATAATAATGATATAATAATGGTAATGAGTGTAGCTACTCTACTCTTTAATGAGGCAAAGTTTTGACATTATTATTTCAGTCTCATCCCTATACTACTCATCTTTTGCATCAAACAATTTATTATAGATTCTACTCTGCAGTAAAGTGCAGATCATTATAATAGAATTGAGATTTTGTATTATTGTTATTATCTTTGATATAGCTTCTTCCCCTTCCACCTCATCTTTAGGAGTAGAATATCAAGTGACTGGGCATAAAGGTAAGGAATATTCCATGTGTCTTGATTGTATCTATCATAATAATGGCCCCATATGAGGCAACCCTCCCACACTCACTAATTTTATTCATCTGTGATCATGATTGGTGAAGTGTGTCCTTCCATGAAGCCTGATGTGTTAATATACATTAGCAGGTTCTTCCCCAGAAAGTGGTAGGATCAATGTACTATATTAATTATAAGATTTAATGGCAGAGTTTCCACAGCATATTTATTTGAGTAGCCTCTAGGGTTCATTATCTATTAGCTACTCATTATATTGCATAAATGAGATAGAAATCTGACATCAATAATGACTATTTCAGTCTCATCCAAATGCCACTCATCTATTGGAACAGAAAAGCCTGTGCAAGGACAAAAAGGTATTGTATAAGTTTCATGTAAAGATTATTTATCCAATATTATGTAGACATCTCATATGGAGCCACCCCATACACTTCTGTTTCATTTACTGAAACTCCCATCTGTAAGTTCCTTCATGTGTTCTAGCACTGTATCAATACAATTATTTGAGAGTTTATGCTTATTGACTTACCAGGAGCTATATTTGAGGTAATCTATAGTATTAATTTATGACACATAATGTCTATAGGTGAACTTTAGTACCTAGACAGTGATCACAGACAAGGAGATTTAGATTTTAAAATTTTTCTCTTTTTACTATTGTGTAGTTTCTTCACATCTCACCTCATCTGAAGGAGTGGAATATCAAGCAGCCAGGCATAAAGGTAAATAGGAACAACATTGCATACCAAAGACCTACTGATGGAATATTAATTTACAATCAAACTTCATGGTAGGATTACATTCACACAACTTCATCATGATTACTAATATAAATTGTTGAGTGTGTGGCCTCATGACATAAGACTGTTACAGATAAAATAAAGACCCATGAAACCTTTCCACTTTTTCCAAATTATTCTTTGAAGTGGTTAAGAGAATGCATTAATACACATGAAGAATACCTATATATTTTGATGTGGTACTTACATACTTAGTTTTTCCGAGAATCTCTTACATCTGACCTGATGTAGTATATTTAGCTACATTGTTCTATAGTAAATGCAGTAATTGATGGACAGACCTATATAGCTCATTACAATTATAATGGACTGGTTTATTCTGTAGCCAGCCTGGCTCAATTTTAATAGCCTGCCCTTATTTTATATTCTGTTTGTACAGAACTGATAGAATATATGGTCTGGGCTCTAACTCTAGCATAATCAGAATTTTTTGATTAATACTTTCATCATCATTTTACCTAGAACTAGTGAAGCAAAAACAGGAACAACTGGAAGATGCCATTGTTGCTTCTGGAGAAGTGAGACTGCTGGCAACTAAGATGAATGCAGCTGGCATCATGGCAGATGGTGATCACGACAAAATCAAGGCAGCAAACACACAGTGGACTGACAGGGAGAGGGCAGTGTTAATAGTGAGGATATTGAGGGATAAAGTTGGCATCAATCCAATATACCTTGAGAATTTTATGGAAATATTGGGATCCAGATCAGAGTTCAGAGATATCCTTGAAGTGTTAGAGCCAACTGCTGGTAAATGTTATTATTTAATAAAAATTGGTTATTCTCTTGATGTAGCTAAATATATTAGTCCCAGAGATTTTTAAAAAGGGGATGGGTACGTAAGCCCTGACATTCAAAGGCTAAACCCTCCTTACCTTCTCCAAACTTATGTAAATATTTGAATCCAGCTTGAACACTTGTAAGAGTAGTGGAGTATTGACCATTATGCTCACCAGTGGTAGAACTAGTGGGGAAGGGAGAAGGGGAGTTGGGGGCCCAGAACTATCCCTCAACTTTCATAACAATAGAGATAATGATATAGATCACACCCACTTAAGCATAACAACCACTTAATTTAAGCATCAGTAATAACTTGAACGATACATTGTTATCACCAATAATGTGTTATTTTAATTAATTTTTAAATTATTATTATAATTATAGCTATCACCAACAACAGTAAATTTCTTTCTATGAATTTTGGTAATGAATGTACAGCACTCTCTTTCATAGGATCTTAATCCTAGATTTGTTTATAGACCTCTTCTCCATTTTCAAATATGGGTATCCTCAGTTGCTCATAAGCTGTGGTTAGTTTTGTGTCTTGTTATACCTACCAGTTAATCCCAACATGTGCTGTGTGCTTGCTAATGTGGACAAGAATGTTACCTTCATTAACAGAAACTAACTTTTTCTGTAGGTGGCAATTTGGTCAAGTACAAATAAAGTTGGACACTTGTCACCAGCAAAAACTGAGTTGTGTTAGCTATGTTTTCATAGTAATAGCTAATTATGTATTTTTAGTTTTTATCCTCCTTTTTATCACAAAAATTATTGAATTCTGAAGCAATGTTGGATTAGCTACAGATCAAGAATCACTTCCCCAGAGAAGTGAAACCAGTAAGCTGCCGTTCAGTTGACAACCCTACCACTTGGCTCTCGGGAGGCAGTTTGTCACACTTACAACCACATACCTAGGGTGTTGTGGCCACTTGTAATCATGGTTGATTTCTCACATTCTATTCAGTATTGTACAGGTATAAATATTATCCATGGACTATTAAATTGTCAAGAAAATAATAAAATCGATTCTCTACATAGCTAATAAAATGGATTCTCTGAACTTTGAACAATCTACATAGCTACCCAGAAACTGCATGAATAAGTTACCACTAATACCTGATCACAAAGCTTCAACCTTGCAAACACAATACAAGAACTGACAGGATTCCATACTTCATCACTCTTCTTCCAGCAACTCACCATGTTTGGGTTCAGCACAATACCTACCCCTCATTCCTTTCTACCTTCTCACCAGTTCCTAGCACAGGATGCCCAGAATGGAGAATTAAGAAACCATTTACATCATAAACATTCTGCAGGCCCAGACCACTTGGTCTCACAATAATGCCTACAACATTCATGTTGTATAGTTATTTCTAACTATATCTAGCTTTGCACGCAACTTTTAGTAATACTCAAAAGATTATAATTCTGAATTGAACTGAACATATATGTATATTAACGTGCACACTCATAATAATAATGCTAATAATAATAATGACATAGTTAGTTCTCGAGATACTACAATTCATGTCAAATTTTCTGAGATTCTGAACCAAGAATGAGGCTTTTCTATCCACTGCCACACCTTCTTTGCCACTGCTGCTGCTATCAGATTCAACATGTTCTCATGCTTCAACAACCAAAATGCAGCCATTTGACCTTATTCCTTTAGCCACCAGCCCTTCACCCATCTGAGTTAACCATTATTCAACTTCTAGTGTTCACTTTGCATTGGTAGCACTGAGAGGGCTAGCTAGCAACACCGCTGTAGTGCCATTGACAGAGCCTTCACAAAGCAGCTGATAAAGAGACTATATGCCAAACAGTGATGTTTGCAAGTACTGCTATATAACCCCGGGCACTGAGACTGAGGATTTTATAACTTGGATTTAACCCAACACACACACACACATGCATGCACAGCAGGCAAGTGCACACAACACACAATTATTTATAACTGTTTTGCTGTCTCTATGTTCTGATTGTCAAGTAGCTATTGTCAAGTCTGTCTCTATTACCGATCACAAACTTGCAATAGGTATTGTGAATATTCAGTTTTTGCATCAAAAGTCACCTAAGATAATAATAATATTAATAACAAGGGGTTTCTCAATATTGCAAGGCATTGAGACCCCCCAGTGAACCCCTCATATTGCTGTCACAATGGGAAGGTCAGCCTGCCATCAACTTGGTGACTACCCTTCACCACTGAAGGACCGTTTCACTGACAGCAATATATAGCTACTGCAGAATGTAGCAACTTCCAGGACATCAGGCAGTACAACAGTGCCTTCTCCTTCGCTCCGTTTAAATTAATTTGTTCTTTCGGATTATTAGCTACATTATAATTTTTATATACACTAATTGCCACTGTGTGGCGGGTACTCGCTAGTATTAATAATTTTAATGATGATGATGAGCCAGACTGTTCATTGCTCAGCGTGACAACATTCATATTAGCTATGTCCAGAATGAGAGTTGTTTCAAGTACATAGTAGGTTTCCTTAATGAAGTCAGCATGAATGCATGAAGTTCAGGAAGCTAGTTTATTTGTAGAGTATTTTTATGTTTCTAATGAAATAAACATGAAAATAGCGAATTATAATAATAACTTTTTCTGAGTGAAGTCATCATGAATGTATGAAACTCAGAAAGATGGCCCACTCTGTGAAAAGAATTCTTTCTAACATAATACTTTCATGTGCTTTTAGTTTGATGACAAAATTCTATATATCAGTAGTTGCTTCAGTTCTAAAGAGTTAAGTGAAGTGCTGATATTTTACAAGTGTTATAGCTATTAATACATAGCAATTATGTATTCAATCTAGTATTGAACCAAATTGCTATAAAATGGCATGAATTATACAGTAGCTATGCATAATTTTCTTTTATAAAAAGTAAATAGTCTATAGCTAACTTCATGATATGCATCATCATTAATTTTTTGATGTAAGGTTATATTGAGTCACATTACATACATGAGCCCCCCATACTTCATATACTTCTGCAGCTGTTATATAACACTAATAAACAGTTTTCAAACTCCATGGCTGTTGGATAGTTGTACCTTTATAGTCCTATATATATTAAACGAAGTATTATACTGTAATAGCTGTAATATTAACAACCACCTGCATATACAGGCCACCCTTCACAAATGGCTACTGCCAGCTGGCCAGGCCAAGAGCCACTAAAATTAATGGAATGACACCTGACTTCATACTTCAGACACTAAGCGATGGCCCCTGTTAACATAACATCTTGTCTAAAGCGGCCACATCTAGCTAGCTAGACAATAAACATATAGTTTAAGACCATTTTGAAGTAATTATTGTTCAGTTGTGTCTACATACTACTTCGGATCATAAAAGTGATAGAGTGAAGTGACCTCCACTAAGGCGGTGTTTGTGGAATTTCACAGAAGCCAGGAAGTGTGATACTACTCAGCAAAGCTATTGTCTGAGAAGAAGAATGTACAAGTATCAAGTCTTTCAATGTAGCCATGACTCTATATCTAGAGACAGCTATACTATTGTTTCTGGTTAGTAAAGGTGAAGAAAGAGCAGCTGAAGATCAACAAAGGATTATATCTGCTTTGGAAAATGCAAAGTTATAGCTACATTAGTTTATGCAAAACAAACTACATTACATGCATGTTTGAAATGAAATAGACATGTTAGCTACTTTTTTGCTGTTGGATAAAGTTTTGAGTTATGGATTCCTTTCTTTGTTACTGGGCAACTTTGCAGTCTACCTGAAAAAGAAAGACAGCTATAATTATCCCCTCCCCCAAACAACTTATCAGGTTAAAAAAATTTTTTTTTTATTGAAATGTCAATAATGTGACTGATTTGGGCAGTGGTTGTTATAAACAGGTATATATACTGCATTCAAATATCACCTCTCTATTAAGGCCAGTTCAAGGTGGCCCAAGGGTGGTCAGATTAGACAGGTTTCACTGTATAATGTAGCTACATAATTATAATAATATTGATGAATTTGTAGCTAAAGATATTACATCTAATTAATTATTCAAACCTAAGCTTCTAGCTAGCAGGTGAAATGCAACTTGAAACAGTATTAGAGGTGCCTCTCACAGCAACAGAAGACAGATCAGATTTTCCAAATACACCTTCTCCCCTAGGATCTCTATAGAGATCTATCATCTAATAAAGAAATAAACTGTTCAGAGTAACTTCTGAATAAAAGACACATTGGGATCAGGTCTACTCTCTATTGGTAGGAAAACCATAATATTAAATTTTGCTTTGGAGATTAATTTACATCAGATGGTACATTAATTTCTATGAAGAGGTTGTCCTTATTTTAAAGGGACTATTACTATTATCTGAGATTCTATTGTTGCTATCTACCTAACACTTGCCAGGTTAATACTAGGCATAAAAATTGGTCTCGTGGTGATTAAATAATAGATGGGGAAAAACAAGAAATCTTTTGTCACATTAGAAATGGTTAATTGAAGCTATTGCAATGATATTACTACTAATATATGAAGTTATTAAGATAAATCTAATGTCATGTTATCCTACTGTTACTGAATAAAATTATGAGTAGATATAATTTATTACTAGTCTTTAGCAGGCTCAGGTTCTATTTATTGTACCTGTATTATTGTACCATAAGAATAGAAGATATTTTTTCACAAAGATTTCGAATAGCTACTGATTATATTCACCAATTTTCAATCTTCATGAATAGGCTAACACAAAACAATGTCAATAATCCTCAAGGATAATATTATTATTATGGAAGAAAATTTTTTATGCTTTTGAATATTTTTGGTCAACAACTTTGAAGTGAAGACTTATTGAGCATTATGATGCCCATAACTTGGTGTCTGTTTTAACTGTTTAGCTAGAAATAGTCTTTTTCATTTTTCTATCACTTTCTTTCTATAAGGACAAACCTTTGGGATGAACAAGAATGTCAAAAAAACTGTGGTGGCCAATATAAGTCCTCCAGAAAAAACTGCTTCGCTACCAATGAAACCAGGAATTGGTGTAAAGGTAGGTATACACATGACTAACATAATACTTGCGGTAGTATAGACTATGAGAGTCATTTCTTTGAAGTCATTCAAGACCTTTATCTTCACTTTCCTTGTGATGACTGCCAAGATGAATGCTGCTACTTGAAGAGAAATCATGTATAGAAACTCCAATCCTATCCACACAAGAGCTGGTAGATTTGAAAAAGTATAGCATTGATAGACACAGTTGTTGATCTTAATTCCAAACTCCTATTATAGAAAAAATGGTATCATCAATGATTAGCTACATATAAAGCTGATTCATCTTGTATTCCTATCTTTGTGAAGAATTGAGATTATCTAGATGCAACAATTTTCATTGTAGCAAGATTTCATACCAACATTTAGAAGTATTATTTCAGTAATGAACTGATAAATAAGAATATCATTATAACTGATTCTAATAGAATTTACTTACTGACATTCCTGTTGGTCTCTCTACATCAGACGTTAGTGTTGGCTTAGATCTTATGTAGGGAATGATATAAGAAAGAATAACCAAACAGAAAATGATGCCTACAATTATTGATGTCCCTAGAAAGAGATGCCAGTCTTTCAAAGCCTATATATGAATAAGAAAGAATAATAAAGCCTAGTATGAATAAGAAAGAATAATAAAGCCTAGTATGAATAAGAAAGAATATTACTACTAACTGTACATAATTTCTCTCTTTGTTGTGTGCACTTAAACATTGACATACATAAAAATTATTATAAAAATTAATATTCTTGCAATATTGCTTTTTTTTTTTTGATGTTGCTTCCTTCCTACATTATTTGTATTAGTTGTCCTCTGTCTCTTGTGTCAATCAAGAGCATGTTTACTCTATCTGTACAGTTATTAATTTTTTAATTGTTCATTTTTGTCATCATTGTTACCGTATTTGCTGAAATTTTCGTTGTTGTTTTAATTTCAGATGTCACTTTTATTACGAAATTTAAAAAGTTGAATAATTATAGATGCACAGCAGCATGCTGGGCTGGCTAAGCTCTTCCGAAATTAAAACAACATGAAAATTTGAATAATGAATTATTAGTAAACGAAAATTTCAGGAAATGTGGTATTTACTTTTTTGGTAAAAGGTCATCAAGTAAATAATTATATTTTTGCATGTACAAGCTGCTCCTCCTCTTCAGACCTAAATAGCATCCACATGTACAATTAGGGTTCTGTGACAGTAGCAAAGGGAAGGTTATAAAGGAAATTATTAAGTAAAGGTATTCCATGTTGGTGAGGAATGTGTTTAATAGATGCATTTTTGAACTGTTTATAGCTGTTTTAAGAGTTACATGGTAACAGCACTACAAGCTAAAATTGAGACAGAAGCAGGGATAATCAGGCAGTCAGAAATAGTGGCAAGAAGCAGATCAAGATAGTGGCAAGAAGCAGAATAACTACACATGCCACTCGTTATAATTATATCTAACCTTTGTATTTGGAGCTGGATTATGGAAAATGTAGTAAACTCTCCACATCTTCATCAAAACTGGAGCAAAGCAGAGTACATATCCTACACATGTTGTTAATGCTTGCCCCTATTTTAATACATAAAGAGCGGGGTGAAATACAGAGTTGCTTAAAAACACATTGCATGGAGAGTGGAAAGATCTCCTAGCCTAGAATCCTCTGGACTAAATAAGCACCTGGAGTCCATTTAATTGTTGTTTAGATTTTATAGAACTAACACTTCTGCATCTATACATAAACTTCTCATGTGTAATGTGTTAGGAACACCAGGATATGTCCTAAATACACTACAAAATAACTTAAGGCCTTTATATTATTATTGATGACACATTGATTCTGTTCCATGATGCCCAGTCTAGTGTCCATTAGCTATACTCCTGTTTCATGCAGGAAGTGGAGGAAAGGGGAGATTACATAATATACTTCCAGTATGATTACAAAACCACATAGATGACTTAGACAAAATACACATAATGTCAATGATTTACTGCTAATACAATGACCTACTTTGTGTATAGTTGAATTTTGAGGAATTCCCTCTGCATGTGAAAGCTTTTAATAAAACAGATTGCCTGTTGGATTGTATTAAGGAATTAGTGGCCATTTAAGCATGCTTTCTGAAGTTATTTATGAAGAAAAAGAAAATTGTGTTTTCTCTTTAAAATTGGCTCTACCGTATTTACTGAAATTTTCATCGTTGTTTTAATTTTGGATGTCACTTTTATTATGAAATTTAAAAAGTTGAATAATTGGAGATGCACAGCGCAGCATGCTGAGCTTGCTAGGCTCTTCCGAAATTAAAACAACATGAAAATTTGAAAAATAACGAAAATTTCAGGAAATACGGTATATTATTATAGTGTGGTAATGGTATTTACTTTACTTACATTGCAGCGAATGATGGCATTCGATAAAGTTGGACTCCGGTAAAGCCGAAAGAACACAGAAGAATAAAGAATAAATGCACCCAATATTACAATATAGTTGAGGTTTGGACTGATCAACTTAACTATCCTGTCAATAGGAAGATTAGTTCAATAGTGTGATGACATTACATGACTACAACTGTATCATCTGTGGAATTGCTTACTATTAAAAACACACACACACCTTCTCTTCCGGAATATAATATTGAAGAATAAACAAATTACAGAAAAGATGATACCCAGTGATGCAAAAATATAGTAGGGAATGACCAAAGCCAGAGGTTGGACATTAACTTGCTTGAGAGGTGTGCCATCTGATGGAACTGGACCTAAAGTAAAAACAACAATGACAACAGCAATAACAATATTATTTATTACACTATGACAACACTAGTATTGTTATTGTACCAGATAGAATATCTATGGTTATGATAGCACTATTATTATTACTCTTACGTACCTCTAAAAGTATCATTTTCATTCTTCAGTATTTCAAATTGAGCTCTTTCGTCACTGGTTAAATTAACAGTAACTCTTGCAATCAAATCAAAGCCAGTACCACCTAAAACAACATTTTTCTAGTTAGCTAAATAAATTTTCAAAGTATACATCCTTTACTTTGACTTTCATATTGATAGAGTCCCATGATGTTAACCATTCTATCACCTTGTGAATCAAATGAAATCTCCCCCTGCATTGAGTGTAATAGCATAAACTAGATTTAGCCTTAAAAAAATACTTATTCTATGATAATAATTATTCCTAACAACACTTTTGGTACTATAATAAATAATTAACTATTGTAAATTACAATATTTAGAGTGGTGTCCTGTAGGAAAGAAAGGGTTATCCTAGAGCTATTTATTATGACAATTAAATGTAGTTTAATAATTATTTTTTTTAGCTATGGAAGAAGCAACTGTTCCAACCTGATCTTCAGCTAAAAGAACTTTACCTCTGGGAATTAGCTTCTCAGGAGAAGTGAACATTACTTTGCATGCTCAGTTGCAGTTGGTGTTTTCAAAACTTATGTGTAAACCACTCATAATTTTTAGTAGAAAATAATAATGACAAAAATTAATAGATAAAAATTAAATATTAATTTTTTTTCCTAACAATTTTGAACCAATTTTGTGCTATTGGTTTTATCTCTCACAAGTTGAAGTGTCATAAATGACTAATAGTAGTTCTTAGTTTAAATAGGCCCCAAAAAGTAGTGGTGGTGGGGAGTGGGAGATGGATGGGGGCACCCCACCCCTCTTACCCACAGTATCCATGTCACACTGCATTAGCTATCAGACTACTACCAGAGAGTCTATGTTTTACTTAATTACCGTTAATCCATAAAAAATGAGATTTTGAATCTTTTGGCGTAAAAAACACCTTGAGATAGATGATTTCTTGAGTTCATTTTCCATTTCACAGAAGGACCAGTCAGGTGAGTTATTGCTCCATCCAGCCAGTGTATCATTAATAGCTTGAGACAGGGCTAGAATGGCATCAATTGCATAGTAGGAAAGTGAGGAAGAAACTCTCCATGTTTCCTCAATATCTCCTGTACTCTATAATTATGGGGTATCAATAATAAATATTATTAGACCATAGTAGCATTTCCTCATGTATTCATTGTAATCAGGTTTTTGGACATGCAACTACTATTGCTACCATAAAACAAATTTATCTAACATTATACCCTTCCTGTACTATTAACCATGAGAGAGTATATTCTCCTCAAAATTATTATATATTACTAGAAGAATGTTCTATATTGTAGGGGAAAGTGTGTCATCAAGGTTTAAAAGAAAGAGTATGGATAGACGGTAGCTATAGAAATCTCTCATTCTCATTCCAATGACTAAATTATAATTGTTGTTGTTATTGTTGTTGTTGTTGTTGTTGTTGTTGTTGTAATGATTATTATGATTATGATTGCTTTTGGGACTGAAATTCATAGCACCAATTAATATACATAGCTTAGCCATATTATAGTCTAGTCACATTCACTTTGAAGTTATAAGGTACAAACCATGTTATGTAGCTAATAGTATAATACAGTATACAGAGATACACTCTTACATTGATTTTATTGGCAAGTAATATGCCATCATTCCATATTGAACTGTTAATAGTTGGTAATAATGTGAAGACTCCATCCATAAATTCAGTCAGTTGCTCTCTATTGCATGTGACATTAACTAATCCATCAAGATCTCTGGCATATGTTATCCATACATATCTTGGGAATAACATATCAGCACTGTAGGCCTGTGGATAATGATAATCAGCTGTTACATAGCTATGGATTCATATATACAAGATCGATTTGGCTAATAATTGTTGGCTATTTCCCCATCTGCTTTCATGAGACATAGCTACCCTTCCCATACACTCTATCCTGGCAAACATACTAGATTATAAACACTATATTGCTACACCTAAAGTGTTATGCAATTTACTATAAGTTTGAGAGATCCCTTGGCTTTCTCACCTCTCTATAATAAATCTTACTAATGGAAAGTGCTATTGCATTACCTGACACATGTGTTGGACCATAGATGAGGAATTTACATTCAGGAAAATGATTCTTATATCTTCAGGCTAGAAAAAAATAATGAAAAGTCTTATTATAATAAAAGTATTGGTAGGGCTACGAGAAGTATAGCTATAACCCTAGTAAAATCCCCATGGCACCATAATAACCCATGCTTTGTTTACACACATGATGTCAATGACTTCACTAAATACTTCCTTGACAGTTAATACCACAGAGGTATATATTGTATGTTCACTGACAGTCTATTGCATTATGTAGTCATCATTTTATAAGCAGAATTGTAATGATGTGTAGCTTACAATCTTCAATAAATTCTCTCCTATGTCTGCTTGTTCAAATAAGTTAATATTAGTGCCTCCAAGAATCATCTTCATATTTCTTACCACCTGAAATGATGTATTGTAGATCATGTAACAATAATACTACTAGACTAGAAATAAGTTTCTATCTCTCTCATAAGGTCATTGATGAATCATGCATAATAATATGTGACTATGTGTGTATTTTCCAACAAGAAATAAATATTGAGTTAAGTATAGTCATAGCAATGCTTCTTTAGCTATAGAAATAAGTTAATATTAGTGCCTCCAAGAATCAGCTTCATCACCTGAAATGATGTATTGTATATTATTATCGAATGTAACAATAATGCTAGTAGATAGTATTAGATATGCTGTATTGACGAGTTATGAATAATACATTTTTCATTCATTCAATAGATCTGACCATACCTCTTCTCATAAATATTATTATATGACTAGCAAGTACCTGCCACACAGTGGCACTTGGTGTATAATGTAGCTAATAATCCCAAAGGACAAATCAATAGTAAAGGAGAAGGCACTGCTGTACTGCATAAAGGTGGGTGAAGTTTCTTGTTGTTTAAAAAATAGGCTTTGGTTGTAACTGGTGATCTTATAGCTCTTAACTAATTATTAGGTGTGAAGTTACTCAGGGTGTAAAATCCAAAACATAGCTTTCAAAAGCTTGTTCCACAGTTAGGTAAAAAAAAATGACATTAGCACATTAGCTAATGAATTATTCATGAATAAGTACAACAAACAGATGGACAAACATAGGTATATAATATATTAACGTATTGGCAGGGAGTATGTAATTGCTGGCCACCTTGATGGATTTAGCTAAGCAGGTGACATCCAAAAATTTTGCTATCTTCTAATTAAACACAAAACTGCATGTGAAGCAGTAAATTTGCTAAAAAAATTATACTAAGATTGATTTCTAAATAATAAATATTATGAGTATGAAAATTATTGCTTATATTGAATACAGTTTTCATATTAATTTAGCTATAATCATGAAAATTATGAAGGACATCAATATGGTAGCTAGCTATGTCTATTTTAGTAGTATTATTAATTATTACTTGATCCACTCCAATGACTCACTCTATACTATAGATAATGTATGACATGTACATTGTTGTATTTATAGCTTTCCCAATGTTATGTTTATTATCTAGTTTATTAGCTTAATGGCTATAATATTATTAGTTATGTAGATAATTTGAATTCTTATAAATCTAGCTATAATTAAACTTGATGAGATTATTCTGGGCTACAGTATCACTATGATAATACACTATCGTATCTAGCATTTACATAATATATACTCAAATAGCTGTAGAGGTTACATTTTTTGCTAGTAACACACCTCCCATGGTAACCAGGCAGGCATAACTATTGAGTGGCAAAACATGTTTGAGTGGCATTGCAGTTTATTGTTGGAAGGTTGGGAAAAGAAAAACATCTGAGATGAATAGAAGGAAGTATTCTGATACTAAACCAAGTTTTTAGAAGTAAATGTGGGCAATGTAGGCCTCTGTGAATGCATTGACCAATCACCTAAACCCCATGTGTTCCATGGAGAGAGCTTTTGTCATAGCATCGCATGCATGCATTATGTTTTTACAATAACACTTCAATGCTCTAGCACCTATTAGAATTATTACAATTGCATCTTATTAAAGTACTTAGCTATTGTGTTTTCCTACTAGGGAAGAAATGAGATAATATTTTAGGGTAAGGTATACCATATTAAGTTACACTGTTATACTTACATCAATAAAGAACTTTTCTGTTCCTGTTATGGTAAACAAACGCTGCCATCTAAACTGTTGTATATAGGAATGTGATGATTGTCTGTGCATAGGTGCTTGGAGAAGGATGGATGCTGAACAAAGCCTGTTGGTCACTGATGTTGTTAGAATCATTGAAAAAATTGTCCAATGAAGTACGTAGGTGTAAAGTGAATCTATAGACTAAGGACAATATTTAGCTATACCTATACATTTTGTCGAAATATTATATCACACTCATACTTCATTTGGATGGATGGATAGATGGATGGATGGATGGATGGATGGATGGATGGATGGATGGATGGATGGATGGATGGATGGATGGATGGATGGATGGATGGATGGATGGATGGATGGATGGATGGATGGATGGATGGATGGATGGATGGATGGATGGATGGATGGATGGATGGATGGATGGATGGATGGATGGATGGATGGATGGATGGATGGATGGATGGATGGATGGATGGATGGATGGATGGATGGATGGATGGATGGATGGATGGATGGATGGATGGATGGATGGATGGATGGATGGATGGATGGATGGATGGATGGATGGATGGATGGATGGATGGGGATGGATGGATGGATGGATGGATGGGGATGGATGGATGGATGGATGGATGGATGGATGGATGGATGGATGGATAAAAAAATGGTAGCTGTAGTAGTATTTTCACAAAACTCCATAATAGCTAAATCTTATAAGATAGAAGAAAGCATACATACCAGTGGAGTGAAGTTAAACATTCCTTCTTCATCAATTTTCTCTGACAGTGATTCACTACAGCTATATCCCATGACCACAGAGTTAACTTTTAAATCACTCAATATTTCCTCCAATAAACTTGCAGTTACAGGACACTATGGCATTAAAATATGTAATAAATAATGCTATTAGCTAGCTGTAATAATGACTTTAGGGTTGGAGTCCTAGCTTCTTTTAGCATTAGACTTACACACCTCTGTGGTGTTTTCCAATCAATAATTATCTGATGATCCTTACCAAACACAAATGATTATAATGATGTAATATATTAATTATAATGATAATATACACAAACTACTAAGTGTCCTGAACATTACAATCCACCACATCTCCCTCACAAGCTAAACCCATGCTGGATTGTAACGAATTGGTGGAACAGATACACGACCACTTCGGGTGCATGAAGTTCCTGCTGGCTGAGTATCTGGAACTGGTCTTTCTGGAGGGTGAGTTACAGCAGACTCCACTGGTTCATGTTCAGTGATGGTAGACTCACATCCATTCATGCCAGATGACTGTTGAGTAGTCTGATCTGATGTAGGAAGAGGATTGAGGTGAAGTCTGTTTCGTCTGACCTCTCCTGACTGAGTAGCAACTTGATAAGATCTTGGAGCAGTCTGCTCCACAACTGTACCATAGGTTTCTTGGTCAGTTATCCACACATCATCACCAGGTGATAGTGGCTCAAGGCTTGCAGCTCTGTGTCACTGATCAAAATTGTGTTTCTGCTTCTGTCTAGCCCTGGTTTCTCTCTCTCTCACTAGAGACATATCAGGTACTGTAGGTTGGAGCTGTGATGGAGTAATTGGTAGGGAAGTCTGAAGTCGATGGTTCATAAGAAGCTCTGCTGGGCTGTACCCATTTTGCAAAGGAGTGGTTCTACGTATATATCAAAAGAGCTCTGTAAGGATCATCTGCCTTCTTAAGAAGTCCTTTAATGGTCTTCACAGCCCTCTCTGCTTCCCCATTGGCTTGTGGATACCGAGGACTGCTGGTGGTATGAGTGAAACCATACTCTTTAGCAAACTTGGAAAATTCTATAGCTGAAAATTGTGGCCCATTATCCGAGACAATTTGCTGTGGGATTCCATGGCGGGCTATGATAGATTTGACATGGTTAATTACTTCCTTTGATGTCTCCTTAGAAAGTTTAGATATCTCAATAAACCTTGAGAAATAGTCCACCAGTATTAAGTATTTTGATCCTTTCCTATCAAAAAGATCTGCTCCCAGTTTCTGCCCTGGGAGATTAGGAAATGGAGAAGGAAGTAGTGCATGGTTCTGGACATTGTTTCCTTTCTTTTTGGCATACATGACAGTCGAACACAACATCTTCCAACTGTGCATTGAGACCAGGCCACCATACTGCATGCCTAGCCCTTTCTCTGCACTTCATGATACCTTGGTGCCCTTCATGAATTCGGCCAAGAATTTCTTCTGCATTGCTGATGGAATGACTATTCGGCTCCCTCTCATCAGGAGACCTTCCTCAATGGATAGCTGGGAAGATACGGGCAAGTACTTCTTTACAGGCCCTTTTAGAAGAGATCTGTGTGGCCACCCTTCCTTGCAAAAATGTATCAATTGTTGGCACACTTCATCTCTGTCCTGGTGAGTTTTAATCTCCTGTAGTCATTTTTCTGTTGCTGGAATGCTTTGTATAATCATCTGAACATATACAGCAGCCTCTTGCTGTAGCAAGTCATCTTCTGTTGTAGGATAAGATACTGGAGCTCTCGATAGGGCATCTGCAATTACTAGATGTTTGCCAGGAACATGTGAGATACTGAAGTGAAATCTCATCAGCCGCATACGAAACCATTGGATTCTGACTGGAAGTTCATCCAAAGTCTTGTGGCTGAGAAGAGGAATCAATGGCTTGTGGTCAGTATGAATGTGGAATTGCTTTCCAATCAGAAAATCCTCACATGCCCATGTGATTCCTAAGGCTTCTTTCTCGATTTGTGCATAACGTTGTTCCATTGATGCTAGTGACCTCGAGGCATACATCACTGGTTTCCATTTGCCATCCAACTGTTCCTGTAGCAGCACAGCACCCAATCCATAAGATGAAGCATCAGCAGATACAATTGTACCCTTCTTTGAGTGATACAAAGCTAGTACTCTTTCTGAACTGAGTTCGTTTTTCAAGTCACGAAAAGCTTTACGATGTATCTCTGACCATGTCCACATGTTCTTCTTCTTGAGGAGGGCTCTGAGGGGTTCAGATAAATCTGCCAACTTTGGAGAAAATTTGCTAAGCTGATTTGCTATGCCCAGAAATCTCCTGACCTCTGTGATGTTTGTAGGCTCTGACATGATGTAACAGCTTTAACTTTGTCTGGATCTGGGTGAAGACCATTTGCATCTATTAAATGGCCTAAGAACTCCACAGTATTCCTTGAGAATTCACATTTTTCCCTGTTAAGAGTGATTCCTGCTTTTTCTAACCGTTGCAATGTCTCCTTCAATCGCTGATCATGTTCGTTTTTATTTTTGCCATGTACCAGAATATCATCCATTAGACATACTGTTCCTTTCTGACCATTTAGGATGGCTGAGGTTCTTTTTTGGAAATATTCGGGAGCTGAAGTTATTCGAAATGGAAGTCTTTTGAAGCAGAATCTGCCGAAAGGTGTAATAAAGGTTGTCAAGAGAGCTGATTCTGGAGCTAGCTTTATCTGCCAGAATCCAGCATTTGCATCGGGTTTAGAAAACATCCTAGCATCTCTCAGTTGTGCCAGAGTGTGTTCCACGGACGGAAGAACATGCCGTTCTCTCCTTACATTTTCATTTAGCTTTGTCATGTCTACGCATATTCGAACTTTACCATTACTCTTGGGTACAACAACCATTACCAATCAGTGGGTTGGTTCACTCTTATTATGATTCCCATTTTATCCAGTTCTTTCTTAACTTTCCACATGAGGGGAATAGCTACCCGTCTGGGGGTGGAGAGTGCAAATGGTGTGGCATTTGGCTTCAGCTCAATGCGATACTCCCCCTCTAGGCTCCCTAGACCTTTGAAAAGCTTAGGAAACTCTGACATGACCGTGGAAGATTTTTCTTCAATATTATTCACTCGACTCAGCAACCCCAGTTTTTCAATAGCTGGGTGTCCCAATAGTGGGGTTCTCAACTTTTGAATGACATATATATCCTCTGTCACTTTCTTCCTCTTATATGTGATCACAGCTGTAAACTTACCCTGTACAGCAAGGGTATTACTTCCTAGGCCTTGTAGGTTCTTTTTTGACTGCTTGAGGGATGTTATTTTGAGTTTATTCAGTAGAGACTTGGGTACAACACTTACGTCTGCCCCTGTGTCAATCTTGAATTCCACTGTAGCACCATTAATGTGAAGGGATACATGCCATGGGTTTCTGTGAACCTCTTGAACGGTATCAATATGTGATGAGTCATCTTCTATCACTCCAAGGAACCCTTGGTCTATATCACTGTCTGAGTCTGAGAACACTTCTCCAACTGTATTTTTGGACCTGCAAAATGCTTGAAAATGCCCCTTTTGTGCGCATTTGTGACATGTAGCCTCTCTGGTGCTTTGGGTGTGATGGGATTCTTCCACATCGTGTGCAACTTTTCGTCTTTCCTGTCTTGTTGATGGGAATATCTCCAGACTTTGTCACCTTTGGTCTATTGATTACTCTTTGAATGTCTTTTTGAGCGAACTTCTTGGATCTTATTACCTCCACAGACTGTGTGGCACTATCCTGGCCTCTCACCACTGCTTGTTGTTTTTTGATAGACTCACTTTGGCGGGCAGTTGAGATTGCCTTTTCTAGGGTCAATGCTTCATCCATTTGTAGCCTTAGAGAGAGCTTTGCATCATGTAGTCCTACAACAATACGGTCTCTGATCATCTCATCCCGTAACCCTCCATAGTTACAATGTTCAGCAAGCTGATATAGTACAGTAATGAATTGATCCACTGTCTCCCCCTTTTCTTGAATTCTTTGGTTGAACTTTGTACGTTCAAAAATTACATTTCTCTTCTTGATGAAATAGTTTTCGAATTTCCCTTTTACTACATCATATTGTCAGCCTCATTTAGTCCAAATGAAGACAAAATATCGTCGGCTTAATCTCCCATAGTGTACACTAGAGAGTTAATTTGGGAAACTTCACTTTTTGTGGTAAGTTCACGAAAGCGTTCAAACCTTCGGATCCATTTGATCCACGCTTCTGGTTCTTTGAAATCGAACTTTTCTGGAGGAGAAATCTGATATGTAGCCATATTAATGCACTAAAAACTTCTTATCCCAAGACCGCTGCCACCATGTGGTGTTTTCCAATCAATAATTATCCTTACCAAACACAAATGATTATGATGATGATATAATTATTAATTATAATGATAATATACACAAACTACTAAGTGTCCTGAACAGTACAATCCACCACAACCTCTAATATGTGCTTGCTGTATACCTATTGCTATTCTTGGACTGAGCAAATCCCACCACATCCCAGTTTATGGTTTATATTATCACTCAGACACTTGTGGGTGCCTAGTCCTTGTATTCCCTGTGTAGCATTGTAAGGTGAGTAACTTAGCTATAGCTCATAATTATAGATCATTGTGGAAATACATTCACACACACAAGATAAGTATCTAGGCTAGCATTATCTTACATGTCAGTGGAATGTTCAGAACAATCTTTACTCTGTCTGCTAAGACATCTATTACTACAGCACTTGTCTCTAACATGCTGAGATTTCTATAAGAGAGAGAGAGGCCAGGTAGCAGGGAAGAGCTGTTTTTGACGCTCTCTAGGGCTAGATTGACTGCAGTCACTGTGTTCTCCTGATTTCCACCCACACACTTGCTCAATTTGCATAAATTACGTATATACTATGGTTGCAGGGCCAATATTGGAATGCATTGACTGAATTGAATTACTAATGTGTGAGTCAGTGTAACACTGACTCACACATTAGCACACTGATTCACATACAGTCAAACCTTTAGACTGCTACAAGATTAATTGGTTTAGGACACTTACACATCTAACATATTCACCTGGGGTTCTGTGGTAAAAACCATTGATTTATAATAATTGACTTCATACAAAACTTTCACATGTTCACATGCATAGCATCATGTGTGCATTATATGCATGTGACATGAACAGGCCCGCATCCAGTGTCTAGTGTTTTGCCGCCCCCAATAAATTTCATCTTCCTAGCTACTCCACTGGTTCCTACTCCACTGGACTGGATCCACTGCGGTGGTCAGTACATACTTGAAAGTTTGCAGAGTTAGGGGGAATAGGAAAACAGCGCCTAATAGCCTCATTTTCACAAGAATGCAGCAGCACAGCGTAAAGGGGTGGAAGTACCCCGCCTACTTTTAATAAACGCCCACACATCTCTTCCTTGTAACGGGAATCAATTCCCGTAGTCCCTATTTATAGGTGTAAATCCGTAAAAATACGGATAAATCCGTGTGTTGGTTGGAGGCTCTCTGTAAGATTTAAGGGGGGCGAACCGAGAGGTCGATCTCGGGAGTGAAATTCATGGCGGCATTGGATCCGTAATTTAACTTGGAAACTTAGATGCACTTAAACGCATGCGTAAACTGTGTATATAGCTTTTGTTGGGCGGATCCTCAGCTAGTCAGTCACTTATTGAATTTAAATAGCTATGGTAAGTTTATATCCTGTCCAGTTGGAAGGAGTGTAGTTTGGTGTGGACTCTGTGCAGTGTGTATTTGAATAGGTGAGTGAATAATAGCTAGTTGATAATCAGCTGTAACTATAACTTTTAATATCTAGGGTAAGTTGAAATCCAACTGGAGGGAGTATAGTTTGGCAGTGTTGACTCTGTGCAGTGTGGATTGAAACAAGTAAGATGTGAATACCTATAGATGCAGCTAGCCAACATTATTAGCTATACTGCAGTATATAGATGTGTTATCTTACTGTCTGTACTGCTACCCATCGTTGTCCCATCTAAACTTTCTGTTACAATCCTACTAGCTAGTAGTGTAATTATTATTTACAACTGTGAAGATGTCACAGCAATTAAACCCTTCACTGAGTAAAACCACCATTACATACATGGTGGTTAAATATTTACACTGATGTAAATTTTGTGAGAGTGATGTCTCAATTGTGACAGGATATAGGAAAATCGGGCAGAATGTGACGCACACAATTATTGGCTATGAAGCATTTTTGTCATTAATGTTGATTTTTATGGAAAAATTTTTTTTTGCATAAAACATAACTATAGTCTTTTTTTATCTAACCTCTGGCAAAGTTAGAAGTTCAGGTGCTTGGTAGAAGGGCTATAAGCCTCAGAAGTGAGAGAGGTCAGGCTGGCTAGTCCACGGACAGTTGCTATGCATGCTTTTAGCCCGTGTACTAGTAAATGCCAGCAGGAGATCTTCACCTGAACTGTAGTCTCAGTGGCATAGGAAGATATTCTTCAATGGGGGGGCTCCAATATCTTAAGGACACAACATTTAATGTCTAGTACACAACAATTAATCCACAATATTAACTCCCCAAAGTAATGCAGCCTACAAGTGTTAACTGAAATAAAGTCTTTAGCAATAGTCTTAAGATCTAGAGTTTCTGCTCTGGATGAATGCACATACAAATTGTTCAATCTGGATTGGGTCATAGTACTTTGTAAAAAGGTTTTAACCCTGCGTAGGGATGAAAAGAATCTGCACAACTTGTCAGAATGAGCAAGGCTCTGTAAAAGAATGACATCTAATTAGCAATGTAATACCACCTGATTAAAGATTTGCAGCTAAAAGTGTATACTGCATTGACTTGTACTGTCTGTCTGAGCTCCACTTACTGCTTATAGTTTCTCTACACTTTGCAGCCCACTTTCTATACTACACCTCACCCTTAGCCCCCCCAAAACTAAAATGCCTCAATCCCCTTTGCAATACACAACTGCCAGCCGTAAATTCATCTCCCCAAAGGGCCAAAATTATGGAGGGGCTCCAGCCCCCTGAGCCCCCCCCATTCCTATGCCACTGAGTCTCTTCCTTTCTAGTCACTTGAGGGAGATGAGTTTGCTAGCTATTACAACTACGGACCAGAGAAGGACGAAACTTAGTGAGAGGCGTTTTGAGAGCTATAGCTTGTGAGACAAGTGCAGTAGTAAGTTTATGGAATTATACAATAAACTGAGCAGCTGCTGGCACACCCTAGCAACAACTTTGACGTCAATTTTCTCAGTTTTTAATGAACAGCAATTAACTAGTGTTTAGGGCTGTAGTTCGACAACAGTACTAGTGGCAGCCTTGAAACTTGGAGTATGCTATCTTCAGGCCTCCACAGGTGAGATAACTTTTGATACCCCTGCAAGTTCTGCTCGATTTTCCTATACATGGTCAC
This sequence comes from Diacarnus erythraeanus, assembly GCA_964016965.1. Taxonomy (NCBI): domain Eukaryota; kingdom Metazoa; phylum Porifera; class Demospongiae; order Poecilosclerida; family Podospongiidae; genus Diacarnus; species Diacarnus erythraeanus. Next base: position 4,429,083 of record OZ024671.1, on the reverse strand, counting down.
AATTGTATCTCCTCCTGTTCCAAGACAAATTAGCATGATGATTTTTTTTCATGTGGCTACTACTAATTTTATCAGCAAACCAATGAAAATTTGTGGGAAATAAATTGAAAGTCAGACATCAAGAGAAACTTATTTTTTACCTAATTAGTATTCTAGCAAATTGCTCATCTTCATTGTTTTAATCAAGCTCCTCCTTATGTTTTCTTCTTTACAGTAGATGAGATACTACCGCCCAAGTGATCAGTGGTGGTTTTATTGTTCACCGAAATCATTTATTGGCCACCCATAATATATTTTTATACTAATATTATCGATTATTGGCCAACTCTAGGATTTTGCCTCATAAGTCATTATGAATAATGCATATCACCACTTACCTCAAAAACCCTTGACCAAAATTATTTAAAAAATTCTTATGTTAGTATGAATGCGTTCAACAAATGGGGCAGAATTTAAGTGAATTACTGCAGTTCAGAATGGCAGTCCTTGTGAATCCACCTACTAGCTACAGGTGCACTGTATATAGCCAGGTTCTGCCTTTACCTTCATTTTCTTTATACAACCCCAAACAAACAGCACATATTCTCATCTATTGTGCTCTTAGCAGTAGAATGCTTCACCCTTACATAGTCAGCCAGTAGAGCTTTCAATTGGATGCTTCTTTGTGCTACCATAAGTGTAAAGAAACAGCTATCTAGCTCTATCTGCAATAGCTAGCTGGTGTTTAGTTCACAGAGCCCAGGCCTATCAGGATATTTAGTACCTAGGTTTGACAAAATTGTACCACCAAACTATGGCTACGCCTTCTCAATAGAGAGGGTAGAGTAAAATGAGTATATTGAGCAGTCTGATAATAGAGATGGTGGTAGCCGATAATAGATGCTGGCTGATAATTGTGGGCTTATGCTAATGAAAATATTTTGTAGTAGCCTTGGATGGCTAAACTAATAAAGTTGCCTTAATGAGATCATGCAGGTAGCTAATTGAACTGCCATTATTCTAGTTTTAAAATCTCATCAGAATATCTAATATGAAGTTTCAAATGTTGAGGATAGAACAGTCCACGTTCAAAGATGTAAGTATTAGCTCTCTAACTCAAAGAAACAGCAGCTCTGAACACTGCAACAGCTTCTTCGAGATGAAGGTCGACCAATTTAGGATTGAAACAGTTACATGCTGGCTAAATGGATGCTACCTAGCTACTAGGGCATATTCAAATTGATAGTGTGAATGAGTGAATTCCCAAACACTAGAGCTATAGCCGTAGTGCAACACTACAGCAATGGTAGCCTTCAGTTCACTTATCATTTCATATAAAAGGGTCTTATCTCTTAAGTTGTACATAGCTCATATAAAATAGTTGACCTGGACCAACAGTTAGCTATTGCCACTTCAGCCATTAACTGTTACCATTAGCTAACAAGTTATGAATGTATAATTTTACCTAGACCACCATCTTGTTCAATATGAAGGAGTAGAAGGGATCTTTAGGAAAATGAACAAATCATCCAGAAAAAACCATTAATTGTATGTTTCCCTATAATATATTATGGTCTAAGTGTTCAACATTGCTTCAACTTACTTTGCCGTTCTTAACAGACTAAAAGCTATCTATCTAGCTAGTCAAATGTTTTACTATTAATTTTGTCAAAGTTTAGCTATGTTCTTCAAATAGATCTCAACAAGAAGACCTGTTTTTATTAGCACCATTACTACCTTGACAAGGTAAAATTACGTAATATGGACTTCATCTGAAAGACCATTAACTGAGTTCTCTACAGCACTTTTTAAACCTTTGCTTTGATCCCATTGGAGTACTTTTCCTTGTTAGATCTGATGCAGTAGAGGAATAAAATACACTGAAGAAGGAGATTGCTCTTGATGTGTCCTCTTGATGAGATTTATCTATAACTTCAGCTTTTACGTACGTATTTATCTCTATTATTGCAGTCCATACATAGTCTTAGCTAGATTGATATTAATGCAGTGGCGTAGGAAGATGTTTTTCAATGGGGGGCTCCAATATCTTAAGGACACAACATTTAATGTCTAGTACACAAGAATTAATGCACAATATAGAAATAGTTATAACTTCCCAAAATAATGTAGCCTACGAGTGTTAACTGAAATAAAGTCTTTAGCAATAGTCTTAAAATCTAGAGTTTCTGCTCTGGATGAATGCACATACAACATAAACAAATTGTTCAATCTGGATTGGGTCATAGTAGCTACTTCATAAAAAGGTGGATGAAAAAAATCGCTCTGCTACTGCTGGAAAGGTAAAGTTTTTGTGCACTTCTCCAAGCATCCTCTTATAAATCTCACTCTGATTCATGGCTTCAGCTATTGTCCTTAAATTAGTTACTGACTTGATATGTATATGGGTATCCTGGAATGCATCTTTGATTAAATCTGGAATTATAGACAACTGAACTGAAAATCAACCTTCATCAACATCATTTTCAAGATATTATTTTAGCAGGCATTCATCAGGCTGTAATATTTCACCATTTGCTGCTTCAAAAGAAATCCTAGCTTCTGGATTGTTTGAATATCTTTTTAAATATCTGTTTGATCAAATCATCTCTCTACTTCTGCATAATTAGGACTGGGGGGGGGGGGGAGGGGGGGGCTAATAAGGTAAAGAGAAAAGAGCTGCAATTCAGCTCAAGGGGGAGGGTGCAGGAGGGGGAGAGATATGTCCCCCTCCTGCACGAAGTGCGGAATTTTTCAAAATCTAAGAGGTGTAAGAGAGCAATATTCAAATAATTAATATTAATTTTTAATATAAAAATCTTCAACATCACTTTCAAGCTAGTAAAGCTATATTTTAGAATACACTGATCAAAAAAACCTTAGCTCATCAGTTCAGGCTGACTGCTGGCTGATAGCTGGCCTTAAATTCATTGGATGATTCACCTGGCTTTAAAGGAGTGCTAAACCACTATCTTTTAGAGATTCACTAGCTACTAGCAATTAGGCTAAGAGTCTAGCAAGTTCTCTAAGCAGTTATTTGTTAATCACTACTGTCATGGTTAAATACAATGCACATCATATGGCCAAAAATTATGGGGGGCCCCCGGAGCCCCCCCCCCCATTCCTATGCTACTGTAATGGACCGGCTCTATAACCATAGATGCATGTGGTCATGTGGCTGTTAAAATGTGGATATAACACAGTTTACATGACAGTCACAGGTACCTGTAACAACGCTTACATTGAATACACATAGAATCCTAGATCTTAGAGTGAGATAGCAACAATGCAAAGAAAGATTTTCTCTGTTGATTATCAGCAGCTATAGCTACACCTACCTCTTGATGTTTGACTATTTTAGAGTTCAATGTGTATAACAAGGACTAGTTGAATAAATTTATTCTATAAAATTATGTGATTAATCCAGGATTGATATCAATGTCTTGTAGAATTTTTCTTTTGTTTTAACCACATTTTTTTGTCTACAATCATACAACAGAGACTGAAAGGTTTGTGTAGGCACCTCTATCCCATCTCACCTATCACATCTTACTCCTGTAAATGAAGTCCTAGTGTGTCAGTAAACTATTTATGTGTGTAGTTTAATTATTCATCATAATAATGTGTTTTATAGCTGAATTGTGTCACTTTAATATGATAGTTGAATCATGGCAGAGAAAAGGAAAAGGAAGAAGAAAAATAAGCCAAGGCCAAGACGGGAAGAGTTTCCAGTGAGTGATGCTATTATGTAAAGTTTAAAAGCAGAAAACTTTGTATATATTATCTTTAAATACACTTATAGTAGAAATGTAAGTTAGACAAAAAGTGTTTTTACAGTGAGATCCCTCCATTCCAACCACCTGAAATAAAAGCAACTTTGTAATTCTTCTATTCCAACTACCTGAAATAAGGACACCTCTGTATACGGTGGAATCCTTCTATTCCAACCCCCTGAAATAAAACAAATGTATAGAGTAGAATTCCTTTATTCCAACCATTTCAAATAAGGACATCCCTACTTGGATATGTTCCTTGTGTATTAAAACTAATGGAAATTTCCACTATTTCTAATGACCATAGGCATAAGACTGTTAGGGGATAAAGTGTCATCAGTTCTTTGTTAGCTATCTAGTGGATTGTCTTATCTCTTGTAGTGTAACAAGTAGAGTAAACAATCAACTTCCAGACACATCTAAATACGGACAGCTGTAGCTAGAGAATGGAGAACCTCCCACTTACATTTTCTACACTATAACATAGCTATACCTCCCAATTGTTTGTAGAGCAAAAATGAGCTGCGGGTGTCACACTCCCGAGATGCTGTGCTGCTAAACGTGCACCTTCCGAATGGAGGCAGAAGTCGGACAGAACGAACATACTTCGGTCAGCCACAGTTCACGAAAGCAACGACTATCCATTGGCCCATCAAACGCCATCATGCAATACAGCTATAGCTGTCCTTCCATGTCCAATCAAACTTCTACCAATTCTGCAGTTATTTTTTGCAAACTATGCAAATTGAAACAGCTGTATTTTATCGGATGTGCGCATGTGCTATTCATACATGTTATTGCTCCATATTTAGGAAAAAGTCCCTTAGATCATCTTATCAGAGGCATAACCTATCATGTTACAAAGAGGTATACCCTTCATTTCAAACTGGGAGAGGAGAGCATTAGTAATTGAATCAGCATTACCTTCAGCATGGCTTTAGAATCTTCATTTGACATAACATCACAATCTAGCTAAAATAAATTTTTTTAAGCTGAAGCCTAGTGCAAATCTCCCTAGATTAACTATTAATCAAAAAATCTTTCTCTGATCCCTAAATCACTCGATTGTTCCCCAGATCTTGGGACTTTCACCTAATATGGAGACAATTGTACAATATGCACATGCGCACGTCCGATAAATGCAGCTGTTTTAATTTGCATAGTTTGCAAAAAATAACTGCAGAATTGGTAGAAGTATGATTGAGCATGGAAGGACAGCTATAGCTGTACTGCATGATGGCATTTGCTGGGCCAATTTGGATAGTCGTTGCTTTCGTGAACTGTGGCTGACCGAAGTATGTCCGACTTCTGTCTCCATTCGGAAGGTGCACGTTTAGCAGCACAGCATCCCGGGAGTGTGACGCCCGCAGCTCATTTTTGCTCTACAAACAATTGGGAAGTATAGCTATGTTATAGTGTAAAAAATGTAAGTGGGAGGTTCTCCATTCTCCAGCTACAGCTGTCCATATTTAGATGTGTCCGGAAGTTGATTGTTTACTCTAGTACTAAAAGAGTCTTTAATCGATTAACCAATGTAGAGTCACTGTATACTCATATTTGGTGTAATGTATGAGTGCTTTGAAAGTTGATAGCTAGATGCAAATATTCAACAATTATTCTAATTACTCTACAGACATCTAAGTTTAAATTAACTAAGATTGTCATAACTTGTTTGCTACTTCCATGCTTGGTGGGAGTCTTTTCCTGTAGTTCTAAGGGCCAACTAGACATCTGATGCTGGTGGAGATAGTGAAATTGCACAAAAATCTTACAGTCAAAACTACATTGGAGCATAGGTGCCAACTTTTCCAGATCAAAATTCAGGATAAGAAGCCACACCTCCAGACTACACCCATTTAAAAGCCACACTCCTTACTTTTGACCTTTGCACTTCAATGATGACTACGATTTAGCATAGTTCAGTTAGCTCAGCTAGCTAATTCCTAGTGTAGATCAGGTAGCTTCTTTGCACTTCTGCAGAAGTTGGCTGGGAAGTTTAATATCAGCACAACAATCATCACAGTTAAACTTCATGCTCATACCATATAGATATACGAGAGATGGGATTGGAAATGTAATACAAAAGTAATGGGCATCACATGAGATAATAAGGAATGGTCACCAAATTTCTGTTGAACTCACTGATTTGTGTTTTCGTGAGTTTTTGTTCTCGAGTTCTCTGGCTTTCCTGTGGCTCCTTCTGGTGTTTTAACTGTCTTACTAATTGAACTTTAATTTCCAGTTTGTTTTCTACAGGCCAGGCATTTTTATTCCGAAGCACAGCTCTCGGTGTTTAAGTGAGTTGATTTTAGTGAATTTGTACCTGAAAAAGTGGATATAGACTAATTGTAGAGTTTTTAATTAGATACAAGATTTATGCACATCCTGAACTATTATAAGCAGTGTTGGATTGTCTTGTTTCTTCAAAAGAAAGGGTAGTAGAGCATATTCACTGCCAATTTTGGTACCTGTGTTATGATTTGTATTTGTTCCTCGTATTAATTGTATGTAGTAAAGGCTTCTTGTTTTCTAACTTTGCATGCTCATAGTATAGCTATTCCTCCATCATACTCACACTTTTGTTAGTGTAGGCATGCTTTGTAAGCTACGATTTCAGGAGTGAAAGAAAAAGGAACGAGATAAGCAACCTTTGGCTTAGAATAAATTCTGCCTTGGAAGTGAACCCAGCCTACCTGAGATACATGCATCTCTCACTTACCTAGTCAAGTGTGGACTAAGCAGAGTCCAGATAGTTTGGAGGAGATAGTTTTGTGTAAGCTGACCAACAGCAGTGTTGTACCAAGCATCACTTACTATATCACCTATGAGTTAGGACCTTTCATGGAGACTCCAGGTACTTGAGCATGATGTGTCTGGCTGTGCTCCATTGGCTTCATTTCCTCCCCTGCTCACCTGCAAAATCCTCCTCCAGTTGCTAGTTAAGGTATATATCTGTGCTGGGCAGCCACATCTCTCATTCATTGAGTCTGAGATATGATTTACACCAACAAAGGAAATATAACCTCACAGAATGGCAAGAAGCACTCAGATTCACATTCATTTTGATCCTGCTCATATTACATTTTGACCATTTTAATTGTATCTTTAAATACCTTCTAATAGCCACTTTCCTCTTTTTTTTTAAACTGCATGTTAAGTCAGTCTGTAATTGGCTTTCCTTGAGTACTACTTTATTTCTTTGATCTCTTATACTCAGTTTCTGTAATTCATCTTGGTTTAGTACTATAAAGCTTATTATTACAGTACAAATGACCACAGCGTAGTTCAAAATGACTATGTGTGAGACGCAAACATAACATGGCTAAAATATTTTTGCTGTTTCCAATCCCCCTCTCTCTCATATATCTATGCTCATACTTCCAGGACAGAAGGCCTTTTATCCAGGACAGAGCTAGTAAATCCCGTGACTGTACGTGAGTGTGGCTAGTGGGGATTAAGTAATTACAGCTGATTTGGACTGCAAAAAAAGTGGGACTCAGCATCATGGCTACCATTTTTCCTTATTTTCAGCAGTGCTGTGAGGGGATATTAGGAAGTTTGGACCCCATTGCTGAATGCTGAATACTCACACAGCAAGAACATGGAAACAGTAAAGACCAATATGCTGTGTCTGGGTTCTTGAGCAAGTACTTTCCCAAACCTTTTGGTTATTACTGGAAGAGAAGGTGATATATCCTGCAAAATAACAACAGCAATCATGTCCACTCCAGGTTGTAATTATTTAAGCACAGCCTGAATAATAATTCAGGAAGAGGTGTGTGTGTCACTTTACTAACAGCTAAAAAAATGTGTTAGTTGCTGGCTGGCACTTAAATTATAGTGGTGCTTGAATCACATCAAATGATATTTTTCTATGCTATGCAGAAGATTCTCTGTTATTTTTTTGGCTAGATAGCCTAGAGCAGACTCAGTGCAATTAAGGCCTGGCATCTTGTAAAATATGTTGTTTTTATGTGCAAGTTTATCACCCTATAAACTGACAACCGAAAGGACAGTCATCTCAAGATGAAGATAGGACTTACATGCACCCTTTTACTATCATTTTGTAAATTTTTGTTTGTAAACAAAGTACAATATAAATTTTAATAACCACACCCAAAACCATTACAATCAAAATTCCAGACTTAAAGCAGCTAAACTATAAAGCTGTTTTTTGGAGAGTAGTATCTGTAGAATATGAACTTCAATTCCACCGGATGAATAGAGAATATCTTAACTGGTTCAGATTTTAGCCACAAAAAACACTAAAATTGTAGCATTATCATACCATCACTAAGCTTTCATCAAGATTGGTAGAGTATAGAATGTCTTTACGGCTAAGCTGGATAGATTTCTCATCTTCTTCATTGATATCATCATCAAGATCTGTGTTTGACTCAATTACTACAGGATGACTATGCTGCTGTTTTTCATCCAAATCTGCTTCAACTTCATTTGGCGTCTGTTCTTCCAAGGCCATTCAATTTTCTATAGCGAACCATTCCTCCAATGTTGCTGCTAAGCTAGTAGGATCTTCAGTCAACTGTGCACATAGAGGTTGAATATCGCCAATCATATGCCCGTCTCCATGCTGTTCAGTGCTTGATGCAGCTTTATCTAGTGATTGGAGTGTTGTACTCTTGAACAAAGTGCAAATATCTTCAATAGTGATAGTACACACTCGTGATGATATCTTCCAAAGTTCTGATGAAGCTGAATTTTATGAAGCAGAGGAAGAATGTCAGACTTGAAGCTAACAATTAGCTAAAGTGGCTTTCTACTCTAGGTTTCTTAGCTTGAAGTTCTAATGATGTTAGTTTCTTTCCTTTTCTGGAAGGAGCTTTAAATTGAGCTGGTAACCTCCTCTGACTCATGACCAGCTAGCTAGCTAGCTAGCTAGAGCTATCAGCATGCAGCTGCCAGCATGCACTGCTGCTGCTGAGTATGTACAAGGTACACAGTACATGTACTGTACATGTATAATTATACATTAGCTAGTGCTGCAGCTGAAGCATGGCATGGCATCATCCAAGCATGATGAAAAGTGGGTCAGGCTCGTCAGGGTGGACTATTATAAAGAATGGATTATTAGAGAGAACAGACTGTACATACATACATTTATTCATGTACAGATACATCTCTTTCATAGACTGCCATCCAATTTTTTATTTGGCACCTTATCTACAGATTGTATTTCCAATACATAACTTTTTATGCAGTATAATATATTGTGTGTAGAGATAGTGCAAAATTCTATACAAATTAATGCACAACCTGTTAATTGCAGATCATGACTGGTCATTAGCAAGAGATTATGCTTATTTTTCATACAGCACTCATTACTTACTACAGCTTTTAAAGACAGCTTTCTTTTAATGCAATGTCCTCATGCTTCTTATGATGCCATACACCAAGGACTGAGCAAGGAGGCATTGATTCTTTCCTCTGTGAGAGTGCAGGAGCAGAAAAACTTTTACTTTCATAGTGAAACAATGTCATCTGGCATGACTTATTAGCGCTTACTTAACATTTTCCATTCTCAAAACATTCAATCAGATGGGATCTCATTCTGCTCTGATCTGATGTAACATTGCCTAGAGAGATTCAAGACAAGAGTAAGTTTCTGTTGCCATGCAAACAGCTCACAATCTAATGGACCTTGTTGTTTGAAGATGTAATACCATTTTCTTTGTAACACTACATGCACTCTCTATAGAATAGCCAATGGAAAGCCTTGCATATTCTGTAGAAGCCAGTAGAAATCTGTAGATTGGGTAGGATTCCAGTCAAGGGAGTTCTACACATTCTATAGATTTGTCTAATTTATAGAAAGAGCAAAACACCTGGAAGGAAATTTATCACAAAACACAATCCGCTTGTAAAACAGCATAAACAGGAAGCAGTTTTGATTAAGAAGGTGGTATAGTGAGGGGCAGGGTATTAATAGAAGCTAAATGTGGGTCTCTAATGAAGTGCTAGCTAGTGGCTGGTATTTTTCTTCTACCATTTTGCAGATATAAAAAATGTTTAGTATGGTTTGTGCACATGGCAGAACATGACTTTGTTTTAAAGTTAAGAGATAAGTCTTCAAATTTTCTAATTTCAGAAGCTTTTATAGCCTCCTAGAAGAGCTGCATTCATTAGCTTATGAATTATTCATGAATAGGTAAGTCAGTTAGTCAAGTGCACTGGCGTAGGAACAGGGGGGGGGGGGCACAGGGGCTAGGCCCCCCCCCTTGTCCATAGGTGTAGGAATGAGATTTTGATTGGGGGGGCACTTGCATGAAAAGGAATGGCTAAGTGTGTGTGTCGGCGAAAATTTTGAGTGACCACACCCACTAGTCACACATTTTTAATACAATTTAATAAGAACCAAAAATGCTTATTTTCACCTATAAACTTCTCAGCAATACGTACCTAGCTCTAGCTAATACTGAGCAGCTGCTACATGCATCAAGAGAGACACCATAGGCCACAATTAATGTTGACACAAAGTATAGGGAGTCAATAAGGACTTATGTAAACTGCCTATTCATCAGCTAACTTTAAGTGGTTGCTTGAATAGGACCTTGATTCCTTCAAGCAACCTGTGTGCAATCTATTTTGTCAGATTGGGGGGGGGGGGGGGGGGGCACTGGAATAATATTTGTATAGTGACCCAAAATATTGGGGAGGGGGCACATGCCCCCAGTGCCCCCCCAGTTCCTACACCTATGTTGTCTCCAGAGTTGGGAGGGGTGGGGGACTCCCATAGATTCCTAATGGCTTTAGCTATACTTTCTGATTCACGAATGAACAAATCAAGAATTAGATGCTAAGTAGTTAGAATGTAGCAGGTATTATTTGTCAATAGGTAGCATCATGGCAAACTATAAAATTCTACAAGATGCTCTAGAAAGAGATCAGTCATGGGCATGATGAATATGCTGCTAAAGCAAGTGGATTGGCTACTAAAATGAATACTTTTTGATTAAAACTAGCTTATCTAATTTTCTCTGCTTCTGATCAATTTGCAGTCAATATACAGTCAGTAGATATTACAGCTCAAGAGGCATCCCAAGGAGCAAAAGCTCTTGCTTTTCACAGGCAATCTCTGAGAAGTGAGGAAAAGTTTGATCACTTTTATGACCATGTTCTACATGACTCTAAGGACCTTACAGCAGACTGAGCCCACTCTTTCCAGGGGCCCCTAAGGTTCGATGATGGTGTAAGTCCACATGTGTATGCTGAACCTAGAGAGAGATACTGTCATATGTATTTTGAAGTAACTGATCTCACCGTAGGAGAATTGGAAAAGTGTTTCGACCAGAAAGACCTTGGCATAGATGTGATCAGGACAGCATTTTTGGGAAGTGCCATAATTAAAAAGATTAGAACCATTACTGATGCAATGAATAGAAGTACAATATACAAAGGCATGCTTCCAGAAGTAGATAAGCTCAGTGCATTTAAGGCCAGGTTCCCAAAAATCCTCGAATCGCCCTTGAATGGAGCTGTGAATATAATTAGATGACGTACAGCACAAGCTGTATTTATGTAAAAATGTATCATGTAAAAATGTATCATGTAAAAACGTCATTAACTAACAAGACTTTAAGGGCCCCCCCCCCCCCCCCCCCCCGTGTCTAGTCGTGTGCAGCTGACTACCGGTCCTAGTAAGTTTTTAGTAGAGCTTAGTATAGTGTGACTTGAGACAACGATAACAGCAGGATGTCTTCCCTCACCTACTTTCACAGCTCCTGCAGTTGCAGATTCAGGAGTATAGTGTCCGTCTGGACAGAGAAGCATTCCAAGCTCGACAGAGGAAAAGGTAGGCGTGAAAACTTTTTTGACACTCAATTCATAACTAGCTAGTTGTTAGAAAGGGTTCTAGCTTACCTTCTTCTTATGATGGCCATCAACATTATGCTCCAGATCTTTTGGATCATGTGAACTCTGATCTGAATCATGTGATATCTGATGATGCAACATATTGCGTCATAGCCTAGGTTTAAGGCCTTGAGGCCGCACAGTCGCAAGCCATGGCAGCCATTGGCACCTTTGTTGCCAGACAACGCAGACGCCGTGGTGCTACACTTTCGTCTTTGCATCGAAAATGATCTATCTAAGGGGACTAGCATTTCCTCAGAACCCATTGTGATAAAACGGAGCAGAAGGGCTGTAGCGTGCAAGGTTAGTTGTGCCAAGTGGGTAGAAAAATGATGTTTTTGCGGCTCTAGCTCGAACCACAGGAGATAGCAACAATGGGTTCTGGGAAAAGTTAGATGGCCATCTGTTAATTCATTTCCCCTACAAATCTTAGCTCCAGGGGTGCTGCATTTGCGGTGATATTCAATTTTTCACTTTATAAGTGTGTCTCTAAGATTGGCTGCCAAATATTCACTAACCACAAACACTCACAAAAAACAGAATGTGCTGAAAGTATATAGATTAAACTACACATATGAGTCCAATAAAGGTTCTCCAGTGTCTTTTCTTGCCTGTGAGGAGTCCCAAAACCTACATGTAAAAATTGACAAAAAACATGAGGAACCTGGCCTTAATTGCACTGAGAGCTTTTTAACTGTACAGCCATGGCCACTGCATCAAAGAGGAAACGTGTTGTTCTTTCCTTAGAAACAAAACTTGAAATTCTAAATAGATTGCCTAAAGGAGAATCTCAGGCACATTTAGCTTCAAAATATGGAATAGGTAAAACAACAGTGTTTGATCTTAAGCAAAATGAGGGCATTTGCTGCATCAATGGAAAATTTATCTGTGAGCAAGAAAGAGCATAAAATAATGCGTATGGCCAAAGATGATAAGTTGGATGAAGCTCTGGTTCTATGGTTTGTACAGAAAAGGAGTCAGGGAATGCCTGTTAGTGGTCCACTCTTATGTGAGAAGGCTATTCAGTTGAATAGTAAGTTGTATGGTGAGTCTGCACCTGCTTTCCAAGCTAGCAGATGTTGGTTATGGCGGTTTTGCAACCGCCATGGCATGTGACAACTCTCTATTGAGGGAGAAAAACTATCTTCTGATACAACTGCACCCGATCCCATCAAAATGGAGCTGCAACATGTTATGGAAAAAAAACATTTAACTTTAGAGCAGCTTTATAACTGTGACGAGACTGGATTGTGTTATAGAGCACTTCCAACCAAGACTATTGCTGGCAGATGTGAAAGAAGTGCACCTGGAATGAAAAAACAAAAGGACAGAGTTACTTTAATGTCCTGTTCTAATTCTACTGGAACACACAAGCTACCACTAATGTTTGTTGGTGAATCCCTTAATCCACGCTGCTTTAAGCATATAAATAAAGCTAGCTTACCTGTAAAATATTATGCACAAAAGAATGCTTGGGTTGATGCAAATATTTTCACTGACTGGTTTGAGAAACACTTTGTGCCATCTGTCAAAAAGCTTCTCACTGAGAAAGGTTTGCCTATCAAAGCCTTACTACTCCTTGGCTCCAGCACATCCAGATATTAATATCCTACAGGGTGAAAATGGTAACATAAAGGCTATGTATCTACCACCTAACACAACAACAATTTTACAACCTATGGATCAAGGAGTGCTGGAGTCAATGAAGAGGAGGTACAAAAAGGCCATGCTACAGAAGCTGCTATTAGAAGATGAAGAAGGGAGGTCTGTGGTTGAATTTGTGAAGAATATTAACATCAAAGATGTCGTATATATGTTAGCTGCTGCTTGGGATGATATTCCCTCTACAACCTTGCTGAAGTCCTGGAACAAACTTTTAAGTTTTAATAGCAGCCCCGAATCTTCTAGTGATACATCAGCCTCCACTCCTGCACATACCGATGACCAGTCTAGCTCTCCAGATGAACCTGAGCCTCCAACACCTCCTGTCAGTTGTAAATCACTTGCTCAGCAACTTAATCTCAATTTATCCAATAAAGACCTTTCCATAGATGTTGAAGCATGGCTTAGTGATGATAACAATGATCCAGGCTACCAATTGCTTACCGATGATGAGATTATCCAGCAGGTTAGGAATGAAGAGTCCGATGATGATAGCAATGATGAAGAGGAGGGCGATGAAGTTTCAAGTAGTATTCCAATTAATGCTGAAGTTGCAGATATGCTGGATAAGTGCCTTCTTTTGTATGAACAACAAGAAGAAAGTACAGCCACCTCAACAATTTTGCTGAAGAAAATTAGAGATTTAGCTGCTTCGAAGAGATACAATAACTTAAAACAACTTAAATTACAGTCATTTTTTAAGTAAAACCTATAACAAGTAAAACTAAAATCATTTCTTAGCTGTAATTTTCTCAGATTAATGACGCTTCACATATCCAAACATTTCGCATATCTAAACCTGTCTCGGTCCCATTGGGTTTGGATATGCGAGGTTCTACTGTATAGATGCAACAAGCTTAGATGAAACATTTCTGTTATTTTTTGTAGCTACTATGGGCCATCTTACTGCATCTAATAAAACTCTGGACCTGCTAGAGCTACAAGGCTGATTTTCACTCCATAAGCTCCTTTGTCCATGGTCTACAACATTTTATTTTTCCGTTTATTCACCCATGACTAGCTGTTTTGATATTCCAGTACCTTATTAGATGCTAGCTACATGCGGAATGGGCCAATTCTGATACGTAATTATGTATGAATTTTGGTTGGATGCCATCATGGTATTAGTTAAGCTAAAGTGTCCCACTCCTAATAATGATAATAAAATCGTGTAGGTGGCCATGGGAGTTATGTTCCAAAATTGAGACATGATGCCAATTTTAGCAAGCAATGTTATATCAATCAATGTTCCTGTGATGAAAAAAGCTGTTAAGATGGGGTATATTTGGCTACTCTCCATTGCATGGCATGTTACCAGTACAGAGCACCCTTAAATGCTTCTTTCAACTGTACAAGTAGTTAGGTTAATAGTAAAATAATTATATTCTGAGCAATTTATTTCATTGAACATAACATTGATGGAATTTTGGAGTAACCATAAACTTCATGACAAGCTAACAATATGTTAATACTCTGGTATGTGTTTAATTAATCCAATATCATACAAGTCACTATGAGCCACCACTGACACATTATGATAAATGTGATAGGATCTGAATATCAAAATTTATTGTTTAGTTTTAGGTTAAAGTACGGTAACTTACCTACAGGGTGCAAGTTAAACTGTAGCTCTAGTTCTCTAGATATAGAACTTCAAAGCCTGGAAGCCATAATTCGTCTTAATTGAGAAAGGCCGTTCTGTTTGCAGGAGATGCGTAGACATTAAGTTTAGGTATGAGTTTTCTAAGGCCACGCTTGGTGTGAAGGAAGTCTTTACAAGGTGTGAAACTTCACACAATGCTGGGGTTAAGGTAGCAGCTACTAATAAGCTAATAAAAACATTTTGCCAAAAGTATACCCTAGTCCAGTTTTTTGAGTATAACATAAAATCAATAATTGTGCGAAAAAGGTTGTTTTCTCAGATCCTATCACAAATATTATAGCTGCTCAGGACTAGATGCTATTATAGAGACAGTTATTAAGATTGGATGATTCATATAAAAATTATAATAATGACATTGACTGCTGTCAATATACTATTATAAATATACCACAGGAAATAATTTTGATACATTATAATAATATTTTCTATAATGTGTGCTAAAAATAATATGACAGGCCTATTAGATGCTTAGTAATAATCAAAACAATATTGAACATCACGTCTACCTATAAACACAGCTTTGAGAGGGATTTCTAATCTTGCTGTGGTAGACCATAAATGTACAAAATTAATATTAATACAACTTACAGTTATGTTACAGTCATTCACATTTTAAGATGCCAAATTGTCTAATACTTATGCTGATAATTATAATAATCTCTCTATACACAGGTTGTAAGTTATTATATGACTTTTATCATATCTAATTGTATCTCTTTCCTATGTGGATGTCACATTCTGTTCATACAGCTTGTAAGTTATGATATCGAAATACCAAATCTTATTGCATATTCTGCTATCTTTTCTATGTAAATGTCATACTGTTCACACAGGTCGTAAGTTATACAATGTTACATATTATTGCTTGTTCTCCTTTCTTTCCTATGTGGATGATACAATTATGTTAACACAGCCTGTAAGTTATTCTATAATATCAAATACCATTACATATTCTCCTCTCTTTCCTATGTTGATGTCACATTCTGTTCATACAGCTTGTAAGTTATACTATGATATCAAATACCACATCTTATGGCATATTCTGCTGTCTTTTCTATGTAAATGTCACATTGTTCACACAGGTCGTAAGTTATAAAATTAATATCACATTATTTCGATTATTCTCCTTTCTTTCCTTTGTGGATGTTACAATTATGTTAACACAGCCTGTAAGTTATAATGATATCAAATACCACATCTTATTACATATTCTTCTCTCTTTCCTATGTGGATGTCATACTCGATTCACACAGCTTGTAAGTTATAGCTACAATAATATTCAAATACCGTAACTTATTGTATTCTCTCCTCTCTTTCTTATGTGGATGTCATAATAATGTTCACACAGCCTGTAAGTTGTTCTAAGATATAAAATACTACATTATATTACGTATTCTCCTCTATTTTCTATGTGGATGTCACACTGCTCACAAAGAATGTAAGTTAACTATGGTATAATATACATATAAACATCTTATTGTATCCTCTCTTCTCTTTCCTATATGGATGTCACAATCAGGATGTAAGTTATACAAGTACCACATTATAATAATTATTATTGTATCCTTTCCTCTCTTTCCTCTGTGTATATAACACTCTGTTCACATAGGAAGTAAGTCATACTATGATATCAAATACCACAACTTATTGTATACTCTCCTCTTTCCTCTTTCCTATGTGGATGTCACAATCTGTTTACACAGTTTGTAAGTTATAATAATTAAAATATCACATCTCATTGTATCCTCTCCTCTTTCCTCTTTCTTATGTGAATGTCACACTCTGTTCACACAGCTTGTAAGTTATACATTGATATCAAATATCATACCTTATTGCATTCTCTCCTCACTTTCCTATGTGAATATCACACTGTACAGCTTGTAAGTTATACGTACTATATCAATATCGAACACCACATCTTATTACACATTCTCCTCCCTTTTCTATGTGGATGTCACGTTCTGTTCACACAGTTTGTAAGTTATAATATTATAATGATATCAAATACCACATCTTCTTTCTCTATTTTCTATGTGGATTTCACACTGTTCACACACAGAATGTAAGTTTAGAAATTATTATCATACCACATCTTATTGTATCCTCTCTTTTCTTTCCTATGTGGATGTCACACTCCATTAACACAGCCTGTAAGTTATACTATGATATCAAATAACACATCTTATTACATACTCACCACTCTTTCCTATGTGGATGTTACAATAATATGTTTACACAGCCTGTAAGTTATACTATAATATCAAATTCTACATCTTATTGCCATTCTTTCCTACTTGGATGTCACAATAATATGTTCACACAGCCTGTAAGTTATACTATAATATCAAATACCACATCTTATTGTATCCTCTCTTCTCTTTCCTATGTGGATGTCACACTCCATTCACATAGTTTGTAAGTTATAATATAATTAATTTTACCAAATACCATAATTATCTTATTGTATTCTCTCCTCTTTTTTCTATGTGGATTTCACACTCTGTTCACACAGCCTGTAAGTTATTCTATGATATCAAATACCACATCTTATTTTTCCACTCTTTCCTACTTGGATGTCACTGTTCACATAGCCGGTAATTTATACTATGATTTCAAATACCACATCTTATTATTAATAATCCCCTCTCTTTCCTTTGTGGATGTCATACTCCATTCACACAGCTTGTGAGTTATACTATAACACCAGATATCATAATTATCTTCTTATATCCTCTTTTCTCTTTCCCATGTGTATGTCACACTCAACACAGCTTGTAAGTTTTACTATGATATCAAATACTACATCTCATTACATATTCTCCTCTCTTTTCTATGTGGATGTCACCCTTTGTTCACACAGATTGTAAGTTAAACAATGATATCGTATACCACATCTCATTGCATATTCTCTATCTCCTATGTCATTGTTCACACAGAATGTAAGTTATACTATGTTATATCATACCACATTTTATTGTATCCTCTCCTCTCTTTCCTATGTTGATGTCACAATATTATGTTCACACAGCCTGTAAGTTATACTATGATATCAAATAGCACATTTTATTCTCCTCTCTTTCCTATGTGGTTGTCATACTCTGTTCACACAGAAAGTAAGTTATAAATACCACATCTTATTGTATCCTCTCCTCTCTCTCCTATGTGGATGTCACTCTCTGTTCACACAGACTATAAGTTATATACTATGTGGATCTATTGTTAAATAATAGAGTTGTACTTATTTACTCTTCAATAAATTGATTTTAAGTACGTACATGTAACAAAATATCTGTTTTTGTAGGTGCTTGAATTTTTGTGGTCAAAATATTAGTAACTCTATGAGCAATAGATATCTTTACTGTCAAAAATAGTATTATTGTGAACATTTTTGAGAGCAACAACATAGATGAGTATAATGAAGGATAAGTCTTGCAATTATATCATGTTACAAAATCTTGAATATGATGACACAAACAAAGTGAAAAGCTTCTTTAATTATAAACAAATAACTGAATTATTAAAGCAGTTATTCAGAGTAGTTTTTCATTTGGCAATTTACTGTACTTTTTTTCTGTTTTCCTGTGTCATGTGTGGCAGTGGCAAATAGCATTTCTGGTTTTTACCTGTTTTTGAGAGGTACTAGCTATAGAGGTCTTGGTCAGATTTTATTCATCTTTTACATCTATGTAGCAGCCTACTTTTCTCAGTTTCTTATTATTGAAACTTACTTGTGTTTATAAAAAATGTCACTAAGTTGATACAGCTTTAATCATGACTGATCCAACATTTGGCAATAATAATATAACAGTCTCTTCAAGTAATTTTCAAACTGATCCTACAGTTTGCTGCCTCAACAACCAAATGTTTACACCATTCTTACACTCTGAATGATGTAGAAATGAGTACAACCAGGTGTCATATTCTCTATAGACCTCAATATAGGCCTTACTTGTTATTTCACAATAGTTAAAGTTTACTAGGAATGTGAAAATAAAAAAGCATATAGGGCTGGTTTTATGAAAGTTGGCTTCCTAATTATGTCATTTCATTAATTGTTTCATAAGTCAGCATATCTTTGGCAAAAGTTCTCTTTACAGTTCACACTCTCTGTATACATATACATAACTAATTAGTGAGATAGATAGTGCTAAATACAGATATTCTGCTTTTTATCACTATGCTACAGATGATGTATAGTGCTGTAGGAGACTGGATTGTTAGCTACAACTAATCTCAGTCAACTAGCAATTTAGCACTAAATTTATTTTTATAAGACAAAACTCTACACTGATGAAAAAATATTATGCTAAAAAGAAGTTATAGTAAGTTCTAACATGCATCCTGGCAAGTCCAATCATACACAACACAGCATTTTCAGTAACTAAGTCATCACTTAGCTATTTAAGTATTTGAATTGCTGTTTCTTGTTTTAGTCACACTAAATTACATTTCTAAGTCTTAATGAATGATGTAAAATGATGTGTATTAACCAAAATTAATTCTTTCTCTCACTTACTTTATAGGAAGTTCTAAAGTCAAGAGGTGAATTATGGAAATTATTAACATGTATAATAGCATTGATTTATACTTTAAAGATGATTATTTGAGAGCACTGAGTGAAGGGGAAGAGTTAGTGGCTTATGTTCGCGTGATGCTTGTTGGTCCAGGAGGAGTGGGAAAAAGCAGCTTCCTCCGTGGACTAAAGAATGAGTCACTCCCTAGCACACCAAGCAGTACTCAAATAGCAGACACTCAATCTCTCAAAGCAGCTGCAAGAGCTGCAAGACCCACTAGTAGGTCATGGGCCAGTTACAAGGATGAATACTGGAGCGAAGTAACCAATGATGATGAATACAATGAGATGGCTCAACTTTTATTCCTTGCAAGCAAATCAACATCTTCTACTTACATGTCATTTATTTCATCCACTAAGTCTGAAAGTAAAAAAGCACAATTTAGTCATCCACACGTTCATGATATAGTGAAGGAAGTTTTATCACGTATGGGTAATCCAAAATTCAAAGTGAGTGTTCGAGAATCGGAAGTATGGATGCATATCTGGGATTGTGGAGGCCAACATATATTTCTCACTATTTTACCAGCCTTTCTTACCGCAAGAACTATATTTTTTCTCATGTTTGATGCAAGACAGGCTTTAAATAGTCGCTCTATTTCGCATTCTCACTGTGCTGGCAAGACTACTCAACAAGTGGAGGAGTTCACTACCTTACAACTCCTTCTGCAATGGATGTCTTGTATTCACTCAACCCTCTCCAAGGATGTTAAATCTACCAGTGTAGATGTCCTTAGTGAAGAAAAGTCTGCTTTCAACAGTGATTCAGAGGATCTTGCTAGCACTAGTTCAACAAGCAGTTCAGCTGTCCACAAGTATCCCCAAATACTTCCTATTGGCACTCATGGTGATGATCCTGCAGTTAAAAAGGATGCTAAAAGCATTTTGAGTGCAATTTCAACAGAGTGTGAAGGTAAAGCATTTGCCCATCTCCTCAACAATGGAGTCATCATTGACAACACAACTGCAGGTAAAGGAGAAGCAGAAGATCCAAATTATAGTACTGTTCGAAGTATTGTAGGTGACTTTGCTTCAAACATCAAAGTTCGCACACCCATTAAATGGATTTTGTTTCGAAAAGCTTTCAAGCAATTATCTAAAAATAAGCCTGTGATCTACTTGGATGAAATTGAGGAATTAGCAAGTGCCTGCTTGATTCCCAAGGATACCATTCCAAGTGTCCTCCAGTTCTATCATGATCTCGCTGTTTTCTTCCACTACTCTCACATTCCAAGCCTACGATCGTGTGTTATTGCAGATCCTCAATGGCTAATCAATGTTATGGCCAAGCTCCTAGCTCTAGAAGGTTTTGAAAAAGTAAGAAATCCCACCTTATGGGCCCCTCTTCGTCAATGGGGGATACTTGTAAAACCACTCTATAAGAGAATATGGAGTGAGCAGTCTTTTCTTAAACCTCGTGCAATTCTTGATCTCATGGAAAATTTTTTCATTATAGCAAAAATCCATACCAGTTCAAAGAAGCACAACTTTAAAGGACAAGAATATTTTGTCCCATCTATGCTGAAGCCTTGTCCACTTCCCCTTGATGAGATGCCATCTCCAGTGCTCAGCAAGGATGCAATACAAGCAGCATCATTGTATTTACTCTTCAGTACTAATTATCTTCCACCTGGATTCTTCACTCGATTCGCTGCATTGATCTCCAAAGATTTGGAGTGTGAAGTTTCATTTGATGAAATATACCGAAACAGGATCTGTTATATGTATGGAAGTATCGGCCAAAGAATTGATCGAATTACTATCACACGAAGGGTCGACTGTGTGGAAATTAATGTCGTACGTATTACACCTCGACCTTCTGGCTATCCTTCTCTGCTAAGCACTTGTCATGAAATTCTTAAATTAATCAAAACCTCCTATACTGATGCTATTTCATGGCTTCCCTGCATTAGTGTCAATCTTGCCCTTAGATGTGAGCAATGTAAAGGAGTACCAGAACATTTTGTTGTTCTTCCATCTGGTATTGTAGCTAGACCAGAGTCCCGCCTTCAATGCCAGGAGTATCAGCCATGCATCTTGAAACCACATCAGAAATTTTGGTTTGATATACCTCAAGTAAGTATTATTGTATGTATTGTTGCTCATGTACACACTAACTCTGTTCTACTCTAGGATTACATGTCCATATGTGATGACCTGATTTCTACAATTGAGAATGACCTCAGTCATCAATTTGCAGTTGCTCTGGAAATGATTGATCACCTTCCATTAGATGCCAAGACTCTCCTCATACAATGGCAGAGTGAAATGAAGCAGATGAATTCTCCATTAAGAATGCATATTATATGTCATCTTAACACTATTGGAATGACAAGGACTATACACAAGTAATGTTACAGTCTGTATAAATAGGAAATCTCATAGTCATTAGATGGGTGGATGATTCATATAGTTAATTTACCAGCTATTTTATCACTATGTTCAATTATCTTTTCTACTGTTTAGGTATTTGTATGACTATGTGTACATCACTACATAAAATATAGAGTTTTTCAATATTCAATCCAGTGGCATAAATTAGGTTGGCAACAAGCTTAATCTGTGTTGAGAGTCATTTTCTATCAATGATTCTTCACACAACCTAGAGTATTTTCTCACAGTATAATAATCTGCATGAATAATTTACAGTACATAGCAATTTTGTGTACGTACAATATTAGGTTGAGGAATGATAGAGCATCTCAGGAGCAGGATTACTCATTGGAGGTGGAGCAAGACCAGTGTAAAGTACAGTTGAAGGAGTGTCAAGATAATACTGTGTTAAAGGAAGAGAATAGCATGCCAAAGGAAAAGCTCAAACATTTACAGGAACCAAAGTCTTTGAATCAGCATACAATGAGTAAGCTTGTGTAGAATGTACAAGTTTCATGTTCCTTTTATATTAATGATTATTTTATGTAGATACCTCATCTGGAGCCAGATCAAACCTTTCCATTTCACTTACTGAGACTCCCATCTGTAAGTTCCTTCATGCATTCCATCACTAACTGTATACCAATAGCTACATTATTATAATATATGATCAGAACTACATCATGACATAGTTTATATTTTTTGCTCTCTTTACAGGAGTTAAAGGTATATATATTTTAAACAAAAATGTAGTTGTTGTTGTTGTTTTAATTAGAGAGTTAGAGTAAAAATACATTTTAGCCTAGTAGGTATCACTATCAGGAGCTATAATAGCTGAGCATATATTAGTCATCAATATTTAGTATGTTAGAATGAGTATGGACACATAATTATGTCCTTTAGTACCTATAGATAGTCATCACAGGTAAGAAGATTTATTATAGCATAGCTGTTGATGGTTATATTTTTGTATTTGCTATTGTCTTTTGTATAGTTTCTTCCACTCTCATCTCATCTGAAGGAGAAGAATATCAAGTGGCCAGGCATAAAAGTAAATAGGAAATATTCCATGTGTCTTGATTGAATCTGTAACAGTCTTACGTGAGGCAACCCCATGCTTACCAATTTATTATAAATTCAGCAGCGTGTGAATGATTCAAAGAGATTATCCACCCAGTATTAATTTTATTTAGTCCTTGCCACAGATTCATTTTGCACAAAGCACTAGTACTTCAGTTTTATGTTAGAACTGAGAAACTAGACACTCTAGCAGATAATGCAGTGTTCCCTCTCTACATCTATATAGTAGCCATAGCTAAGTCCAGATTACATATTCCTCAAACATTTGGAAATCACCTGATTTTTACATTCACATCCAACCCTCTCTGGCTAAAAGTGTTGATTTAATGAAAGACATTTTAATCTTATCTGATAATTGTTCATGATTCTATAATATAGTTCATACAAACACATAGCTAGTATTGTGTCAGTTATCTTGCAATTGAAAATGTTGGCATTGTAGAGGTGTAACTGTTAACTATTACCTATTTAACAGTAGCTGCATGTCCGTTGTACACAGAGTCACTTTAAGTCTTGTATAAACTTGCCATTTCAGAAAAGAAAGAGAGAATCAGTGAGACTGTTTCTCAAGAGCAAGTAGGGCTTAAGAGAAGACCACAGAGATCATGCCAGAATAGGATTCCAGACACTGATTCTGTCCCATTTCGTGATAGTGATGAGAAAGAGACCATTATGGAAGATGAAAGGACAAAGGAAAAATACAAGTTTAGAGGTAAGATTTGATGAATCTGAGAATTTATTTTGAGGTTTGGCAATTTACACTTTGACCTTCACATGCATCTCTTATAATTATCTCCTTTATGCTAATAATGACTGTCAATATAAAAATTCACCAAAGTGTGAATTTACTGCATAGTATCAATATAATTATTCTACTTCCAATGATATACAGTATTAGTATACTAAGCAGACTAACTGGCTGTATTAGAGAGGTTGTCTCTCTCTATAATTGTTGTCAGCCATCACAGTAGTGATAATAAAATGCTGTAATATATGCTTCATGTACTACTTAACAAGTTTACCCATTACAATGCCTTTAGTAGTTATACTGTGACTTTCATGTCATGGTCAGTAGACTATGACAACTAGTTAATAGCTTGGAATAGTTTTCATATACTTGTGTAACTTATGACAATCACTACTGTGGTAAACTATGAACAGGAAACTGGATGTAATTAGTATTGTGACATCATACCGGTATAATTATATTTGTGTCTCGTGCACTTTTACTCATGGTTAATATCATTACCAGTGGTCAGTCACTAAATGTTTGGTGATATTGCTAGCTATCAAGGGTGTTACAGCTATCTATTTACTATAGACTTCTGAATGAAAAGCACAGGAACGCCAAGTTACTTTCAGCCTTCAATGCATATATAGAAGCCAGTGACATATTGGGAGAAATCTCTTCTCCCCTCGATCTAGCTATGTCTTGCCCTTTTTTAACTGTTTACTTTACTGACTTGTTTTAATGTTGGTTGGTAGTTATTAGTCTAGCCAGGGCACTCACTCCCTTATCCTATGTTTATTTTGACCCCACCCCCCAACCCCTTCAAGGTCCTAGATCTGCCCCTGGAAGAACTAACAGTAACTATACATTAATCTTACTCTGGGTACATTATTATAGCTACAATTTATCTTGTCAATTTGCTGTGGTATAACACACACAGCTTATCTATAGAAGAGATATAGTGTTACTTTATGTGACTATAGAAGATTAGTCTGTAGTAACCTCCTAATAATAAATGGACCTTAGAATGGGTTAGGGGTGGGAATTGGAGAACCCTGAAGCCCCCTCCTTCTTGGTTATAGACCTTTAGAATCTTTGCAGCAGGTCAACTCTGACTTCTTAATAATATTATCTTTTGAATTGCAATTCTATCAGTCTTGTTAATACATGTGTCATTGAACACTTGGCCTCATTGCAATGGCTTTTTTCTCCATCCACCCTTTAGCTTGCTATAAGAAATATTGATTATACACCTACCAGTAAATAATTTAATTAGATCACTTTTCACTGTGCATCACTACTTTATGTAGCCTATAGCTAAGTCAGTAACTTCAATTTTAAGCACAGACCACCAACATGTGTCTACTTCTATATTTACATGGTCTCTCTCTATTCCCACTATTCAGATATTATATGGAAGAAAATTCCTTGGAAATCTGTACTAATGATCATTTTAGTTGGAATGATTGCATTTCTCTATATCAAGTGGAATCCTAATGGTAATACTACTAGAACTAACTATGTCATATTATGTCATTTATTACTAATGCTAAATACGTAGCTATGTACGTATAATGCGACTATAGCTATGTCGTAGGTATGGTATTACTCTAAGATTAAATTACTAAGGGGGATACAGATGGTATCTATCAAGTTGTAGTCATTATGTATAGTGTTAGTATAGTGTGATCAGAAGAAGGGAGGGAGGGAGGGAGAGAGGGAGGAATGACAGTCACATTTGATATTATGTTAACTGCATGTTCTCCTTTAATACTAATATTGAAATTTTGAAGTCTTTAACATAAAGATAATATGTCAGTGTGTCATCACAGTGCCTATAGTAATGTGTTACCAGATGTTTCACTATAATAATATTATTTGGCAGATTTGTCAGTACAGCCTATCCTGGAAGAACCATTGGCCAGTCCTAGCACAACTCTAGTGAGTTCATTTCCTACAATTGAATTATAAACTCGCTTAATATTATGAACAGTAATGACTGTGGAATTTCTGGCAGAACTCTGCTGTATACAAAAGAGACCTTTTTAAAATACAATTAGCAAGTATAGATATTGCATAATGACAATGAACTATCTAAATTTGAAAGTTCATCTTCAAAACCATGACCTCATCTTTATTTTACATTTACAGGCTGACCCTAGGAAAGTCAAGCAACCCAAAGGTTTGTTACAAATTGAGTGAGGTTCTTATTGCTATTTAGAAAGAGAGTCTCACCCCTCATCCAACCAAATAATAACCTTACAAAAGTGGCACTCTTTGACAAGTTTTAGCTACATGTTTTGAGCCACAATGACTGAAAAAAGCTTAACATTTGTCCAATTCTTTATGTACACAAATGCATAACTAATGAGTTGGATCACATTGATTTTGTTATAGTAAAATTTGATGAAAGGAAGTTCCATAGCGATGCTTAATAGCAATAGACAACTAGCAATGATCTTTCCTATCACTTTAAAACAATTCATTGATGGTCACCCCAAGTAAGGGTTGTTCATTTACCTATGATGTAGCAGACTCACTCACATGCATGTGTCAGATAAATTATTATAAATTGGAGAATGTTGCCAGTGTAATTATGGACAGGCTTATCCTTTCTTCATACTTTTGTGCAGATACCTACAAAGATGTGGAAGAAGTATTATTGAAAGTGAGCGGTGTTACTTATGAAAAAATGTGCAGAGACTTAATAATTGAAGAAAAGATCTGCAACAAGTTGATTGGTGAAAACACACTGGATATTCAACATATTGCTATGAATTATTTCCAGCAAAATCCATCTGTTAACTGGCACAATCTCGTCAGTATTTTGTGCAATCAGTTTGGCCATAACCGTCTTGCCAGTGATGTAGCCAAAGAACATGGTGTTCCATATGAAAAATACTGTCCTACAACTTAGTTAATGAACTATAGCTAAAATAGTCACTCCCACCATTATAACTACATATGGTGAATATACAACATGTCTCAATCTACTATGTATAATGCACACAGGTGTTGTGTTCCCTCACTTTTGTTGTTTGTTCAAGAATTGATTCATATTATTATGCATGTGTTTGTGTATTATAATAATTATTATGTTCAGTACAAGACCTTGAGATAAATCAAAATGTCCCACTTAATTATGATATTGGGTCTCATGTATATAGCTACATGGTGGATTTATTATGCAGGTGATGGGTCTCATGTGATGGGTCTCATATGCATGCTAGCTATGCCTCATTAATCTTGGACTATTTGATACACATGACACCCCATAAAGTCAGCTTGTCCATGCTGACTATATACAACTGGTTAGTCTTTTGTGTTCGTTTCTGATTGGAACTTAATTGAAATTCAGTGATAAGAAACTCAATTAGAGTAGCTTATAAAGGCTAAGCTCTAAAAATTACTGTTTCAGGCCATCCTTCTTGGAAATTCAGTGATAAGACAGTCACTAATAAAGGCTCAGCTCTAAAAATTACTAAGCTCAATAACTGTACGAGAGAACCTCAGATAGTAGCTAGCTACATGTAATATTTGTGTATATACAAAGGATTTTGGAATATGTCCTTTATCAGAAGTTCACATTTTTGCTTGCAACATCACAACTCTGGCCATTAATACATGCTATATATCAGTTCTACCCTTTACTGCATTATTACTGTCATAGTGATTCTTGAGTCACCTATAATTATTTCCCAACAACTAACTAAATACCTTGTTAACAACATGCAAGACAATTATCAATCATAGTGTTACAATTACCAGGTTGGAGGAGAGGGATCACTCATTAGAGGCAGAGCAAGATCAGGTAAAATATAGTTGAAGGAATGTCAAGAAATGATTACTAAGCTAAAGGAAGAGAATAACATGCTAAAGGAAAGGCTCAAAAATATTGAGGAACAGTTGCACAAGCTTATTGATCCTACCACTTTCTAGGGAATAACCTGCTAATGTACGTATATTAACACATCAGGCTTCATGGAAGAACACACTTCACCAATCATCATGATCACAGAAACAAATTGGAAAGAATAAAATTAGTGAGTGTGTGAGGGTTGCCTTATATGGGGCCATTATTATGATACAGATACAATCAAGACACATGAAACATTCCTTACCTTTATGCCCAGCCATTTGATATTCTACTCGTAAAGATGAGGTGGAGGGGGATGAAGCTATATATATCAAAGAAAGTAAAAATAATATTTGGTAAAATCTCAATTCTATATAATATTATAATGATCTGCACTATACTGCAGAGTATTCTAAGGTGACCTGTTTCTCAAAAAGGGCCCTATAGAACAATTTTTGAAGAAATCTTTTTTTTATAATTTCAATATAATGACAAATAATAAAACACATGTCCAAATATTGTAACTCAATGACATTCGGTTTCAGAGATAACACCATAGCAACCATTACTACATAAAATGCGTGGGCGTATGCAATGCTGGTTCGATGGTGGTCTTAAGGCCTTGGGACAGATGGGAGTGGGCAGGTTATGTCTTTAGCTAAATTTTTTCAATGAACCCTTTAATGTTATGTACTTCTTCAAAACTTGTTCGATTGTGAGGTATTTTTTTCATATTTTTGTGTATTCTTGTGGCCAATCCATTATACTTTATCAAATTTTTAAGGTGTCTACTACCTACAGCATTAGTAGACTTGCAAACTTGTTTTCTGATACTTTATTGCTTTACGTCTGACACCAGTAGAAGTGCCACTGTCAGAGCGCATAGCTCTTAGACATGCTAAGAGGGCAGTGTCTAATTCCTTCTTGTCAAGTTCTAAGCTTTCCTGCCTAGCTAATACTGACTGAACTGCTTCCAACAAGGAATATTCTTGGGGCCCAAGGTACAGCAAGATCCATCAAAGGGTACATCCATAGACTCTCTATCTTGTATATCCATATCAGCATCTTCTGAACTCAAAGCAGCACCTTCTAAACTCAAAGCAGCACCTTCTGACTCATTAAAATCATCCACAGATTCATTAGAGATAGTAAAGTCATCATTAATACCTTGAAATTCAGAGGCTAATTCTTCAGATATACCTTCCAAATCCATGTCACATTTCAATCCACTATAACTTCTCACTAGTTTCACATATCAACTTGGTTGTTGTTTTTTTAAAGAAAGCTTATTTAGTGCACTTTGCAGCTGTAATAATTAAAAAAGGGAATTTCCAAGGTGTTGTGGTGGTTGCTATGATGTTTTACATGAATGTACTAAAAGTATGTAGGTTCTTGAGTTTAACATGAAAACTTGTAAATTTGCTCTAGGGCCCTTTTTGCTAAACAGGTCACCTATAATAAATCCATTATTTTTCGTGACCTGTGATCACTTACTGGGTACTAAAATACACCTAGACATTGTGTGTGCAAACTCATTCTTACTATATAGATCAGTGATTGATTATAGCTACATAGATAAACACTATTATATCTTTCAACATTGTGCTCTAATTAATGCTAAAACTCCAATTGGATGTTTGTCTAGACTTTATGGATGACTTCTACTCTTTAGTCTCAACTAATACACACAAATGGTACATATTAAAGTCCATTTGCTTTTATTTGGGTCACAGAAGCTAGAGGTTGGGCTAATACTAAAGAATGGCATTCTTACCAGCTTGGAAGGTACGTAACATAGTGTAACATAGTATTATGTATGTAATGCACTGGTATTATGTAGCTATCATGTACATAATTGTATTTTATGCATGTAGCACTGAGCATGCTCAGTGTGTTGCTAGACTAACAATAATAATTATTGCTAGCTCTTTCTCTTTCTTTGTGAGCTTCATTTACCGTTGTGAGCCAGACATATTATACTTAAAGAACATAAAACTTACCTTTTGGTCCTGACACAGACTACTCTGGTCCAATAGATGAGTAGTATAGGGACGAGACTGAAATAATAATAATATTGTTAATGTCAAATTACCTCATTTAAGAATAGAGTACAGTCTGTTCTCTCTAATAGTCCACTTCCCTAATAGTCCACTTCCCTAATAGTCCATTCTCTATAATAGTCCACCCTGACCAGCCTGACCCACTTCATCATGCTTGCATGATGCCATGCCATGTTTCAGCAGCACTTTGTAACTATGTGTATAATATAGTAACTGTACATGCACTGTGTATTTTGTACATACTCAGCAGCGGCAGTGCATGCTGGTAGCTCTCTAGCTAGATAGCTGTAGGTTACCAGCTCAATTTAAAGCTCCTTCCTCCAGAAAAGGGAAGAAGCAAACATCATTAGAACTTCAAGCTAAAAAGCCTAGAATAGAACTGACCCTCAAACAGAAGTGTGCTATCATTGATGAAGCTAAGAAAGAGGTTTCCAGTCTGAATTGGGTCAATCAAACCCTTGCTAAAGAATTTAATGTTACCTCAAAGACAATTGGAAAGCCAAAGAACTGATGAAGCAGAAATTTCTCGAGTTACCTGCTGATCTTAAGCATACAGTATGGAGCAACTGAAGAGAAAGTAGTTGAATTTGTTACTCTGCTTCACAACAGGCCTAACCCCTTTCCTGTTTCTTTTAGCATGATCAAGGCAAAAGCTGAAGATGTGGCTAAATCTTTAGGTGAAACTAATCTCAAAGCATCAAGTGGGTGGTGGGAGAAAATGATAAATAGGAACATAGTCATCCAGTAGTAATTGAGTCAAACACAGATCTTGATGATGATATCAATGAAAAGAAGTTGAAGCATAGCTGTAAAGACATTCTAAACTCAACCAGTCTTGATGAAAGCTTAGAATTTGCTAAGCATTACTTCCTCCCTGCAAGAAGATGACACTACAAACATGCTAACAAAAGTTTAATGAAATGCATTAAACTTCAGGCAAACTGTTATTAGAGACTTTATTGTAGTAGTAACATTGAGCAATCTATGGAATATTTGGCCTTATGTGTAGTCTCTCTAATTGTCCATTCTCCCTAATAGTCCACCTTGAGACCCCTTGTCTACCGGTGGACTATTAGAGAGAACAGACTGTAGTTACACACATAGCTAACTATATCATTATTATGCAAGTCAATGCAATGCATCATGTAAGTGTGCAAGAGGCATTACTCAGCCATACATCCAATAGAGAATCTTACCCAATACGTATATGTGCATTCATATAAATAATTATTATTATATTAATGGCAGAGTTTCCACAGCGTATTTCAAGTAATTATTTGAGTAGCCTCTATTGTTCATTATCTATTACTCTATTACTCATTATTTAGAGTAACTATGCTCTACATTTCTGTCTAATTCATTGTCAGTATAAGCAGGGTTTTCATTTTGTTACATATCTTTTGGAGCCACCCTTGACATAGTGAGTGAAATAGTGCTTTCATGTATCCACGACCACGAGCTATGAAAGGGGCAAAAGATGGAATTCTTCTTAGAGGGACCATAAGCACTTGCCAGAGATGTAAACCAGTCACTTCAGAGAGCCACTTATCAAGCAGCATGAAGCAAAAGATGAAAAGATGTGGCTAAGATTCCATGAGGTTATATAATATTATAGCTAATAATTTTATACACTAAATTCTTGCTGCATTCAAGTGTGGAAATTTAGCAGCAATCTAAGCCTGAAAGCTTCCTGCTTACTATTATAATTATTACAGAATGAAAACTTGTCATATTATTATATCATTGTAAGAGGTAGCTAGCTATAAATATTACAGTTTTTGAATGGATTTTAATTGAATTTCAGTAGCTATATCAGCAATTTTTACTCAACTAACTGTACCATTAGAATTTGTAGCTATCTGCTGCTATAAGCATAGTGATAGATGTCTTTAGACTGATTATTCTTAGAACCTATTAGCTCTACAAACTTTATGATAACATTATAATAGTAATGATATGGATTCAGTGTAGCTACGTATGTTCCATAGGTACTATAGCTACTGCTAGTATTTTAACACTTGCTTTTCATTGTAATCAAAAAAGTAAACAGTTTACTATCATGACCACAACAACAATTAGATTATTAGCTAGTAGCTACCTTCAAAAAAAAAAAAACTATAGGTTCTTTTACTCAAGCCTACTTTGTGAAAAATCCCACTATACTATGTAACTATTATTCATAATTAGAGTTGGGGATAAAATTATGGAAACCTTAGAGCTCATGATAGGCAATACAAGTTGGGGACTCGTTGACAGCTCTAGCAACCCCCCACCACCACATCCCTCAACAGGTGGGGGTCAGAGTTTCCTCACCCCTACTTTGAAGTAGGCACAATGATGAACAGGTCATCAAAAATAGTTTTATCTCATTAAAATTTTTGTACAGTCACATTACATACACACTAGCTCCTCCTTTCCCTCTAAATGTTCCTGCAGCAACATATGGAGCTGTTATAAATTTTAAACTAGAGTCAAGAATTATTAAACTGTAAGAATTATAAAAACTACTTTTATTGTGTATAATTACATAAAAATTAATTATAATTAACTATTCAAGTCTAAGCTTCTAGCTGGTGAAATGCAACTTCAAACGGTATTAGAGGAGTCTCTTACAGCTGCAGAGGACAGTTGAGTTTTTCCAAATACACCTTCTCCCCTAGGATCCCTATAGAGATCTATCATCTAATAAATAAATAAAGTGTACAGAGTACGTAATTTAAAAATAAAAGACACATTGGAATCAGGTCTACTCTCTCTTGTAAGGAGGCTATAATATTATACCTTTATCATGGAGGTTAATTCACACCAGATAATAATTTCAGAAAGAATTTTATCTGAGATTCATAGCTATCTACCTAACACTATAAAAATTGGCCTCATTGTGTAAACTTTAATCATTACCTTTGTAAACAATATTTATTTATTTATTTATTTACTTGTTTGTTTGTTATTTTGTTTGTTTGTTTGTTTGTTTGTTTGTTTATTATTTATTTATTTAATTTATTTATTTATGGTGTGTGTATAATAATAGTTTATGTGCTTATTCTATTATAATAAAGGTGAATCAATGTGCAGATTATAACAATTATATAGGTACATACACTTTTAGTCATCTCAAATCATTAGTAATGAAGATGTTGGACATTCACACAGGAAATAATAAATTATATCTGGTAACTTCTACTAACTTTCACACATACACATACTCAATACTTTTGCTCTAACATAATAGCTATATAGCTAGGTGGAAATGTTTCATTGAAAAACCAAATTCAAATGCCTCATGAACTACAAACAACTTGATGTATGCTTAGCCCTTTTCATTTTTCTATCACTTTCTCTCTACAATAATTATAAGGACTGACCTTTGGGATGAACAAGAAAGTCAAAAAAACTGTGGTGGCCAACATAATTCCTCCAGTAAAAACTGCTTCATTGGAAATGAAACCAAAATATGGTGAAAAGATAACTATACACATGACTACCATAACACTTGTGGTAGTATAGACTATGAGAGTCATTGATTTGAAGTCATTCAAGACCTTTATCTTCACTTTCCTTGTGATGACTGTCAGGATGAAGGCTGCTACTTGAAGAGAAATCATGTATAGAAACTCCAATCCTATCCACACAAGAGCTGGTAGATTTGAAAAGGGAAAACATTGATAGACACAGTTGTTGATCCTAACTCCATATTCCTATTGTAGACAAAATGATATCAATGATTAGCTACTTATAAGCTATTACAGTTCTTCTTGTATACCAATCTATGTAAAGAGTTTAGATTATTAGTTATTACTTGTATATACCAGATGCCAAAATTTTCACTGTAGTAAGATTTCATGCCAACATTTAGAAGTATTAGTTCAGCAATGAACCAACTAAATATTCCTTTTTAACACAACTTAATTCTAACTGTGTAAAACAAAATTAAATATTGACCAAACCCTTTTTACTACAAGCCATGTAATAAGATTCTGATAAATAAGGACATCATTATAATTATTATTACTTACTGACATTCCTGTTGGTCTCTCTACATCAGACGTTAGTGTTGGCTTAGATCTTATGTAGGGAATGATGTAGGAAAGAATAACCAAACAGAAAATGATGCCTACAAATATTGATGTTCCTAGAAAGAGATGCCAGTCCTTCATAGCCTATGATTAAGGAAGAATTTTAATATAGTGCAACCATGCATGCAGTTCCAAATTTGGGCAGAAATAGAAAAAATATGGATCATAACTGATTTCCAGTACATTATTTTCTTATGAAATTCAAGTACGTTTTACTATGCAAGATACTCTGTGATAGGTGCGGTGCATTCAGAATGAATCCAGATAAAATGAAATTGAAAATAATTCCATATATGGTAAATATTTATCTACTCCCTTAAAATTAATCCAATTTTTTTCTAATATACTGCAAAAGAAAATGTAACAACAATATTTAAAAATGTATGTCAACCAAATTTAATTTGGAACACTGTGTTAAATAGGTTCATTATGTAATTTTCTTCACTATAGGCGAAGTTTGTAATAATATCTACTTCCACAAAAATTTCACAAAAATTTCACATAATTGAAATTACATAGGAAATACATTAATAAACACTTGTATGTTAATAAAATGTTACAAAACCAAAATGTAACAGCAATACAGGGGTAATAACAAGTTACTGGTACTCAGATACTCTAAGGTGGGACTTTATTGCTATTGTTATTTTCCCTGTAGCTGTTTCTCCCTTTATGTAGTAGGTGGCATTCTTTTAGCAATCAAAATGACAAAGAAACTCAAACAAGAAACTCTTGCTATAAACTAGGTAAAAGCCCATCTTTTTAATTATGATGTCATGAGCCATATAATTATTTTTTTTTAAATTATGATGTCATAAGCCACTAAATTAGGTGGGTAACAGCATAACTGACCAAGGTCACTTCAGATGATGTTTTAAAGCATGTGAGTGTTTAGATAATGAATTTAGCAACTGATTGAGCTCAATATTATACATGTAAGTGAATTTTTGTGGGAGTTCTGACCGGAAGCACTTTTTGATAGTGCATGCCAGGTTGTACTATATACGTATATTAACTGTACATTCCATGACTCTCTTTTTGTTCTGTTCACATAAAGCTTATTGGTGTACATAATACTACTGCCCAATACAATATTTATAATAATATATCTTGTTTATTGATGTTCATTATCTGCTTCTTTCCTATACCTTCTGTATTTGTTGTCCTCTGTTACATGTGTCACGATTAAGAACATGCTTATTATATCCACATGCACAATTACATAGGGTTCTGTGACTGTAGCAAAGGGTTTATAAAGGAAATTATTTGGTAAAGGTTTTCCATGTAAGGAGGAATGTGTTTGATAGATGCATTTTGAACAGCTTATAGTTACATGACAACAGCACTACTAGATAAATCTAGAAGCAGAGATATTTTAAGTCAGAGATAGTGGCAAGAAGAATGACTACACATGCACTCATTATATCTAACCTTTTTATTTGGAGCTGGTTTATGGAATATGTAGTAAACTCTCCACATCTTCATCAAAACTGGAGCAAAGCAGAGTACATACCCTACACATGTCATTAATGCTTGCCCCTATATGAATGATAATGTACATAAATAGGGGCTATATAGTGTGGTAATGGGATTTACTTACATTGCAGCGAATAATAGTATTGGATAAAGTTGGACTCTGATGAAGAATGAAACGAAAGAGCACAGAGGTATAAAGAATAAATGCACCCAATATTACAAAATAGTTGAGGTTTGGACTGATCAGCTTCACTATCCTGTGAAAGAAGAAGATTAATTCAATATGTTATGACATTACAACGAAATTATACCATCTATGGAATTGCTTACTATTAAACACACACACACACACACACACACACACCTTCTCTTCCGGAATATAATATTGAAGAGTAAACAGATTATAGAAAAGATGATACCCAGGGATGCAAAGATACAGTAGGGAATGACCAAAGCCAGAGGTTGGACACTAACATGCTTGAGAGGTGTGCCATCTGATGGAATTGGACCTGTTGGAATATCAATAACAACTTCAATATTAACTATGACAGCACTATAATTATTTTAGTATTGTTATTACACCTGATAAAATATCTATGATTATAATAACATTATTATTATTACTGTTACCTCTAAAAATATCATTTTCATTCTTTAGTATTTCAAAGTGAGCTCTTTCACCATTGGTAACAGTAACTCGTGCAATCAATTCAAAGCCAGTATTACCTAGAAAACATTGATGTAGCTGGTGAAACAAGTTGTAATTCAAAGTATAGCTACATAGTTTACTTTGATATTGATAGATTCCCATGATATTAACCATTCTATAACCTTGTGAATCAAATGAAATTTCTCCCTGCATTGAAATAATCAAGATAATAATAATTAGTTATTTTCTTAGTGAAAAATGTAGTGAGTTGATATTCACAAAGATTATTACAAATTCTTTACGTGATAAAATTATTTGTGCTATTGGTTTCATCAACAGCGAATCTGGTGTCAATGAATGCATAAATAACCAGTAGTTTAAAAAAGCCAATAATGGTGGGGTGCATTCCACCTCTCTTGTCCACAGTGTCACTGCATTAGCTATAAGACTATTACCAGAGAGTCAATGTTATACTTAATTACCGTTAATCCATATAACATGAGATTTTGAATCTTTTGGCGTAAAAAACATCTTGAGAGAGATGATTTCTTTAGTTCATTTTCCATTTCACAGAAGGACCAGTCAGGCGAGTTATTGCTCCATCCAGCCAGTGTATCATTAATAGCTTGAGACAGAGCTAGAATGACATCAATTGCATAGTAGGAAAGTGAGGAAGAAACTGTTTGTGTTTCCTCAATATCTCCTATACTCTATGGAATATTAACAATATTATATTAGTATACTGGAATACCTCAAGTATTCATTATAGTCAGGTTTTTGGACTTGCAACTATTATTGCCACCACAAAACAAAGATGCTATTATGAAATGTAACACTACACCCTTCCTGTGCACTAAACCATGTGAGAGTATAATATTTTCCTATCAGTTATGTACTGCGTTGTGTGGAAAAGTGTACATACACTGTCATGACTGAAAGGAAATATATAATAATGAACAGAAAATAGAAATCTCTCATTCCCATTACAATTATTATTGCTACTGTTAGTGTTGTTGTTCTAAAATTCATAACACCAATTAAGATGAATGTAATAGCTTTGACAATAGATGTCAGTCTAGTCACATTAACTTTGAAGTTACATGGTACAAATCACATTACAATAGTATGCCCAGTAATAGTATAATAAAGTATACATTGACCTTATCGACAAGTATTAAACTGTCATTCCATATTGAGCTGTTAATAGTTGGTAATAATGTGAAAACTCCATCCATAAACTCAGCCAGTTGCTCTCTATTGCATGTGACATTAACTAATCCATCAAAATCTCTAGCATATGTTATCCATACATATCTTGGGAATAACATATCAGCACTATAGGCCTGTAGATAATAATAATCAGCTTTTATGTACATACATGTCAATGGATTTTGATTATAATTGCAAATAATGTGTTTTTGCTGTGATATTTTTCCCATCTGCTTTCATGAGACATAGCTACCCTTCCCATACACTCTATCCTGGAAAATATACTAGATTATAAAAATTGTCTTGCTATACTTAAAGTGTTATGTAAATATATAAGTTTGAGAGATCCTTTGGCTTCCTCACCTCTCTATAATTATGAATCCCTGCTGACTACTAATGGAAAGTGTTACTGTGTTACCTGACACATATGTTGGACCATAGATGAGGAATTTACATTCAGGAAAATGATTCTTACATCTTCAGGCTAGAAAATAATAATGAAAATTCTTACAAAATGATTTGTCAGCTACCACTAAAATGAGAAATCCAGTTTTAGCCTCATAAAAATCCCCACATTATAATTGGCATCACAAAACCCATGCTTTGTTTATACAACAACACCAGAAACTTCCTAGTCAGTTAATACAACAGAAGGTCTACATTACTTTTATCTATAATATGTCCTTTGAGCATTGTGAAGGAGAATTAATGTAATGAATCATAAGTATATTATGTACGTAGCTTACAGTGTCCAATAAATTCTCTCCTGTGTCTGCTTCTTCAAATAAATTAGTGCCTCCAAGATTCATCTTCATATTTCTTACCACCTGAAATGATGTATTATATATTATCACATGTAACAATAATGCTAGTATATAGATGGTATAAGATTATTATGCTACATTGACAAGTCATGCATATGTACGTATATAATACATTTTTCATTCATTCAATAGATCTGACCATAATCTCTTCTCATAATTATTATAAATGATGAATAAATTATGTATCTGCATGGTTGTACAATGTGGTTGTCACCAGATTGAAACCCACACATTACAACCTAATATACGGGGATGTAAGATACATGTACCATTATCACATGGAGATGGGATGGAGTAATAATACATGGCAGTTTCAACAATCTTGAACCTTAATAGGTCATACTGAACTATGTTTTTAGAAATGAGTGTGGGCAATGTACGTAGGCCTCTGTAAATTTAATGTATAATTTCCATTCATCAATCACTAAAAATTTCATGCACACAGCTTGAAGAGAGTTTTGACCAAGGCATTGCATTATGTTCTATAATAGCACTCCACAGCTCTAGCACAAATTAATCTTTGTGTATAGACTATAAATCATTGCATCATAATTATTGTGCCATGAAACCAGTCCTAAAATTTTGTAAAACTGCAAATAACAAGGTACCTATTGTGTCTGCTCTTCATATTAAGGAAGAGATTAGGAGATAGGAAAATGTATACCATATCAAATTACACGGCTTACATCAATAAAGAACCTTTCTGTTCCTGTTATGATAAACAAACGCTGCCATCTAAACCGTTGTAGGAATGCAATGATTGTCTGTGCATAGGTACTTGGAGAAGGATGGATACTGAACAAAGCCTGTTGGTAACTGATATTGTTAGAATCATTTAAGAAATTATCCAAAGAAGTAGGCGTGAAATGAATCTAGGACCATAAAAGTATTGTAATTAATGTGTTAATTATTACAATATTTATAGCACACATCAAACATTATTTCAGGGCTATTTCAGAATTATGGTAGTGGATGGAGTTAGGCTAGATTTGCTTAGTAACAAGTGGTCCTCTACATCTATTGCTTCTTGAGGAGATAAATCATGATTTAGTGTGATTATATATCTATTTATTGACTATTAGTGCACTTGTACATTGTTACATTATGATTCCCCTATAATACATTCTTATTAGTCAATGAAAGAAGGAACCTTTTGGGGAACATCTGTCTTTATGTAGTATAACTCATTGAAACAGATGTAAGTAATAGGCATGACTGAAGCCATGACCCATTAATGCACTCCCTGATAATTATAGTAATGAACAGTCAGAAGGTCAGGACCTGGTGCTCCCCTATGCCTCTAAAAAATTTGAGGAGGGAGGGGGGGGGGGGGGTCATGCCCCCATGGCCCCTGTGCTTCCAGCACCAATGATAATAATAATATGATACATCAAGGCAAGAGGAAACACACATTATAATTTAAGTGTAACTAAAAGTTCCTAAACAAGTAAAGTTGAAAAAATGTAGCTGCACCTAAACTGTATGTAAGCTACACAATCCTGAGTCACTATGTAGCTTGATACATAACAGACTAGCTAACTACTACTACAGGTAGCTATATGATAGAAATATCATTTTAAAGTGACTAGCCTCATTCACCTGTACTTAGTGATTTTGGGATGATATTTTACCTGTTAGCAATTAGCTAGTCTGTTATGCATCTACATAGTGACTTAGGATTGTATATCATGCATGCAGTTCAACTGCAGCTATGTTACCTTATTTTTTTTTTTTTTTTTTGCTTTACTTGTAATAGTTGTACACTTGTACTAGCTAGTTATCGTGATAGTAATTAGCTAATGTGCATTTTATTGTATGACCATGGAGTTTTGATTGAAGTACTGTAGTAGAGATTATTATAGTATGTAGTAGTAGTAATAGTAGTAGTAGTAATAGTAGTGGGAGTGTATTCATAATAATAATGAAAAAACATACCAGTGGAGTGAAGTTAAACATTCCTTCTTCATCGATTTTCTCTGACAGTGATTCACTACAGCTATATCCCATGACTACAGAGTTAACTTCTGAATCACTCAATATCTCCTCCAATAAACTTGCAGTTACAGGACACTGTGGTATAAAATTAATAATTATTATTAGTTATAATAATGGCTTTAGATTGGACTTGTATATAGCTTCTTTCAGCATAAGACTTATCCTAAATCCTCTATGTGCTAGATATACCTATTGCTATTCTTGGAAAGAGGAAACCCCACTACATCACAGTTTATGGTTTATATATCCCTCAGACACTGCATGGGTGCCTAGTCCTTGTATTCCCTGTGTAGCATTGTAAGGTGAGTAACTCATAGCTCATAATTATAGATCATTATGGAAATATGTAATTATCATTCACACACACAAGATAAGTAGCTAGGCTAGCATTATCTTACATGTCAGTGGAATGTTCAGAATAATCCTTGCTCTGTCTGCTAAGACATCTGTTAGCTACTATAGCACTTGCCTCTAACATGCTGACATTTCCATAAGAGAGTGAGAGGCCAGATAGTAGGGAAGAGCTGTTGTTGACGCTCTCTAGGGCTAGGTTGACTGCAGTCACTGTGTTCTCCTGATTTACTCCGTAGACTGGATCCACTGCGGTGGTCAGTGCATACTTGAATGCTCCTTTGTCTGAGAAAGTTTGCAGAGTTAGGATAAATAAGAAAACAGCGCCTAGTAGCCTCATTTTCACAAGAGTGCAGCACAGCGTACACCTTACAGCTAGTTAGTGAGTGTGGCAATAGCTCAAATGTACGTATTTAAATGGGTGGATTTCAGTATGGAAGTAGCCCGCCTACTTTTTAAACGCCTACACATCTCTTCCTTGGAGCATGGTAGCTAAGTAGCATTGTATGTTTCACTACTGTATCACTTTGAAAACTGTATCAGTTTCGTGCTGTATAGTTTGTACAGTCTATTTAATCTCTTCCTTGTTCAGTATTGATTAATAGCTAGCTATCAGATTTTTTTTGCAACTGAAACAAAAATAATAGCTAACATTGTACAATAATATTACCATTAAAAAAATATAAATTGTGATCCATACAATACAAATTGTGACAATATGTTGTTAGACCAGTAATGCTAGAAAATCGAAGATACGTATCTCATGTTCCAATATTGCTTAGGAACTAATTATAGTGGTAGATGTGCATGTGCTATAGTGCATTCATGTACAACAGAAACTGAATAACAGACATGTTTAGAGGGGATAGCTACAATATATAAGTTTACTCGTGGACAGTCATACTCATTGCTAACAGTTTCTCCAAAAAGATTCATACATACTTTGAAGATGTAGCACAAGAGAGTAGGAGATAGAATTTGCACAATTCATAGAAGCAGCCCATTAACATACCCAGATCAAATAGATCAACCTATGCCAATGCAGTGAGTGATTACTACAAGAAATTATAATTAGCTAGCTACCTTGAAAGAATTTGCTGTTCAAATATTTCACAAAGTAATTCCAATGTGTATTAGAGTAGAAAATTCACTCATCATGCCACCATAATACGTATTATACATCAATGATAGATGATAAATTAACATCAGAACAGAGCAGTGTAATAGAGGGACTAATTTCATTTAGAGTAACATCACTTAGATCTTGAGGAGAAATACAAAGTTCTTGCTTATTAAACACCATCTGCAATTTGACCATATCTTTCGTAAAGTGGTATAATGTTGTATAATATACTTCCTTAACAGATGTACCATTCAGGTATGATTGAATCACTGGAGACAAGTATAGACTTTTGAGATATTTTCCACCACTAAAGTTTGTAATGACTATTATTATATTATTAGTAACCTATTACCTTTCATTGCCATTAAATGAAGCACCTGCACATTATGGCTTTAAGATATCCTATCACTGAAAACCTTCTTGCAACATCCCTGCTTAGTGCAAGGTGGTTGGTTGCTGAATACGTACATTTTGTGTTCTGAGCAAATAGTTAAATGTTTCATACCTTTAATTATTACTACAGATACCATAGCTATAGCTATAGAAATGATTAACAAACCTTACAGTATTGAATGAAATGCACAGGTCAGGCCAAAGTCCATCATGCATGCAGTCTGCTAAGTGCAGTAGGTTTATCTTTACTTTCTTGATAAAGTCTGGAAAATGAACTCCAATCATATTTACAAAGTCTAACTTCTTGCACCATAGGTAGATCACTCTTGGAAAAGTGTTCACAGTAAGCCATTTTAAAGACAAATTTAACAAGTTTATATCTAATTATTGTGTACATGCTGCCCATTAATGTGGTAAAAGAAACTTTTCTATAATACCAGAGATTAGCTGGGGGGAAAATTACAGGTGCTGTCAATAATTATTCTGGGGCAATCACAAATTTGCTATTTTACCTGCAAATCTTGCACACCTAGCTAGCACTCATTTTTACACTCACTTTGGTTCTTAATTAAACCAGACAATTTCTTCATTTGAGGTAAAATAGTCCCTGAAGACAAATAAAGCACACTGGACAAGACATTTAAAATCTCTTCCCACAAATGATTTGTTGTGCTTGAATAGCTTAGCTACTGCCCAGTGGCAGGTCATACTAAAGACTGTGTACTACCTGCATTCTTTTGACGAATTCCTGCATTCCTAAGGGCTACGGCAATGGCTAAAAGCAGCACCGTTTATTAGCGGTAGGTGTGAATTCCGTGTGAATTCCGTGTGAATTCCGTTGGTCGAAAGAACGCAGGTAGTACACAGTCTTTAGTACGACCAAGCCCGCCTTCTACAGCACTTAATCGTGCCAGTACTCACTACCCAAACACGCCTATGCAATTTCGTTACTTTTACTACAGTAGACCTCAGTAATACAGTGGGTCACTACTGCGCATGTCCACGAAACGAGTGTGGAGTACATAAGCTAAGTATTCCAATTGTAGAAGTTATAGGGTGTGGACTATGATGTAATGTTATGCGCTTATACAATTTTATATTGGTCATGGAAGACATTGGATAACTTTGGCACACTACAATCAACAATCAGTAATCTTGAGTGTCACATGGCTAGTATCAGTGAGTAAACAGATCTCTGTGGAGCTAGTTGCAGCAAGTTCTAGGTCTCTACCAATTTCCTAGCTGAAGATATAGCTTTTCTAGTGTGACCACTTGT
Organism: Diacarnus erythraeanus; assembly: GCA_964016965.1. Classification (NCBI taxonomy): domain Eukaryota; kingdom Metazoa; phylum Porifera; class Demospongiae; order Poecilosclerida; family Podospongiidae; genus Diacarnus; species Diacarnus erythraeanus. The sequence continues at coordinate 4,386,096 of OZ024671.1, read as the reverse complement.
CTTCTATCCAGGTAGCTAGCTAGCTAGTCACCTTCACAGAACTGCTTTCTTGCTACTATGATCAAGTACTGTTGGACTTACAGCAAAGTAGACTCACAAGAAAAGCTATAATTATTTCCAGCTAGGAAAGTGATAGAGACCTGGAACCTGCTGCAAGTAGCTCCACAGAAATCTGTTTACTCACTGATACTAGCCACGTGACACTCAAGATTACTGATTGTTGATTGTAGTGTGCCAAAGTTATCCAAGGCCTTCCATATGACCAATATAAAATTGTGTATAAACGCATAACATTACATCATAGTTCACACCCCAGCTTAGACAGGAAGCAATTAAAATTCCATTGCAAGTAAATGGGAATGAACTATATATCAGAGCCAAGTTTGTTTGTGACTTATTACGGTGAATAGATTAATATGCTAGTGAGACCATAGTCTTGTAGAGTCGCTTATTGAATTTTAATAGCCAGGGTAAGTTGAAAATCTGTCCAGTTGATTGGAGTGTGGTTTAGTGTTGACTCTGTGCAGTGTGAATTTGAATAGGTGAGTGGCTAGTTGATAGCAGAAGCTGAAAGGTTTGTGTAGACACCTCCATCCTACCACATCTCACTCCAGTAAGTGAAATCCTAGTGTGTGTCAGTAAGATAATATGTGTGCAGTTGTATTAATATGTTGTGTTATAGCAAAATCATGTCACTTATTTTTAACAGCTGAATCATGGCAGAAAAAATGGAAATTGAGAATGAAGATGAGCCAAGACATGAAGAAATTTCAGTGAGTGATGATATTATATCATGTAGAGTTTAAAATATTTAAGCAGAAAACTGTATACATGATATGTGTATCTATGAACCTATTTAAATACACTTTATAGTAGAATGTAAAGTTAGACAGAATGTCTCTTTACTGTGTGACCCCTCCACTCCAACCACCTAAAATGAGAACACATTAATTTGTATACAATGGAATCTCTCTATGTACCTGAAATGAGGATACCTCAGTATAGATTGGAATCCCTCTACTTGATCATAGTAGCTAGAAAGCAGTTCTGTGAAGGTGACTAGCTAGCTAGCTACCTGGATAGAAGACAAGTGGTCACACTAGAAAAGCTATATCTTCAGCTAGGAAATTGGTAGAGACCTAGAACTTGCTGCAACTAGCTCCACAGAGATCTGTTTACTCACTGATACTAGCCATGTGACACTCAAGATTACTGATTGTTGATTGTAGTGTGCCAAAGTTATCCAATGTCTTCCATGACCAATATAAAATTGTATAAGCGCATAACATTACATCATAGTCCACACCCTATAACTTCTACAATTGGAATACTTGTGAATCCCTCTATTCCAACTCCCTGAAATGAGTACATCTCTAGAATCTATTCTAACCATCTCAAATAAGGACACCCCTATATTTGGACACTTGAATATGTTCCTTGTGTATTTGGAACTTAACCTGCCTAAATGAAGCCACCCGACTTTCACTTTGTCCCAAGGTGTCCAGATAGAAGTTTCCACTAATTTCCAAAATGTTAATAATACTGATGATAGACTATAAGGGTTGAAATGTCATCAGTTCTTTCTTAGCCATCCAGTATGTTGTCTTATCTCTTGTAATGTAATAGGCAGCACAGAAAAAATTCTTTAAAAGTGCACTGTCACAATAGCATCTGTATACTGTATTATCGGTATACTGTATTATCGATTAAGAAAAGCTATTTCATTTATCATATCTTAAACTCTCATTGAAGTAGCTAGCAATCAATAGTAGTTATACCATTTGTGGTTGACTCTGTTATTATAATCATGTGTGTTGTGATAATTCTCTGCTGATTACATAGCTAGTGGTTACTCTAGTGCAGCCTGTTGGTTCTTATACACTAGTAAGGCAGCTGCAGCAAAATCAGAACACCAAGCTATTATGTATATAATAAATTAGACCAATGTGTAGCACAATCTATAAATCCATATATTGGTGCCAATCTACAGATTGTATTTCCAGTAATCTTTTTGTGCTACAGTTCAGTACAACTTTGTGTACAGATAGCACAAAAATTCTATACAAAATGCACAACCTGTTTATTACAAATTATGACTGGCCATAGCAAAAAAATATGCTTATTTTACATACAGCACTCATTACTTACTACAGCCTTTACATTATAAAGACAGCCTTAATACAAGTGGATGAATGTCTTCACACTTCTTATGTTACTATATGCCAAAGAGTGAGCAAGGAGCCATTAATTCTCTCCTCTGTGAGAATACAGAAGCAAAACACTTTCACTTTCATAGTTATCATCTGGCATGACTTGGCTATTGGTATGAATGGTAACATTTCCCCATTTTCAATCAGATAGGATCTGATTCTGCTCTAATCTCATGTAACATTGCCTGGAGAAATTCCAAGACAAAGGGAAGTCGCTGTTACCATGGTAAACAGCCCACAGTCTAATGGACATTGTTGTTGATGTTTTAAGATGTAACACCATTTGCTTGTGTATTATTTGTAACACCACATGCACTCTCTATAGTATAGACTATGGGAAATCTTTCACAGTCTATAGAATCTGCTAGTAGAAATAATATGTATAATGGATAGGATGTTAGTATATGGACTTATATATTGTGCTACACATTCTAATAAAAGAACAAAACCTATTAGCTATGTATAATTATTATTTACTGGATGTGGTATTTGGGATTAATAGCGAAATCTGTGCAAGTTAGAAGGGAGTAATAGCATGAGGCGAAGCGAATGCTAGTTCCTTTTCTACATGCACAATGAGAGCTATTAATTTCAAACACCACAAACCAGACGTAACCATACTACCGTGTAGTTACACTAGACTATAAACCTAGCAACATGTCTTCCGGCGATATTTATTAACCAATCAGATTACTATACCAAGCAAGCTCAAGGTAAAGCATTTTCATAGGTTAGTATCAAAATAATAAATACGAGCTTCTATGGACTATTTGTGTGGCACCTATACTAAATAATATACAGTTAAATCCCTCTGAACTGACTCCCTGAAATGTGGACAACCACTGTACAATGGACAAGCAAGAAGGCACCAATTGATCTCCATTAGGAGCTAATACAAACTTACCCCTCATAGTGAACACCTCTTAAATCTGAACAACGGACACTATCACTTCACTCTACAGTACAAATTAACCTCTTATAATGACACGATGTCACACCTGCTGATTACTGTAGTTGTTAAAGAGCAATTCTTTTAACAATGATCACTAGCTCGGAGTTTTTCTATACTTTCCTTCATCCTGTCTGTGTAGGCTTTAGTAAATACTGGGTACTTCAAGGCCATAGCCAGCACCTCTGTTCACTTTTCCATCGGTAACTTCCACGAAGCCTTTGTTTATTTCCCTTCTTAGAAACATCAAGAATGTAGATACCAAGTGGTACATGGCCAACAATCTCTCTTTCAGGACAGCAACTGCATGCATGTTCATCGCAAGAGTTCCCAGGCGTCCTCCTTAACAGCAAACATTGGTCTAGCTGAGGATCCCAGTTTTCCATATAGGCATAGTAGCCTCTGTTGTAGGAATGTACTTCTACGATCTCCAAGTTTGTTGTGGTGACTTGGCTTGTCATCTTTGGGTAGTTACTATAAGATAGCCTGCTTGAGTATTTGCATGATATAAATCATATTGTGGTCACGTGCACACATGGTACAATTTTCCAGCTGCATTTTTTAAATTGTTACTAGTCTCTCTTATCATCTTCAGCATGAGTAGTAAGAATCAGTGTGCTAGTACTGCACTGCAGTGTGCTAGTAGTACACTGTACTTGTGCTAGACTGCGATGTGTATTTCTGACTCTCCATAGCATGCATTATTATTAATAACACAAAAATTAATACACAACTTTACAAAAGACGTTATAAGGATGATCTAGAGCTGTAATGGTTCATAGCTAGCTGTTAGCTACATGTTTGAAGCCTTTTTTTCCTCAACTCCTCTACAAAGGACAAAACGGTGGGTCCCAAGCATGTCCTTTCAGAGGGATTTAACTGTATAATAATAAACTTGGAGGAAATTAATCACAAAATGCAATCATTGTAAAGCTTGTAAAATAGCGTAGACAGAGGAAGCAGTTTTGGTTAAGATGGTGGTATAGTGAGAGGAAGAATATCAATAAAAACTAAATGTGTGTGTCTATCTAATGAAGTGCTAGTAGCTGGTAAAGAATACACACCATAAGAAAGATTTTGCTTCTACTATTTAAAGAATAGAGACATAATAGTATCTAATTGGTCTGTTTTTCTTGGTGCACATGGCAGAGCATGACTTCAGTTATGGTTAATCTTAGATAAGTCTTCATGTGCTGAAAGCTTCTTTCAGCTATACAAGTAGTGAGTTTAATTAATCCTTTTAGTGCAAATCTATACTCATAAATGATGCACATATAAATTTGTAGAGTGCCTTCGTTAATCATTTACACAGCTGCCCACACTGGCTCTAATGCATAGTCCAGCCTAGTGAGAGCTGTAATCTTATACCCCATGCAGTGGTTGATAAACAATTTTTCAGGTTAGATGCTACAGCTACAGAGTAAATGTGTTAAGACAACTGGATGAAGATAGTGATAATAATTTAGAAGGATAATGTTAATAATGAAGAATACATTTATCAGGGAGTGCATTGGCACTATTGAAACAATACAAAACTTACCTCTTTTTTCTACAAATTGGGCTACTGCCTTGCCTCAAGAACACTTCCCAACAAGTCCTAGGACCTGACAAGTACCTGCTTCAACTTTCAGCAGCAAAACTTGTTACTGACGGCAAAAAACTGTAACAAAAAACGGGATTATACATATAATAATATTTTGTTCACAGTCATGACTCCAACATCATACAACATTTATCAATAATTTATGTACCACAAAGTTGCATTATGCTGCTATTAGTGCATCGTCAGTATCTCGAAATATTATGAAAAAAAAAACTTCCTGGCTGATTCATTACTGGCCTTTGAGAGAAGACGCCATTGTTTTGCCAGGTCTCTGCAGTGGTGTGCTAAGAGAATGCTGCTCTTGAATTTTTTTTCTTTTTTTTTTCTTGGCATGGCAAGAGTAAACTTGATTCACATGTTAATTTAAGTGTAGGTAGGGAACTAAAAACAAGTAAAGGCAAAAAATTTATTCTAAATAAAAAAGTTAGATACATAACCAACTAGCTACCTGTAGTAGCAGTTAGCTAGTCGGTTATGTATCTACATAGTGATTGTGTAGCATACATGCAGCTCAAGTGCAGCAGTCATTTCTATGTCACCTTTTTAAAAAAATTTTGCCTTAAGCTACTTGTTATAATATGGATGAAAATGACCCTTCAAATTTATCTTTGTCATGGTCCATGTCCACTGACCTATACAAAAGGAGAAAACAGATTTTATAGGTGTATAATATTCATACAGTTAACTGACACCTTGCTGGGCTTATCAGACAAGTGTTTGAGCATCCAAGTTTAGCTGACTATCTTAGGCCAGGCTCACTATTCAGCCATAGATTACAAGAGAGGTATTGTTTTCCACAGCTTAAGGCAGTATTAGTTAGGCATTAACTAGTAACTTTTCTGGCTAAGAAGGTTTTAAGCTTTGGTAAAATTAATAATGGTTGGCACCCAATTTCAGGCAGTACAACCCTACATTTCAGTTTAGCTAGCTCTATTACCACTTGCCAACCCTTGTGCACAACCCTTACATTTAGCTCACACTAGCCTACTTTGCTAGTTCACCTGACAAAATTAGCTAGCTAAACCCTGCCTACCTTAGAGTTTTCTGATTGCTAGGATCCAGTTTTCAATGGCCTGTCTTCCTGCATCTCCTGAGATCACTGGTGGGCATAATCAAAGAGCCTACAGCCAAGATCATTTAACACTTTCTGTGATTGGGTGTGGTTCATTAAAATGGTCGTGGTCAGAGGGTTAATATATTTTGAGAAGTTTATTTCCTTGAACATACCGAACTTTTGAGTAACTATAAAGTACATGACAAGTTATTTTTAAATCAGCATATCTATACTCTTGTATTGTACTGTACTCAATTGTCATGCAAGTCACAATAAGAGCACCACTGACACAATAATAGATAGATATTTTCTACCCCAAATTAAAGACTTCTTTTAGGAAAGTATGAGAGCAGACAGTCTTTTCTCTTTGTATTTAGAAATCATCAGATAAAAGCTAAATCGCTGTCTCGAGCTTACTCAAGCTACTGCAACAACGTTGATTAAAGTAACCTTTCTTTGATAAATAAGGTTAAACTACAATAACATAAATGATGGTAGCGTAATTAGTTTAGTCAGTAAGTCAGCACTTCTACTAAGTCTTCAGCCTCTCCTATACACCCTTGTGCCGGTGCTAGCTCTAGCTCTGCTCTTCTCTCGGTCTCTTTTTATATTTCAAAAGATGCCGTCTCTTTAGAAACTAGTCTCCCCCTCAACCTTCTGGAATCTTCTGTATATTCTGATTGGTTGTTAGGAATTCCACCACAAGGCCTACACGGGTCTATGTAACTCTCAGCTTCTAGTTCTGACACATTTCTCCCCTCCTTCTTTATGGCAAAGCCATGGTCACTCTCCTGAGGTAATCTTGACAACATATCTGCATTAGCATTATCTTTTCTTTTCCGATGTTCCACTGTAAAATTCTAAGGTTGCAACGCTAAACTCCATCTGGTGAGTCTTGCATTTTTTTCCTTCATAGTCTTGAGCCACGTTAGCACTCTATTATCTGTCTGTAACAAAAAGGGTTTCCCAAGTAAATAGATTGAGAAAGCTTTCACTGCCAATAGTATTGCTAAACATTCTTTCTCAATAGTTGCATAATTTCTCTCTCTGGATAGTATAGTTTTCTGCTATAGTAAGCAATGAGTTGATTATTTGACTTAACACAGCTCCGATCCCTTGATCAGATGCATCTGTTTGTAATTTGAATGTTTTACTAAAATCTGGATTCTTGAGCATCACAGAGCACATGAGATCTTTCTTTAACTTCTCGAATGCAGACTCCCCCTTTTCCAATTTGATGTCCCAAGTATGTACAACTTTCCATTCCAAATGAGCATTTCTTGAGCTTCAAGGTAAGTCCTGCTTTCTGTAGTTTCTGAAACACAGTCTCTATGTATTCAGTTCCATAGATTACTACATCATCCAGATGAACTTCTTCACTTCCCCATAGCACGGTGTCCATCAGCCTTTGGAAAGTTGCTGGGGCTCTGCTTAGCCCAAATGGCGTTACTCTAAATTGCAGTAACCCTAAAGGACTAGTGAAGACTGTCTTTTCCTTATCTTCCTCAGCAAGTGGCACCTGCCAGTATCCTTTGCCAAGTCTAATGTGGTGATATACTGTGACTGTTCTAGCTGCTGTCATAAGTAGCTGTATTTATATCCTGCACTTCGCTTCTGTAGTATGGTAGCTCTTCCTCTTCATCTTGTATCCAACATGCCTTTTCACTTTCTTCTGATTCATGCCATTGAAAAAGCTTCTTCCTACCATAGCTTAACTGAATTTTGTAGTTAACTTGTCCTACTTTCTTGGTAATAGTGTAATGTCCTTTCCATTTAACGAGTAGTTTCTTGGTTCTGGTTGGTAATAACACTAGAACCTTGTCTCCTACATTCAGGCTTGTCTCTCTAGCCTTTTGATCATACCATGACTTCTGCCTTCATTGAGATTTTTCCATATTCTGTCTAACTATTTCCTTGGACTCTTGTAATCGATCATATACACCCTGTACATAACTCAGTACATCGTCCTGGCCATCCTGTTGTTCTCCTATCCATCCCTCTTGTAATGCATCCAGTGGTCTCCTATTTTGAATGGACTAAATCCTGTTGATTCTTGAGGAGCTTCACGAAAAGCAAATAGGCCATTATGGCACCCATTTATTCCAATCTCTTCCTTCTCTATCAATTATCTTTCTCAACATTGTTTCAGAGTTTGATTGAACCGTCACCAAACCATCGGTTTGAGGGTGATAAGGAGTAGTTCAGACGCTTTTGACTCCTAACACTCAATATAGCTATTGCAACAGGGCTGACATGAAATTACTCCCTTGGTTGGTTAATATTTCTTTTGAAACTCTATGACTTGATATGATTTCTATCAACTGCTACTGCTGGGGCAGTAAATTTTCTAAGGGGGGAGGTATTGCTTCAGGGTATTTAGTAACATAGTCACTTAGTACTAGTATATACTTGTGTCCACTCTTTGATCTAGGTAATGGTCCCACAATATCCATTGCAATCCTCTCAAAAGGTTCTCCCATAATTGGTAAATTAACCAATGGTGATTTCTTAGGTTTCTGTTTGGAACATAATTGACATTCTGGACATTGCTTGCAATATTCCTTAACATCTCTAAAAACTGTGGGCCAATAAAATCTTCTCAATATTCTCTGAGTGGTTTTATTTATACCAAAATGTCCTGATAGAGGAATGCTATGGGCTAATTTTAGTACATTTACCCTATACTGTTTAGGTAGTACTAGTTATTCATACTTAGCATCTTTTTGATCTCTGCGCTTCCAACTTCTTAGCAAAATTCCATTCTTCTCTATTATTCTGTCTGGCTCTTCTTTCTGCTTCCATTCTTGTATTTCCTGGTCTTCCGACTGTAGTTGTTGGAATGTTGACTGTTTAGAGGCTAATTGCCCAAATCTTTGAGCTCCTATCTCCTAAGCATTGCTTTGATTGACTTTCTCCGAATAAGTCATCTGCAAACCTCTGAAATCTCCCTCGACACCGGGCTCTTCCTTGTGATCAAGATATTCTTGATGTAGGTGTTTCTATTGAATTTCCCTCTTGGATCTCTACACCATCTTCACCAATGTCTTCAAAACTGGACTCTTCTTGCTGAGAGTCTAGCTCTGTAGTGTTTAATTTTGGTGCTGAGGCTGAAAGAGTCTCTGCTAACAATGTGACAATTCCTCCATCCCATTGCTCTTCCTGTTTCTGTTGCTCCTCCAACTCTAGTCTCTGTTTCTTTTGTGCTCTTATTTCTACCACTAATACTTGTTCCTCTGAATTCTGTTCTAGACGTTTGTAATGTTCTTCCTTAGCTAATTTCCCCCATATCAATTGGTACAATGGTAAATCTCTTCCCAAGAGTACTGTGGCAGCTAGCTTGTCCATTAATGACACCTCTCTCTGGTACTCCTGACCATTGATGTTCAGCTTGACTTTTACTAACTGGTTCCTTGCCATAAGCTGTTCTCTGAGTTACATATTTACCTAGCAGACATTCCTTTTGGACCAAACACTATATTCTGTCACATCCTGTATCTATTTTCATTCTAACTAATGCACTTTCCTCTACACTTCCCATATATGAATTGATGAGCTGTGCTTCCATCAATTCAAAGGTTTCAGCTCTACAATTCTTGGCAATATGTCCCTTCTTGTTACAGTTATAAGAAGTGATATTACTCAAATAGTCAGGTCTGTTGTGAGCTCCTTCTGATTCTTTCTTTACAGTGGGTTTTCCCTTTAATTTTGAGCTGTAAGAATGCTCCTTTAGTGAACTCTTTCTGTCTGGTGTAGGCTTGTGATTGTCCATAGAGTGACATTCTTCATAAAGGCTCATATATCTAGCTGCTTCCTCTGGAGTTGTTGGGTTTCTCTCCTGCACCCATTCCTCTCTGTCTCATGTAATCCCCACATAATTCCCTCTACGTAGATTTTATTTAGTAATTCTTCCATATCCTCCTCTGGTTCAAGCCATTTATCTATCATCTTGCAATATTTCTTGACATACGCCATTGGAGGCATAGTGTTCTCTTTTTAAATTTTCTTACTTGAGCTCTTCGATCTTCTGGGGTAAGATTGAAATAGGTGAACAAGGCTGTCTTCAGGTCATCATAGGAAACTTTAGTCAAGCTGATTCCATTACATGCTTCCATAGCTTCTCCATGTACACTTCCAACACATCATATAGCGGGAAATTTTTGAGGGGAAATATCTTGGTGGTTTTCAATAATCAAATTATTTTATTGGTGGAAAAAAGTTGTGGTTTACAGCTTTGTGCTATCTCAATTAAACGATAAAATTAAAATTTGTGGGTAAAACATTCATTGTTTTATTCTAACCACAAAAACCACAAAGATATTTCCCCTCAAAAATTCCCTGCTATACGATACTCTACCCATCGATCTTTGTCAACTCGAACAAGTTCCATCTTTGATTTAAACTGATGTAAGAAACTTCCAATATATCTCCATTTTTGTAGTTTGACATCTTTCTTGAATAATCGTTCTTGAGGCTGTCGAGGTTACCAAAGTTGGTCTATCATCCTATTCTGTACTCTTCATCATGCTTGATCACCTGTTGTCCCGTGAATTCAGCTAACTGTGGTATTGCTCTTTCCATCTCTGTACTTTGTAATTGAGGGGTAAACACAGGTACTTGAAAATCTAATCTTTTCTCTGCTTTCCACTTTCTGTATGGTTGTTGTTCTTCTCACTACTGCTTGTTAAAGGTCCTTCGACATCTAGAGTTATTAGCTTGGTGGTTTTCTTCCTCACAGCTACTTATTGGAATCCCACTGCTGCCACCAAGATTGTGGTGAGCTCACTCAAGCTACTCCAAAAAATAATCTTTCTTTTATAAATAAGGTTAAACTACAATAACGAGTTTAGTTAGTAAGTCGGCACTTCTACTAAGTCTTCAGCCTCTCCTCTTTAGAAATACACCCTTGTGCCGGTGCTAGCTCTAGCTCTGCTCTTCGCTCAGTCTCTTTTTATATCCTTCTCTATTTCAAAAAATGCCATTTCTTTGGAAACTAATTTCCTCCTCGACCTTCTGGAATCTTCCATATATTCTGATTGGTCAGTGGGAATTCCTCCACGAGGCCTGCATGGGTGTGCGCATTTCTCAGCATCTACCTCAGAATAACAGAAAATTTAGAGTAACCCAATCTTGTCTGTTATTCAGTGTAGGTATTAGAAAGAAGGAATTTTAGTAGTATAACTACTCAGGACTAGATACTAACAAACTATAGAGAGAGTGAATTATTATTTATTGAAATTGCAGGAATCATAATATAGAGAATTATAAATTGATAATTATAATAATAGCACTATACAGTTACATTATATATACAATGTGTGTGATATCATAAATAAATGTTACAGATGACAGGCCTATGTTAAATGTTTAGTTGTAACCAAATAATCTCGTCTACCTATAGACACTGCTTTAGAAAAAATATTTAAATTTCTTGGCTTTGGTAGACCATTATGAAAATTGATATAGCCACTGCAGTACAACTTACAGTTATGTTACATTCATGTGCATTTTAAGATGTGAAATACCACACACACTCTTTACTTCTGGTAATATATCTCTACACACAGGTTGTAATTGTTATCATATAACTAGAAATGTCAAATTTGTACTATAATATCAAATACCATATCTTAATCATTGTATCCTTCTCATCTCTTTCCTATGTGAATGTTAACACAGACTATAAGTTATAGTATATAATACCACTTCTTAATGTATTCTCTCCTCTCTTTCCTATGTGGATGTCACAATCTGTTCACACAGCCTGTAAGTTATACTATGATATCAAAAACCATATCTTATTGTATCCTCTTTTCTCTTTCATATGTGGATATCACATTCTATTAACACAGTGGGTAAGTTATACTATGATATCAAAACTATATCTTATTGTATCCTCTTTTCTCTTTCCTATGTGGATGTCACAATCTGTTAACACAGATTGTAAGTTATACTATGATATCAAAAACCATATCTTATTGTATCCTCTTTTCTCTTTTCTATGTAAATGTCACAATCTGTTCACAAAGACTGTAAGTTATACTATGATATCAAAAACCATATCTTATTGTATCCTCTTTTCTCTTTCCTATGTGGATGTCACAATCTGTTCACACAGCCTGTAAGTTATACTATGATATCAAAAACCATATCTTATTGTATCCTCTTTTCTCTTTGATATCACAATCTGTTAACACAGGATGTAAGTTATACTATGATATCAAAAACTATATCTTATTGTATCCTCTTTTCTCTTTCTTATGTGGATATCACAATCTGTTAACACAGGAAGTAAGTTATACTATGATATCAAAAACCATATCTTATTGTATCCTCTTTTCTCTTTCCTATGTGAATATCACAATCTATTAACACAGTGGGTAAGTTATACTATGATATCAAAACTATATCTTATTGTATCCTCTTTTCTCTTTCCTATGTGGATGTCACAATCTGTTAACACAGATTGTAAGTTATACTATGATATCAAAAACCATATCTTATTGTATCCTCTTTTCTCTTTTCTATGTAAATGTCACAATCTGTTCACAAAGACTGTAAGTTATACTATGATATCAAAAACCATATCTTATTGTATCCTCTTTTCTCTTTCCTATGTGGATGTCACAATCTGTTCACACAGCCTGTAAGTTATACTATGATATCAAAAACCATATCTTATTGTATCCTCTTTTCTCTTTGATATCACAATCTGTTAACACAGGATGTAAGTTATACTATGATATCAAAAACTATATCTTATTGTATCCTCTTTTCTCTTTCTTATGTGGATATCAAAATCTGTTAACACAGGAAGTAAGTTATACTATGATATCAAAAACCATATCTTATTGTATCCTCTTTTCTCTTTCCTATGTGAATATCACAATCTATTAACACAGTGGGTAAGTTATACTATGATATCAAAACTATATCTTATTGTATCCTCTTTTCTCTTTCCTATTTGGATGGAACAATCTGTTAACACAGAGAGTAAGTTATACGTTATACTATGATATCAAAAACCAATCTTATTGTATCTTCTTTTCTCTTTCCTATGTGGATGTCACAATTTGTTAACACAGGATGTAAGTTATACTATGATATCAAAAACCAATCTTATTGTATCCTCTTTTCTCTTTCCTATGTGGATGTCACAATTTGTTAACACAGGATGTAAGTTATACTATGATATCAAAAACCAATCTTATTGTATCCTCTTTTCTCTTTCCTATGTGGATGTCAAAATTTTTTAACACAGGATGTAAGTTATACTATGATATCAAAAACCATATCTTATTGTATCCTCTTTTCTCTTTCCTATTTGAATATCACAATCTGTTCACACAGATAGTAAGTTATACTATGATATCAAAAACCATATCTTATTGTATCCTCTTTTCTCTTTCTTATGTGGATATCACAATCTGTTAACACAGTTGGTAAGTTATACTATGATATCAAAAACCATATCTTATTGTATCCTCTTTTCTCTTTCCTATGTGGATATCACAATCTGTTAACACAGTTGGTAAGTTATACTATGATATCAAAAACCATATCTTATTGTATCCTCTTTTCTCTTTCCTATGTGGATATCACAATCTGTTAACACAGTTGGTAAGTTATACTATGATATCAAAAACCATATCTTATTTTATCCTCTTTTCTCTTTCCTATGTGGATATCACAATTTGTTAACACAGGATGTAAGTTATACTATGATATCAAAAACCATATCTTATTGTATCCTCTTTTCTCTTTCCTATGTGGATGTCACAATCTGTTCACACAGGAAGTAAGTTATACAATTATATTAAATACCACATCTTAGTGTATCCTCTCTTCTCTTTCCTATGTGTATTATATTTTAGTACATGTATTTTTTATTCATAACTTCATAAAAAATCACAGTTTGCATCAACACAGATAAGTATAGTAATCTTGCAATTACAAAATCTTGAAATGGCTGACAACAGCTACTTTAATTTGTCAGAAATATGATTAAACAAATAATCTAATATTTTTCTGTTTTCCTGTGTATTGAGCCATCTGAGGTTTTACAATTATGCTTTACCCCATAGGATAGCACTTACAATAAAATAATCACAAAAATGATGTTTATATAGCTATATTGATAGTGTTCTCCACATGTTTGTAGGAATCTAATTTTAGTAACTCAACCATGCAGCATTTCAGAAGTTACATGCTTATTGGTTAAAGGACATAAGAGTCTATTAATTTTTTAATGCAAGGATGTATTTGGCAGTGTACCTCATGTAGATCTTACTGCTGTTAACGTTTTGCATAGTACGTATATAATCTCATAGTGCTTCTTTCAACATGACAACTGCGGTGTGTGGTAGAGGCAAATAGTATTTGTGGTTTCCACCTATTTCTTTTGGAGAGGGATTTTGTTCATCCTTTACATCTAGAAGCTACTTTTCTCTGTTCATTATTATTAAAACTACTTATGTCTATAGCTAAGTGTCATCAAGTTGATACAACTTTAATCATGACTATAAAATAACATTTGTTAATAATTTAACAGTCTCTTTTCAAAGTAGACAGACTGATCCTACAGTTTTCCACAACAACCAAATGTTTACACAACTCTTACACTTTGAATGATGTAGAAATGAGTACAAGGAGCAAGTCATAGACATCTAGCTGTCATAATCATAGTTAGTAACTTAGTGTAGGCTAGACAATACTTTATACAGATATTCCTTTTATTGTTTCTGCTACAGATGAGCTATGTAGTGCTGTAGGAGTTAGCTATAACTAAACTAATGTCAATGATTCCAAAAAAGTGGTGATAGATTCTATTATAGACCCTGAAATAGCCAACATTAAAAGTATAGAAGTAGGTGAATGTCAGTTGTAAATCATACAAAAACATAAGGATTTTTGTATTATGCCATTGGTTAGAACACTACTGCACTCTCTAATAAGCCTATTTCAGTATGAAAGATGTAGACGAGGAATAACTGGAGGATGAATGAAGGCTGTGAAAGTATTTTTAGATACACATGCTGAGATATCGCCAGTGCTGTAGTATGACATGTCCAATGAATAATAAGGAAGCAGAAAAGTGAAACTGAAGATAGGGAGTTCTTCCATATAATTATGTCCATGTTTTCAGCCAATTGCATTCAGCCAGCCTGATTCGCTAGCTACATCTTGACCAGTGAAGTGAACCAACTGCATTGAGAGTATTTGTGTAGCTATAATTATTAATATACAGTGCAGACATTCATTATTATATTTTCATTTCTACGTAGATCATTCTGTAAATGTAAACTACTTAAGTGGTGAATGGCTGTGTAGCTTTCTTTTCTTTGTTTCTGCTCCATGCAGATGAGATTAGTGCATTTAGATATTATTAGAGATCACAAAACTAAGCTATTATTCAGAGCAGCTACAGAAACTCTAGATTTAGTATTCTCATTGTCTTTAAATTGTCTGCATAAGCACGTGAAGTACATAGCTACAGAATCTATCACCACCTCTGATAACTAGGAGCTATACCAAGGATTAGCATATTGGTAAATTGATCATCCATTTTTCCAGGGCTAGCTCAAAAAAGTAACTAGTGGGATTTTGTTTTTCCACCAAAGGATCACACATCAATAGATAAGATCTGTTTTTTTTTTTTTTTTTTTTTTTTTTTTTTTTTTTTTTTTTTTTTTTTTGATTTTTAAGAGATATTTAGCAAATGCTTGGTGCAGGTGTCAGATACCTATAAGTTAGATAGCTATTTAGCTGGAGTTAGATGCGTCAAGTTTTATATGTAGCTACTTACATAATAAAAGCTATTTATAGTCATCTATTCTGTGTAAACTAGGAAGTGGGTATAAAACAGAAAGTTGTTCTTGTCTGTCTAAGTAGTTCTGCCTTGAGCATCATAAACAGTGATGACAAGTACAACATACATCTGGCTTCTATACTTACTATTATATAATTCATTCAGCCTGATATAGTCTTCCTCTATTAAATCAGCAACCTCTAGGTACAAAAATGTAATAGTCATGAGTCGAAGGTATAATAGTATAGCTTGTTAAATGAAGGGAAATGAAGGGAATATAGGGATAGATGAGGTAACAATGCAAAAAAAGTACACAAAAGAGAAAAAAAAACTAAGTGAAAGGAAACTGTTATACAAACTTCCCTCCAATTACATATCCTGCTTTAGTGAGATGAAGATTCAGTAGCTAATGGTAAGTACAAAGAGTAATAATTTAAGTTCTTACAAAACCCTTCCATCAAACTATGTCCTTATCTTCTGGCATTTTGTGCCACTATGCTCCATACTATACTCATTATGAAATCCAGCTTTTACACTTACAATCATTATGATCAAACTGAGACACAAGCTAACGACAGATATGTAGGGTAGTGTGTGTTAATATAATAGTTTCCTTTCACTCAGTTTCATTCTCATTTGTGTACTAGTGTGAAGTGAATAGTATTGTAGTTATTCATTATTTCATTAATATATTACTTAGAATCACTGTTTTTTTGTTTTAGTAGTACTATAATGATAGCTAATTACATTTCTAAGTCTTTATGAATGATAACATGTATTAACCAAAATATAATTCTTTCTTTCACTTTATAGAGAGCTCCAAAGTCAAGAGGTAAGCTACTGAATCATTACAATGTAGTTATAGTTTTGTCTTGTACTTTAAAGATGATTATTTGAGAGCACTGAGTGAAGGGGATGAGTTAGTGGCTTATGTTCGCGTGATGCTTGTTGGTCCTGGAGGAGTAGGCAAAAGCAGCTTCCTCCGTGGACTCAAGAATGAGTCACTCCCTAGCACACCAAGCAGTACTCAAATAGCAGACACTCAATCTCTCAAAGCAGCTGCAAGAGCTGCAAGACCCACTTGTAGGTCATGGGCCAGTTACAAGGATGAGTACTGGAGAGAAGTAACTGATGATGATGAATACGATGAGATGGCTCAACTTTTATTCCTTGCAAGCCAACTAGCACCTTCTACTTCCATGTCATTTATCTCATCTGCTAAGTCTGATAATAAAAAAGAACAATTTAGTCATCCACATGTTCGTGATATAGTGAAGGAAGTTTTATCACGTATGGGTGATCCAAAATTCAGAGTGAGTGTTCGAGAATCAGAAGTATGGATGCATATCTGGGATTGTGGAGGCCAACATATATTTCTCACTATATTACCAGCCTTTCTTACTGCAAGAACTATATTCTTTCTCATGTTCGATGCAAGACAGGCTTTAAATAGCCGCTCTATTTCGCATTCTCACTGTGCTGGCAAGACTACCCAGCAAGTGGAGGAGTTCACTACCTTACAACTCCTTCTGCAATGGATGTCTTGCATTCACTCAACTCTCTCCAAGGATGTTAAATCTACCAATGTAGATATCCTTAGTGAAGAAGAGTGTGCTTTCAACAGTGCATCAGAGGATCTTACTAGCACTAGTTCATCAGAGGATCTTACTAGCACTAGTTCATCAAGCAACTCAACTGTCTACGAATATCCCCAGATACTTCCTATTGGCACTCACGGAGATGATCCTAAAGTTAAAAAATATGCCAAAAGCATTTTGAGTGCAATTTCAACAGAGTGTGAAGGAAAAGCATTTGCCCATCTCCTCCACAATGGAGTTATCGTTGACAACACAAGTGCAGGTAAAGGAGAAGCAGAAGATCCAAGTTATAGTACTGTTCGAAGTATTGTTGGTGACTTTGCTTCAAATATTAAAGTTCCCACACCCATTAAGTGGATTTTGTTTCGAAAAGCTTTCAAGCAATTATCCAAAAACAAGCCTGTGATCCACATGGATGAAATTGAAGAATTAGCAAGTGCCTGTTACATTCCAAAAGATACCATTCCAAGTGTCCTCCAGTTCTATCATGACCTCGCTGTTTTCTTCCATTACTCTAACATTCCAAGCCTACGATCGTGTGTTATTGCAGATCCTCAATGGCTAATCAATGTGATGGCCAAGCTCCTAACTCTAGAGGGTTTTGAAAAAGTAGGAAATCCTACTTTATGGGCCCCCCTTCGTCAATGGGGAATACTTGTAAAACCACTCTATGAGAAGATATGGAGAGGGCAGTCTTTTCTTAAGCATCGTGCAATTCTTGATCTCATGGAAAAATTTTTTATTATAGCAAAAATCCATACCAGTTCAAAGAAGCACACATTTAAAGGACAAGAGTATTTTGTCCCTTCTATGGTGAAGCCTTGTCCACTTCCCCTTGAGGAGATGCCATCTCCAGTGCTCAGCAAGGATGCAATACAAGCAGCATCATTGTATTTACTCTTCAGTACTAATTATCTTCCACCTGGATTCTTTACTCGATTCGCCACATTGATCTCCAGAGAAAAAAAGTGTAAAGTTTTATTTGATGAAATATATCGAAACAGGATCAGTTATTTATATGGAAGTATTGGACAAAGAATTGATCAAATCACTATCACACGAAGGGTCGACTGTGTTGAAATTAACGTCATACGTATTACATCTCGACCTTCTGGCTATCCTTCTCTGCTAAGCACTTGTCGTGAAATTCTTAACTTAATCGAAGCCTCCTACACTGATGTTATTTCATGGCTGCCCTGTATTGATGTTTATCTTGCCCTGAGATGTGAGCAATGTGAAGGAGTACCAGAACATTTTGTTGTCCTTCCTTCTGGCATTTCATCTAGACCTGAGCCCCGCCTCCATTGCCAAAAAGATCGGCTATGCATTTTGAAACCACATCAGAAATTTTGGTTGGATATACAGCAGGTTATATCATTGCGTTATTGTTTATTTACATGCTCACTCAGTTTTACTCTAGGATTGCATGTCCATATCTGATGATCTGATAGCTACAATAGCCAGTGACATCCATCATCACCCTGAGAAGTTAAATGAACTGGCAATGTCTCTGGAGATGACAGATCACCTCCCACTAGATGCCAAGACTCTCCTCGTTCGATGGCAGAGAGAAATGAAGCAGACAAATTCTCCATTGCGGGCACATCTCATACATCATCTCAAGTCTATTGGAATGACAAGGACTATATACAAGTAATGTTATAGTGTAAGAAGTTGTTAGTTAGGTACTTAGCTATTCTCATTATTCAATACTTTAAGATAGTTTTTGTGTATGCCATACTATATAGAAAGTAATTTATGAGAGCACACAATAGGTAAGGGATTAGAAAAATTCTATGGTTTCTTTACTATCTCATAATTATTCAGGTCTATAATAATATGACATCTATAATGTACTATTTCCTCTTTTATGGCATTATTACTGTGATAGTGATTCTTGCTTGAGTCACCCATAATTATTTTCCAACAGCTAGTTAATTACCATGTTAACGACATGCAAGACAATATCAATCATAGTGTTACAATTACCAGGTTGGAGGAGAGCGATCACTCATTAAAGGTGGAGCAAGACCAGTGTAAAGTACAGTTGAAGGAATGTCAAGAAATGATTACAAAGCTAAAGGAAGAGAATAGCATGCTAAAGGAAAAGCTCAAGGAGGAACAGTTGCACAAGCTTATGAATGTACATACATTGGGTAAGATTCTCTATTGGATGTATGGATGAGTAATGCATCTTGCACACTTGCATGCTGCATTGCATTGACTTGCATAATAATAATATTCATAATAATGGTAATGTGTGTAGCTACTTTACTCTTTAATGAAAGTTTTGACGTTATTATTATTTCAGTCTCATCCCTATACTACTCAACTATTGGATCAGACGATAGAATACTCTGCAGTAAAGTGCAGATTAAGATTTTCCCCCCAGTATTATTGTTATTATCTTTCTTACCCTTCCACCTCATCTTTAGGAGTAGAATATCAAGTGACTGGGCATAAAGATAAAGGTAAGGAATGTTCCATGTGTCTTGATTGTATCTGTATCATAATAATTGAGGCAACCCTCCCACACTTA
This sequence comes from Diacarnus erythraeanus, assembly GCA_964016965.1. NCBI lineage: Eukaryota > Metazoa > Porifera > Demospongiae > Poecilosclerida > Podospongiidae > Diacarnus > Diacarnus erythraeanus. Next base: position 4,366,338 of record OZ024671.1, on the reverse strand, counting down.
CTAATTTTATTCATTCCAATCGATCATGATTGGTGAAGTTTGTCCTTTCATGAAGCCTGGTGTGTCATTAGTAGGTTATTCCCCAGAAAGTGGTAGGATCAATGATATATTTATATAAAATATTATAAGATATTAATGTCAGAGTTTCCCCAGCATATTTCAAGTAATTATTTGAGTAGCCTCTATTGCTCATCATTTATTACTCATTATTTATTGCATAAATGAGATAGAAATCTGACATCAATAATGACTATTTCAGACTCATCCAAATGCCACTCATCTATTGGAACAGAAAAGCCTGTGCCAGGACAAAAAGGTATTGTATAAGTTTCATCTAAAGATTATTTATCCAATATTATGTAGACATCTCATCTGGAGCCACCCCATACACTTCTGTTTCATTTACTGAAACTCCCATCTGTAAGTTCCTTCATGTGTTCTAGCACTGTACCAATACAATCATTTGAGAGTTCATCCTTATTGACTTACCAGGAGCTATTATAATAGTTGAGGTGATCTATATTAATATTTATGACACATAATGTCTATAGATGTACTTTAGTACCTAGACAGTGATCACAGACAAGGAGATTTAGTATAGCATAGTTTTTAATTTTTTTGTAGTTTCTTCCTATCTCACCTCATCTGAAGGAGTGAAATATCAAGTAACCAGGCATAAAGGTAAATAGGAACAAAATTGCATACCAAAGACCTACTGATGGAATATTAATTTACAATCAAACTTCATGGTAGGATTACATTCACACAACTTCATCATGATTACTAATATAAATTGTTGAGTGTGTGGCCTCATGACATAAGACTGTTACAGATAAAATAAAGACCCATGAAACCTTTCCACTTTTTCCAAATTATTCTTTGAAGTGGTTAAGAGAATGCATTAATACACATGAAGAATACCTATATATTTTGATGTGGTACTTACATACTTAGTTTTTCCGAGAATCTCTTACATCTGACCTGATGTAGTATATTTAGCTACATTGTTCTATAGTAAATGCAGTAATTGATGGACAGACCTATATAGCTCATTACAATTATAATGGACTGGTTTATTCTGTAGCCAGCCTGGCTCAATTTTAATAGCCTGCCCTTATTTTATATTTTGTTTGTACAGAACTGATAGAATATATGGTCTGGGCTCTTATTCTAGCATAATCAAATTTTTTGATTAATACTTTCATCATCATTTTACCTAGAACTAGTGAAGCAAAAACAGGAACAACTGGAAGATGCCATTGTTGCTTCTGGAGAAGTGAGACTGCTGGCAACTAAGATGAATGCAGCTGGCATCATGGCAGATGGTGATCACGACAAAATCAAGGCAGCAAACACACAGTGGACTGACAGGGAGAGGGCAGGGTTAATAGTGAGGATATTGAGGGATAAAGTTGGCATCAATCCAATATACCTTGAGAATTTTATGGAAATATTGGGATCCAGATCAGAGTTCAGAGATATCCTTGAAGTGTTAGAGCCAACTGCTGGTAAATGTTATTATTTAATAAAAATTGGTTATTCTCTTGCTGTAGCTAAATATAATAGTCCCAGAGATTTTTAAAAAGGGGATGGGTACGTAAGCCCTGACATTCAAAGGCTAAACCCTCCTTACCTTCTCCAAACTTATGTGAATATTTGAATCCAGCTTGAACACTTATAAGAGTAGTGGAGTATTGACCATTATGCTCACCAGTGGTAGAACTAGTGGGGAAGGGAGAAGGGGAGTTGGGGGCCCAGAACTATCCCTCAACTTTCATAACAATAGAGATGATATAGATCACACCCACTTGCATAACAACCACTTAATTTAAGCATCAGTAATAACTTGAACGATACATTGTTATCACCAATAATGTGTTATTTATAATTAATTTTTTAATTATTATTATAATTATAGCTATCACCAACAACAGTAAATTTCTTTCTATGAATTTTGGTAATGAATGGACAGCACTCTCTTTCATAGGATCTTAATACTTTATTTGTTTATAGACCTCTTCTCTATTTTCAAATAATAGGTATCCCCTGTTGCTCATAAGCTGTGGTTAGTTTTGTGTCTTGGTGTATACCTACCAGTTAATCCCAACATGTGCTGTGTGCTTGCTAATGGGGACAAGAATGTTACCTTCATTTGTAATAATATACAGAACTACTTTTTCTGTAGGTGGCAATTTGGTCAAGTACAAATAAAGTTGGACACTTGTCACCAGCAAAAACTGAGTTGTGTTAGCTATGTTTTCATAGTAATAGCTAATTATGTATTTTTAGTTTTTATCTTCCTTTTTATCACAAAAATTATTGAATTCTGAAGCAATGTTGGATTAACTACAGATCAAGAATCACTTCCCCAGAGAAGTGAAACCATAGAGTATGTGGTATTTATCCTGGAAACTAGCCAGAGCTGTCCACCATTGGTCTCCCAATGTTACTATTATTTTGAATAGTAGCCTTACAACCACTTACGTAGATACCTAGGGTGTTGTGGCCACTTGTAATCATGGTTTCTTGTAATCATGGTTGATTTCTCACGTTCTATTCAGTATTGTACAGGTATAAAGTAATATTATCCATGGACTATACACAGAATAAATTGTCAAGAAAATAATAAAATCGATTCTCTACATAGCTAATAAAATGGATTCTCTGAACTTTGAACAATCTACATAGCTACCCAGAAACTGCATGAATAAGTTACCACTAATACCTGATCACAAAGCTTCAACCTTGCAAACACAATACAAGGATTCCATACTTCATTACTCTTCTTCCAGCAACTCACCATGTTTGGGTCCAGCACAATACCTACCCCTCATTCCTTTCTACCTTCTCACCAGTTCCTAGCACAGGATCCCCAGAATGGAGAATTAAGAAACCATTTACATCATAAACATTCTGCAGGCCCAGACCACTTGGTCTCACAATAATGCCTACAACATTCATGTTGTATAGTTATTTCTGACTATATCTAGCTTTGCACGCAACTTTTAGTAATACTCAAAAGATTATAATTCTGAATTGAACTGAACAAAATTATATGTATATTATTAACGTGCACACTCATAATAATAATGCTAATAATAATGCTAATAATAATAATGACACTGTTAGTCCTAGTTAGTTCTCGAGTTACTACAATTCATGTCAAATTTTCTGAGATTCTGAACCAAGAATGAGGCTTTTCTATCCACTGCCACACCTTCTTTGCCACTGCTGCTGCTATCAGATTCAACATGTTCTCATGCTTCAACAACCAAAATGCAGCCATTTGACCTTATTCCTTTAGCCACCAGCCCTTCACCCATCTGAGTTAACCATTATTCAACTTCTAGTGCTCACTTTGCATTGGTAGCACTGAGAGGGCTAGCTAGCAACACCACTGTAGTGCCGTTGACAGAGCCTTCACAAAGCAGCTGATAAAGAGACTATGCCAAACAGTGATGTTTGCAAGCACTGCTAACCCCGGGCACTATGAGACTGAGGATTTTATAACTTGGATTTAACCCAACACACACACACATGCATGCACAGCAGGCAAGTGTACACAACACACAATTATTTATAACTGTTTTGCTGTCTCTATGTTCTGATTGTCAAGTAGCTATTGTCAAGTCTGTCTCTATTACCAATCACAAACTTGCAATAGGTATTGTGAATATTCAGTTTTTGCATCAAAAGTCACCTAAGATAATAATAATATATAATATTAATAACAAGGGTTTCTCAATATTGCAAGGCATTGAGACCCCCCAGTGAACCCCTCAATTGCTGTCACAATGGGAAGGTCAGCCTGCCATCAACTTGGTGACTACCCTTCACCACTGAAGGACCATTTCACTGACAGCAATAGCTACTGCAGAATGTAGCAACTTCCAGGACATCAGGCAGTACAACAGTGCCTTCTCCTTCGCTCCGTTTAAATTAATTTGTTCTTTCGGATTATTAGCTACATTATAATTTTTATATACACCAATTGCCACTGTGTGGCGGGTACTCGCTAGTATTAATAATTATTAAATTTTAATGATGATGATGAGCCAGACTGTTCATGCTCAGCGTGACAACATTATTAGCTATGTCCAGAATGAGAGTTGTTTCAAGTACATAGTAGGTTTCCTTAATGAAGTCAGCATGAATGCATGAAGTTCAGGAAGCTAGTTTATTTGTAGAGTATTTCTAATGAAATAAACATGAAAATAGCGAATTATAATAATAACTTTTTCTGAGTGAAGTCATCATGAATGTATGAAACTCAGAAAGATGGCCCACTCTGTGAAAAGAATTCTTTCTAACATAATACTTTCATGTGCTTTTAGTTTGATGACAAAATTCTATATATCAGTAGTTGCTTCAGTTCTAAAGAGTTAAGTGAAGTGCTGATATTTTACAAGTGTTATAGCTATTAATACATAGCAATTATGTATTCAATCTAGTATTGAACCAAATTGCTATAAAATGGCATGAATTATACAGTAGCTATGTATAATTTTCTTTTATGAAAAATAAATAGTTTATAGCTAACTTCATGATATGCATCATCATTAATTTTTTATTGATGTAAGGTTATATTGAGTCACATTACATACATGAGCCCCCCATACTTCATATACTTCTGCAGCTGTTATATAACACTAATAAACAGTTTTCAAACTCCATGGCTGTTGGATAGTTGTACCTTTATAGTCCTATATATATTAAATGAAGTATTATACTGTAATAGCTGTAATATTAACAACCACCTGCATATACAGGCCACCCTTCTCAAATGGCTACTGCCAGCTGGCCTGGCCAAGAGCCACTAAAATTAATGGAATGACACCTGACTTCATACTTCAGACACTAAGCGATGGCCCCTGTTAACATAACATCTTGTCTAAAGCGGCCACACCTAGCTAGCTAGACAATAAACATATAGTTTAAGAACATTTTGAAGTAATTATTGTTCAGTTGTGTCTACATATATACTACTGCAGATCATAAAAGTGATAGAGTGAAGTGACCTCCACTAAGGCGGTGTTTGTGGAATTTCACAGAAGCCAGGAAGTGTGATACTACTCAGCAAAGCTATTGTCTGAGAAGAAGAATGTACAAGTATCAAGTCTTTCAATGTAGCCATGACTCTATAGCTATACTATTGTTTCTGGTTAGTAAAGGTGAAGAAAGAGCAGCTGAAAGGATTATATCTGCTTTGGAAAATGCAAAGTTATAGCTACATTAGTTTATGCGAAACAAACTACATTACATGCATGTTTGAAATGAAATAGACATGTTAGCTACTTTTTTGCTGTTGGATAAAGTTTTGAGTTATGGATTCCTTTCTTTGTTACTGGGCAACTTTGCAGTCTACCTGAAAAAGAAAGACAGCTATAATTATCCCCTCCCCCAAACAACTTAACAGGTTAAAAAAAAATTTTTTTTATTGAAATGTCAATAATGTGACTGATTTGGGCAGTGGTTGTTATAAACAGGTATATATACTGCATTCAAATATCACCTCTCTATTAAGGCCAGTTCAAGGTGGCCCAAGGGTGGTCAGATTAGACAGGTTTCACTGTATAATGTAGCTACATAATTATAATAATATTGATGAATTTGTAGCTAAAGATATTACATCTAATTAATTATTCAAACCTAAGCTTCTAGCTAGCAGGTGAAATGCAACTTGAAACAGTATTAGAGGTGCCTCTCACAGCAACAGAAGACAGATCAGATTTTCCAAATACACCTTCTCCCCTAGGATCTCTATAGAGATCTATCATCTAATAAAGAAATAAACTCTTCAGAGTAACTTCTGAATAAAAGACACATTGGGATCAGGTCTACTCTCTATTGGTAGGAAAACCATAATATTAAATTTTGCTTTGGAGATTAATTTACATCAGATGGTACATTAATTTCTATGCAGAGGTTGTCCTTATTTTAAAGGGACTATTACTATTATCTGAGATTCTATTGTTGCTATCTACCTAACACTTGCCAGGTTAATACTAGGCATAAAAATTGGTCTCGTGGTGATTAAATAATAAAACAAGAAATCTTTTGTCACATTAGAAATGGTTAATTGAAGCTATTGCAATGATATTAGCTACTACTAATAATATGAAGTTATTAAGATAAATCTAATGTCATGTTATCCTACTGTTACTGAATAAAATTATGAGTAGATATAATTTATTACTAGTCTTTAGCAGGCTCAGGTTCTATTTATTGTACCTGTATTATTGTACCATAAGAATAGAAGATATTTTTTCACAAAGATTTCGAATAGCTACTGATTATATTCACCAATTTTCAATCTTCATGAATAGGCTAACACAAAACAATGTCAATAATCCTCAAGGATAATATTATTATTATGGAAGAAAATTTTTTATGCTTTTGAATATTTCCACTCATCCTACAGTACTTCACAAAGTATGCAAGTTTTGACTTTTGGTCAACAACTTTGAAGTGAAGACTTATTGAGCATTATGATGCCCATAACTTGGTGTCTGTTTTAACTGTTTAGCTAGAAATAGTCTTTTTCATTTTTCTATCACTTTCTTTCTATAAGGACAAACCTTTGGGATGAACAAGAATGTCAAAAAAACTGTGGTGGCCAATATAAGGCCTCCAGAAAAAACTGCTTCACTACCAATGAAACCAGGAATTGGTGTAAAGGTAGGTATACACATGACTACCATAATACTTGCGGTAGTATAGACTATGAGAGTCATTTCTTTGAAGTCATTCAAGACCTTTATCTTCACTTTCCTTGTGATGACTGCCAAGATGAATGCTGCTACTTGAAGAGAAATCATGTATAGAAACTCCAATCCTATCCACACAAGAGCTGGTAGATTTGAAAAAGTATAGCATTGATAGACACAGTTGTTGATCTTAATTCCAAACTCCTATGGTAGAAAAATTGGTATCATCAATGATTAGCTACATATAAAGCTGATTCATCTTGTATTCCAATCTTTATGAAGAATTGAGATTATCTAGATGCAACAATTTTCATTGTAGCAAGATTTCATGCCAACATTTAGAAGTATTATTTCGGTAATGAACTGATAAATAAGAATATCATTATAACTGATTCTAATAGAATTTACTTACTGACATTCCTGTTGATCTCTCTACATCAGACGTTAGTGTTGGCTTAGATCTTATGTAGGGAATGATATAAGAAAGAATAACCAAACAGAAAATGATGCCTACAATTATTGATGTCCCTAGAAAGAGATGCCAGTCTTTCAAAGCCTATATATGAATAAGAAAGAATATTACTACTAACTGTACATACATTTCTCTCTTTGTTATTCGCACTTAAATGTTGACATACATAATATTTACAGTAGAACCTCCCTTATACGGGAAGTCTGGTTTTAGGGGGTGCCCGTAACTCGGATTTGCCTGTATCTCAGAATAAAGGAAGATGTAATGTTATGAACCCTATGTATTACAAAAAAGATTATAATTTGGTTTGTTTCTTAGTCTTCATTCTTTTCCTTTTGCTTACCATAGTGGTAAGCCATGCACATGCTCAGTATGGACATTGAACCATGCCCACATGTTATTACATATGTATTATTGAAAGGTCAAAGTTCCAAATATAGCTGCCCGGTTGAAGGAGGTGCCCGCATCTTGGGAGTCCGGATAAGGGAGGTTCTACTGTATTATAAAAATTAATATTCTTGCAATATTGCTTTTTTTTATGTTGTTTCTTTCCTATTTGTTGCCCTCTGTCTCATGTGTCAATTAAGAGCATGTTTACTATTATCTGTACAGTTATTAAATTTTAATTGTTCATTTTTGTCATCATTGTTATTTACTTTTTTGGTAAAAAGGTCATCACGTAAATAATTATATTTTTGCATGGACAAGCTGCTCCTCCTCTTCAGACCTAAATAGCTCATTAACATCCACATGTACAATTAGGGTTCAAGGTATTCCATGTTGGTGAGGAATGTGTTTAATAGATGCATTTTTGAACTGTTTATAGCTGTTTTAGGAGTTACATGGTAACAGCACTACAAGCTAAAATTGAGACAGAAGCAGGGATAATCAGACAGTCAGAAATAGTGGCAAGAAGCAGATCAAGATAGTAGCAAAAAGCAGAATAACTACGTACACATGCCACTCGTTATAATTATATCTAACCTTTGTATTTGGAGCTGGATTATGGAAAATGTAGTAAACTCTCCACATCTTCATCAAAACTGGAGCAAAGCAGAGTACATATCCTACACATGTTGTTAATGCTTGCCCCTATTATAATACATAAAGAGCAGGGTAAAATACAGAGTTGCTTAAAAACACATTGCATGGAGAGTGGAAAGATCTCCTAGCCTAGAATCCTCTGGACTAAATAAGCACCTAGGAGTCCAATTTAATTGTTGTTTAGATTTTATAGAACTAACACCTCTGCATCTATACATAAACTTCTCATGTGTAATGTGTTTGGAACACCAGGATTTGTCCTAAATACACTACAAAATAACTTAAGGCCTTTGTATTGACACATTGATTCTGTTCCATGATGCCCAGTCTAGTGTCCATTAGCTATACTCCTGTTTCATGCAGAAAGTGGAGAAAAGGGGAGATTACATAATATACTTCCAGTATGATTACAAAACCACATAGATGACTTAGACAAAATACACATAATGTCAATGATTTATTGCTAATACAATGGCCTACTTTGTGTATAGTTGAATTTTGAGGAATTCCCTCTGCATGTGAAAGCTTTTAATAAAACAGATTGCCTGTTGGATTGTATTAAGTAATTAGTGGCCATTTAAGCATGCTTTCTGAAGTTATTTATGAAGAAAAAGAAAATTGTGTTTTCTCTTTAAAATTAGCTCTACCGTATTTACTGAAATTTTCATCGTTGTTTTGATTTTGGATGTCACTTTTATTACGAAATTTAAAAAGTTGAATAATTGGAGATGCACAGCGCAGCATGCTGAGCTTGCTAGGCTCTTCCGAAATTAAAACAACATGAAAATTTGAAAAATGAATTATTAATAAACGAAAATTTCAGGAAATACGGTATATTATTATAGTGTGGTAATGGTATTTACTTTACTTACATTGCAACGAATGATGGCATTCGATAAAGTTGGACTCCGATAAAGCCGAAAGAACACAGAAGCATAAAGAATAAATGCACCCAATATTACAATATAGTTGAGGTTTGGACTGATCAACTTAACTATCCTGTCAATAGGAAGATTAGTTCAATAGTGTGATGACATTACATGACTACAACTGTATCATCTGTGGAATTGCTTACTATTAAACACACACACACACCTTCTCTTCCGGAATATAATATTGAAGAATAAACAAATTACAGAAAAGATGATACCCAGTGATGCAAAAATATAGTAGGGAATGACCAAAGCCAGAGGTTGGACATTAACTTGCTTGAGAGGTGTGCCATCTGATGGAACTGGACCTAAAGTAAAAACAACAATGACAACAGCTGCAATAACAATATTATTTATTACACTATGACAACACTAGTATTGTTATTGCACCTGATAGAATATCTATGGTTATGATAGCACTATTTTTATTACTCTTACGTACCTCTAAAAATATCATTTTCATTCTTCAGTATTTCAAATTGAGCTCTTTCATCACTGGTTAAATTAACAGTAACTCTTGCAATCAAATCAAAGCCAGTACCACCTAAAACAACATTTTTCTAGTTAGCTAAATAAATTTTCAAAGTATACATCCTTTACTTTGACTTTCATATTGATAGAGTCCCATGATGTTAACCATTCTATCACCTTGTGAATCAAATGAAATCTCCCCCTGCATTGAGTATAATAGCATAAACTTTGAGATTTAGCCTTAAAAAAATACTTATTCTATGATAATAATTATTCCTAACAACACTTTTGGTACTATAATAAATAATTAACTATTGTAAATTACAATATTTAGAGTGGCGTCCTGTAGGAAAGAAAGGGTTATCCTAGAGCTATTTATTATGACAATTAAATGTAGTTTAATAATTATTTTTTTAGCTATGGAAGAAGCAACTGTTCCTACCTGATCTTCAGCTAAAAGAACTTTACTTCTGGGAATTAGCTTCTCAGGAGAAGTGAACATTACTTTGCATGCTCAGTTGCAGTTGGTGTTTTCAAAACTTATGTGTAAACCACTCATAATTTTTAGTAGAAAATAATAATGACAAAAATTAATAGATAAAAATTAAATATTTTTTTCCTAACAATTTTGAACCAATTTTGTGCTATTGGTTTTATCTCTCACAAGTTGAAGTGTCATAAATGACTAATAGTAATTCTTAGTTTAAATAGGCCCCAAAAAGTAGTGGTGGTGGGGAGTGGGAGATGGATGGGGGCACCCCACCCCTCTTACCCACAGTATCCATGTCACACTGCATTAGCTATCAGACTACTACCAGAGAGTCTATGTTTTACTTAATTACCGTTAATCCATAAAAAATGAGATTTTGAATCTTTTGGCGTAAAAAACACCTTGAGAGAGATGATTTCTTGAGTTCATTTTCCATTTCACAGAAGGACCAGTCAGGTGAGATATTGCTCCATCCAGCCAGTGTATCATTAATAGCTTGAGACAGGGCTAGAATGGCATCAATTGCATAGTAGGAAAGTGAGGAAGAAACTCTCCATGTTTCCTCAATATCTCCTGTACTCTATAATTATGGGGTATCAATAATAAATATTATTAGACCATAGTAGCATTTCCTCATGTATTCATTGTAATCAGGTTTTTGGACATGCAACTACTATTGCTACCATAAAACAAATTTATCTAACATTATACCCTTCCTGGGCTATTAACCACGAGAGAGTATATTCTCCTCACAATTATTATAGGTATATTACTAGAAGAACGTTCTATATTGTAGGGGAAAGTGTGTCATCAAGGTTTAAAAGAAAGAGTATGGATAGACGGTAGCTATAGAAATCTCTCATTCTCATTCCAATGACTAAATTATAATTGTTGTTGTTATTGTTGTTGTTGTTGTTGTTGTTGTTGTTGTAATGATTATTATGATTATGATTGCTTTTGGGACTGAAATTCATAGCACCAATTAATATACATAGCTTAGCCATATTATAGTCTAGTCACATTCACTTTGAAGTTATAAGGTACAAACCATGTTATGTAGCTAATAGTATAATACAGTATACAGAGATACACTCTTACATAGATTTTATTGGCAAGTAATATGCCATCATTCCATATTGAACTGTTAATAGTTGGTAATAATGTGAAGACTCCATCCATAAACTCAGTCAGTCGGTCTCCATTGCATGTGACATTAACTAATCCATCAAAATCTCTGGCATATGTTATCCATACATATCTTGGGAATAACATATCAGCACTATAGGCCTGTGGATAATAATAATCAGCTGTTACATAGCTACCTGTCCATGGATTCATATATACAAGATTTGGCAAATAATTGTTGGCTATTTCCCCATCTGCTTTCATGAGACATAGCTACACTTCCCATACACTCTATCCTGGCAAACATACTAGATTATAAACACTATATTGCTACACCTAAAGTGTTATGCAATTTACTATAAGTTTGAGAGATCCCTTGGCTTTCTCACCTCTCTATAATAAATCTTACTAATGGAAAGTGCTATCGCATTACCTGACACATGTGTTGGACCATAGATGAGGAATTTACATTCAGGAATTAATGATTCTTATATCTTCAGGCTAGAAAAAAACAATGAAAAGTCTTATTATAATAAAAGTATTGGTAGGGCTACGAGAAGCTTTAACCCTAGTAAAATCCCCATGGCACCATAATAACCCATGCTTTGTTTACACACATGTCAATGACTTCACTAAATACTTCCTTGACAGTTAATACCACAGAGGTATATATTGTATGTTCACTGACAGTCTATTGCATTATGTAGTCATCATTTTATAAGCAGAATTGTAATGATGTGTAGCTTACAATCTTCAATAAATTCTCTCCTATGTCTGCTTGTTCAAATAAGTTAATATTAGTGCCTCCAAGAATCATCTTCATATTTCTTACCACCTGAAATGATGTATTGTAGATCATGTAACAATAATACTACTAGACTAGAAATAAGTTTCTATCTCTCTCATAAGGTCATTGATGAATCATGCATAATAATATGTGACTATGTGTGTATTTTCCAACAAGAAATAAATATTGAGTTAAGTATAGTCATAGCAATGCTTCTTTAGCTATAGAAATAAGTTAATATTAGTGCCTCCAAGAATCAGCTTCATCACCTGAAATGATGTATTGTATATTATTATCGAATGTAACAATAATGCTAGTAGATAGTATTAGATATGCTGTATTGACGAGTTATGAATAATACATTTTTCATTCATTCAATAGATCTGACCATACCTCTTCTCATAAATATTATTATATGACTAGCAAGTACCTGCCACACAGTGGCACTTGGTGTATAATGTAGCTAATAATCCCAAAGGACAAATCAATAGTAAAGGAGAAGGCACTGCTGTACTGCATAAAGGTGGGTGAAGTTTCTTGTTGTTTAAAAAATAGGCTTTGGTTGTAACTGGTGATCTTATAGCTCTTAACTAATTATTAGGTGTGAAGTTACTCAGGGTGTAAAATCCAAAACATAGCTTTCAAAAGCTTGTTCCACAGTTAGGTCAAAAAAAATGACATTAGCACATTAGCTAATGATTTATTCATGAATAAGTACAACAAACAGATGGACAAACATAGGTATGTACACACATAATATATTAATGTATTGGCAGGGAGTATGTAATTGCTGGCCACCTTGATGGATTTAGCTAAGCAGGTGACATCCAAAAATTTTGCTATCTTCTAATTAAACACAAAACTGCATGTGAAGCAGTAAATTTGCTAAAAAATTATACTAAAATTGATTTCTAAATAATAATTATTATGAGTATGAAAATTATTGCTTATATTGAATACAGTTTTCATATTAATTTAGCTATAATCATGAAAATTATGAAGGACATCAATATGGTAGCTAGCTATGTCTATTTTAGTAGTATTATTAATTATTACTTGATCCACTCTAATGACTCACTCTATACTATAGATAATGTATGACATGTACATTGTTGTATTTATAGCTTTCCCAGTGTTATGTTTATTATCTAGTTTTATTAGCTTAATAGCTATAATAGTATTAGTTATGTAGATAATTTGAATTCTTATAAATCTAGCTATAATTAAACTTGATGAGATTATTCTGGGCTACAGTATCACTATGATAATACACTATGTATCTAGCATTTACATAATATATACTCAAATAGCTGTAGAGGTTACATTTTTTGCTAGTAACACACCTCCCATGGTAACCAGGCAGGCATAACTATTGAGTGGCAAAACATGTTTGAGTGGCATTGCAGTTTATTGTTGGAAGGTTGGGAAAAGAAAAACATCTGAGATGGATAGAAGGAAGTATTCTGATACTAAACCAAGTTTTTAGAAGTAAATGTGGGCAATGTAGGCCTCTGTGAATGCATTGACCAATCACCTAAACCCCATGTGTTCCATGGAGAGAGCTTTTGTCATAGCATCGCATGCATGCATTATGTTTTTACAATAACGCTTCAATGTTCTAGCACCTATTAGTCTTTGTCAGTTATATTATATTATATAGACTATAAATCATTGCATCTTATTATGTCGTGAAACTAGTCCTCAGATTCTGTAAAATTGGATGCAATAAAGTACTTAGCTATTGCGTTTTCCTACTAAGGAAGAAATGAGATAATATTTTAGGGTAAGGTATACCATATTAAGTTACACTGTTATACTTACATCAATAAAGAACCTTTCTGTTCCTGTTATAGTAAACAAACGCTGCCACCTAAACTGTTGTAGGAATGCAATGATTGTCTGTGCATAGGTACTTGGAGAAGGATGGATGCTGAACAAAGCCTGTTGGTCACTGATATTGTTAGAATCATTGAAGAAATTGTCCAATGAAGTAGGTGTAAAGTGAATCTATAGACAAAGGACAATATTTAGCTACTTATACATTTTGTAGAAATATTAATATTATATCACACTCATACTTCATTTCAGGAGAATAGAAGATAGGTTAGATTAAGTTCTAGCTAAATGTTCCACTTAATCTAGTCAGATAAAACATGATATTCAATAGGCGAGAGTGTAACAAATGAATTTTTAAACACTATCTATTTAAAAATGAGTAAAATTGCATAGTTTACTACCTTTCTTTTAATTGAGATTTGATTGTAGCAATGTATAATAATAATAATAATAATAGATAGATAGATAGATAGATAGATAGGTAGATAGATAGGTAGATAGATAGATAATGGTAGCTGTAGTAGTATTTTCACAAAATTCCATAATAGCTAAATCTTATAAGATAAAAGAAAGTATACATACCAGTGGAGTGAAGTTAAACATTCCTTCTTCATCAATTTTCTCTGACAGTGATTCACTGCAGCTATATCCCATGATTACAGAGTTAACTTCTGAATCCCTCAATATATCCTCCAACAAACTTGCAGTTACAGGACACTGTGGCATTAAAATAATAACTACGTATTATATATTATGTATAATTTTTAATAACGCTATTAGCTAGCTATAATAATGGCTTTAGGGTTGGACTCCTAGCTTCTTTCAGCATTAGACTTAGCTAATATTTATTCTAAATCCTCTATGTGCTTGCTATACCTATTGTTATTCTTTGACAGAGCAAACCCCACTACATCTCCATTCATGGTTTATATATTATCACTCAGACACTGTGGGTGCCTATAGTCCTTGTACTCCATGTGTAGCATTGTTGGGAGAGTACAGCTAATAATAAATCATTGCTTATTATGGAAATATCATTCACACACACAAGATAAGTAGCTAGGCTAGCATTATCTTACATGTCAGTGGAATGTTCAGCTGCTCTGTCTGCTAAGACATCTATTGCTATAGCACTTGCCTCTAACATGCTGACATTTCCATAAGAGAGAGAGAGGCCAGATAGCAGGGAAGAGCTGTTGTTGACGCTCTCTAGGGCTAGGTTGACTGCAGTCACTGTGTTCTCTTGATTTACTCCGTAGACTGGATCCACTGCGGTGGTCAGTGCATACTTGAAAGCTCCTTTGTCTGAGAAAGTTTGCAAAGTTAGGGTGAAAAGGAAGAAAACAGCGCCTAGTAGCCTCATTTTCACAAGAATGCAGCACAGCGTACACCTTATATCTATAGCTAATGTGGCAACAACAGCTCAAACGTAAGGAGTGGTTTCGTTTTTGAAGTACCCCGCATTCTTTTTAATTAAACGCCCCACACATCTCTTCCTTGGAGCATAGTCTTCTGAGTCTGTTCCTTTTCCTCAGTGCTATGGCTCAGCTATCCAGTTAATGCACTTCTATTAGCATAGTTTACATAAACCCATTGTTCTGCTGAATGACCATGGTTTGGGTTGTCAGGCAGTAAATAACACACTTCAGGTAAATAGAAGGAACTGATAAAGAACTACTACACAAAGGCACTGAAATTAGATGAAGATAAAGCTGAAACAATGCTATGGCCTAGGACCTCCTATACCATAGGATAAATAGGAGGTTTATGTATTATAGCTAGGAGATTCCTATTGTGACACACAACTTTTATAATGATCATATGGTCCCAATGATTAGAACAATGTCATGTGACCTCAGTGCCTATGCATTGACTAAATTAGCAGATAGGAGATCATGTGATTGTGTCCAGACTCCACCTTCTCTACCTTATAGAATGTAGAAAATTCCAATGGAACTCATAGTAATATAATAATATTATATCAGGGCAAAATTATACTATTGACTCTCAGGACTCCTAGTTCATTTTGTATATCCAAAGGACACGAGAATGAAGGCTATATCCTTCAGAGCTAATTCACTAATAAACTGAGAGCAATAGTAGCTAGATGAATTATTACAACAATGAATTAACTGTATTGAAACATCCAATGCTATTTTCAAGAGCTAAAGGAATATCTTAATATGAATCTGATATGGACCCCTTGGGAACCCTTCAGCAACTGTAATTATATGGACAGTGATATTAGCACCATATGAAACTCCATCATTAAAGTAATTTGGAATTTGGACAACTTGTCCCAGTAATGTGGAACTACCTAAGAGCTGCAATACAGAAAATATTACATCTCCAACACAGTATTCAGTCATAATGTGCATGGCATGCCACACATCCCCACAACCCTCAGTACTTTACCATGCCTCAATATCCCCATTCACTGGATTGGACTATCTTTGATCATAATATTTTGTTAAGTCCAATTAGATGAATAGGGAACTGACACACACAATCTTCACATTTCCAAAGTCTTAGATGGACCATTTTGATCATGAATTAGCCATGAAGGGTGGAACATAATATTTTTAATTATGTCTTTTGCTCGTTATACATATTACAAAATGAATTATATACAAGTCCAATCAATATTAACATGACCACTTAATTATCTGCTGACTCATCACAACCAATTATAGTCTAGATTCAAGGTCACATGACATTGTGTTAGATAGTCTATTAAAGCATAACTCAGATAAGTACAACTAGAGTAACTGCACATGTGGCAAAGATTGAGAATATGATATCACATGATACAATAGGGGATGATGATGATACAAATGACAAGGTTCAAAGTCCACTACAATAGCAACACCTCTTTACATAATATTATTATTATTATAGCAACAACTCCTATAGCTATAGCTACATAATAGCTAGCATTTTCTATAGCTAGATTCAATTTACAATTTCAGAGGTGTGCATAAAATTAGCTATTGAGAAAACATTGATGTTACATATGGCACCCTATATTTCTCATGCATTAACCCTTTTGCACCCAAAAGAGTAATTATTATAGATTAGTCTTTCTTAGTTTGTTGCAGTTTCAGAGTTATTTTTTCCCTTAGCAATTATAGTATTTTTTTTAGGGCAGAGGGTGTGTGAGCATCCTTAAATATGGTATATAATATTATATCTGTATAAGGACTAGGTATAACATGAGGGTTGAGGACCACTGGCCTTAGGCAGGTACTTTTTTCTAATATAAGGCTTGTGTCCCTGTCAATGAAATTTAAAGCGTGCATTTTACTTAAAACTCCTGTCAGATACTAATTTGCATATACTCATAGTAGTTGAAGGAAAACCACACACACTTTAGGCATGACACAGTGTCCACACCAAGCAAAGTACCTTAGAGAACAATTATTAGGATCATAAATAGCTATTAGCTATACACTGCAATGTTACCTAATAAATAAAACCATAATAACACCTACGTAGTTATAACACAACAGTCACCTGTAGTTCTCTTATATTTTAATCTTTGGTGGTATATGCTAACCACCATATCACCACTGATAGCATCACAGCAATGAAGGAAGGTGCTACTAACAAATCTTGCCCCACTTCTAAGTTATAAGAGCTATTTGAAAGCATGAAAGGATACATCTCTCACTGGGCATACGTATAGAATAGCTAATGGCCATACATGGCTACAACATAAGATGGGTAAAATTGTTTTTAATTTGGTGGATCTTTTCAAGCACATTTACAAAATGGATTCTCTGAACTTTGAACAATCTACATACCCAGAAACTGCATGAATGACAATATAAAAGTATCTGAGTTACCACTCAACCTTGCAAACACAATACAAGAACTGACAGGACTCCATACTTCTTCCAGCAACTAAGTCCAGCACAATACCTACCCCTCATTCCTTTCTACCTTCTCACCAGTTTCTGGCCCAGAATGAAGAATTAAGAACCCATTTACATCATAAGCATTCTGCCGGCCAAACCACTTGGTCTCACTAATGCCTACAAAATTCATGTCAAATATCCTGAGCTTCTGAACCAAGAATGAGGCTTTTCTATCAACTATCAGCTATCACACCTTCTTTGCCACTGCTGTTACTATCAGACCATCAGATTCAACTGGTGTTCTCATGCTTCAACAACCAAAATGCAGCCTTCTAGCCTTCCTTTAGCCACCAGCCCTTCACCCATCTGAGTTAGCCATTTATTCAACTTCTAGTGCTCACTTGTTAATACATAAGAGCATCAATAGCACTGAGGGCTAGCAACACCACTGTAGTGCATTGACATAGCCTTCACAAAGCAGCTGATAAAGAGACTATGCCATAGAGTCATGCTTGCAAGTACGTACTGCTAACCCCAGACACCATGAGGATTTATGACTTGAATTTAACCCAACACACACACACATGCATTCGCAAGTGCACACACGTAATTATTTATTTGTTTTGCTGTCTCTATGTTCTGATTGTCAAGTCTATCTCCATTAACTAACTTGCATGGGTATTGTAAATATTGAGTTTTTGCATCAAATGTCACTGGATAATATTAGCTACGTATTAGATTATTATATTATGTAATAATAATAATTATGATGATGAGCCAGACTGTTCATGTTCATGCCAGTGTGACCACATTCATAGCTATGTCCAGAATGAGAGTTGTTTCTAGTACATTGTAGGTTTCCTTATGAAGTCAGCACGAATGTATGAAGTTTAGGAAGATAGTTCATTCTACATTATGTAGAGAAGTACTTTTATGTTTCTAATGAAATAAACATGAAATAATAATAATTATAATAATAACTTTTCCTGAGTGAAGTCATCATGAATGTCTGTTTAACATATAAATGAACAGTAGTTTAAGACCCATTTTGAAGTAATTATTGTTCAGTTGTGTCAACATACTACTGCAGACCATAGAAGTGATAGAGTGAAGTGGCCTCAAGTCAACTAAGGTGATGTCTGTGGAATTTCAAAGAAGCCACTGTGGCCAGGAAGTGTGATACTACTCTGCAAAGCCACTGTAGGGGTTGTCTGAAAAGAAGAAAAATGTATATACAAGTATCAAGTCTTTCAATGTAGCTAGCCACGACTCTACATATCTAGAGATATTGTTTCAGGTTGGTAAAGGTGAAGAAAGAGCAGCTGAAGATCAACAAGTCTTAGGGTTAGCTATCTCTGCTTAATGCAAAAAGTTAAAGTCATTAGTTCATGCAAAACAAAGTACATTACATGCATGTTTAAAATGAGATAGACATTTTACTTTTTTGCTGTTGGATAAAGTTTTGAGTTTTGGGGCAACTTTGCAGTCTACTTGAAAGAGAAAGACAGCTATAATATATCCCCTCCCCAAACAACTTAACAACAGGTTGAAAAAATTAATTTTAATGAAACCTCCATAATGTGACTGATTTGGGCAGTGGCTGTTATTAACAGGTATATACTGCATCCAAAGACCACCTCTCTATTAAGACCAGTTCAAGGTGGCCCAAGGGTGGACAGGTTTCACTTCATAATGTACACAAAAAATACTAATGAATTTGTAGTTAAAGTTATTACTATCTATTCAAACCTAAGCTCTAGCTAGCAGGTGAACTGCAACTTGAAACAGTATTAGAGGTGCCTTTCACAGCAGCAGAAGATAGCTCAGTTTTTCCAAATACACCTTCTCCCCTAGGATCTTTATAGAGATCTATCATCTAATAAAGAAATAAAGTGTACAGAGTAACTTCTGAATAAAAGACACATTGGGATCAGGTCTACCTCTCTCTTGTAGGAAAACCATAATACATACACAAGATGGTACATTAATTATTTTTACAGATGTTGTCCTTAATTTATTATCTTGTAGCTATCTACCTAACACCCACCAGGTTAGCAATAATATTGAGCATAAAAATTGGTCTCGTGATGTTTAAATAATATAATTATATATATAGATAGGGGAAAAAAATCTTTTGTCACATTAGAAATGGTTAATTGAAGCTATTGCAATGATATTAATAGTGATATTAACATAAATCTAAAGTCTATTTGGGTTGACCTGGCACCACGAATATTTGCAATAACTTGCTAAATTTTCATCCGATTTCAAAATTTCAAACACCAACAGTTAACTAGCTAATAATCGTAGAATTTTTCTGATATCTTTTATAAGGTTCTATGCCTTACCAGTCAAAATTTAGCTGTATCTCCCATAAGCAAAGTACAGAGCATTCCATTAACCGTGCGGAATGTGGTCTGATTCAATGATACTTTACAGAGTTAGGGATTACCTTAATAGCTATGAATTTAAATATTATTCTTAGATACGTCCAAACCCTTCAACTAAACAGTGATAGCTAGCACTACATGAAACATCATCATTTAAGTCCACTTGTAGCTATGGACTTGGAATTTGGACAACTTGTCCCAGTAATGTGGAACTAGCTAAGAGCTGCAATACAGAAAATATAACATCACCACACAATGTTCAGCCATAATGTGTATGTCACATATCCTACAGTATTTTACCATCTATCTTTGATCCTATCTTGTGAGGACACTGAGTTAGACCATATTTCTTTTTTCTCACAAGCTTCATTTCCAAAGTCTTGGCTCTTACAGATTCAGATTACATCATCAGTGTTGCCAGGTTGCTGTCTAAAAAAATTCACAGAGTAAACTTTCATAAAGGATAAACAGACAAAATCAGCAATAAGCAGAAAAATCACAGAACTCTACTTTTGACTTGATCTATCCACAGACAATTTTCTGCCCCAAAAATCCACAGATTGTGAATAGCTAAATCCATGAACTTGGCAACACAGCATCATTTGTCAATTGTGTACTATTGTTATTGTACTGTATCTAACCCTAGCCCTGCCATAGCCCTGCCATAGCCCTGCCCTAGCTAGCCCATAGCAATAGTAATGATGTAATTTGAATGATGTAATCTGAATCAGTTACATGGAGAAAGAACCAAAGTCATCACAACCAACTAGAATACTTGATTCAAGGTCACATGACATTGTGTTAGATAAGAATAACATGTCTGTTTAGCTAATTATAACTTACAAATTCTAATTATTAATAAAAGCTCCTCTTTGCATAATATATATTATTAGCTATACATAATAGCTAGCATATTCTATTGTGATAGAAGAGTCAATTTATATAATGTAGCAATTCCTAATTGCCAGAGGTGTGCATAAATTTGAGAGAACAATGACATTACATTATGGTACCCTATATTCCTCATGCATTAACCCTTTTGCTTTCTTAAGAGTAAATTATGGATCAATGTTTTTTAGTTTGTTGCTACTAGAAACAGTTTCAGAGTTATTTTTCCTTAGCAATTATGGTTATTTCTTGTGTGTGAGCATAGTTAAAATTAATATAGCTTAATAAGGACTAGATATAACATAAGGGTAGAGGACAAGAAAGTTACACTAGCCTTCAAGCACGTACTTTTTCTAATATAAAGGCTTGTGTCCCAGTCACTCAAATAGGTGCTATTTAATGTTTGCTCTCTACTAGATATACTCATAGTAGTTGAAGGAAAGCCACACACACTGTAGGCATGACACAGTGGCCACACCAAGCAAAGTACCTAGAGAACAAGTATGATCATACAACCTATAACTCATTTTTGGAATGCTCTCAATGAACTCTCTGAACCCACCTCCCTCCTGCATTACCTCCTTATAAGTTGCATATTAAACTATAATTATTATAAGGTTATTTCTACATATTTGTGGCCCTGAGGTCAGACACCTAATCTGCTCATTTGGTAGAACTCATAGACATGCAGAATACAGTAGCTGTTATTAAAACTTAAATAGCTAATTTATCATTACAAGTGGGTTTTACTAAAAATTCCCTCAAGAAGTTTAAGTGTTACATAACCTCAGATTCCTGGATTACGTTGCTAGTCTATAGAGTACTAATAAATAAATATCATGTGATATAGTAATGGTAATCATGCATATAGTTATAACCTAGTTATCACACAACAGTCACCTGTAATTCTATATCTACTTGTATTAATTAGTCTCTTGGTGGTACGTACATATATGCTAATCACCATATTACCACCACTGATAGCACCACAGCAGGTGCTAACAAATCTTGCCTCACTTCCTTGTGGAAAAACAGTTATAAGTTATTTCAAAGTATGAAGAAAGGATACACCACTCACTGAGCATAAAATGACATACATACATAGCTAGGATGGGTAAAATTGGTTGGTGGATCCAGAGATTAATCATTCCCTCTCACTCTAATAACTGTCGATGGAGAGACAACTGATGTGTTGTATATTTGTGTATGTGATGGAAAGAACATTGTGTAGTGCTGCTCTCCATGGTTAATTTAATGATTCCTGCTCCAAAGTTATTGTAATCTTGTTTATTCATTAACTGAGGGTACATGACTAACTATGAATAGGCCTGAGGTTGGTTTATAAGATTTTAGCTGGTGAGCAGCTTACAGCTCTTTCCCATGTGGTGGTTACTTTTCCCACCAGGTGATTAATTTCAGTCACCAACTGGAAGAAGTCCAAGAAAGTTGTAACTTGTTGGATGGAGAACTAGTAGCTAGTAGGCTACTTTTTTATCACAACCACAAAGTTTACATTCTACAACTTTATAAGACTGCACTCTCTAATAAGCCTATTTCAGTATGAAAGATGTAGACGAGGAATAACTGGAGGATGAATGAAGACTGTGAAAGTATTTTTAGATACACATGCTGAGATATCGCCAGTGCTGTAGTATGACATGTCCAATGAATAATAAGGAAGCAGAAAAGTGAAACTGAAGATAGCGAGTTCTTCCATAATACGTAATTATGTCCATGTTTTCAGCCAGTTGCATTCAGCCAGCCTGATTCGCTAGCTACATCTTGACCAGTGAAGTGAACCAACTGTATTGAGAGTATTTGTGTAGCTATAATTACGTATTAATATACAGTAAAGACATTCATTATTATATTTTCATTTCTACGTAGATCATTCTGTAAATGTAAACTACGTAAGTGATGAATGGCTGTGTAGCTTTCTTTTCTTTGTTTCTGCTCCATGCAGATGAGATTAGTGCATTTAGATATTATTAGAGATCACAAAACTAAGCTATTATTCAGAGCAGCTATAAAAACTCTAGATTTAGTATTCTCATTGTCTTTAAATAGTCTGCATAATCACGTGAAGTACAGTGAAGTGCATAGCTACAGAATCTATCACCACCTCTGATAACTAGGAGCTATACCAAGGATTAGCATATTGGTAAATTGATCATCCATTTTTCCAGGGCTAGCTCAAAAAAGTAACTAGAGGGATATGGTTCTTCCACCAAAGGATTACACATCAGTGGATAATGTTTTTTTGTTTTTTTGGTTTTTAAGAGATATTTAGCAAACGCTTGGTGCAGGATGCATCAAGTTTTATATGTAGCTACTTACATAATAAAAGCTATTTATAGTCATCTATTCTGTGTAAACTAGGAAGTGGGTATAAAACAGAAAGTTGTTCTTGTCTGTCTAAGTAGTTCTGCCTTGAGCATCATAAACAGTGATGACAAGTACAACATACATCTGGCTTTCTATACTTACTATTATATAATTCATTCAGCCTGATATAGTCTTCCTCTATTAAATCAGCAACCTCTAGGTACAAAAATGTAACAGTCGTGAGTCGAAGGTATAAGTATTGCTTGTTAAATGAAGGGAAATGAAGGGAATATAGGGATAGATGAGGTAACAATGCAAAAAAGTACACAAAAGAGAAAAAAAACTAAGTGAAAGGAAACTGTTATACAAACTTCCCTCCAATTACATATCCTGCTTTAGTGAGATGAAGATTCAGTAGCTAATGGTAAGTACAAAGAGTAATAATTTAAGTTCTTACAAAACCCTTCCATCAAACTATATCTATGTCCTTATCTTCTGACATTTTGAGGTGCCACTATACTCCATACTATACTCATTATGAAATCCAGCTTTTACACTTACAATCATTATGATCAAACTGAGACACAAGCTAACGACAGATATGTAGGGTAGTGTGTGTTAATATAATAGTTTCCTTTCACTCAGTTTCATTCTCATTTGTGTACTAGTGTGAAGTGAATAGTATAATTGTAGTTATTCATTATTTCATTAATATATTACTTAAAATCACTGTTTTTTTGTTTTAGTAGTGCTATAATGATAGCTAATTACATTTCTAAGTCTTAATGAATGATAACATGTATTAATATAATTCTTTCTTTCACTTTATAGGAAGTTCCAAAGTCAAGAGGTAAATTACTGAAATCATTACAATGTATTAATAGTTTTGTCTTGTACTTTAAAGATGATTATTTGAGAGCACTGAGTGAAGGGGGTGAGTTAGTGGCTTATGTTCGTGTGATGCTTGTTGGTCCAGGAGGAGTAGGCAAAAGCAGCTTCCTCCGTGGACTCAAGAATGAGTCACTCCCTAGCACACCAAGCAGTACTCAAATAGCAGATACTCAATCTCTCAGAGCAGCTGCAAGACCCACTAGTAGGTCATGGGCCAGTTACAAGGATGAGTACTGGAGAGAAGTAACTGATGATGATGAATACGATGAGATGGCTCAACTTTTATCCCTTGCAAGCAAACTAACACCTTCTACTCGCATGTCATTTATCTCATCCACTAAGTCTGATAAGAAAAAAGAACAATTTACTCATCCACACGTTCGTGATATAGTGAAGGAAGTTTTATCACGTATGGGTAATCCAAAATTCAGAGTGAGTGTCCGAGAATCAGAAGTA
Source organism: Diacarnus erythraeanus (assembly GCA_964016965.1). NCBI lineage: Eukaryota > Metazoa > Porifera > Demospongiae > Poecilosclerida > Podospongiidae > Diacarnus > Diacarnus erythraeanus. The sequence continues at coordinate 4,341,667 of OZ024671.1, read as the reverse complement.
TGGATGCATATCTGGGATTGTGGAGGCCAACATATATTTCTCACTATATTACCAGCCTTTCTTACTGCAAGAACTATATTCTTTCTCATGTTCGATGCAAGACAGGCTTTAAATAGTCGCTCTATTTCACATTCTCACTGTGCTGGCAAGACTACCCAGCAAGTGGAGGAGTTCACTACCTTACAACACCTTCTGCAATGGATGTCTTGTATTCACTCAACCCTCTCCAGGGATGTTAAATCTACCAATGTAGATATCTTTAGTGAAGAAGAACCTGCTTTCAACAGTGCATCAGAAGATCTTACTAGCACTAGTTCAGCAAGCAACTCTACTGTCTATGAGTATCCTCTAATACTTCCTATTGGCACTCACGGTGATGATCCTACAGTTAAAGAGGATGCCAAGAGCATTTTGAGTGCAATTTCAACAGAGTGTGAAGATAAGGCATTTGCCCATCTCCTCCATAAGGGAGTCATCATCGACAACACAACTGCAGGTCAAGGAGAAGCAGAAGATCCAAATTATAGAACTGTTCGAGGTATTGTAGGTGACTTTGCTTCAAATATCAAAGTTCGCACACCCATTAAGTGGATTTTGTTTCGAAAAGCTTTCAAGAAATTATCTAAAAAAAAGCCTGTGATTCACATGGATGAAATTGAGGAATTAGCAAGTGCCTGCTTAATTCCCAAAGATACCATTCCAAGTGTCCTCCAGTTCTATCATGATCTCGCCGTTTTCTTCCATTACTCTCACATTCCAAGCCTACGATCGTGTGTTATTGCAGATCCTCAATGGCTAATCAATGTGATGGCCAAGCTCCTAGCTCTAGAGGGCTTTGAAAAAGTAGGAAATCCTACTTTATGGGCTCCCCTTCGTCAATGGGGGATACTCGTAAAACCACTCTACGAGAAGATATGGAAAGGACAGTCTTTTATTAAGTCTCGTGCAATTCTTGATCTCATGGAAAATTTTTTCATTATAGCAAAAATTCATACCAGTTCAAAGAAGCACAAATTTGAAGGACAAGAATATTTTGTCCCTTCTATGGTGAAGCCTTGTCCACTTCCTCTTGATGAAATGCCATCTCCAGTGTTCAGCAAGGATGCAATACAAGCAGCATCGTTGTATTTGCTCTTCAGTACTAATTATCTTCCACCGGGATTCTTTACTCGATTCGCTGCATTGATCTCCAGAGATTCAAAATGTGAAGTTTTATTTGATGAAATATACCAAAACAGGATCAGTTATATGTATGGAAGTGTCGGACAAAGAATTGATCGAATCACTATCACACGAAGGGTCGACTGTGTCGAAATTAACGTTGTGCGAATTACACCTCGACCTTCTGGCTATCCTTCTCTGTTAAGCACTTGTCATGAAATTTTTTAAATTATTCGAAAACTCCTACATTAATTGTATATCATGGTTGCCCTGCATTGATGTTAATCTTGCCCTAAGATGTGAACAATGTGAAGGAGTACCAGAACATTTTGTTGTCCTTCCTTTTGGCATTTCATCCAGACCGGAGCCTCGCCTTTTTTGCCAAAAGGATCAGCTATGCATCTTGAAACCACATCAGAAATTTTGGTTGGATATACAGCAGGTTATATCATTGTATTGTTGTTAATTTACGTGCTCACTCAGTTTTATTCTAGGATTGCACGTCCATATCTGATGACCTGATATCTACAATAGCCAGTGACATCTATCATCACCCTGAGAAGTTAAATGAACTGGCAATGTCTCTGGAGATGACAGATCACCTCCCACTAGATGCCAAGACTCTCCTCATTCGATGACAGCGAGAAATGAAGCTGATGAATTCTCCATTGCGAGCACATCTCATACATCATCTCAAGTCTATTGGAATGACAAGGACTATATACAAGTAATGTTATAGTGTAAGAAGTTGTTAGTTAGGTACTTAGCTATTCTCATTATTCAACACTCCAAGGTAGTTTCTGTGCATGTCATACTATGTAAAAAAGAATATTTATAGACTTCTAGGAGAACACATAATAGGTATAGGGAATTTCCATTGTTTGCAGCATAATATTATACTATCCAGGTTAGTTAACACTGGAATATGACTTTTATGGGTTATTACTTTCATAGTCACCCATATTTTCCAACAGCTAATTACCTTGTTACCAACATGCTAGGCAATATCAATCATAGTGTTGCAATTACCAGGTTAGAGGAGAGGGATCACTCATTAGATGCGGAGCAAGACCAGTGTAAAGTACAGTTGAAGGAGTATCAAGAAATGATTACTAAGCTAAAGGAAGAGAATAGCATGCAAAAAGAAGAGAATGACATGTTAAAGGAAAAGCTCCAAAATGTGGAGGAACAGTTGCACAAGTTTATGAATATACATACATTGGGTAAGATTCTCTATTGGATATATAGCTGAATACTGCATCTTGCACACTTGCATGCTGCATGGCACTGACTTGCTAATAATAATGATATTGACAATAATAGTAATGTGTGTAGCTACTCTATTCTTAAATGAGGTAAAGTTTGACATTAAATGTTTATTTCAGCCTCGTCCCTTCACTATTCATCTATTGGAACAGAGGAGTCTGTGTCTGGACCAAAAGGTACGTTTTATGTTCTTTCAATTTTAGATATAATGTTATCTTCCAATAATATTATGTAGACATCTCATCTGGAGCCACATCACATCTTCCTATTTCATTCACTTCCATCTGTAAGTTGCTGTTTCCCATGTGCTCTATACATTATTATTCAAAACGCAACCAATAAGGTCTAAGTCTGCATAGTGGTACAGCTTTGACCGTACCAGCCATAGCAGTGCCTCTGATCATGTTTCCTATGGCTGAGGTATGGACTTTATTATGCACTACGTTCTAATAGTACACTTTTAGACAATGTAAATGTATGTACATGGTATGGCATAGAAATCCCGGAGGGAGTATGCCCCCCAGACTCCCTTAGATGGCATGGCCATACCACTATAAATGAGCTGGCTCCATCCCTGTAATTACTTGGGAACCACTTACTTGTTTCCAAACCTCAAACTCAGACAGACTCCTGATAAGAATGCAATTTTTTAATATTATCTACAGACTTATACATCATCTTACTGCAAATTTAGTTGTGTTTGTATTCCATATACATGTACACAGCAATTTTTTGACCACACAAAATTGAGTGGCTTTGGAGACCAGGAATAATAATGGAACATAATATGACCACACATGTCATGACTAAAACCACCTGTTTCTGGCTGTTAATATGTCCAACCTAGCCTCTGGGACCCAAATGAACACAATTGGACTTTAATATCTTTGTGTGTATTATAACTGCAACTAAGGAGTAGAAGTCATCCATAAATTCTATACAAACATTCGATTTTAGTATAAATTATAAGACAGTATTAATTTCCATTGAAGGATATGTGTTTATCTAGTCGTCACTGATCTAGTGTCTACATAAGAATGAGTTTACACACAATGTATAGGTGTATTTTAGTATCTAAATAGGTGATCACTGGTCAGGAACAATAATGGATTTATTATAGAATACTCTGCAGTAGAGTGTTGATCATTATAATAGAATGAGATTTTTTTCAGTATTATTGTTATTATCTTTTATATAGCTTCTTCACCTCCCACCTCATCTTTAGGAGTAGAATATCAAGTTTCAGGGCCTAAAGGTAAGGAATGTTCTATATATCTGTATCATAATATGGCCTTATATGAGGTAACCTGAGGCAACCCTACATGATGTCCCACACTCACTAATTTTATCCTTTCCAATCTGATGGTGAAGTTATGCAACGTGTCCTTCCATGAAGCCTGGTGTGTTAATATATTCTTCCCCAGAATCAATGTTATAATTAATTATAGGATATTAATGGCAGAGAGAGTGAGCATATTTCAAATATTTAAGTAGTCCCTATAATAATTGCTCATTATTTATTGCATAAATGAGATAGAAATCTGACATCAATAATGACTATTTCAGCCTCATCCAAATGTCGCCCATCTATTGGAACAGAAAAGCCTGTGCCAGGACAAAAAGGTATTGTATAAGTTTCAAATTCCTTTTAAAATTATTTATCCAATAATAATAATGTAGACACCTCATCTGGAGCCACCCCATACAATTCTGTTTTGTTAACCAAAACTCCCATCTGTAAGTTCCTTCATGTGTTCTAGCACTATACCAATACATTATCTGAGAGTTCATGCTATTGACTTATCAGGAGCTATAATAATAGTATATTAGTTATCTATTATTGTTGGGAGTACATTAGAATGAGCATGCACACACGTAATGTTTATAGGTGTAGTTTAGTACTTAGACAGTGATCATAGGCAAGGAGATTTAGTATAGCATAGCCGTTGATGATTTTATAGAATTGAAATTATTCTCTTTTTGCTATTATAGTTTCTTCCCCTTTCACCTCATCTGAAGGAGTGGAATATCAAGCAGCCAGGTATAAAGGTAAATGAGAGATGTTCCATGTGTCTTGACTACATCTGTAACAGTCTTATGAGAGGCAACTCCATGAGGTCACACACTCACCAATTTTAGCAATCATGATGAAGTTGTGTGACAGTAATTCTACCATGAAGCTTGATATGTTGATTAATATACCATCAGCAGGGTCTTTGATATAACGGTGCAATGTTGCTCCAATTTTGAAGTGGTTACATTAATACACACAAAGAATGCTTATAATTATCTTTTGATGTGGTACTTACATATTTAGTTTTTCTGAGAATCTCTTGCATCTGATCAGATGTAATGTATCTACATTGTTCTATTGCAAGTGCAGTATTGATGGACAAACTTAGCTCATTACAGTAATAATAGCCTGATTCATTATGTAGTCATTTAGCTAAAATTCTGGCCTTATTTTTATAGTCTGTGTGCACAGAACTGTTAGATATTATGGTGGGGTTCTTATTCTAATATTTTTGCTTAGACCTAGTGAAGCAAAACCAGGTACAATTGGAAGATGCTATTGTTTCTTCTGGAGGAGGGAAACTGCTGGCAAGTATGATGAATTCAGCTTATATCATGGCAGATGATGATCACGACAGAATCAAGGCAGCAAGCACACAGTGGACTGATAGGGAGAGGGCAGGGTTAATAGTGAAGATATTGAGGGATAAAGTTGGCACCAATCCAAAACACTTTGAAAAGTTTATGGAAATATTGAGATCCAGATCAGAGTTCAGAGATATCCTTGATGTGTTAGACACAATTGCTGGTACATGTTCATACATCTCTCTTGCTGTAGCTATTAATATAATCTAAAAAGGGGGTGGGTAAGCCCTGACCTACAAAGGCTAAACCCTATCCTCCAAACATGTGAATTCAATCCACATGAGTCCAACTTGAACACTTGTAAGAGCAGTGGAGTATTGATTGACCATGTGCTCACCAATGATAGATCTAGAGTTGGAGGCCCAGAACTCCCCCTTAACTTTCATAACAATAGGGATGATGATATAGATCATACCCACTTGAGCTGAACTAAAATATTTACTTTTTCTGTAGGTGACTATTTGGTCAAGAACAAATAAAGTTGAACACTTGTCACCAGCAAAAACTGAGTTGTGTTAGCTATGTTTTCATAGTAATAGCTAATTATGTATATGCCTCAATTAACTGAGGTAGCTATCTTTAATTTTTATGCTCCTTTCCATCACAATAATTTAATTCTTAAGCAATGTTGGATTAGCTACAGATCATGAATCACTTCCCCATAGAAGTGAAATCAAAGAGTATGTGCATGGTATTATCCTGGAAACTAGCCAGAGCTGTCCAGCATTGGCCTCCCAATGTTACTATTACTATAAATAGTGTCCTTACGTACAACCACTTAGATACCTAGGGTGTTGTGGCCACATGTACTATACTGGATACCTGGTAACCTCGTCACTTCAAATTAAACAATTTTTCTGTGCAATCGAATTTTTTTTGTAGCTAATATATGAATGTATTTTGCTGCCTGCTAGCTCTATTTCTGTCACACCTGTTGTGTTAACTCTGCTTGTGTGCAATCAAATAATCTTTGTAGCTAGCTAAACTACTAGTATAATACCTGTAATCTTGGTGGGTTTCTCACATTCTACTGAGTATTGTACTGGTATAAAAATTATCCATGGACTATAAATGGTCAAGAAAAAAATTATGCAACTATATAATGGATTCTCTGGACTTTGAACAATCTACATAGCTACCCAGAAACTACATGAATGACAATATCTGACTTAGCTACCACTAATACCTGATCACTAAGCTTCAACCTTGCAAACACAATACAAGCTCAATACAATTCAACAAGCAATCTGTTTAATTCTCGATTCTGGGCATCCTGTGCCAGGAACTGGTGAGAAGAAAGTGGAAAGGAATGGGGTGGGGTGGGTGGGTGGGTAGGTACTCAAACATGCAGGAAGAATGGTTATATAGAATCCTGTCAGTTGGAATGTCATTAGTGGCCATTTAAGCTTGCTTTCTGAAGAAAAAATACACGTGTTTCTCCCTTTAAAATTAGCTCTATTATTATAGTGTGGTAATGGTATTTACTTACATTGCAACGAATGATATATAGCATTCAATAAAGTTGGACTCCGATAAAGCTGAAAGAACAGGAGGCATAAAGAATAAATGCACCCAATAGAGTTGAGGTTGGGTCTGATCATGTTTCACTATTCTGCTAAGAGGAAAAATTACTACATAGAAACTAATTTTTCTTGGAGATAATTATGATAATATTATTCTATGAAAAAAATTGGGGGAGATTATAGCTTCTATAAGACTATATAGATGACAGAGGGTAGAAAATTCTTGGTGGGAGGTTATTATATCCTATAGGACAGAAGCTCCTAGTGCAGAAACTCCTGGGAAGTGATTATCTATAGAGGACAGTGTAGAAAATTTTAGGGGAGGGGGGGAGGCTGAAAAATGCATTTGATTAGAAATTTCTCACTCCTTTCCCAGAGATCAAACGGAAACTTCTTGTGCAAAAAGAAAAAGTACGCATTTTCTGTAAGTATAGAACAATTGATGATGATATAGAATGTATATAGCAAATGCAAAAAATGGTACCATGCAGATTGCTATATCAAATATTATGACTCTACATGATGAAAAGGAAAAAAAGTTGGTTTTGCCAATCATGCACTAAATTTCAGTATACATACGATCAGGTTGCTAAAGAAATCAAAGCAATTCATCCAATATTATAGCTAAAATAATTGATGTGATAATAGTATTATTATAATAATAATAATAATATTATTATAATAGCCAGTAATGGTGAGCATAATGACAGGCAAAATTTAATTACATCAAAGCATCATGAAGTTTTCCACAGTGGATCAAGGGAAAAATTGAAAGTGGGAAACAAGTACAATTAAGAAATGGCCAGCAGAAAAGGGAAGTGAACATCTTTATTTTAGATATTCTATGCCAAATTATACGTATGTATAATATACAGATTACAACCCTTATAGAGGAAGAGATCCTCCCTGTTGCCAAAAAACAAAATAGAATGACACATGCATGAATGTCTTGCTACCAGAAGTAAGAAACTTTTGTATATTATAATTATTATATCTACCTTTATTGAATTAAAATTGCAGTTTATGATCAGAGTGATGGCAATGTAGAAAAAATTACATAATTGAAGAAGCAACATTAACTAATTATGTATGTATTATACACTATAAAATTCTTAGCTATAATATGGAACCTTAGCTACATCTTTTCACCTTTTTGCTTCATGCTGATTGATAAGTGGCTCTCTGAAGTGACTAGTTTACATCTCTGGCAAGCGCTGAAGTCACTCTAAGAAGAGTTCCATCTTTTGTCCCTTTCATAGCTCGTGGACACATGAAAGCACTATTTCACTCACTATGTCAATGGTGGCTTCATCAGATATGTAACAAAATGAAAAGCCCCCAGGGTATTTTCTCTGGCCCTATGTTTTGGCAAGAGCAGCAGAGGTTGATGGTGGTAGCTAAATAGTAAATTAATAGGCTAGATCCTAGTACAGAAACTCCTAGTATAGAGACTTCTGGGAAGAGATTATAAAAAGAGGGTAAAAAATTTGTGGGGGGGTGGGGTGGTGGTGGAAGCTATATCCTAGGCCAGAAGCTCCTGGTGCAGATATAATATGTACTCTAGATGACAGAGAGTAGGGTTTAATAGTTGTAGCTATTTATCAAATTTTCTAAAATGTATTTCTAACCAAGGGTTAGTTAGGGCCTCCTCTAATATTGTTGAGTCTCTCACAACTATAGATTTCTTTCTCTAGATTGCTACAAGATCTTTAATTGTTGATCTTGCAGCTCCCCGACAGCTTCACTGCTCCCATACTCATATCTGCTACTTTGGTTGACATGAGTCTGGAGAAGCAGGAAAGTAACAGTCACTCCCACTAAATTCTTGCTGTATTCAATAAACTACTATCTCATTACCGGTATAATTGATTTTTAGTCATACTATTTAAGTCATCTTATTATACGTAATAAGATTTGGGGTGCTTCTATGTGTAAATTCTGGACATTACATCATTACTATTACATCTGTAATAAACGTGTAATATTCAATAATATAATATAATAAGATTACTGTAATATAACAATAAGAATACTGTAAGGAAATTTACACATAGAAGCACCCAAGATTTGTTCTATATGAATAAGTTTCGTGTTGCATGCATAAGTTAAGATACTAGCTACATCAAGTGTGGAAATTTAGCAGTGATCTAAGTTTGAAAGCTTCCTGCTTACTATTATAATTATTACAGAATGATAACTTGTCATATTATTATACTATATCATTGTAAGAGGTGTAGCATGACTATGTTAATTATCACTAGTATTCATTTATTAAGTGTAATCATTAGTACTATTATTTCCTGTTTGTCAGTATTTATACATATGTGATTTATGTCAATGATCAGTTGTTGAGTTGTACAATATTATTATTATCAAACCGAGAATAAGTTCTAACTGCTAGTAGTAAACGAGCCCGCTAGCACAAAGATCGCTATAATACTTCCACATGGTGGCAGCGGTGCTACAGCAGGATGAGCGACGGAGATGAAGATGCTGCATCTGCATCACATATATAGGGTCTGCAACACAAAAAATGAAGATTCAAGAATCCAATTCTCCACAGTTCCAACAATATGAACTCATTAGGTGAATGTCAAATCCAACACAAATTTGTACCCTGCAGTCTTCTTCAGCTCCGCAGGCTAAAAAATTAGTTCCAGCTTTTCGCGCATTTAGATTGAGGTCCACCCTCAACAAAATATAAAAAATCTTATCTTGGTCTAAATGATGCGCAGTGCTTCTTCTGTCCACTGGCTGTGTGTGTAAGTGTTAAATAGTGATGCTTTGGCGTGCTAAGTAGAGCTAAATCCCTTGTACTTTGGTCAGTCATCCAAAAGCGGGCAATTTCTGTGGTTTGTATGGGCCCAATTTTCCTGCAGAGCAAGGTAGTTTTCCCCTCGCATCATTTATAGTTAGGGGGAGGCCTTGCTTGTGCGTGACCATAGTTAGAGCCGGGTCTATTGTTTTTTGCCATCAGAGATGCAAGTGCAAAGCAGTGTAAGGCACGCTGAGGTAATCTTTGATGGATTCTAGAGTTGCTAGAACTGTATCCTGATGGCTAATAGATGGAACATTTATGTCTACTTGGAAATATAGGTTGGGAGTTTAGGCAAGAAATTGCTGTCTCATGGCCACTAGAACAAGATCAGGTAAAGAAGCATCCTAACCATTAAAATCTAACTCACCAATACCTTTTGCATGATGTAGGTGATAGAACACCTACATACGGTGAATTGATTGACCTTCTTGACGATTCCGAAAAGAATTGTTCATTGAGTGATAATGTGTCGGACATCCTTTACTCCTGGAATAAGCATTGGATGTTGCAAACGATTTCATGCAACTGATGCGCATTGCTGCTCCAACGAGGTCATCATTAAGGGGTCCCAGTAAGCTCTGTGGTTCGCCGCTCACACGCTATCGAAAAAAGAAGTGGATTCCTCGTATCCGAAACCTGGGTAAGCAATTCTTAGCAGTTACTAACAGGATTTTTTAGAAAATGAATTTGGAGGGGAGGGGGGAGGAATAGGGGCAGGTTGTTGAACTTGAATCTAGTTCACACTGTTGTCTATTTCAGGAGGCAACACTATTTCAGGGGGTTCCCTCCCTCCCTAACCTGGATGATAGACCCTTTCCCCCTAATCCTACAGGTCCACCTGACAGAGTTCCATTCCCTGATGAACTTTATTATTACGGTCTGAATGAGAAGTTACTGGCCAAAGTTTTCCATTATGTGCAAGCTCAAAAGAAGGGTTCTCTTCCTTGGAGCGTACGAGGAGTTCCCAGCATGTTGTTTTATCAGCAGTTGCATCGCTACATGAAGAAATGGCCTCTAAGTTCCTCTTCAACAAAGACGGCAATTGGAAAGGTTTACATCGCCATCGATAAGAATTTGCAGGATAAAGGTTATCAGCCTGATAATGCTTACTGATTTATTGAGCGAACTGTTGGGTCAAAACAACCTCCCTCTGCAACAATGAAGTACGGCTTGAAAGAAAAGCCTTGCAAAAGGATGTAGTGAGTGTGTGCAGAAGTTGACCATAAATTTCAATATGATGAAAAGAGAATTAGACCATGCACATCAAACTTTAGAAAGCATCATGAAGAGTATATATACGATAATGGATGATCTATAGCTGTCAGTAGTTCATTACTTGGTTGTTGCTATTGATTTTTGACTTGCTAAGCAAGTAATAAGAATATTTGTTGGTGAGTACCTTACCTTTAGGTATGGAACAGTTCTAATTTTCATAGTAGTTACACCTCCACCCAGTACATTCCATTGTGTGAAGGGAGGACAGGGTTGCTTTCATGTTTCATTCATGGAAGTTATCGCTTAACTTCTACCTATTGCATTGTTACTAACCACTTGTTGCCATACTCCTGCTTTGTACTTATTGTTGCAAGGATATTCTGCACAACCCTGTAGTTAGTTGCTATGCATGCTCACATGAAACAAACCACCCACTAGAAGATACAATTTGTAGTGCTGTGGTTAGATAATGCACAGTCATTGCACAGGACAGTGAAGCAAAGTTCCAGGGCATAATGTCTATCCTAATGTGACGTGCTTCTTATGAGAGGAAGCATCGGTTATAGATCAGGCCAGAACCATTATATAATGGTAGCTGAGAAGTTAGCCAAGTTATAATTATGTATACAAAAAAAAATTAATAATTACATGATTTGTAAGTTGCCCATTATCAAGTCCTGTGTCAAATCAAAATGACATGACTCATCTTCTTCGTCATATGCTATTTCATATAGTTTAGTCACTAATCTGTACCATTTCTCTTCACATGTCTCTTCCAGTTCGAACTTGTGACTAATGGATTTGCCAACTAATAAAAAAGGGTTACTAATCAAAGCTGAGTATTCTGGAGGCAAGCTGTTTGCAGCTATATGTTCAGCCAATTCCTTAACAAGGTCATTGATTGGAAGTTGTTTTCGGGACTGACTAAAAGTAATTTGAATTTTTTTTTTTAAGTAACTTCTTTCTTATATTCACTTGGGTTTTCAACAAAGTAATTTTTTTCTTCTTCTTCTTGGAGATACTGATCTGCTCCTTATCAATGTCTGAAATAGATTGATGTAGTTCTTCTGATGTAATCAGAGCTCCTCTAAGAGCTTATCTTTTTCTACCTGTGCTCTTTGAAGAAGTGCCTGTCTTTGTGTATGCACTTGAATAAGCTTATCTCTCCTTTGTTCAGCTCTTTTCTGATCTTTCAACTTTCCAATTGCCGTCTTTGTTGAAGAGGAACTTAGAGGCCATTTCTTCATGTAGCGATGCAACTGCTGATAAAACAACATGCTGGGAACTCCTCGTACGCTCCAAGGAAGAGAACCCTTCTTTTGAGCTTGCACATAATGGAAAACTTTGGCCAGTAACTTCTCATTCAGACCGTAATAATAAAGTTCATCAGGGAATGGAACTCTGTCAGGTGGACCTGTAGGATTAGGGGGAAAGGGTCTATCATCCAGGTTAGGGAGGGAGGGAACCCCCTGAAATAGTGTTGCCTCCTGAAATAGACAACAGTGTGAACTAGATTCAAGTTCAACAACCTGCCCCTATTCCTCCCCCCTCCCCTCCAAATTCATTTTCTAAAAAATCCTGTTAGTAACTGCTAAGAATTGCTTACCCGGGTTTCGGATACGAGGAATCCACTTCTTTTTTCGATAGCGTGCGAGCGGCGAACCACAGAGCTTACTGGGACCCCTTAATGATGACCTCGTTGGAGCAGCAATGCGCATCACAGTTGCATGAAATCGTTTGCAACATCCAATGCTTATTCCAGGAGTAAAGGATGTCTGACACATTATCACTCAATGAACAATTCTTTTCGGAATCGTCAAGAAGGTCAATCAATTCACCGTATGTAGGTGTTCTATCACCTACATCATGCAAAAGGTATTGGTGAGTTAGATTTTAATGGATAGGACGCTTCTTTACCTGATCTTGTTCTAGTGGCCATGAGACAGCAATTTCTTGCCTAAACTCCCAACCTATATTTCCAAGTAGACATAAGTTTACAGCATGTTCCACCTATTAGCCATCAGGATACAGTTCTAGCAACTCTAGAATCCATCAAAGATTACCTCAGCGTGCCTTACACTGCTTTGCACTTGCATCTCTGATGGCAAAAAACAATAGACCCGGCTCTAACTATGGTCACGCACAAGCAAGGCCTCCCCCTAACTATAAATGATGCGAGGGGAAAACTACCTTGCTCTGCAGGAAAATTGGGCCCATACAAACCACAGAAATTGCCCGCTTTTGGATGACTGACCAAAGTACAAGGGATTTAGCTCTACTTAGCACGCCAAAGCATCACTATTTAACACTTACACACACAGCCAGTGGACAGAAGAAGCACTGCGCATCATTTAGACCAAGATAAGATTTTTTATATTTTGTTGAGGGTGGACCTCAATCTAAATGCGCGAAAAGCTGGAACTAATTTTTTAGCCTGCGGAGCTGAAGAAGACTGCAGGGTACAAATTTGTGTTGGATTTGACATTCACCTAATGAGTTCATATTGTTGGAACTGTGGAGAATTGGATTCTTGAATCTTCATTTTTTGTGTTGCAGACCCTAACATATACCGGTTAGAGTCTCACTAGCAGCTAATGTTTCTCTCAAACCGCCAGGACAGTTTGACTTCAGACGCCCGGACGACTGGCCGAGGTGGAAACGCCGCTTCACCCAGTACCTCGAAGCCACAGGGCTCAAGAAAGAGGACGATGCCAGAAAAATCAGCACCCTCCTGTACTGCATGGGGGAAGATGGAGATGATGTACTCGCCTCCACAAGTATTAGCGAGGAAGAGAGAGAAAGCTACTCAGAAGTGATTCAGAAATTCGACTCGTTTTTCGGAGTAAGGATCAATGTGATTTTCGAACGGGCCAAATTCAACCGCAGGGATCAGGCTGAAGGAGAAAGCGCCGAGAAATATCTTACCTGCCTTCACAGTCTTGTAGAGACCTGTGAATACGGAGCTCTAAAAGAAGAGTTGCTGCGAGATAGAATCGTAGTAGGAATCCGAGACAAGGCCCTGTCCGACAAGCTCCAGATGGATGCGGGTTTGACTCTGGAGACAGCCAAGAAACTAGTACGACAAAAAGAGGCCGTGAAAGAACACAGGCAAGAGTTGCAAGGCAGCAAGGCTGCCATTGAAGGTGTTAAACAAACTTGGAGGAGATCAAAGAAACCATATGGCAATAATCAGTGCAAGAAAGGAGGAGCTAGTAGTCCCCACAAACCTCACCAACCTAACAGATGTCTGAGATGTGGTAAACCCAGGCATTCAGCCCCACACAAGTGCCCAGCAATCAGTGCTACCTGTTATAAATGCCAGAGAAAAGGACACTATGGTAGTCAATGCCTGTCTAAATCAGTAGCGACAACATCCCAAGTGTTAGAGGCAGATTCAGAAGAAGATAGCTTTCTTGGAGCAGTAGGAACAGGTGAAGACACAACCTGGACAACCCAGATACAACTCCAGGGGAAAAACGTCAAGTTCAAGATGGACACCGGTGCAGAGGTCACTGTAATTTCTGACACAGTCTTTCATACCCTAAAGAAGGTCAAATTGGAAAAACCAACCAGACGCCTCTATGGACCAGCTCGACAACCTCTGGAAGCTACTGGTCAGTTCACAGGAACTCTGAAACGTGGCAGACATACCTATAATGGTCAAATTTATGTCGTAAAAGACTTGCACAACAATTTGCTTGGTCTACCAGCCATTACTTCTCTGAAACTCATTAAGAGAGTTGGTGCCACAGGAGTGGAAACACCATCCATATGTGAGCAATTTCCCAAAGTATTCAGTGGACTTGGAACTCTGGGGGACAACTACACAATCAAGTTAAAAGATGAAGCACGCCCTTATTCTCTCTACACACCTAGAAGAGTGGCCTTTCCCTTGCGAAAGCAGGTCCAGGAGGAACTTAACCGAATGGAGTCAATGGGGGTAATCTCAAAGGTGAGCGACCCCACCCCTTGGTGTGCTGGCATGGTAGTTGTGAGGAAGAAATCAGGAGCTGTGAGAATATGTGTGGATTTGAAACCACTTAATGAGAGTGTTTTACGGGAAGTCCACCCAATACCCAGGGTAGACGAGGCCTTAGCCCAACTTTCAGGTTCTACAGTTTTTAGCAAGTTAGATGCTAATAGTGGGTTTTGGCAGATTCCATTATCCCCAGAATCCCGTCTTCTCACTACATTTGTGACACCCTATGGAAGGTATTGCTTTAATAAACTCCCTTTCGGCATATCAAGTGCCCCAGAACTGTTTCAGCGAAGAATCAATGCTATCCTTCAAGGGTTAGATGGGTTCACTTGCCTCATGGATGACATTCTAATTTTTGGCAAAGACCAGGCCGAACATGATGCCCGGTTAAGAAGAGCTCTAGGAAAGTTGGAAGCTGCAGGAGTGACACTAAACAAGAAGAAATGTGTCTTCAGCCAGCCTAAGGTGAAATTTCTTGGTCATCTGATCAGCAAAGATGGCATCAGAGCTGACCCAGAGAAAACCAGAGCCCTGCGAGAGATGGAAGTCCCAAAATCCATATCAGATCTAAGGAGATTCCTAGGCATGGTAAACCAACTTGGGAAGTTTTCCCCACACATTGCCGAACTAACTCAGCCGTTACGCGAGCTACTCAGTGTTAAACGAGTGTGGCTCTGGGGACCGAATCAAGAGACAGCCTTCCAAAGAGTCAAGGAAGAGCTTTCTAAACCAACAACATTGGCACTCTATAATCCCCAAGCAGAGTTGAAGGTGTCCGCCGATGCTTCGTCATTTGGCCTGGGATCCGTGTTGTTCCAGCTGGAGGAGGATGAATGGAGGCCAGTGGCATTTGCTTCCAGGTCTTTATCAGACACCGAGAGAAGATACGCCCAAATAGAGAAAGAAGCTTTAGCAATGACATGGGCATGTGAGAAGTTCACTGATTATCTTCTGGGACGAAAATTCCTGATGGAATCGGACCACAAACCACTCATACCACTCTTAAATTCAAAACAACTGGACAGTCTACCACCACGTGTTCTGAGATTCCGGCTCAGACTGGCAAGGTACGACTACACAGTACAACATGTTCCAGGGGTAAACCTTTATACAGCAGACGCCCTGTCGAGAGCACCAATAGCTGGAAGTGAAAGTGAGGATCTCACATTTCAGGAGGAAGTGGAGACATTTGTGGATACCATTGAACAGTTACTCCCAGCCACCAAACAACGTCTGAATACCTACAGAGATGCACAAGAAAGAGATCCAGTTTGCCAACAAATCATCGAGTATTGCCGACAAGGATGGCCAGGAAAGGATTCTGTCAGACCAGATGTTGCTCCATACTGGAAATCTAAAGAGTTCCTGACTGAGTGCAATAGACTATTGCTGTATGGACACAGAATTGTGGTTCCAACATCTCTACGCCGTGAAACTCTGCATAAAATTCACACTGGACATCAGGGCATTGAACGATGTCGAGCCAGAGTAGCCGAATCTGTCTGGTGGCCAGGAGTAAGCAACCAGATTGCTCAAGTTGTCCAGCAATGTGAAGAGTGTGCGAAGAACTATAAACCTCACAAGGAGCCACTCAAGACAACACCTCTGCCAGACTATCCATGGCAAGTCGTCGGGACCGATCTATTTGAACTTAATGGGAAGAACTATCTCCTAACAGTTGATTATTTCTCAAGGTACCCAGAGGTGACTCAACTTAAAACCTCCACTACATCAGCTACAGTGATTGAAAACCTGAAACGAGTATTCTCCCGACATGGGATTCCAGAAATAGTTCGAAGTGATAATGGGCCACAATTTTCATCAAACGAATTTGCTCAATTTGCAAGCTCATATGAGTTTAACCACATAACTAGCAGCCCAAGGTTTCCTCAGAGCAATGGTCAAGTCGAACGTACTGTCAAGACTATGAAGCACATGTTACAAACATCTCAGGATCCATACTTGGCTCTCTTGAGCTACAGAGCAACACCCTTACCTTGGTGTGGCTTCTCACCAGCTGAGCTGAGCATGGGTAGGAAAATTCGTACTCCTATCCCGCAGACAGATAAACTTCTAGTTCCAGAGTGGAAGTACCTGGATATGTTCCGAGAAAAGAACAAGAGGTTCAAGGAAACTCAGCAGCAGAACTTCAACAAGCGACACCGAACCAGAGAGATGTCGCCTATACCAGATGACACAGAGGTGTGGATTACCTCAGAGAATCAGCCTATCAGAGGAAGAGTTATTGTACCAGCCCAACAACCAAGATCCTATATAGTTGACACATCATCTGGACAAGTACAAAGGAATAGAAACCATCTGAACATTGTTCCTGATCCTGCCGAAATTCCAGAGACACCAGCTGAGGAAACCCAAACCCAGACTCATTCACCTAAAGTGATCATGACTAGATCACGAACTGGTACAGCCATAATCCCTCCAGATAGACTGGCTTAAAATGGGAGATGTAGCATGACTATGTTAATTATCACTAGTATTCATTTATTAAGTGTAATCATTAGTACTATTATTTCCTGTTTGTCAGTATTTATACATATGTGATTTATGTCAATGATCAGTTGTTGAGTTGTACAATATTATTATTATCAAACCGAGAATAAGTTCTAACTGCTAGTAGTAAACGAGCCCGCTAGCACAAAGATCGCTATAATACTTCCACAAGAGGTAGCTAGCTATAAATAATATTAAAATTTGAATGGATTTCAGTTGTAATTTTTACTCAATTAACTGTACCATTACAATGGTAGCTATCTGCTGCTATAAGCATAGTGATAGGATTACGTATTTGATGTCTTTAGACTGATTATTGAAACACAGTCTTAGAACCTATTAGTTCTATAAACTTTATGATAGCTAATTATAATAGTAATATTATTATGGATTTAGTGTATGTTCCATAGCTACTATAGCTATACTGCTAGTAATTCAACACTTGCTTTTCATTGTAGTCAAAAATATAAACAGTTTATTATCATGAAAACTGTAACCACAAAACAATTAGATTATTAGCTAATAGCTACCTTCAGGAAAAAAATGAAACTATAGGTTCTTATTGCTCAAGCCTACTTAGTGAAAAATCTCACTATACTATGTAAGCATTATTCATCATTAATAATAACTAATTAAAGTTGGAGATAAAATTATGGAAACCTTAGAGCTCATGATAGGCAATACAAGTTAGGGACTCATTGAGAGCTCTAGCTCCCCACCCTCCACTTTAACAGGTGGGGGTCAGAGTTCCCTCACCACTAGGCACAATGATGAACAGGTCATCAAAAATAGTTTTATCTCATTAAAATTTTTGTACAGTCACATTACATACACACTAGCTCCTCCTTTCCCTCTAAATGTTCCTGCAGCAACATATGGAGTTGTTATAAAATTTAAACTAGAGTCAAGAATTATTAAACTGTAAGAATTATAAAAACTACTTTTATTGTGTATAATTACATAAAAATTAATTATAATTAACTATTCAAGTCTAAGCTTCTAGCTGGTGAAATGCAACTTCAAACAGTATTAGAGGTGTCTCTTACAGCTGCAGAGGACAGTTGAGTTTTTCCAAATACACCTTCTCCCCTAGGATCTCTATAGAGATCTATCATCTAATAAGTACGTAATCTCAAAATAAAAGACACATTGGAATCTGGTCTACTCTCTCTTGTAGGGAGGCTATAATATTATACCTTTATCATGGAGGTTAATTCACACCAGATAATACACTTTTACCTTATTTCAGAAAGAATTTATCTGAGATTCATAGCTATCTACCTAACACTATAAAAATTGGCCTCACTGTGTAAACATTACCTTTGTAAACAATATTTATTTATTTATTTATTTATTTATTTATTTATTTATTTATTCATTCATTCATTCATTCATTCATTCATTTATTCATTCATTCATTCATTCATTTATTCATTCATTCATTCATTCATTCATTTATTCATTTATTCATTCATTCATTCATTCATTTACTTATTTATTTATTTATTTATTTATTTATTTATTTATTTATTTATTTATTTATTTATTTATTTATTTATGGTGTGTGTATAATAATAGTTTATGTGCTTATTTCTATTATAATAAAGGTGAATCAATGTGCAGATTATAACAATTATATAGGTACATACACTTTTAGTCATCTCAAATCATTAGTAATGAAGATGATGGACATTCACACAGGAAATAATAAATTATATCTGGTAACTTCTACTAACTCTCACACATACACATACTCAATACTTTTGCTCTAAAATAATAGCTATATAGCTAGGTGGAAATGTTTCATTGAAAAACCAAATTCAAATGCATCATGAACCACAAACAACTTGATGTATGCTTAGCCCTTTTCATTTTTCTATCACTTTCTCTCTACAATAATTATAAGGACTGACCTTTGGGATGAACAAGAAAGTCAAAAAAACTGTGGTGGCCAACATAATTCCTCCAGTAAAAACTGCTTCATTGGAAATGAAGCAATGGTGAAAAGATAACTATACACATGACTACCATAACACTTGTGGTAGTATAGACTATGAGAGTCATTGATTTGAAGTCATTCAAGGCCTTTATCTTCACTTTCCTTGTGATGACTGTCAGGATGAAGGCTGCTACTTGAAGAGAAGTCATGTATAGAAACTCCAATCCTATCCACACAAGAGCTGGTAGATTTGAAAAGGGAAAACATTGATAGACACAGTTGTTGATCCTAACTCCATATTCCTATTGTAGACAAAATGGTATCAATGATTAGCTACACATAAGCTATTACAATTATCTGGTTCTTCTTGTATACCAATCTATGTAAAGAGTCTAGATTATTAGTTATTACTTGATGCCAAAATTTTCACCTTAGTAAGATTTCATGCCAACATTTAGAAGTATTATTTCAGCAATGAACCAACTAATAATATATTTTTTAACAAAGTGAAGACACGACATAATCCTAACTGTAAAATTAAATATTGACCAAACCCTTTTTTACTACAAGCCATGTAATAAGATTCTGATAAATAAGGACATCATTATAATAATTATTACTTACTGACATTCCTGTTGGTCTCTCTACATCAGACGTTAGTGTTGGCTTAGCTCTTATGTAGGGAATGATGTAGGAAAGAATAACCAAACAGAAAATGATGCCTACAATTATTGATGTTCCTAGAAAGAGATGCCAGTCCTTCACAGCCTATGATTAAGGAAGGATTTTATTATAGTGCAAACATGCATGCAGTTCCAAATTTGGGCAGAAATAGAAAAAATTATGGATCATAACTGATTTCCAGTACATTATTTTCTTATGAAATTCAAGTACGTTTTACTATGCAAGATACTATGTGATAGGTACATTCAGAATGAATCCAGATAAAATGAAATTGAAAATAATTCCATATATGGTAAATATTTATCTACTCCCTTAAAATTAATCCAATTTTTTTCTAATATACTGCAATAGAAAATGTAACAACAATATTTAAAAATGTATGTCAACCAAATTTAATTTGGAGCACTGTGTTAAATAGGTTCATTATGAAATTTTCTTCACTATAAGCTAAGTTTGTAATAATATCTACTTCCACAAAAATTTCACAAAAATTTCACATAATTGAAATTACATAGGAAATACATTACTAAACACTTGTATGGGAATAAAATGTTACAAAACCAAAATGTAACAGCAATACAGGGGTAATAACAAGTTACTGGTACTCAGATACTCTAAGGTGGGACTTTATTGCTATTGTTATTTTTCCTGTAGCTGTTTCTCCCTTTATGTTGTAGGTGGCATTCTTTTAGCAATCAAAATGACAAAGAAACTCAAACAAGAAACTCAAACAAGAAACTCTTGCTATAAACTCAGTAAAAGCCCACCTTTTTAATTATGATGTCATGAACCATATAATTATTTTTTAAAATAATGATGTCATGAGCCATATAATAATGATGTCATAAGCCACCAAATTAGGTGGGTAACAGCATAACTGACCAAGGTCACTTCAGATGATGTTTTAAAGCATGTGAGTGTTTAGATAATGAATTTAGCAACTGATTGAGCTCAATGTTAAGTGAATTTTTGTGGGAGTTCTGACCAGAAGCACTTTTTGATAGTGCATGCCAGGTTGTACTATATACGTATATTAACTGTACATTCCATGACTCTCTTTTTGTTCTGTTCACATAAAGCTTATTGGTGTACATAATACTACTGCCCAATACAATATTAATAATTGTTTATTGATGTTCATTATCTGCTTCTTTCCTATACCTTCTCTATTTGTTGTCCTCTGTTACATGTGTCACGATTAAGAACATGCTTATTACATCCACATGCACAATTACATAGGGTTCTGTGACTGTAGCAAAGGTTTTATAAAGGAAATTATTTGGTAAAGGTTTTCCATGTAAGGAGGAATGTGTTTGATAGATGCATTTTGAACAGCTTATAGTTACATGACAACAGCACTACTAGATAAATCTAGAAGCAGAGATATTTTAAGTCAGAGATAGTGGCAAGAAGAATGACTACACATGCACTCATTATATCTAACCTTTTTATTTGGAGCTGGTTTATGGAATATGTAGTAAACTCTCCACATCTTCATCAAAACTGGAGCAAAGCAGAGTACATACCCTACACATGTCATTAATGTTTGCCCCTATATGAATGATAATGTACATAAATAGGGGCTATATAGTGTGGTAATGGAATTTACTTACATTGCAACGAATAATAGTATTGGATAAAGTTGGACTCTGATGAAGAATGAAATGAAAGAGCACAGAGGTATAAAGAATAAATGTACCCAATATTACAAGATTTGGACTTATCAGTTTAACTATCCTGTGAAAGAGGAAGATTAATTCAATATGTTAAGACATCACATTACTATAACGAAATTATACCATCTATGGAATTGCTTACTATTAAACACACACACACACCTTCTCTTCCGGAATATAATATTGAAGAGTAAACAGATTATAGAAAAGATGATACCCAGGGATGCAAAGATACAGTAGGGAATGACCAAAGCCAGAGGTTGGACACTAACATGCTTGAGAGGTGTGCCATCTGATGGAATTGGACCTGTTGGAATAACAATAACAACTTCAATATTAATATTTTACAACTATGAAAACACTATAATTATTTTAGTATTGTTATTGCACCTGATAAAATATCTAATGGTTATAATAACATTATTATTATTATCATTATTATTACTGTTACCTCTAAAAATATCATTTTCATTCTTTAGTATTTCAAAGTGAGCTCTTTCACCATTGGTAACAGTAACTCGTGCAATCAATTCAAAGCCAGTATTACCTAGAAAACATTGATGTAGCTGGTGAAACAAGTTGTAATTCAAAGTATAGCTACATAGTTTACTTTGACTTTGATATTGATAGATTCCCATGATATTAACCATTCTATAACCTTGTGAATCAAATGAAATTTCTCCCTGCATTGAAATAATCAAGATAATAATAATTAGTTATTTTCTTAGTGAAAAATGTAGTGAGTTGATATTCACAAAGATTATTACAAATTCTTTACGTGATAAAATTATTTGTGCTATTGGTTTCATCAACAGCGAATCTGGTGTCAATGAATGCATAAATAACCAGTAGTTTAAAAAAGCCAATAATGGTGGGGTGCATTCCACCTCTCTTGTTCACAGTATCTCTGTCACTGCATTAGCTATAAGACTATTACCAGAGAGTCAATGTTATACTTAATTACCGTTAATCCATATAACATGAGATTTTGAATCTTTTGGCGTAAAAAACATCTTGAGAGAGATGATTTCTTTAGTTCATTTTCCATTTCACAGAAGGACCAGTCAGGTGAGTTATTGCTCCATCCAGCCAGTGTATCATTAATAGCTTGAGACAGAGCTAGAATGGCATCAATTGCATAGTAGGAAAGTGAGGAAGAAACTGTTTGTGTTTCCTCAATATCTCCTATACTCTATGGAATATCAACAATATTATATTAGTACACTGGAGTACCTCAAGTATTCATTATAGTCAGGTTTTTGGACTTGCAACTATTATTGCCACCACAAAAAAAGATTCTATTATGAAATGTAACACTACACCCTTCCTGTGCACTAAACCATGTGAGAGTATAATATTTTCCTATCAGTTATGTACTGCGTTGTGTGGAAAAGTGTACATACACTGTCATGACTGAAAGGAAATGTATAATAATGAACAGAAAATAGAAATCTCTCATTCCCATTACAATTATTATTATTATTGCTACTGTTAGTGTTGTTGTTCTAAAATTCATAACACCAATTAAGATGAATGTAATAGCTTTGACAATAGACGTCAGTCTAGTCACATTTACTTTGAAGTTACATGGTACAAATCTCATTATAATAGTATGCCCAGTAATAGTATAATAAAGTATACATTGACCTTATCGACTAGTATTAAGCTGTCATTCCATATTGAGCTGTTAATAGTTGGTAATAATGTGAAAACTCCATCCATAAACTCAGCCAGTTGCTCTCTATTGCATGTGACATTAACTAATCCATCAAAATCTCTAGCATATGTTATCCATACATATCTTGGGAATAACATATCAGCACTATAGGCCTGTAGATAATAATAATCAGCTGTTATGTACATACATGTCAATGGATTTTGATTATAATTGCAAATAATGTGTTTTTGCTGTGATATTTTCCCCATCTGCTTTCATGAGACATAGCTACCCTTCCCATACACTCTATCCTGGAAAATATACTAGATTATAAACACTGTCTTGCTATACTTAAAGTGTTATGTAAATATATAAGTTTGAGAGATCCTTTGGCTTCCTCACCTCTCTATAATTATGAATCTCTGCTGACTACTAAGGGAAAGTGTTACTGTGTTACCTGACACATATGTTGGACCATAGATGAGAAATTTACATTCAGGAAAATGATTCTTACATCTTCAGGCTAGAAAATAATAATGAAAATTCTTACAAAATGATTTGTCAGCTACCACTAAAAATTAATGAGAAATCCAGTTTTAGCCTCATAAAAATCCCCACATTATAATTGGCATCACAAAACCCATGCTTTGTTTATACAACACCAGAAACTTCCTTGTCAGTTAATACAACAGAAGGTCTACATTACTTTTATCTATATGTCCTTTGAGCATTGTGAAGGAGAATTAATGTAATGAATCATAAGGATATTATGACGTAGCTTACAGTGTCCAATAAATTCTCTCCTGTGTCTGCTTCTTCAAATAAATTAATATTATTAGTGCCTCCAAGATTCATCTTCATATTTCTTACCACCTGAAATGATGTATTATATATTATTATCACATGTACGTAACAATAATGCTAGTATATAGATGGTATAAGATTATTATGCTACATTGACAAGTCATGCATATGTACGTATATAATACATTTTTCATTCATTCAATAGATCTGACCATAATCTCTTCTCATAATTATTATAAATGATGAATAAATTATGTATCTGCATGGTTGTACAATGTGGTTGTCACCAGATTGAAACCCACACATTACAACCTAATATACTCATATAAAGGCTCTATATGGGGATGTAAGATACATGTACCATTATCACATGGAGATGGGATGGAGTAATAATACATGGCAGTTTCAACAATCTTGAACCTTAATAGGTCATTTGAAACCTCATTCAACAAGCTAGCTTTAATCATACTGAACTATGTTTTTAGAAATGAGTGTGGGCAATGTACGTAGGCCTCTGTAAATTTAATGTATAATTTCCATTCATCAATCACTAAAAATTTCATGCACACAGCTTGAAGAGAGTTTTTACCAAGGCATTGCATTAATAGCACTACACAGCTCTAGCACAAATTAATCTTTGTGTATAGACTATAAATCATTGCATCAGAATTATTGTGCCATGAAACCAGTCCTAAAATTTTGTAAAACTGCAAATAATAAGGTACCTATTGTGTCTGCTCTTCATATTAAGGAAGATATTAGGAGATAGGCAAATGTATACCATATCAAATTACACTGCTTACATCAATAAAGAACCTTTCTGTTCCTGTTACGATAAACAAACGGTGCCATCTAAACCGTTGTAGGAATGCAATGATTGTCTGTGCATAGGTACTTGGAGAAGGATGGATACTGAACAAAGCCTGTTGGTAACTGATATTGTTAGAATCATTGAAGAAATTATCCAAAGAAGTAGGCGTGAAATGAATCTAGGACCATAAAAGTATTGTAATTAATGTGTTAATTATTACAATATTTATAGCACACATCAACATTATTTCAGGGCTATTTCAGAATTATGGTAGTGGATGGAGTTAGGCTAGATTTGCTTAGTAACAAGTGGTCCTCTACTTCTATGGCTTCTTGAGGAGATAAATCATGATTTAGTGTGATTAATATCTATCTATTGACTATTAGTGCACTTGCACATTGTTACATTTTGATTCCCCTATAATACATTCTTATTAGTCAATGAAAGAAGGAACCTTTTGGGGAACATCTGTCTTTATGTAGTATAACTCATTGAAACAGATGTAAGTAATAGGCATGACTGAAGCCATGACCCATTAATGCACTCCCTGATAATTATAGTAATGAACAGTCAGAAGCTCAGGACCTGGTGCTCCCCTATGCCTCCTCTTTAAAAAATTTGAGGAGGGAGGGGGGGGGGGGGGGGGTGTACATGCCCCCATGGCCCCTGTGCTTCCAGCACCACCAATGATAATAATAATATGATACATCAAGGCAAGAGGAAACACACATTATAATTTAAGTGTAGGTAGGTAACTAAAAAGTTCCTAAACAAGTAAAGTTGAAAAAATGTAGCTGCACCTGAACTGCATGTAAGCTACACAATCCTGAGTCACTATGTAGCTAGATACATAACAGACTAGCTAACTGCTACTACAGGTAGCTACATAAAAGAAATATCATTTTAAAGTGACTAGCCTCATTCACCTGCACTTAGTGATTTTGGGATGATATTTTACCTGTTAGCAATTAGCTAGTCTGTTATGCATCTACATAGTGACTTAGGATTGTATATCATGCATGCAGTTCAACTGCAGCTATGTTACCTTTTTTTTTTTTGCTTTACTTGTAATAGTTGTACACTTGTACTAGTTATCATAATAGTAATTAGCTAATGTGCATTTTATTGTATGACCATGGAGTTTTGATTAAAGTACTGTAGTAAAGATAGTAATAGTAGTAGTAGTAATAGTAGTGGTAATGTATTCACAAGACTTCATAATATGAAAAAACATACCAGTGGAGTGAAGTTAAACATTCCTTCTTCATCGATTTTCTCTGACAGTGATTCACTACAGCTATATCCCATGACTACAGAGTTAACTTCTGAATCACTCAATATCTCCTCCAATAAACTTGCAGTTACAGGACACTGCGGTATAAAATTAATAATTATTATTAGTTATAATAATGGCTTTAGGTTGGACTTGTATATACGTAGCTTCTTTCAGCATAAGACTTATCCTAAATCCTCTATGTGCTAGATATACCTATTGCTATTCTTGGAAAGAGGAAACCCCACTACATCACAGTTTATGGTTTATATATCCCTCAGACACTGCATGGGTGCCTAGTCCTTGTATTCCCTGTGTAGCATTGTAAGGTGAGTAACTCATAGCTCATAATTATGGAAATATGTAATTATCATTCACACACACAAGATAAGTAGCTAGGCTAGCATTATCTTACATGTCAGTGAAATGTTCAGAATAATCTTTGCTCTGTCTGCTAAGACATCTACGTATTACTATAGCACTTGCCTCTAACATGTTGACATTTCCATAAGAGAGTGAGAGGCCAGATAGCAGGGAAGAGCTGTTGTTGACGCTCTCTAGGGCTAGGTTGACTGCAGTCATGTCCTCCTGATTTACTCCATAGACTGGATCCACTGCGGTGGTCAGTGCATACTTGAATGCTCCTTTGTCTGAAAAAGTTTTCAGAGCTAGGGTGAATAGGAAGAAAACAGCGCCTAATAGCTTCATTGTCACAAGAATGCAGCACAACGTACACCTACTAATTTTGATGTCTTTAGACTGATTATTGAAACACAACAGTCTTCTCTATAAACTTTATGGTAACATAGTAATGATATTTCTTATGGATTTAGTGTATGTTCCATTTAAAGGTATATAGCTACTGCTAGTATTTCAACACTTGCTTTTCATTGTAGTCAAATAGAATGTAAACAGTTTACTATCATGAAAACTATAACCACAACAACAAATTATAACCATAACAACAATTATTATAGGTCAGATTATTGGCTAGTTAGCTACCTTCAGAAAAAATGGAACTATAGGTTCTTATTACTCAGCCATAGAATATGCCTACTCTGTGAAAAATCCCACTTTAGCTATTATTCATCATTATTACGTAATAATTAAAGTTGAAATTAAAGTTGGGGATAGAATTATGGAAACCTTAGAGCTCATGATAGGCAATACATGTTGGGGACTCATTGACAGCTCTAGTGCTCCACCCTCCACACCCCTCACCTTAACAGGTGGGGGTCAGAGTTCCCTCACCCCTACTTTAAAGTAGGCACAATGATAAACAGGTCACCAAAAATTCATACATAGGTACTTTTATATTAAAATTTTGTAGAGTCATATTTACATACACACTAAATGTTTCTGCAGCATATGGAACTAATATATAATTATTATTAGCTACTTTTATTGTGTATAGCTAATTACATAAAATTATTCAAGTCTAAGCTTCTAGCTGGTGAAATGCGACTTGAAACAGTATTAGAGGCATCTCTTACAGCTGCAGAGGACAGTTCGGTTTTTCCAAATATACCTTCTCCCCTAGGATCTTTATAGAGATCTATCATCTAAAAATAAATGTACAGAGTAACCTCTGAATAAAAGACACATTGGAATCAGGTCTACTCTGGAGGCTATAATATTATACCTTTATCCTGGAGGTTAATTTACACCAGATAATGCACTTTTACCTTATTTGAGAATGAGATTCTATTGTAGCTATCACCTAACACTCATCAGGTCATAAAAATTACCCTCACTGCATAAACTTTAATCATTACCTTTGTATACAATATTATTTATTTATTTATTTATTTATTTATTTATTTATTTATTTATTTATTTATTTATTTATTTATTTATTTATTTATTTATTTATTTATTTATTTATTTATTTATTTATTTATTTATTTATTTATTTATTTATTTATTTATTTATTTATTTATCTATTTATTTATTTATTTATTTATTTATTTAAATTTTATTTATTTATTTATTTATTTAAATTTTATTTATTTATTTATTTAAATTTTATTTATTTATTTATTTAAATTTTATTTATTTATTTATTTAAATTTTATTTATTTATTTATTTAAATTTTATTTATTTATTTATTTAAATTTTGTTTATTTATTTATTTAAATTTTGTTTATTTATTTATTTAAATTTTATTTATTTATTTATTTAAATTTTATTTATTTATTTATTTAAATTTTATTTATTTATTTATTTAAATTTTATTTATTTATTTATTTAAATTTTATTTATTTATTTATTTAAATTTTATTTATTTAAATTTTATTTATTTATTTATTTAAATTTTATTTATTTATTTATTTAAATTTTATTTATTTATTTATTTATTATTATTTGGGGGTGGGGAGTGGGGGGTGTAATTATTCCTATAATAGCTTATTTCTATTGTAATTATCCTAATAATTATTATTATAGATACACATCTAGAATCATTATGTTGGACATTCACGCAGGAAGTAATAATTAATTTACCATTATTTCTGATAACTTCTACTAACTCTCACACAAACACACAGTCGATACTTTTGCTCTAGGATAATAGCTATTATAGGAGGAAATGTTTCATTGAAAAGCCAAACTCCATCCTTTAGCTTCTATACCTACCATAATAATAAGACTAGAAAATTATTCCTCAAAGATTAATAATTAGCTAATTGTGGAAAAAAATATAATATCACTTTCATGCTCTTGAACATTCCTAGTCCTATATACAGTATTTCACAAGTTGTGACTTTTTAGTTAACAACTGGCATTGAAGTGAAGAGCATCATGAACCACAAACAACTTGATGTCTTTCTATCACTTTCTCTCTATAATAATTATAAGGAGAGTCATTATTAAGGACTGACCTTTGGGATGAACAAGAAAGTCAAAAAAACTGTGGTGGCCAACATAATTCCTCCAGAAAAAACTGCTTCATTGGTAATGAAACCAAAAAATGGTGTAAAGGTAGGTATACACATGACTACCATAGCACTTGTGGTAGTATAGACTATGAGAGTCATTTCTTTGAAGTCATTCAAGACCTTTATCTTCACTTTCCTTGTTATAACTGCCAGGATGAAGGCTGCTAATTGAAGAGAAATCATGTATAGAAACTCCAATCCTATCCACACAAGAGGTGGTAGATTTGAAACAGTATAGCATTGATAGACACAGTTGTTGATCTTAATTCCCAATTCCTATATATTGTAGACAAAATGGTATCATGGATGATTAGCTACACATAAGCTATTATCTGGTTCTTCTTGTATGCCTATTCTTGTAAAGAGTTTAGATTATTGGCTATTACTTGTACCAGATGCCAAAATTTCACTGTAGTAAGATTTCATGCCAACATTTAGAAGTATTATTTCAGTAATGCACTGACTAATGCACACCTATAATATTCCTTTTCAATAAAGTGAAGGCATGGCCTTATTGACTCAATCCTGACAAAATTAAATATTGACCAAACCCTTTTTACTCTAAGCCATGTAATAAGATTCTGGTAAATAAGGACATCATTATTATAATTATGATAAGAAAATTTTACTTACTGACATTCCTGTTGGTCTCTCTACATCAGACGTTAGTGTTGGCTTAGATCTTATGTAGGGAATGATATAGGAAAGAATAACCAAGAAGAAAATGATGCCTACAATTATTGATGTCCCTAGAAAGAGATGCCAGTCCTTCACGGCCTATAGAATTTTACTACTTACTGTATATACATACCGTGTCTCTCTTTGTTCTGTGTACGCAAAGTTTATTGGTGTACATAATTATACATAATAATATGTAGAGGACAGTGCTAAGGATAAGGTGTGAAGAGCAAGAACACTAGAATACTGAACTGTTGCATTTACTCATTTATTATACATATCAACTGCCTTAAGTCACTTACTGTTTATTTAAAACATTCATTTCTAATCATTGCTCATGCTCAATCACCTTAGCTACACTATTTGAATGTGTAAACTTGTTGATAGCTATATAAAAAAGAAGTGATAAAAAATGTGAGAAGTGTCTCTTTTTCTTTTTGGTATAAATATCACTCTCAATAACTCTCTCTCTTAAGATTACTTGCAACCTTACAATATACTACTGTCCAACACAATTGCTTGTTTATCGATGTTCATTATCTGCTTCTTTCCTATACCTTCTGTGTTTGTTGCCCTCTGTTACATGTGTCACAATTAAGAGCATGCTTATTACAGATTACTTGCACCCTTACAATATACTACTGTCCAACACAATTGCTTGTTTATCGATGTTCATTATCTGCTTCTTTCCTATACCTTCTGTGTTTGTTGCCCTCTGTTACATGTGTCACAATTAAGAGCATGCTTATTACATCCACATGCACAGGGTTCTGTGACTGTAGAAAGGGAGTTATATCTAACCTTTTTATTTGGAGCTGGATTATGGAAGATGTAGTAAACTCTCCACATCTTCATCAAAACTGGAGCAAAGCAGAGTACATACCCTACATTTGTCATTAATGCTTGCCCCTATATTATAGAATGATAATGTACATAAAGAGGGGAGTGAAATACCACTGTTGTATTCGTTAACTAAAACTAAAACTAAAATGGATAATAGTTCACTAATTTCTTCACTAAACTAAACTGTAGTTCACTTACTTGCCAAAACTATAACTAAACTATTTACATCATATTGCACCAAAAACTAAACTAAAACTAACGAGAGCAGAGGTTGAATCTAATATTAGTTGAGCACACCTCCAGCTGATAATTATTGTATTAATGTTTGTAGTTAACAAGCAGCATCATCCCATGGAAGCAAAAAATTACATTTCCAACTAACTTAAACTATGATTGTATAAGTTGATTGCCCCAAAATAGCTACCATGGTCTTGGAACTAAAACTAATGCTAGGCTCTTGTAACTAACTAAAACTAAACTAAAAGAAATACCAGGCTCCTGTAACTAACTAAAACTATACTAAAATGTTGTAAGATTCCAATAACTAATTGAAAACTAACTAATAGTCCAAAACTACTTACTAAACAACAGTATGAAATACAGAGCTACTTATTGGCACATTGCATGGATGGTAGAAAGTGATTTCATAATATCGATGACACATTGCATGATGTCCAGACTATTGTCCAACAGAATACTTTTCATGCATGCAGGAAGGGGAGGAAGCAAGGAAAGGTTATAATACTTCCAACATCATCACAAGGCCTCGTATAAATAATACAACGAAATGACCTACTTTGTGTAAGTTTGAATTTTGAGAAGCCTTTAATTAAACAGATTTGCCTGTTGGATTGTATTGTGGAAGAAATATTATTAGTGGATATTTAAGCTTGTTTTCTGAGGTTCTTAATAAAATATGAAGAAAAGGGAACGTGATTCTCTCCCTAAAATTAACTCTATATGATAGTGTGGCAATGAGATTTACTTACATTGCAGCGAATGGTAGTATTGGATAAAGTTGGACTCTGATGAAGGATGAAGCGAAAAAGCACAGAGGTATAAAGAATAAATGCACCCAATATTACAAAATAGTTGAGGTTTGGACTGATCAGTTTCACTATCCTGTCAAGAGGAAGATTAATTCAATATGTTATGACATTACATAACTATAACGAAATTGTACCATCTATGGAATTGCTTACTATTAAACACACACACACACCTTCTCTTCCGGAATATAATATTGAAGAGTAAACAGATTACAGAAAAGATGATACCCAGGGATGCAAGGATACAGTAGGGAATGACCAAAGCCAGAGGTTGGCCATTAACATGCTTGACAGGTGTGCCATCTGATGGAACTGGACCTATAATAATAATAATAACAACTACTACAGTATTTACTATGACAACACTATTATTATTTTAGTATTGTTATTGCACCTGATAGAATATCTATGGCTATGATAGCATAATAGTAACTGTGATTATAGTTACCTCTAAAAATATCAATTTCATTCTTCAGTATTTTAAAGTGAGGTCTTTCACAATTGGTAACAGTAACTCTTGCAATCAAATCAAAGCCAGTATTACCTAGAAAACATTGATGTAGCTAGTGAAACAAGTTGTAATTCAAAGTATACATAGTTTACTTTGATATTGATAGATTCCCATGATATTAACCATTCTATAACCTCCTGAATCAAATGAAATTTCTCCCTGCATTGAAATAATCAAGATAATAATTAGCTATTTTCTTAGTGGAAAATGTGACAAAAAATAGTGAGTTGATATTCACAAAGATCATCAAAAATAATTTATCACATTTACTACAAATTTGATAAAATTAAATCTGAAGTATCTGTGCTATTGGTTTCATCAACAGCTCCTCTCACAAGTTGTTGTGTCAATGAATATTAATAACCAGTAGTTATTATAGTTCTTAGTTTAAAAAGGTCAAAAATGGTGGGGGCACGCCATCTCTCTTGCCCACTGTAACAGCTAACTGCATTAGCTATCAGACTATTACCAGAGGGTCAATGTTATACTCAATTACCGTTAATCCATAAAACATGAGATTTTGAATCTTTTGGCGTAAAAAACACCTCGAGAGAGATGACTTCTTTTGTTCATTTTCCATTTCACAGAAGGACCAGTCAGGTGAGTTATTGCTCCATCCAGCCAGTGTATCATTAATAGCTTGAGACAGAGCTAGAATGGCATCAATTGCATAGTAGGAAAGTGAGGAAGAAACTGTCCATGTTTCCTCAATATCTCCTGTACTCTATGGGGTATCAATAATATATTAGTATACTAGAGTATTTCAAGTATTCATTATAGTCAGGATTTTGGACTTGCAACTATTATTGCCACCATAAACAAAAATGTTATTATTTATGTAACACTACACCCTTCCTGTGCACTAATGTGAGAGTATAATATTATTTTCCTATATTATTATTAGAAGGCTATACTGCATTATGTGTACATTGTCATGACTTTAAAGGAAAGGTATATAAGAAAATAGAAATCTCTCATTCCCATTACAATTATTATCATTACTGCTACTGTTAGTGTTGTTATTCTAAAGTTCATAACGCCAATTAAGATGAATATGTAATAGCTTTGACATTGAGTCACAATTACTTTGAATTATATAAATAGTATACCTAGTACTAGTATAATGCAGTATACACTTACATTGACCTTATTGACTATGCTGTCATTCCATATGGAACTGTTAATAGTTGGTAATAAGGTGAAGACTCCATCCATAAACTCAGTCAGTTGCTCTCTATTGCATGTGACATTAACTAATCCATCAAAATCTCTAGCATATGTTATCCATACATATCTTGGGAATAACATATCAGCACTATAGGCCTGTAGATAGTAATAATTAGCTGTTATGTACATACATGTCAATGGATTTTGATTATAATTGCAAATAATGTGTTTTTGCTGTGATTTGTTTTCCATCTGCTTTCTTGAGACATAGCTACCCTTCCCATACACTCTATCCTGGCAAATATGCTAGACTGTCTTGCTACACCTAAAGTGTTATACAATTAATCTATAAGTTTAAGAGATCCTTTGGCTTTCTCACTCTCTATAATTATGAATCCCTGCCGACTACTAATGGAAAGTCTTACTGCATTACCTGACACATATGTTGGATCATAGATGAGGAATTTATATTCAGGAAAATGATTCTTACATCTTCAGGCTAGAAAATACAATGAAAAATTAATTCTTACAAAATGATTTGGCAGCTACCACTAAATGAGAAATACAATTTTTAGCCTCATAAGAATCCCCATATTATAATTGGCACCACAAAACCCATGCTTTGTTTATACAACACCACCAGATACTTCCTAGTCAGTTAATACCACAGAAGGTCTACATTACTTTTATCTATAGGTCCTTTGAACATTGTGAAGGAGAAATGTAATGAATCATAAGGATCTTATGTATGTAGCTTACAGTGTCCAATAAATTCTCTCCTGTGTCTGCTTGTTCAAATAAGTTAATATTAGTGCCCCCAAGAATTAGCTTCATATTTCTTACCACCTGAAATGATGTATTTTATAATTGTAAGAATAATGCTAGTAGATACATTGACGAGTCATCCATAATACATTTTTCATTCATATAATAGATCTGACCATAATCTCTTCTCATCAATATCATTACATGATGAGTATCTGTACAACGTGGTTGTCACCTGATGGACACCCACATAGTTACGTATTACAACCTAATACGTATACTATACTATACTCAGAAGAGTTGTAAGGTACATACATGTACTATTAATACATAGAGATGGGATGAAGTCAATGATACATGGCAGTTTCAACAATTACTTTGGTTATTTTGGATATAGGAAGAACCTGATTAGATTAGAAACTTCACTAAAATCTCATGCACTAGCTTGAAGAGAGTTTTTACCATGGCATTGTATGCATGCATTATGTTCTATAATAACACTCCACAGATCTAGCACAAATTAATCTTTGTCAGGGGGGCAGGGGGAGAGGGGGGGGGGGGGGGGGGGGGCTCCACCAGCCCCATTTATTTTACCACTTTGGCTAAAGAATTTATCAATAAACTAAGTTTTTGGGACATTTTTAGTTGTTTATATTTTATTTTTCACAAGAAAACCTCACACATGCATGAATATACCATGCATAATAATTATAATTATGTTTGTGTTTTTAATCTGGGAAACAGTACTAAATCCTCACACAACACGTTATTACATATGTATAAAATTTTCCCCACTTTTTACTTGCTGTCTCCGCTTCTGTTTGTGTATAGACTATAAATCATTGCATAATAATAATTATTATGCCATGAAATCAGTCCTCAGATTATGTAAAACTGCACATAATAAGATACCTAATGTGTTTGCTTTCCCTATTAAGGAAGAGATTAGGGGATAAAAATATAGGCCAAATGTAGACCATATCAAATTACACTGCTTACATCAATAAAGAACCTTTCTGTTCCTGTTATTGTAAACAAACGCTGCCATCTAAACTGCTGTAGGAATGCAATGATTGTCTGTGCATAGGTGCTTGGAGAAGGATGGATGCTGAACAAAGCCTGTTGGTCACTGATATTGTTAGAATCATTGAAGAAATTATCCAAAGAAGTAGGCGTGAAATGAATCTAGGACCATAATAGTATTGTATCATTTATAATTAACGTGTTAATTACTACAAATCTATCGAACATCAACATTATTTCAGGGCTATTTCTGGCTAGTAACGACTCAACGAGTGTTCCACTACTTCTATGGCTTCTCAGGGAGATAAATATTCTAGTTAGTGTATAATAATAATTCATTCCTCTGCACTTAGCTAATGAGCAACTTTGTGATAACATTTCTCTCATGTAGCTACCTATAGTAGCAGTCAGCTAGCTAGTCTGTTATGTATCTACATGGTGACTTAGCATGCATCATGCTGCAGTAGTCATCCCTATGTTACCTTTTTTGGCTTAACTTATACACTTGTACTAGCTAGCTATCATAATAGTAATTAGCTAATGTGCATTTTATTATAATAATGACAATGACAAAGTTTTGATTGTAGTACTGTATATAAGAAGTAGTAGAGATAGTAATAGTAGTAGTAGTGTTTTCACAGGACTCCATATAAATCTTTCATTTTTAAGATAGCATACCATTGGGGTGAAGTTAAACATCTCTTCTTCATTGATTTTCTCTGATAGTGATTCACTGCAGCTATATCCCATGACCACAGAGTTAACTTCTGAATCACTCAATATTTCCTCCAACAAACTTGCAGTTACAGGACACTGTGGTATTAAAATAATAATATGTAGCTATAACTATTAGCTGTAATAATGGCTTTAAGGTTGGACTCCTAGCTTCTTTCAGCATTAGACTTAGCTAATGATTACTAAATCCTCTATGTGCTAGATATTATTGCTATTCTTAGACAGAGCAACTCCCCCTACATCTCCATTTATATATCACTAAGACACTGTGGATGCCTCTTGTATTTCCTTTGTAGCATTGTTAGGAGTTATAAATCATTGCTTACTATGGAAATAACATTTACACACACAAGATAAGTAGCTAGGCTAGCATGTCAGTGGAATGTTCAGAATAATTCCTGCTCTATCTGCTAAGAAACTTATTGCTATAGCTAGCACTTGCCTCTAACATGCTGAGATTTCCATAAGAGAGAGAGAGGCCAGATAGCAGGGAAGAGCTGTTGTTGACGCTCTCTAGGGCTAGGTTGACTGCAGTCACTGTGTTCTCTTGATTTACTCCGTAGACTGGATCCACTGCGGTGGTCAGTGCATACTTGAAAGCTCCTTTGTCTGAAAAAGTTTGCAGAGTTAGGGTGAAAAGGAAGAAAACAGCGCCTAGTAGCCTCATTTTCACAAGAATGCAGCACAGCGTACACCTTATAGCTAGCTATCTAGAGAAGGTTTAGTACCCCGCCTTCTTTTTAATTAAACGCCCACACATCTCTTCCTTGGAGCATAGTCTTCTGTCTGTTTCCTTTTCCTGCCACGGCTCAGCTATCCAGTTACAGTTGTCGTTTATTAGCTCAGAGTTAGTGTAACCACAGGCACTATCCTTACAGCTACTTGACTACTACCATAGTTTACATAAACCCATTGTTCTACTGAATGACTAGGTTAGTTAGAACATGGTTTGGGATGTCAGGCAGTAAAATAACACTTCATGTAATTTATTATAAATGGTAAATAGGAACTACTACACATGGGTCCTGAAATTAGATGGAGATGTAGCTGAAACAATGCTATGGCCTAGGACCTCCCATACTAGGATAAATAGGAGGTAGGAGGTGTATGTAAATAGCTAGCTTCCATGTGACTCATGTCTTTTAAATGAACATGTGATCCCCCGATGATTAGCACAATGTCATGTGACCTCAGTTATTATTCATGATTATAATAGTCTGCATTTGACTAAGTTAGCAGATAGGAGGTCACAATTTGTGCCCACACTCCACCCTCTCTACCTTATATGGAATGTAGAAAATTTCAATGAAACTCATATAACAATATCAGAGCAATATCATACTATTGACTCCCAGGACTCCTAGTTCATTTTATAATATCCAAAGAACACGAGAATGAATGTTATATCAATAGTGAAGGAGCTAATTCACTAATAAACTGAGAGCAATAGCTAGATGAATATTATTATTCACAATCACAATAATGAATATTGAAACCGAGCTCTGATCCAATGATATTTTCAAGAGCTGAGGGGATATGAAACTTTAGTTATGGACCCCTTCAACTACTGTAAATTACATGGACAGTGATATGGAACTTCATCATTAAAGTCCACTTGTACGTATGAATTTGGAATTTGGACAACTTATCCCAGTAATGTGGAACTACCTAAGAGCTGCAATACAGAAAATATAACACAGTGTTCAGTCATAATGTGCATGCCACACATCCTCACAACCCTCAGTATACTTTTACCATGCCTCAATATCTCCATTGACTATCTTTATTTTTGTGAAGTCCAATAAGGTGAATAGGGAACTGAGTTAGACCACATTACATTTACACACAATCTTCACATTCCCAAAGTCTTAGATAAACTATTTTGATCATGAATTATTTTCAGTTTGTCATTGAAGGACGGAACATATAAATAATATTTTTATTTTTTGGTCATTATAATTATTATACAAAATGAATTATAAAAATACGTATAGCTATACAAGTCCAACCAATAGTGTAATAATGTGTACACTAACATGACCACTTATCTGCTGACTCATCACAACCAACTAGATGTACTATTATTATACATAGCTAGTCTTGATTCAAGGTCACATGAGATAGGAATAACATGTCACACAAATTCTAATAACAGCTCCTCTTAACATAGCAACTCCTCTTTACAGAATATTATATAATATTATTATGGCAACTCCTATAGCTATAGCTACATAACTAATAGCATTTTCTATAGATTCAATGTAGCAATTCCATTAAATATCAGAGATGCAATGTTGCCAGGTTCATGGATTTATTCACAATCTGTGGATTTTTGGAGGAGAAAATTGTCTGTGGATGGATCATGGAGTTCTGTGAATTTTTCTGTTCATTGCTGATTTTGCACAATTACTTTTATGAAATTTCCTTCTAGCTATTAATAGTGTCTCTCTATTTAGCTGATTAGCAATGTAGTAGTAACCAAAGTAGTGTTATGTCTTCCAGCTCTATATCTGGGGGGCAAACATGGGGGTGAATCTTCAGCCCCACAATCATTGGGTCCGTGTTTACTCTGTGGATTTTTTAGACAGCAACCTGACAACACTGGAGGTGTGCATAAATATGAGAGAGTTTTTTTTTGGTACCCTATATTCCTCATGCATTAACCCTTTTGCTCCCTAAAGAATAATTATACGTAGATCAGTGTTTCTTAGTTTATTGCTACTAGCTAGAAACATTTTTTCTTAGCAATTATAGTATATTTTTTGAGGGAAGAGGGTGTGTGAGCATCCTTAAATACCTGTAGGTATAACATGAGGTTAGAGGACCACTGGACTTAGGCAGGTACTTTTTCTAATTATAAGGCTTCTGTCCTAATCAAAGAAATTTAAAGAGTGCATTTTGCTTAAAACTTCTGTCAGATACTAATTTGCATATACCCATAGTAGTTGAAGGAAAGCCACACACACTGTAGGCATGACACAGTGTCCACACCTAGCAAAATACCTTAGAGAACAATTATTAGGATCATAACTCAATATCTACACAACCTATAGCTAGTTAATTCATTTTTGGAATGTTCTCAATGAACTCTATGCAGCTACATTGAGATCTAAAGATCTAGGCCAGGTTGCTGTCTAAAAAAATCCACGGAGTAAGCAAGGACCTGATGATTGTATTCACACCCCCACTTTTGTCCTCAATATAGCTGGAAGACTCACAAATAGCTACTTTGGTTATTACGACATTGCTAATCAATTAGACGGAGGGACACTAGAAATTTCATATTTTTAGAAAAATCCACAGAACTCTACTTTTGGGGCCCACCTTGATCCATCCACAGACAATTTTCTGCTCCAAAAATCCACAGATTGTGGATAAGTCCATGAATCTGACAACACTGTCTAGGAGTAATCCCTCTCTGAACCCACCTCCTTCCTGTATTACCTCAATGTGGCTGCATATTATACTAGGCTAAGTATAAGGTTATTTCTACATATTTGTGGGTTTTGATTATCCTGAGGTCAGACATCTAATTCCCTTTTATAAAATATAGGTAGGAATTTGCTAAGTTATACTCTATAGACTAGCTAATGGTGCACTTCAGGATTCTGAGGTTCTATAGCACTAAAAGTTTGGGAATATTTTGACAGTGAAACCTTATATTAATTAGCTATAATAGTCATTATTAATTAGGAATCTTATTACAGCTATTGTGCATGTTACCCTAAAAATATGTGATCTTACACATAAAATCAGTGGTAATCATGCATATATATAGCTAACACCTAGTTATCACACAGTAGTTCTCTTATATTTTAGTCTTGGTGGTATATGCTAACACCATATCACCACTGATAGTATCACAGCAATGAAGGAAGGTGCTGCTAACAAATCTTGCCCCACTTCTTTATGGAAAGCAAGTTATATGAAAGTATGAATGGATACATCACTCACTGGGCATAGAATAGCTAATGGCTATACATGGCTACAACATAATACGAATATCATTAAAAGATGGGTAAAATTGGTAGTTTTAATTTAGATTAATCATTCCCTCCCACTCTAATAACTGTCAATGAGGACAAATGATGTGTTGGAAATTTGTGTATGTGGTAAAAAGCAGTTGTGTAGTTCACACTTGAAGAAAATTGTTTTGTTCTACATGAATGAAATTAATCTTGTATAATGATTTTAAACTATGAAATAGGCCTGGGGTTGGTTTATAAAATTTTAGCTGGTAAACAGCTCACAGCTCTTTTCAACATGGTGGTTACTTTTCCCACCTGGTGATTAATTTCAACTACCGTTTGGAAAGTTCATTCAAGAAAGTTTCCTGAATTGTAACTTGTTGGGTGGAGAACTATATAAAAGTAGGCTAATATTTTATCACAACCACCAAGTTTACATTCTACAACTGATAATCTTGATATAGATAATATATAGAGCACTCTTAGGGCGAACCCACGTCTCTTTTTTGGGGCGAAATCAGCTTGGCTTGGTTCCAACCGAGGCCCAGCATGCGCATGCGTACAGGTAGGTCATTTTTTGGCGGGAAGGCATTGTATCCGTAATTTAACTTGGAAACTTAGCTGCATACTTGCAAAGCAAAAATAAACGGATCAACAGACGGATTTAAACGCATGTATACAACTTCCCGCCAAAAGATTTCTGTTGGGGGCGTGAAATCGTTGTTTTTACAGTGAATAGCTTAGTGATTATAATCTGCTGGTGAGATCACAGTCTTGTAGTTAGCTACTTATTGAATTTCAACATCTGGGGTAAGTTGAAATCCTGTCCGAATGTGTTTTGGTGTCGACTTTGTGCAGTGTGGATTTGAATAGGTGAGTGAATAATAGCTAGTTGGTAATCTACTGTAGCTGTAACTTTTAACATAGGTTCCATAGGTTTAGGAAGATGATTTTCTATGGGGTGGCCAGCCCAGTGTTGAATGTGAGTAACATGGAACGCATGGCCATAAGGCTACAGTGAGGGAAAGGTTCGGGAGGGGCCTCTCCCACATAGAATGCATAAGAAAATTTCTCTGTTATATACAAGAAGTCAGCACAGGTGCTAGCTGACATCATTCTTAAAAAGGTCAAAGCTCATCACATGTAACACACAAAAACAAAAATTATAATGCTTTCCAAAATAGCTAGCTAATTGGCTTGACATGAATTAACAGAAACAACTATAGTTTTTAAATTGAGTTCATCAGTTTTAGATTGGAAAATGTAATAATAACAAAAATAAAATTGTTAAGTCTGCATTTAGACATAATACTTCCTAAATAAGTCTATCTTATGAAGGGAAGAAAAGGATTTTTTCGCAGTCACAGAAGTGGCAGGAAAAGTGAAATAAATCTTCAAAAGTTTGTCAATTTCACTTCTAATCTATGTGTTCACTAACCTTGAGAAGGCAATTTAGAAAAAAAACTGCCCAGTCTCTTCTGTCTTTGTGACATGATTGCAGCTGCAAGAAACAGGTCTGATCAACTGAGCTAGCTATTTTTAAGGCTTAACAAGCAATAAAATTGCAAGCCTGGCAACATTTAACTCAAGGCTCTAAAACTTTATTTACTGCTTGTGTACTTGTAAAAACTTAGTTGCAAGCCAGAATTTTTTTAGGATGGCCAAGGCCAAAACTTAGGGTGGCCAGGGCCACACCCTGCTTCCTATGCCTATGATATCAAAACTATGCATTGTAGTTACAGGACATTATAATTATATGCAATGCATGCTCTGCTGGGCATGTGAGTGCAAGGTGTGGTAAGCTGCTGCTCTATAGCTATAAGGTCAGTGCTGTGCAAGCATTTAAGTAAAGAATGCTAAAATGTAT
The DNA here is from genome assembly GCA_964016965.1 of Diacarnus erythraeanus. Lineage (NCBI taxonomy): Eukaryota > Metazoa > Porifera > Demospongiae > Poecilosclerida > Podospongiidae > Diacarnus > Diacarnus erythraeanus. The sequence goes on along the minus strand of OZ024671.1, from coordinate 4,300,148 downwards.
ACATCATGACACGTATATTACACAGTAAAAATTCATTTATTCCATTAACATGGGTGTGGTTGGGTGTGGTTATACTAATCAAGGGCGTGGTGATTAAATTATAGATGGGTGTGGTTTGTGTCCTTAAAGAAAAGTTGGAGCCCATGTTTTAATATTAACTAGGGTAAGTTAATCTATTAAGTTAGAGCTATTGGTATTTTACATCTATAGTCCTATAGACCGTGCAAGCATCTTAAATTTCGTTATGGTAAGGCTCTTTCGAAATTAAAACAACAGGAAAATTTGAAAAATGAATTATTAAGTAAACGAAAATTTCAGGAAATAAGGTACTTCTAAACTTCTTCATGTACTAGCTATTAATATTTAGACATCAACAAACCAACGTATAAAGAGTCACCATTAATAAACAGGGATATAGAGGATAAAAAATGTGCAAAGTAAAGGGAAATAATAAATATTTAATAATAATAATAATAATAATAATAATAATAATAATAATAGTAATAATAATAGCAATAATAATAATTTTATAATATTATAAGGTAATGTTTATAAACAAGTACTCATTTTAGTGAATTTTATTGATTGGTTAATATCAAATTGAAGGTCTACAGGGTCAAAGGTCATCAGAGAATTGCATGTTTGGATAAGATTGCAGCTTAGTTAGCTATATATAATATAGTATCAAATAATTATTGTAGCTAGCCAAGTCACTCTTCATATCTAATGAAGGGAAGGTACTTGAAGATATTAATGTTGATTATCTATTAATCTTAGCCTATTCTAATGATTCTCCTCCAAATTGCTATTCAATCAAAAATATTATAAAGACTCTACCTACTTCTCAATGAAAGTCACATTGAAGCTTGATAGATGTTTCTATAGTCTTTTAATGGCCTTGCTTACTGATGTTAGAATGTAATGAAAATATTTTGTAGCAGCCCTGGATGGTTAAATTAATAAACTTACCTTACGAGAGACCATACAGGTAATTAGACTTCATGACACTGCCACTATTCTAGTTTAAAAATCTCTTTACAAATATAAAGGTAGCTAGTTCAAAGTCTCAAATGTTGAATAAATAATTTTGGATAGAACAAATGTCTAAGCTGTCCACATCAAAAGAGCTCTCTGGCTTTGAGGAAAAGGCAGTTTTGAATGCTGCAACAACTTTGAGATGAAGGTCAAATTTAGAATTGAAATAGTTGCATGCTATCTAAATTCATATGAGTGAATCTGAGTGAGTTTGTATTATAGCCATAGTGCATTACAGCAATGGTAGCCTTCAGTTCACTTATTGTTTCATGTAAACGGGTCCCATTTCTTGATGTTTGACTATTTTAGAGTTCAATGTGTATAACAAAGACTAGTTGAATGACAAACTATCTCTAAATCTTACTAAAAATAAAATAGCAAAAGAGAATTTTTGACATTAGATTAATCCAGGATTGATATCATATCTTAGGATTTTTCTTTTGTCTTTAACCACAAATTTTTTTTTTTTTTACAGTCCTACAGCAGAAGCGGAAAGGTTTGTGTAGACACCTCCATCCTACCACATCTCACTCCAGTAAGTGAAATCCTAGTGTGTGTCAGTAAGCTAATATGTGTGCAGTTGTATTAATAGCAGAGCCTCCAACTTGAAGTGAATAACTTCAGTACAAAAAATTGCTCACTTTCCATATTTTTGTAGCAAATTCCATAGAGCTAGCTAGTTTAATGACCTGCATCATTCTTAATCATTATTATTGTTATAAGACACACACCTACGTGTGCAGGTATCTTGTGATTAATAATGATAAAAAAATAGACTAGACTATGAGCTAGAATTGAGAGTCTTAGCTATCATAGTGCTTGACAGGAGACACTGGAACAAGCTATAGCTATATAAAACTTAATAACAATGCACCATGAATTAACTGACAATAAATATACTTACTGTTTTTATCACCTATTTTGAGGAATATGAACTGTTTAGACAACTCTTTAAGCCTCTGGACAATGTTATTTCACAGCTGTTGTGTTAACTAGCTATACTTCCGTATAAATTGAATCAATTTCCGTAGTCTGTATTTATAGGTGTAAATCCGTGTAAAAATACGGATAAATACGGATAAATCCGTGTGGTTGGAGGCTTTGTAATACGTTGTGTTATATATGTGATAGTACTTAGGAAAACCAGACATGTCGAGCAAATAATTATTTTCCAGAATAGCCACTTAAAGGCTGAAAACTAATTATTTTACCTATACATATTTTTTACTTGAGTTGAATCTTCGGCCCTTGGGCTACCTCCACGCTAAGTTTGAAGAGTCAGAAGCCGTTCTAAGTAGCCAAGCGCTTGGTTCAAACTCAGCTGTCTCCTACTAACCGATACTTAACTAATAATCTTTTATCGCCTTTTTCTCAATAATGAACGCATAATGTCTTTTACAAGGTGAGAATTGTAACGCTTATAATTAAGGAGTGGCTTAAGATCTGGCCCCATGTAGAGTATCAATCAACACCTACAGAGCTAAACTAAACCACTATGGTAATAACTCAATTTTCAATTTTTAAGCCACATGTCTAAGTACTGTCACATATAGCAAAATCATGTCACTTATTTTTAACAGCTGAATCATGGCAGAAAAAATGGAAATTGAGAATGAAGATGAGCCAAGACATGAAGAAATTTCAGTGAGTGATGATATTATATCATGTAGAGTTTAAAATATCTAAGCAGAAAACTGTATACATGATATGTTTATCTATGAACCTATTTAAATACACTTTATAGTAGAATGTAAAGTTAGACAGAATGTCTCTTTACTGTGTGACCCCTCCACTCCAACCACCTAAAATGAGAACACATTAATTTGTATACAATGGAATCTCTCTATGTACCTGAAATGAGGATACCTCAGTATAGATTGGAATCCCTCTATTCCAACTCCCTAAAATGAGTACATCTCTGTAAACAATAGAATCTATTCTAACCATCTCAAATAAGGACACCCCTATATTTGGACACTTGAATATGTTCCTTGTGTATTTGGAACTTAACCTGCCTAAATGAAGCCATGCACCCGACTTTCACTTTGTCCCAAGGTGTCCAGATAGAAGTTTCCACTAATTTCCAAAATGTTAATAATACTGATGATAGACTATAAGGGTTGAAGTGTCATCAGTTCTTTCTTAGCCATCCAGTATGTTGTCTTATCTCTTGTAATGTAATAGGCAGCACAGAAAAAATTCTTTAAAAGTGCACTGTCACAATAGCATCTGTATACTGTATTATCGGTATACTGTATTATCGATTAAGAAAAGCTATTTCATTTATCATATCTTAAACTCTCATTGAAGTAGCTAGCAATCAATAGTAGTTATACCATTTGTGGTGGACTCTGTTATTATAATACTGTGTGTTGTGATAATTCTCTGCTGATTACATAGCTAGTGGTTACTCTAGTGCATCCTGTTGGTTCTCACTTCCTTGGGATTTTCTTAGTAAGTCAGCTGCAGCAAAATCAGAACACCAAGCTATATATAATAAATTAGACCAATGTGTAGCACAATCTATAAATCCATATATTGGCACCCAATCTACAGATTGTATTTCCAATAATCTTTTTGTGCTACAGTTCAGTACAACTTTGTATACAGATAGCACAAAAATTCTATACAAAATGCACAACCTGTTTATTACAAATTATGACTGGACATAGCAAAAAATTATGCTTATTTTACATACAGCACTCATTACTTACCACAGCCTTTACATTATAAAGACAGCCTTAATACAAGTGGATGAATGTCCTCACACTTCTTATGTTACTATATGCCAAAGAGTGAGCAAGGAGCCATTAATTCTCTCCTATGTGAGAATACAGAAGCAAAACACTTCCACTTTCATAGTTATCATCTGGCATGACTTGGCTATTGGTATGAATGGTAACATTTTCCCATTTTCAATCAGATAGGATCTGATTCTGCTCTAATCTCATGTAACATTGCCTGGAGAAATTCCAAGACAAAGGGAAGTCGCTGTTACCATGGTAAACAGCCCACAGTCTAATGGACATTGTTGATGTTTTAAGATGTAACACCATTTGCTTGTGTATTATTTGTAACACCACATGCACTCTGCCAGTAGAAATAATATGTATAATGGATAGGATGTTAGTATATGGACTTATATATTGTGCTACACATTCTAATAAAAGAACAAAACCTATTAGCTATGTATAATTATTATTTACTGGATGTGGTAATTAGGATTAATAGTGAAAGCTGTGCAAGTTAGAAGGGAGTAATAGCATGAGGCGAAGCCGAATGGTGTTTCCTTTTCTACCTGCACAATGAGAGCTATTAATTTCAAACACCACAAACCAGACGTCCTATTACATATATTCACAGTACTGAAACCATACTACCGTGTAGTTACACTAGACTATAAACCTAGCAACATGTCTTCCAGCGATATGGATCCAATCAGATTACTGTACAAAGCAAGCTCAAGGTAAAGCATTTTCATAGGTTAGTATCAAAATAATAAATACGAGCTTCTATGGACCATTTATGTGCCACCTATACTAAATAATATACAGTTAAACCCTCTGAACTGACTCCCTGAAATGTGGACAACCCCTGTACAACGAACAAGCAAGAAGGCACCAATTGATCTCCATTAGGAGCTAATACAAACTTACCCCTCATAGCGAACACCTCTTAACTCTGAACAACGGACACTATCACTTCACTCTACAGTACAAATTAACCTCTTATAACGGATATGATGCCACACCCCTTGCTGATTACTGTAATTTTTAAAGAGCAATTCTTTTAACAATGATCACTAGCTTGGAGTTTTTCTATACTTTCCTTCATCCTGTCTGTGTAGGCTTTAGTAAATACTGGGCACTTCAAGGCCATAGCCAGCACCTCTGTTCACTTTTCCATCGGTAACTTCCACGAAGCCTTTGTTTATTTCCCTTCTTAGAAACATCAAGAATGTAGATACCAAGTAATAAGGTACATGGCCAACAATCTCTCTTTCAGGACAGCAACTGCATGCATGTTCATCGCAAGAGTTCCCAGGCGTCCTCCTTAACAGCAATCATTGGTCTAGCTGAGGATCCCAGTTTTCCATATAGGCATAGTAGCCTCTGTTGTAGGAATGTACTTCTACCATCTCCAAGTTTGTTGTGGTGACTTGGCTTGTCATCTTTGGGTACTTACTATAAGATAAGTATTTGCATGATATAAATCATAATGTGTTCACGTGCACACATGGTACAATTTTCCAGCTGCATTTTTTAAATTGTTACTAGTCTCTCTTATCATCTTCAGCATGAGTAGTAAGAATCAGTGTGCTAGTACTGCACTGCAGTGTGCTAGTAGTACACTGTACTTGTGCTATATAGACTGTGATGTGTATTTCTGACTCTCCATAGCATGCATTGTATTAATAACACAAAAATTAATACACAACTTTACAAAAGACGTTACAAGGTGTAATGGGATGATCTAGAGCTGTAATGGTTCATAGCTAGCTGTTAGCTACATGTTTGAAGCCTTTTTTTCCTCAACTCCTCTACAAAGGACAAAACGGTGGGTCCCAAGCATGTCCTATCAGAGGGGTTTAACTGTATAATAATAAACTTGGAGGAAATTAATCACAAAATGCAATCATTGTAAAATAGCATAGACAGAGAAAGCAGTTTTGGTTAAGATGGTGGTATAGTGAGAGGAAGAATATCAATAAAAACTAAATGTGTGGGTCTATCTAATGAAGTGCTAGTAGCTGGTAAAGAATACACACCATAAGAAAGATTTTACTTCTATCATTTAAAGAATAGAGACATAATAGTATCTAATTGGTCTGTTTTTCTTTGTACACATGGTAGAGCATGACTTCAGTTATGGTTAATCTTAGATAAGTCTTCATGTGCTGAAATCTTGTAATCTTGACAAAATATCTGCATTAGCATTATCTTTTCTTTTCCGATGTTCCACTGTAAAATTCTAAGGTTGCAACGCTAAACTCCATCTGGTGAGTCTTGCATTTTTTACCTTCATAGTCTTGAGCCATGTTAGCGCTCTATTATCTGTCTGTAACAAAAAGTATTTCCCAAGTAAATAGATTGAGAAAGCTTTCACTGCCAATAGTATTGCTAAACATTCTTTCTCAATAGTTGCATAATTTTTCTCTCTAGGTAGTAGTTTTCTGCTATAGTAAGCAATGAGTTGATCATTTTCGTCACCTTGACTTAACACAGCTCCGATCCCTTGATCAGATGCATCTGTTTGTAATTTGAATGTTTTACTAAAATCTGGATTCTTGAGCATCACAGAGCACATGAGATCTTTCTTTAACTTCTCGAATGCAGACTCCCCCTTTTCCAATTTGATGACCCGAGTATGTACAACTTTCCATTCCAAATGAACATTTCTTGAGCTTCAAGGTAAGTCCTGCTTTCTGTAGTTTCTGAAACACAGTCTCTATGTTTTGCAAATGTTCACCCCATTCAGTTCCATAGATTACTACATCATCCAGATGAACTTCTTCACTTCCCCATAGCACGGTGTCCATCAGCCTTTGGAAAGTTGCTGGGGCTCTGCTTAGCCCAAATATCATTACTCTAAATTGCAGTAACCTAGTGAAGACTGTCTTTTCCTTATCTTCCTCAGCAAGTGGCACCTGCCAGTATCCTTTGCCAAGTCTAATGTGGTGATATACTGTGACTGTTCTAGCTGCTGTCATAAGTAGCTGTATTTATATCCTGCACTTCGCTTCTGTAGTATGGTAGCTCTTCCTCTTCATCTTGTATCAAACATGCCTTTTCACTTTCTTCTGATTCATGCCATTGAAAAAGCTTCTTCCTACCATAGCTTAACTGAATTTTGTAGTTAACTTGTCCTACTTTCTTGGTAATAGGGTAATGTCCTTTCCATTTAACGAGTAGTTTCTCGGTTCTGGTTGGTAATAACACTAGAACCTTGTCTCCTACATTCAGGTTTGTCTCTCTAGCCTTTTGATCATACCATGACTTCTGCCTTCATTGAGATTTTTCCATATTCTGTCTAACTATTTCCTTGGACTCTTGTAATCGATCATATACACTGTGTACATAACTCAGTACATCGTCCTGGCCATCCTGTTGTTCTCCTATCCATCCCTCTTGTAATGCATCCAGTGGTCTTCCTACATCTCCTAATTCGAATGGACTAAATCCTGTTGATTCTTGAGGAGCTTCACGAAAAGCAAATAGGCCATTATGGCACCCATTTATTCCAATCTCTTCCTTCTCTATCAATTATCTTTCTCAACATTTGTTTCAGAGTTTGATTGAACCGTCACCAAACCATCGGTTTGAAGGATATAAGGAGTAGTTCTGATGCTTTTGACTCCTAACACTCAATATAACTCTTGCAACAGGGCTGACATGAAATTACTCCCTTGGTCGGTTAATATTTTTTTCGAAACTCTATGACTTGATATGATTTCTATCAACTGCTACTGCTGTGGCAGTAAATTTTCTAAGGGGGGAGGTATTGCTTCAGGGTATTTAGTAACATAGTCACTTAGTACTAGTATATACTTGTGTCCACTCTTTGATCTAGGTAATGGTCCCACAATATCCATTGCAAAAGGTTCTCCCATAATTGGTAAATTAACCAATGGTGATTTCCTAGGTTTCTGTTTGGAACATAATTGACATTCTGGACATTGCTTGCAAACATCTCTAAAAACTGTGGGCCAATAAAATCTTCTCAATATTCTCTGAGTGGTTTTATTTATACCAAAATGTCCTGATAGAGGAATGCTAAGGGCTAATTTTAGTACATTTACCCTATACTGTTTAGGTAGTACTAGTTATTCATACTTAGCATCTTTTTGATCTCTGGGCTTCCAACTTCTTAGCATAATTCCATTCTTCTCTATTATTCTGTCTGGCTCTTCTTTCTGCTTCCATTCTTGTATTTCCTGGTCTTCCGACTGTAGTTGTTGGAATGTTGACTGTTTAGAGGCTAATTGCCCAACTCTTTGAGCTCCTATCTCCTAATTGATTGAAAGTCATCTGCAAACCTCTGAAAATCTCCCTCGACACCGGGCTCTTCCTTGTGATCAAGATATTCTTGATGTAGGTGTTTCTATTGAATTTCCCTCTTGGATCTCTACACCATCTTCACCAATGTCTTCAACACTGGACTCTTCTTGCTGAGAGTCTAGCTCTGTAGTGTTTAATTTTGGTGCTGAGGCTGAAAGAGTCTCTGCTAACAGTGTGACAATTCCTCCATCCCATTGCTCTTCCTGTTTCTGTTGCTCCTCCAACTCTAGTCTCTGTTTCTTTTGTGCTCTTGTTTCTACCACTAATACTTGTTCGTCTGAATTCTGTTCTAGACGTTTGTAATGTTCTTCCTTAGCTAATTTTCCCCATATCAATTGGTACAATGGTAAATCTCTTCCCAAGAGTACTGTGGCAGCTAGCTTGTCCATTAATGACACCTCTCTCTGGTACTCCTGACCATTGATGTTCAGCTTGACTTTTACTAACTGGTTCCTTGCCATAAGCTGTTCTCTGAGTTACATATTTACCTAGCAGACATTCCTTTGTGACCAAACACTTCCTTACATATATTCTGTCACATCCTGTATCTATTTTCATTCTAACTAATGCACTTTCCTCTACACTTCCCATATATGAGCTGTGCTTCCATCAATTCAAAGGTTTCAGCTCTACAATTCTTGGCAATATGTCCCTTCTTGTTACAGTTATAAGAAGTGATATTACTCAAATAGTCAGGTCTGTTGTGAGCTCCTTCTGATTCTTTCTTTACAGTGGGTTTTCCCTTGAATTTTGAGCTGTAAGAATGCTCCTTTAGTGAACTCTTTCTGTCTGGTGTAGGCTTGTGATTGTCCATAGAGTGACATTCCTCATAAAGGCTCATATATCTAGCTGCTTCCTCTGGAGTTGTTCGGTTTCTCTCCTGCACCCATTCCTCTCTGTCTCATGTAATCCCCACATAATTCCCTCTACGTAGATTTTATTTAGTAATTGTTCCATATCCTCCTCTGGTTCAAGCCATTTATCTATCATCTTGCAATATTTCTTGACATACGCCATTGGAGGCATAGTGTTCTCTTTTTAAATTATCTTACTTGAGTTCTTCGATCTTCTGGGGTAAGATTGAAATAGGTGAACAAAGCTGTCTTCAGGTCATCATAGGAAACTTTAGTCAAGCTGATTCCATTACATGCTTCCATAGCTTCTCCATGTACACTTCCAACACATCGTATAGCGGGAAATTTTTGAGGGGAAATATCTTTGTGGTTTTCAATAATCAAATTATTTTATTGGTGGGAAAAGTTGTGGTTTACAGCTTTGTGCCATCTCAATTAAACGATAAAATTAAAAGTTGTGGGTAAAACATTCATTGTTTTATTCTAACCACAAAAACCACAAAGATATTTCCCCTCAAAAATTCCCTGCTATACGGTACTCTACCCATCGATCTTTGTCAACTCGAACAAGTTCCATCTTTGATTCAAACTGATGTAAGAAACTTCCAATATCTTCTCTGTTTTTGTAGTTTGGCATCTTTCTTGAATAATCGTTCTTGAGGTTGTCGAGGTTCCCAAAGTTGGTCTATCATCCTATTCTGTACTTTCAGTATCTCTTCATCATGCTTGATCGCCTGTTGTCCCGTGAATTCAGCTAACTGTTGTATTGCTCTTTCCATCTCTGTACTTTGTAATTGAGGGGTAAACACAGGTACTTGAAAATCTAATCTTTTCTCTGCTTCCCACTTTCTGTATGGTTGTTCTTCTCACTACTGCTTGTTAAAGGTCCTTAGACATCTAGAGTTATTAGCTTGGTGGTTTTCTTCCACACAGCTGCTTATTGGAATCCCACTGCTGCCACCAAGATTGTGGTGAGCTTACTCAAGCTACTCCAAAAAATAATCTTTCTTTGATAAATAAGGTTAAACTACAATAACGAGTTTAGTTAGTAAGTCGGCACTTCTACTAAGTCTTCAGCCTCTCCTCTTTAGAAATACACCCTTGTGCCGGTGCTAGCTCTAGCTCTGCTCTTCGCTCAGTCTCTTTTTATATCCTTCTCTATTTCAAAAAATGCCATCTCTTTGGAAACTAGTTTCCCCCTCGACCTTCTGGAATCTTCCATATATTCTGATTGGTCAGTCCTCCACAAGGCCTGCATGGGTCTGCGCATTTCTCAGCTTTTAGTTCTCTTAATTGGAAGAAAAAATTCACCAGTGGGTGTAAGGCTAGTCCACCAACCTGAGACCTCAGAATAACAGAAAATTTAGAGTAACCCAATCTTGTCTGTTATTCAGTGTAGGTATTAGAAAGCAGGAATTTTAGTGTTAGCTATAGTATAGCTGCTCAGGACTAGATACTAACAAACTATAGAGAGAGTGAATTATTATTATAGAAAAGCTTATTGAAATCGCATGAATCATAATATACAGAATTATAAATTGATAATTATAATAATACCACTATACTGTTAATTTTTATTTACATTATATATACAATGTGTGTGATATCATAAATAAATGTTACAGATGACAGGCCTATGTTAAATGTTTAGTTGTAACCAAAGAATCTTGTCTACCTATAGACACTGCTTTAGAAAAAAATATTTAAATTTCTTGGCTTTGGTAGACCATTATGAAAATTGATATAGCTACTGCAGTACAACTTACAGTTATGTTACACTCATGTGCATTTTAAGATGTGTAATACCACACACACTCTTTACTTATGGTAATATATCTCTACACACAGGTAGTAATTGTTATCATATAACTAGAAATGTCACATTTGTACAATAATATCAAATACCATATCTTAATTATTGTATCCTCATCTCTTTCCTATATGAATGTTAACGCAGACTATAAGTTATAGTATATAATACCACTTCTTAATGTATTCTCTCCTCTCTTTCCTATGTGGATGTCACAATCTGTTGACACAGAGAGTAAGTTATACGTTATACTATGATATCAAAAACCATATCTTATTGTATCCTCTTTTCTCTTTCCTATGTGGACGTCACAATCTGTTAACACAGAGAGTAAGTTATACTGTGATATCAAAACCATATCTTATTGTATCCTCTTTTCTCTTTCCTATTTGGATGTCACAATCTGTTCACACAGACTGTAAGTTATACTATGATATCAATAACCATATCTTATTGTATCCTCTTTTCTCTTTCATATGTGATCACAATCTGTTAACACAGGATGTAAGTTATACTATGATATCAAAAACCATATCTTATTGTATCTTCTTTTCTCTTTCCTATGTGGATATCACAATCTGTTAACACAGCTTGTAAGTTATACTATGATATCAAAAACCATATCTTATTGTATCCTCTTTTCTCTTTCCTATGTGGATGTCATAATCTGTTCACACAGGTTGTAAGTTATACTATGATATCAAAAACCATATCTTATTGTATCCTCTTTTCTCTTTCCTATTTGGATGTCACAATCTGTTAACACAGAGAGTAAGTTATACTACCATATCAAAAACCATATCTTATTGTATCTTCTTTTCTCTTTCCTATGTGGATATTAACACAGATTGTAAGTTATACTATGATATCAAAAACCATATCTTGTTGTATCCTATTTTCTCTTTCCTATGTGGATGTACTGTTAACACAGACTGTAAGTTATACTATGATATCAAAAACCATATCTTATTGTATCCTCTTTTCTCTTTCCTATGTGGATGTCACAATCTATTAACACAGGATGTAAGTTATACTATGATATCAAAAACCATATCTTATTGTATCTTCTTTTCTCTTTCCTATGTGGATATCACAATCTGTTAACACAGATTGTAAGTTATACTATGATATCAAAAACCATATCTTGTTGTATCCTATTTTCTCTTTCCTATGTGGATGTCACAATCTGTTAACACAGACTGTAAGTTATACTATGATATCAGAAACCATATCTTATTGTATCCTCTTTTCTCTTTCCTATGTGGATATCACAATCTGTTAACACAGGATGTAAGTTACACTATGATATCAAAAACCATATCTTATTGTATCTTCTTTTCTCTTTCCTATGTGGATGTCACAATCTGTTAACACAGTTTGTAAGTTATATTATGATATCAAAAACCATATCTTATTGTATCCTCTTTTCTCTTTCCTATGTGGATGTCATAATCTGTTCACACAGACTGTAAGTTATACTATGATATCAAAAACCATATCTTATTGTATCCTCATTTCTCTTTCTTATTTGGATGTCACAATCTGTTAACACAGAGAGTAAGTTATACTACAATATCAAAAACCATATCTTATTGTATCTTCTTTTCTCTTTCCTATGTGGATGTCACAATCTGTTCATACAGGAAGTAAGTTATACTATGATATCAAAAACCATATCTTGTTGTATCCTATTTTCTCTTTCCTATGTGGATGTCACAATCTGTTAACACAGTGGGTAAGTTATACTATGATATCAAAAACCATATCTTATTGTATCCTCTTTTCTCTTTCCTATGTGGATATCACAATCTGTTAACACAGGATGTAAGTTATACTATGATATCAAAAACCATATCTTATTGTATCTTCTTTTCTCTTTCCTATGTGGATATCACAATCTGTTAACACAGCTTGTAAGTTATACTATGATATCAAAAACCATATCTTATTGTATCCTCTTTTCTCTGTCCTATGTAAATGTCACAATCTGTTAACACAGACTGTAAGTTATACTATGATATCAAAAACCATATCTTATTGTATCCTCTTTTCTCTTTCCTATTTGGATGTCACAATCTGTTAACACAGAGAGTAAGTTATACTATGATATCAAAAACCATATCTTATTATATCCTCTTTTCTCTTTCCTATGTGATATCACAATCTGTTAACACAGTGGGTAAGTTATACTATGATATCAAAAACCATATCTTGTTGTATCCTATTTTCTCTTTCCTATGTGGATGTCACAATTAATTTTGTTAACACAGGATGTAAGTTATACTATGATATCAAAAACCATATCTTATTGTATCCTCTTTTCTCTTTCCTATGTGATATCACAATCTGTTAACACAGTGGGTAAGTTATACTATGATATCAAAAACCATATCTTGTTGTATCCTATTTTCTCTTTCCTATGTGGATGTCACAATTAATTTTGTTAACACAGGATGTAAGTTATACTATGATATCAAAAACCATATCTTATTGTATCCTATTTTCTCTTTCCTATGTGGATATCACAATCTGTTAACACAGGATGTAAGTTATACTATGATATCAAAAACCATATCTTATTGTATCCTCTTTTCTCTTTCCTATGTGGATATCACAATCTGTTAACACAGATTGTAAGTTATACTATGATATCAAAAACCATATCTTATTGTATCCTCTTTTTTCTTTCCTATGTGAATATCACATTCTGTTAACACAGTTTGTAAGTTATACTATGATATCAAAAACCATATCTTATTGTTTCCTCTTTTCTCTTTCCTATGTGGATGTCACAATCTGTTAACACAGACTGTAAGTTATACTAAAACATATCTTATTGTATCCTGTTTTCTCATTCCTATTTGGATGTCAAAATCTGTTAACACAGAGAGTAAGTTATACTATGATATCAAAAGCCAAATCTTATTGTATCTTCTTTTCTCTTTCCTATGTGGATATCACAATCTGTTAACACAGGCTGTAAGTTTATACTATGATATCAAAAACCATATCTTATTGTATCCTCTTTTCTCTTCCCTATGTTGATATCACAATCTGTTAACACAGGCTGTAAGTTATATTATGATATCAAAAACCATATCTTATTGTATCCTCTTTTCTCTTTCCTATGTGGATATCACAATCTGTTAACACAGGCTGTAAGTTATACTATGATATCAAAAACCATATCTTATTGTATCCTTTTTTCTCTTTCCTATGTGGATATCACAATCTGTTAACACAGCTTGTAAGTTATACTATGATATCAAAAACCATATCTTATTGTATCCTCTTTTCTCTGTCCTATGTAAATGTCACAATCTGTTAACACAGACTGTAAGTTATACTATGATATCAAAAACCATATCTTATTGTATCCTCTTTTCTCTTTCCTATTTGGATGTCACAATCTGTTAACACAGAGAGTAAGTTATACTATGATATCAAAAACCATATCTTATTATATCCTCTTTTCTCTTTCCTATGTGATATCACAATCTGTTAACACAGTGGGTAAGTTATACTATGATATCAAAAACCATATCTTGTTGTATCCTATTTTCTCTTTCCTATGTGGATGTCACAATTAATTTTGTTAACACAGGATGTAAGTTATACTATGATATCAAAAACCATATCTTATTGTATCCTCTTTTCTCTTTCCTATGTGATATCACAATCTGTTAACACAGTGGGTAAGTTATACTATGATATCAAAAACCATATCTTGTTGTATCCTATTTTCTCTTTCCTATGTGGATGTCACAATTAATTTTGTTAACACAGGATGTAAGTTATACTATGATATCAAAAACCATATCTTATTGTATCCTATTTTCTCTTTCCTATGTGGATATCACAATCTGTTAACACAGGATGTAAGTTATACTATGATATCAAAAACCATATCTTATTGTATCCTCTTTTCTCTTTCCTATGTGGATATCACAATCTGTTAACACAGATTGTAAGTTATACTATGATATCAAAAACCATATCTTATTGTATCCTCTTTTTTCTTTCCTATGTGAATATCACATTCTGTTAACACAGTTTGTAAGTTATACTATGATATCAAAAACCATATCTTATTGTTTCCTCTTTTCTCTTTCCTATGTGGATGTCACAATCTGTTAACACAGACTGTAAGTTATACTAAAACATATCTTATTGTATCCTGTTTTCTCATTCCTATTTGGATGTCAAAATCTGTTAACACAGAGAGTAAGTTATACTATGATATCAAAAGCCAAATCTTATTGTATCTTCTTTTCTCTTTCCTATGTGGATATCACAATCTGTTAACACAGGCTGTAAGTTTATACTATGATATCAAAAACCATATCTTATTGTATCCTCTTTTCTCTTCCCTATGTTGATATCACAATCTGTTAACACAGGCTGTAAGTTATATTATGATATCAAAAACCATATCTTATTGTATCCTCTTTTCTCTTTCCTATGTGGATATCACAATCTGTTAACACAGGCTGTAAGTTATACTATGATATCAAAAACCATATCTTATTGTATCCTTTTTTCTCTTCCCTATCTGGATATCACAATCTGTTAACACAGGCTGTAAGTTATACTATGATATCAAAAACCATATCTTATTGTATCCTCTTTTCTCTTTCCTATTTGGATGTCACAATTAACACAGATTGTAAGTTATACTATGATATCAAAAACCATATCTTATTGTATCCTCTTTTCTCTTTCCTATGTGGATATCACAATCTGTTCACACAGAGAGTAAGTTATACTATGATATCAAAAACCATATCTTATTGTATCCTCTTTTCTTTTTCCTATTTGGATGTCACAATTAACACAGATTGTAAGTTATACTATGATATCAAAAACCATATCTTATTGTATCCTCTTTCCTCTTTCCTATGTGGATGTCACAATATTTTAACACAGCCTGTAAGTTATACTATGATATCAAAAACCATATCTTATTGTATCCTCTTTTCTCTTTCCTATGTGAATATCACAATCTGTTAACACAGTGGGTAAGTTATACTATGATATCAAAACTATATCTTATTGTATCCTCTTTTCTCTTTCCTATTTGGATGTCACAATCTGTTAACACAGGGTGTAAGTTATACTATGATATCAAAAACCATATCTTATTATATCCTTTTTTCTCTTTCCTATGTGGATGTCACAATCTGTTCATACAGGATGTAAGTTATACTATGATATCAAAAACCATATCTTATTGTATCCTCTTTTCTCTTTCCTATTTGAATGTCACAATCTGTTAACACAGACTGTAAGTTATACTATGATATCAAGAACCATATCTTATTGTATCCTCTTTTCTCTTTCCTATGTGGATGTCACAATCTGTTAACACAGACTGTAAGTTATACTATGATATCAAAAACCATATCTTATTGTATCCTCTTTTCTCTTTCCTATGTGGATGTCACAATCTTTTCATACAGGAAGTAAGTTATACTATGATATCTAAAACCATATCTTATTGCATCCTCTTTTCTCTTTCCTATGTGAATGTCACAATCTGTTAACACAGGATGTAAGTTTTACTATTATATTAAAAACCATATCTTATTGTATCCTCTTTTCTTTTTCCTATGTGGATGTCACAATATGTTAACACAGGAGGTAAGTTATACTATGATATCAAAAACCATATCTTATTGTATCCTCTTTTCTCTTTCCTATGTGAATGTCACAATCTGTTCATACAGGAAGTAAGTTATACTATGATATCAAAAACCATATCTTATTGTATCCTCTTTTCTCTTTCCTATGTGAATGTCACAATCTGTTAACATAGGATGTAAGTTATACTATGATATCAAAAACCATATCTTATTGTATCCTCTTTTCTTTTTCCTATGTGGATGTCACAATTTGTTAACACAGGATGTAAGTTATACTATGATATCAAAAACCATATCTTATTGTATCCTCTTTTCTCTTTCCTATGTGGATATCACAATCTGTTAACACAGATTGTAAGTTATACTATGATATCAAATCCATATCTTATTGTATCCTCTTTTCTCTTTCCTATGTGAATATCACAATCTGTTAACACAGATTGTAAGTTATACTATGATATCAAAAACCATATCTTATTGTATCCTCTCCTCTCTTTCCTATGTGGATGTCATAATCTGTTCACACAGACTGTAAGTTATACTATGATATCAAAAACCATATCTTATTGTATCATCTTTTCTCTTTCCTATGTGGATATCACAATCTGTTAACACAGAGAGTAAGTTATACTATGATATAAAAAACCATATCTTATTGTATCTTCTTTTCTCTTTCCTATGTGGATATCACAATCTGTTAACACAGATTGTAAGTTATACTATGATATCAAAAACCATATCTTATAGTATCCTCTTTTCTCTTTCCTATGTGGATATCACAATCTGTTAACACAGGATGTAAGTTATACTATGATATCAAAAACCATATCTTATTATTGTATCTTCTTTTCTCTTTCCTATGTGGATATCACAATCTGTTAACACAGCTTGTATGTTTTACTATGATATCAAAAACCATATCTTATTGTATCCTCTTTTCTCTTTCCTATGTGGATATCACAATCTGTTAACACAGGTTGTAAGTTATACTATGATATCAAAACTATATCTTATTGTATCCTCTTTTCTCTTTCCTATGTGGATGTCACAATATTATGTTAACACAGCCTGTAAGTTATACTATGATATCAAAAACCATATCTTATTGTATCCTCTTTTCTCTTTCCTATGTGAATATCACAATCTGTTAACACAGGATGTAAGTTATACTATGATATCAAAACTATATCTTATTGTATCCTCTTTTCTCTTTCCTATTTGGATGTCACAATCTGTTAACACAGGCTGTAAGTTATACTATGATATCAAAAATCAATCTTATTGTATCCTCTTTTCTCTTTCCTATGTGGATATCACAATCTGTTAACACAGACTGTAAGTTATACTATGATATCAAAAACCATATCTTATTGTATCCTCTTTTCTCTTTCCTATGTGGATGTCACAATCTGTTCATACAGGAAGTAAGATATAGTATGATATCAAAAACCATATCTTATTGCATCCTCTTTTCTCTTTCCTATGTGGATGTCACAATCTGTTAACACAGGATGTAAGTTATACTATGATATCAAAAACCATATCTTATTGTATTCTCTTTTCTCTTTCCTATGTGGATGTCACAATCTGTTAACACAGAAAGTAAGTTATACTATGATATCAAAAACCATATCTTATTGTATCCTCTTTTCTCTTTCCTATGTGGATGTCACAATCTGTTAACACAGAAAGTAAGTTATACTATGATATCAAAAACCATATCTTATTGTATCCTCTTTTCTCTTTCCTATGTGGATATCACAATCTGTTAATACAGGCTGTAAGTTATACTATGATATCAAAAACCATATCTTATTGTATCCTCTTTTCTCTTTCCTATGTAAATGTCACAATCTGTTAACACAGGATGTAAGTTATACTATGATATTAAAAACCATATCTTATTGTATCCTCTTTTCTCTTTCCTATTTGGATGTCACAATCTGTTAACACAGTTGGTAAGTTATACTATGATATCAAAAAACATATCTTATTGTATCCTCTTTTATCTCTCCTATGTGGATGTCACAATCTGTTAACACAGTTTGTAAGTTATACTATGATATCAAAAACCATATCTTATTGTATTCTCTTTTCTCTTTCCTATGTGTATGGCACAATCTGTTAACACAGAAAGTAAGTTATACTATGATATCATAAACCATATCTTATTGTATCCTCTTTTCTCTTTCCTATGTAAATGTCATGATCTGTTCACACAGAATGTAAGTTATACTATGATATCAAAAAACATTTCTTATTGTATCCTCTTTTCTCTCTCCTATTTGGATTTCACAATCTGTTAACACAGTGGGTAAGTTATACTATGATATCATAAACCATATCTTATTGTATCCTCTTTTCTCTTTCCTATGTGGATGTCATAATCTGTTAACACAGAAAGTAAGTTATACTATGATATCAAAAACCATATCTTATTGTATCCTCTTTTCTCTTTCCTATGTGGATATCACATTCTGTTAACACAGGCTGTAAGTTATACTATATCAAAAACCATATCTTATTGTATCCTCTTTTCTCTTTCCTATGTGGATGTCACAATCTGTTCACACAGAGAGTAAGTTATACTATGATATCAAAAACCATATCTTATTGTATCCTCTTTTCTCTTTCCTATGTGGATGTCACAATCTGTTCACACAGAATGTAAGTTATACTATGATATATAAAACCATATCTTATTGTATCTTCTTTTCTCTTTCCTATGTGGATATCACAATCTGTTAACACAGCCTGTAAGTTATACTATTATATCAAATACCACATCTTAGTGTATCCTCTCTTCTCTTTCCTATGTGTATTATATTTTAGTACATGTAACATGTTCTATTTTTTATTCATAACTTCATAAAAAATCACAGTTTGCATCAACACAGATAAGTATAGTAATCTTGCAATTACAAAATCTTGAAATGGCTGACAACAGCTACTTTAATTTGTCAGAAATATGATTAAACAAATAATCTAATATTTTTCTGTTTTCCTGTGTATTGAGCCATCTGAGGTTTTACAATTATGCTTTACCCCATAGGATAGCACTTACAATAAAATAATCACAAAAATGATGTTTATATAGCTATATTGATAGTGTTCTCCACATGTTTGTAGGAATCTAATTTTAGTAACTCAACCATGCAGCATTTCAGAAGTTACATGCTTATTGGTTAAAGGACATAAGAGTCTATTAATTTTTTAATGCAAGGATGTATTTGGCAGTGTACCTCATGTAGATCTTACTGCTGTTAACGTTTTGCATAGTACGTATATAATCTCATAGTGCTTCTTTCAACATGACAACTGCTGTGTGTGGTAGAGGCAAATAGTATTTGTGGTTTCCACCTATTTCTTTTGGAGAGGGATTTTGTTCATCCTTTACATCTAGAAGCTACTTTTCTCTGTTCATTATTATTAAAACTACTTATGTCTATAGCTAAGTGTCATCAAGTTGATACAACTTTAATCATGACTATAAAATAACATTTGGCATTAATAATTTAACAGTCTCTTTTCAAAGTAGACAGACTGATCCTACAGTTTTCCACAACAACCAAATGTTTACACAACTCTTACATTTTGAATGATGTAGAAATGAGTACAAGGAGCAAGTCATAGACATCTAGCTGTCATAATCATAGTTAGTAACTTAGTGTAGGCTAGACAATACTTTATACAGATATTCCTTTTATTGTTTCTGCTACAGATGAGCTATGTAGTGCTGTAGGAGTTAGCTATAACTAAACTAACGTCAATGATTCCAAAAAAGTGGTGATAGATTCTATTATAGACCCTGAAATAGCCAACATTAAAAGTATAGAAGTAGGTGAATGTCAGTTGTAAATCATACAAAAACATAAGGATTTTTGTATTACGCCATTGGTTAGAACACTACTGCACTCTCTAATAAGCCTATTTCAGTATGAAAGATGTAGACGAGCTGCATAAGCACGTGAAGTACATAGCTACAGAATCTATCACCACCTCAGATAACTAGGAGCCATGCCAAGGATTAGCATTTTTGTAAATTGATCATCCATTTTTCTAGGCTAGCTCAAAAAAGTAACTAGATGGATTTTGTTCTTCCACCAAAGGATTACACATCAGTGGATAATGTATTTTTGTTTTAGGTTTTGAAGAGACATTTAGCAAACGCTTGGTGCAGGTGTTCTGATACCAATAAGTTAGCTATTTAGCTGGAGTTAGATGCATCAAGTTTTATATGTAGCTACTTACATAATAAAAGCTATTTATAGTCATCTATTCTGTGTAAACTAGGAAGTGGGTATAAAACAGAAAGTTGTTCTTGTCTGTCTAAGTAGTTCTGCCTTGAGCATCATAAACAGTGATGACAAGTACAACATACATCTGGCTTTCTATACTTACTATTATATAATTCATTCAGCCTGATAGTCTTCCTCTATTAAATCAGCAACCTCTAGGTGCAAAAATGTAACAGTCGTGAGTCGAAGGTATAATAGTATTGCTTGTTAAATGATGGGAATATAGGGATAGATGAGGTAACAATGCAAAAAAAGTACAGAAAAGATAAAAAAAAAACTAAGTGAAAGGAAACTGTTATACAAACTTCCCTCCAATTACATATCCTGCTTTAGTGAGATGAAGATTCAGTAGCTAATCGTAAGTACAAAGAGTAATAATTTAAGTTCTTACAAAACCCTTCCATCAAACTATATCTACGTCCTTATCTTCTGGCATTTTGAGGTGCCACTATGCTCCATACTATACTCATTATGAAATTCAGCTTTTACACTTACAATCATTATGATCAAACTGAGACACAAGCTAACGACAGATATGTAGGGTAGTGTGTGTTAATATAATAGTTTCCTTTCACTCAGTTTCATTCTCATTTGTGTACTAGTGTGAAGTGAATAAATAGTATTGTAGTTATTCATTATTTAATTAATATATTACTTAGAATCACTGTTTTTTTGTTTTAGTAGTGCTATAATGATAGCTAATTACATTTCTAAGTCTTTATGAATGATAACATATGTATTAACCAAAATATAATTCTTTCTTTCACTTTATAGAGAGCTCCAAAGTCAAGAGGTAAGCTAATGAATCATTACAATGTAGTTATAGTTTTGTCTTGTACTTTAAAGATGATTATTTGAGAGCACTGAGTGAAGGGGATGAGTTAGTGGCTTATGTTCGCGTGATGCTTGTTGGTCCTGGAGGAGTAGGCAAAAGCAGCTTCCTCCGTGGACTCAAGAATGAGTCACTCCCTAGCACACCAAGCAGTACTCAAATAGCAGACACTCAATCTCTCAAAGCAGCTGCAAGAGCTGCAAGACCCACTAGTAGGTCATGGGCCAGTTACAAGGATGAGTACTGGAGAGAAGTAACTGATGATGATGAATACGATGAGATGGCTCAACTTTTATTCCTTGCAAGCCAACTAACACCTACTTCCATGTCATTTATCTCATCCGCTAAGTCTGATAATAAAAAAGAACAATTTAGTCATCCACATGTTCGTGATATAGTGAAGGAAGTTTTATCACGTATGAGTGATCCAAAATTCAGAGTGAATGTCCGAGAATCAGAAGTATGGATGCATATCTGGGATTGTGGAGGCCAACATATATTTCTCACTATATTACCAGCCTTTCTTACTGCAAGAACTATATTCTTTCTCATGTTCGATGCAAGACAAGCTTTAAATAGCCGCTCTATTTCGCATTCTCACTGTGCTGGCAAGACTACCCAGCAAGTGGAGGAGTTCACTACCTTACAACTCCTTCTGCAATGGATGTCTTGCATTCACTCAACCCTCTCCAAGGATGTTAAATCTACCAATGTAGATATCTTTAGTGAAGAAGAGTCTGCTTTCAACAGTGCATCAGAGGATCCTACTAGCACTAGTTCATCAAGCAACTCAACTGTCTACGAGTATCCCCAGATACTTCCTATTGGCACTCATGGTGATGATCCTGCAGTTAAAAAGGATGCTAAAAGCATTTTGAGTGCAATTTCAACAGAGTGTGAAGGTAAAGCATTTGCCCATCTCCTCCACAATGGAGTCATCATTGACAACACAACTGCAGGTAAAGGAGAAGCAGAAGATCCAAGTTATAGTACTGTTCGAAGTATTGTTGGTGACTTTGCTTCAAACATCAAAGTTCGCACACCCATTAAGTGGATTTTGTTTCGAAAAGCTTTCAAGCAATTATCCAAAAACAAGCCTGTGATCTACATGGATGAAATTGAAGAATTATCAAGTGCCTGTTTAATTCCCAAAGATACCATTCCAAGTGTCCTCCAGTTCTATCATGACCTCGCTGTTTTCTTCCATTACTCTCACATTCCAAGCCTACGATCGTGTGTTATTGCAGATCCTCAATGGCTAATCAATGTGATGGCCAAGCTCCTAACTCTAGAGGGTTTTGAACAAATAGGAAATCCTACTTTATGGGCCCCCCTTCGTCAATGGGGAATACTTGTAAAACCACTCTATGAGAAGATATGGAGAGGGCAGTCTTTTCTTAAGCATCGTGCAATTCTTGATCTCATGGAAAATTTTTTCATTATAGCAAAAATCCATACCAGTTCAAAGAAGCACACATTTAAAGGACAAGAATATTTTGTCCCTTCTATGGTGAAGCCTTGTCCACTTCCCCTTGAGGAGATGCCATCTCCAGTGCTCAGCAAGGATGCAATACAAGCAGCATCATTGTATTTACTCTTCAGTACTAATTATCTTCCACCTGGATTCTTCACTCGATTCGCCACATTGATCTCCAGAGAAAAAAAGTGTAAAGTTTTATTTGATGAAATATATCGAAACAGGATCAGTTATTTATATGGAAGTATTGGACAAAGAATTGATCAAATCACTATCACACGAAGGGTCGACTGTGTTGAAATTAACGTCATACGTATTACATCTCGACCTTCTGGCTATCCTTCTCTGCTAAGCACTTGTCGTGAAATTCTTAACTTAATTGAAGCCTCCTACACTGATGTTATTTCATGGCTGCCCTGTATTGATGTTTATCTTGCCCTGAGATGTGAGCAATGTGAAGGAGTACCAGAACATTTTGTTGTCCTTCCTTCTGGCATTTCATCTAGACCTGAGCCCCGCCTCCATTGCCAAAAAGATCGGCTATGCATCTTGAAACAACATCAGAAATTTTGGTTGGATATACAGCAGGTTATATCATTGCGTTATTGTTTATTTACATGCTCACTCAGTTTTACTCTAGGATTGCATGTCCATATCTGATGACCTGATAGCTACAATAGCCAGTGACATCCATCATCACCCTGAGAAGTTAAATGAACTGGCAATGTCTCTGGAGATGACAGATCACCTCCCACTAGATGCCAAGACTCTCCTCATTCGATGGCAGAGAGAAATGAAGCAGACAAATTCTCCATTGCGAGCACATCTCATACATCATCTCAAGTCTATTGGAATGACAAGGACTATATACAAGTAATGTTATAGTGTAAGAAGTTGTTGGTTAGGTACTTAGCTATTCTCATTATTCAATACTTTAATATAGTTTTTGTGTATGCCATACTATGTAGAAAGTAATTTATGAGAGCACACAATAGGTAAGGGATTAGAAAAATTCTATGGTTTCTTTACTATCTCATAATTATTCAGGTCTGTAATAATATGACATCTATAATGTACTATTTCCTCTTTTATGGCATTATTACTGTGATAGTGATTCTTGCTTGAGTCACCCATAATTATCCAACAGCTAGCTAATTACCTTGTTAACAACATGCAAGACAATATCAATCATAGTGTTACAATTACCAGGTTGGAGGAGAGCGATCACTCATTAGAGGTGGAGCAAGACCAGTATAAAGTACAGTTGAAGGAATGTCAAGAAATGATTACAAAGCTAAAGGAAGAGAATAGCATGCTAAAGGAAAAGCTAAAGGAGGAACAGTTGCACAAGCTTACATTGGGTAAGATTCTCTATTGGATGTATGGATGAGTAATGCATCTTGCACACTTGCATGCTGCATTGCATTGACTTGCATAATAATAATATTCATAATAATGGTAATGTGTGTAGCTACTTTACTCTTTAATGAAAGTTTTGGCATTATTATTTCAGTCTCATCCCTATACTACTCAACTATTGGATCAGACGATTTATTATAGAATACTCTGCAGTAAAGTGCAGATTAAGATTTCCCCCCCCAGTATTATTGTTATTATCTTTCTTACCCTTCCACCTCATCTTTAGGAGTAGAATATCAAGTGACTGGGCATAAAGATAAAGGTAAGGAATGTTCCATGTGTCTTGATTGTATCTGTATCATAATAATTGAGGCAACCCTCCCACACTTACTAATTTTATTCATTCCAATCGATCATGATTGGCGAAGTTTGTCCTTTCATGAAGCCTGGTGTGTCATTAGTAGGTTATTCCCCAGAAAGTGGTAGGATCAATGATCTATTTATATAAAATATTATAAGATATTAATATCAGAGTTTCCCCAGCATATTTCAAGTAATTATTTGAGTAGCCTCTATTGCTCATCATTTATTACTCATTATTTATTGCATAAATGAGATAGAAATCTGACATCAATAATGACTATTTCAGAATCATCCAAATGCCACTCGTCTATTGGAACAGAAAAGCCTGTGCCAGGACAAAAAGGTAATTTCATCTAAAGATTATTTATCCAATATTATGTAGACATCTCATCTGGAGCCACCCCATACACTTCTGTTTCATTTACTGAAACTCCCATCTGTAAGTTCCTTCATGTGTTCTAGCACTGTACCAATACAATCATTTGAGAGTTCATGCTTATTGACTTACCAGGAGCTATTATAATAGTTGAGGTGATCTATATTAATATTTATGACACATAATGTCTATAGATGTACTTTAGTACCTAGACAGTGATCACAGACAAGGAGATTTAGTATAGCATAGTTTTTAATTTTTTTGTAGTTTCTTCCTATCTCACCTCATCTGAAGGAGTGAAATATCAAGTAACCAGGCATAAAGGTAAATAGGAACAAAATTGCATACCAAAGACCTACTGATGGAATATTAATTTACAATCAAACTTCATGGTAGGATTACATTCACACAACTTCATCATGATTGCTAATATAAATTGTTGAGTGTGTGGCCTCATGACATAAGAATGTTACAGATAAAATAAAGACCCATGAAACCTTTCCACTTTTTCCAAATTATTATTTGAAGTGGTTAAGAGAATGCATTAATACACATGAAGAATACCTATACATTTTGATGTGGTACTTACATACTTAGTTTTTCCGAGAATCTCTTACATCTGACCTGATGTAGTATATTTAGCTACATTGTTCTATAGTAAATGCAGTAATTGATGGACAGACCTATATAGCTCATTACAATTATAATGGACTGGTTTATTCTGTAGCCAGCCTGGCTCAATTTTAATAGCCTGCCCTTATTTTATATTCTGTTTGTACTGAACTGATAGAATATATGGTCTGGGCTCTTATTCTAGCATAATCAAACTTTTTGATTAATACTTTCATCATCATTTTACCTAGAACTAGTGAAGCAAAAACAGGAACAACTGGAAGATGCCATTGTTGCTTCTGGAGAAGTGAGACTGCTGGCAACTAAGATGAATGCAGCTGGCATCATGGCAGATGGTGATCATGACAAAATCAAGGCAGCAAACACACAGTGGACTGACAGGGAGAGGGCAGGGTTAATAGTGAGGATATTGAGGGATAAAGTTGGCATCAATCCAATATACCTTGAGAATTTTATGGAAATATTGAGATCCAGATCAGAGTTCAGAGATATCCTTGAAGTGTTAGAGCCAACTGCTGGTAAATGTTATTATTTAATAAAAATTGGTTATTCTCTTGATGTAGCTAATTATAATAGTCCCAGAGATTTTTAAAAAGGGGATGGGTACGTAAGCCCTGACATTCAAAGGCTAAACCCTCCTTACCTTCTCCAAACTTATGTGAATATTTGAATCCAACTTGAACACTTGTAAGAGTAGTGGAGTATTGACCATATGCTCACCAGTGGTAGAACTAGTGGGGAAGGGAGAAGGGGAGTTGGGGGCCCAGAACTATCCCTCAACTTTCATAACAATAGAGATAATGATATAGATCACACCCACTTAAGCATAACAACCACTTAATTTAAGCATCAGTAATAACTTGAACGATACATTGTTATCACCAATAATGTGTTATTTATAATTAATTTTTTAATTATTATTATAATTATAGCTATCACCAACAACAGTAAATTTCTTTCTATGAATTTTGGTAATGAATGTACAGCACTCTCTTTCATAGGATCTTAATCCTAGATTTGTTTATAGACCTCTTCTCCATTTTCAAATTATGGGTATCCTCAGTTGCTCATAAGCTGTGGTTAGTTTTGTGTCTTGTTATACCTACCAGTTAATCCCAACATGTGCTGTGTGCTTGCTAATGTGGACAAAAAATGTTACCTTTATTAACAGAAACTAACTTTTTCTGTAGGTGGCAATTTGGTCAAGTACAAATAAAGTTGGACACTTGTCACCAGCAAAAACTGAGTTGTGTTAGCTATGTTTTTATAGTAATAGCTAATTATGTATTTTTAGTTTTTATCCTCCTTTTTATCACAAAAATTATTGAATTCTGAAGCAATGTTGGATTAGCTACAGATCAAGAATCACTTCCCCAGAGAAGTGAAACCATAGAGTATGCGGTATTTATCCTGGAAACTAGCCAGAGCTGTCCACCATTGGTCTCCCAATGTTACTATTATTTTGAATAGTAGCCTTACAACCACTTACGTAGATACCTAGGGTGTTGTGGCCACTTGTAATCATGGTTTCTTGTAATCATGGTTGATTTCTCACATTCTATTCAGTATTGTACAGGTATAAATATTATCCATGGACTATTAAATTGTCAAGAAAATAATAAAATCGATTCTCTACATAGCTAATAAAATGGATTCTCTGAACTTTGAACAATCTACATAGCTACCCAGAAACTGCATGAATAAGTTACCACTAATACCTGATCACAAAGCTTCAACCTTGCAAACACAATACAAGAACTGACAGGATTCCATACTTCATCACTCTTCTTCCAGCAACTCACCATGTTTGGGTTCAGCACAATACCTACCCCCCATTCCTTTCTACCTTCTCACCAGTTCCTAGCACAGGATCCCCAGAATGGAGAATTAAGAAACCATTTACATCATAAACATTCTGCAGGCCCAGACCACTTGGTCTCACAATAATGCCTACAACATTCATGTTGTATAGTTATTTCTAACTATATCTAGCTTTGCACGCAACTTTTAGTAATACTCAAAAGATTATAATTCTGAATTGAACTGAACATATAATGTATATTAACGTGCACACTAATTATGATGACATCACAGACATAATAATAATGCTAATAATAATGACACTGTTAGTCCTAGTTAGTTCTCGAGTTACTACAATTCATGTCAAATTTTCTGAGATTCTGAACCAAGAATGAGGCTTTTCTATCCACTGCCACACCTTCTTTGCCACTGCTGCTGCTATCAGATTCAACATGTTCTCATGCTTCAACAACCAAAATGCAGCCATTTGACCTTATTCCTTTAGCCACCAGCCCTTCACCCATCTGAGTTAACCATTATTCAACTTCTATATTATTATAGTGCTCACTTTGCATTGGTAGCACTGAGAGGGCTAGCTAGCAACACCACTGTAGTGCCATTGACAGAGCCTTCACAAAGCAGCTGATAAAGAGACTATGCCAAACAGTGATGTTTGCAAGTACTGCTAACCCCGGGCACCATGAGGATTTTATAACTTGGATTTAACCCAACACACACACACACATGCATGCACAGCAGGCAAGTGCACACAACACACAATTATTTATAACTGTTTTGCTGTCTCTATGTTCTGATTGTCAAGTAGCTATTGTCAAGTCTGTCTCTATTACCATCACAAACTTGCAATAGGTATTGTGAATATTCAGTTTTTGCATCAAAAGTCACCTAAGATAATAATAATATTAATAATAAGGGGTTTCTCAATATTGCAAGGCATTGAGACCCCCCAGTGAACCCCTCAATTGCTGTCACAATGGGAAGGTCAGCCTGCCATCAACTTGGTGACTACCCTTCACCACTGAAGGACCGTTTCACTGACAGCAATAGCTACTGCAGAATGTAGCAACTTCCAGGACATCAGGCAGTACAACAGTGCCTTTTCCTTCGCTCCGTTTAAATTAATTTGTTCTTTCGGATTATTAGCTACATTATAATTTTTATATACACCAATTGCCACTGTGTGGCGGGTACTCGCTAGTAATAATAATTATTAAATTTTAATGATGATGATGAGCCAGACTGTTCATGCTCAGCGTGACAACATTATTAGCTATGTCCAGAATGAGAATTGTTTCAAGTACATAGTAGGTTTCCTTAATGAAGTCAGCATGAATGCATGAAGTTCAGGAAGCTAGTTTATTTGTAGAGTATTTCTAATGAAATAAACATGAAAATAGCGAATTATATATAATAACTTTTTCTGAGTGAAGTCATCATGAATGTATGAAACTCAGAAAGATGGCCCACTCTGTGAAAAGAATTCTTTCTAACATAATACTTTCATGTGCTTTTAGTTTGATGACAAAATTCTATATATCAGTAGTTGCTTCAGTTCTAAAGAGTTAAGTGAAGTGCTGATATTTTACAAGTGTTATAGCTATTAATACATAGCAATTATGTATTCAATCTAGTATTGAACCAAATTGCTATAAAATGGCATGAATTATACAGTAGCTATGCATAATTTTTTTTCTTTTATGAAAAATAAATAGTTTATAGCTAACTTCATGATATGCATCATCATTAATTTTTTATTGATGTAAGGTTATATTGAGTCACATTACATACATGAGCCCCCCATACTTCATATACTTCTGCAGCTGTTATATAATACAGTTTTCAAACTCCATGGCTGTTAGATAGTTGTACCTTTATAGTCCTATATTAAATGAAGTATTATACTGTAATAGCTGTAATATTAACAACCACCTGCATATACAGGCCACCCTTCTCAAATGGCTACTGCCAGCTGGCCTGGCCAAGAGCCACTAAAATTAATGGAATGACACTTGACTTCATAAACCAGGACTTTAGACACTAAGCGATGGCCCCTGTTAACATAACATCTTGTCTAAAGCAGCCACACCTAGCTAGCTAGGCAATAAACATGAATGAACAGTAGTTAAGACCCATTTTGAAGTAATTATTGTTCAGTTGTGTCTACATATATACTACTGCAGATCATAAAAGTGATAGAGTGAAGTGACCTTAACTAAGGCGGTGTCTGTGGAATTTCACAGAAGCCAGGAAGTGTGATACTACTCAGCAAAGCTATTGTCTGAGAAGAAGAAGAATGTACAAGTATCAAGTCTTTCAATGTAGCCATGACTCTATATCTGAAGATATACTATTGTTTCTGGTTAGTAAAGGTGAAGAAAGAGCAGCTGAAGATCAACAAAGGATTATCTCTGCTTTGGAGAATGCAAAGTTATGCATTAGTTTATTCGAAACAAACTACATTACATGCATGTCTGAAATGAAATAGACATGTTACTTTTTTGCTGTTGGATAAAGTTTTGATTTATGGATTCCTTTCTTTGTTACTGGGCAACTTTGCAGTCTACCTTAAAGAGAAAGATCAACAGCTATAATTATCCCCTCCCCCCACACAACTTAACAGGTTAAAAAAAAATTTTTTTAATGAAACCTCCATAATGTGACTGCATGATTTGGGCAGTGGTTGTTATAAACAGGTATATATACTGAATTCAAATACCACCTCTCTATTAAGGCCAGTTCAAGGTGGCCCAAGGGTGGTCAGATTAGACAGGTTTCACTGTATAATGTAGCTACATAATTATAATAATATTGATGAATTTGTAGCTAAAGATATTACATCCTATTAATTATTCAAACCTAAGCTTCTAGCTAGCAGGTGAAATGCAACTTGAAACAGTATTAGAGGTGCCTCTCACAGCAGCAGAAGACAGATCAGATTTTCCAAATACACCTTCTCCCCTAGGATCTCTATAGAGATCTATCATCTAATAAAGAAATAAACTCTTCAGAGTAACTTCTGAATAAAAGACACATTGGGATCAGGTCTACTCTCTATTGGTAGGAAAACCATAATATTAAATTTTGCTTTGGAGATTAATTTACATCAGATGGTACATTAATTTCTATGCAGAGGTTGTCCTTATTTTAAAGGGACTATTACTATTATCTGAGATTCTATTGTTGCTATCTACCTAACACTTGCCAGGTTAATACTAGGCATAAAAATTGGTATCGTGGTGATTAAATAATAGATGGGGGAAAACAAGAAATCTTTTGTCACATTAGAAATGGTTAATTGAAGCTATTGCAATGATATTACTACTAATATATGAAGTTATTAAGATAAATCTAATGTCATGTTATCCTACTGTTACTGAATAAAATTATGAGTAGATATAATTTATTACTAGTCTTTAGCAGGCTCAGGTTCTATTTATTGTACCTGTATTATTGTACCATAAGAATAGAAGATATTTTTCACAAAGATTTTGAATAGCTACTGATTATATTTACCAATTTTCAATCTTCATGAATAGGCTAACACAAAACAATGTCAATAATCCTCAAGGATAATATTATTATTATGGAAGAAAATTTTTTATGCTTTTGAATATTTTTGGTCAACAACTTTGAAGTGAAGACTTATTGAGCATTATGATGCCCATAACTTGGTGTCTGTTTTAACTGTTTAGCTAGAAATAGTCTTTTTCATTTTTCTATCACTTTCTTTCTATAAGGACAAACCTTTGGGATGAACAAGAATGTCAAAAAAACTGTGGTGGCCAATATAAGTCCTCCAGAAAAAACTGCTTCGCTACCAATGAAACCAGGAATTGGTGTAAAGGTAGGTATACACATGACTACCATAATACTTGTGGTAGTATAGACTATGAGAGTCATTTCTTTGGAGTCATTCAAGACCTTTATCTTCACTTTCCTTGTGATGACTGCCAGGATGAAGGCTGCTACTTGAAGAGAAATCATGTATAGAAACTCCAATCCTATCCACACGAGAGGTGGTAGATTTGAAACAGTATAGCATTGATAGACACAGTTGTTGATCTTAATTCCCAATTCCTATTGTAGAAAGAATGGTATCATCAATGATTAGCTACTCATAAGCTAATTATCTAGTTCTTCTTGTATGCCAATCTTCATGAATAAATAATTGAGATTATTTTTTATTAGCTACTTGTACTAGATGCAGCCATTTCCGTTGTAGTAAGATTTCATGTCAGCATTTATTTCAGTAATGAACTGACTAATCTACGTACACCTATAATAATATCTCTTCTAGATCCCTTTCCAACAAAGTAAAGACATGCACAACCTTATTAAGAAATTGAATTGTTTGACTCAATTCTATAGGATGCTGACTGTGCAAAATAAAATTGAATACAGAATTTGACCAAATTCTTTTACTCCAAGCTCTGGTATATAAGGACATCATTATTACTAATGAAATAATATACTTACTGACATTCCTATTGGTCTCTCTACATCAGACGTTAGTGTTGGCTTAGATCTTATGTAGGGAATGATGTAAGAAAGAATAACCAAACAGAAAATGATGCCTACAATTATTGATGCTCCTAAAAAGAGATGCCAGTCCTTCACAGCCTATGAATAAGAAAGAAGATTACTAAATCACCTTGTTCACTTAAAGCTTGTTGGTATACATATTCTATTACTTGCTCCCTAGATACTACATCACAAAGATTGCATGCAATGTTTACTTCTTTCTCATACCATTTGTACTTGCTGCCCTCTGTCTCATGTGTCAAATAAGAGCATGCTTACTCTATCTGTACAGTTGTTTTTCATTGTTCATAAAGTTGTGGTCGTCATTGTTATTATTTTTTGGTAAAAAATAATCTCGTAAATTAGAGAATAAAAAAATTGCAATCACGTTTTCATGAATGATAAAGCCCTTGCTACATCAGGATAACAATTCCAGGCTTCCCATGCAATTTTCTTTCCCTTGCCACCTTGCAAAAAATATTTCTGTGCTTTTGTCCATGCAGTCATTCCAAAATATGTAGCTAAGATACTTGAATATCTCTAGGTCTAAAGAGGAGCAGCAGCTTGCCCATGGTATTAAATCCTTACATGAAACTAGACACTGACTCACAGTACTTCTATCTTCTGGAATAATTCATATATTATTATAGCAAGACCAGCAATCTTGAGTGTGTTAATGAAGCACAGATGGTGTTATTTTGCCAAAGGAACAAACCAATGGGAAGTATATTACTAACAAAAGGTGGTTTGATGCACGTGTAATATACGTATCTGGCAGGAATATGGACTATAAGCGAATTGACTGAACAGAAATTACCATCTCCAAAATCTTCAGGATGAGATGGTCAGATGGTCAAAAGCCTACAATTTTTAGTTTTCCATAATGAGGTATAGAATTTGGTTTGAGGAAGAGTGGTTTGGGGGGAAGGGAAAGATCTGTACCCATAAAATATTCCTTCTCTCTCTGTATGTTATTGATCATGCACATGCAGAATATCATGTAATAAACCTTTAAAGGACATAACACCTGCAATAGTGTGAAGTAAAAATTCAATTATGTACTTCATATACAAAATAATTATTTCACAGGTTCGAAATTTTTGGAAGCCAAAAAAAAATTTTTATAGGATCTAATAAAGCACCAACAAAATTTTTGTGCTTTTGTCCTGTCATTCTCCTTTATCTTGTCAAACAACTAGACTAAGAGCTCATCAGCATCAACATGTACAATGGACAATGGCAAAGAGAGTGGTAAAAATTTCATTAAAGGTGTTCCATGTTAGGGAGGAATGCATATAGTAGATGGTATTAGATAGCTGTTTTAAGAGTTACATGATAACAGCACAACTAGCTAAATCTGGGACAGAAGCAGATATTTTTAAGACAGAGATAGTGGCATGAAGCAAAATGACTAGTACACATGCACACATTATTTGTCCAACCTTTTTATTTGGAGCTGGATTATGGAAGATGTAGTAAACTCTCCACATCTTCATCAAAACTGGAGCAAAGCAGAGTACATACCCTACACATGTCATTAGTGCTTTTGCCTATTACAGAAGTATAGCTAATAATTATAAATACATAAAGAGGTGGATGAAATACAGAATTGCTTATTAGTACATTGCATGGAGAGTGGGAAGTACTCCTAAGTGGCTTAGATTTTATAGAACTAACACTTCTGCAGCTACACATAATCTTCCCAT
Source organism: Diacarnus erythraeanus (assembly GCA_964016965.1). Classification (NCBI taxonomy): domain Eukaryota; kingdom Metazoa; phylum Porifera; class Demospongiae; order Poecilosclerida; family Podospongiidae; genus Diacarnus; species Diacarnus erythraeanus. The sequence continues at coordinate 4,266,363 of OZ024671.1, read as the reverse complement.
GTGTAATGTGTTAGGAACACCAGGATATGTCCTAAATACACTACAGAATAACTTAAGGCCTTTATATTGATGCAGAACCCCCAACCACACGGATTTATTATGGATTTACACCTACAAATACGAAATATAGTGAGATTAAACTATAGCTAGCTAACAGCTGTGAATGTGGCTTAAAGAGTTGTCTAAACAGTCCATATTACTCAAAACAGGTGATAAAAACAGTAAGTTTGTTTATTGTAAGTTAATTCATGATGTTTGGTTACTGATGCATTGTTATAGCTTGTTCCAGTGTCTCCTATCAAGCACTATGATAGCTAAGACTATATTCTAGCTCACAGTCTTGTCTATATATTTTTTTCATTATTAATCACAAGATACCTGCATATGTAGGTGTGTGACATAAATAAATAATTATGATTAAGAATGATGCATGTCATAGCTACAGAATTTGCTACAAAAATACAAAAAATGAGCAATTTTTATACTGAAGTTATTCACTTCAAGTTGGAGGCTCTGTTGATGACACATTGATTCTGCTCCATGACGCCCAGTCTAGTGTCCATTATACTCTTTTTCATGCAGGAAGGGGAGGAAAGGGGAGCTTATACTTCCAATAGGACTATAAGCCAACATAGATGGCTTAGATTATGACAACATTACGAATGTCAAAATGTAATGACCTATTTGTGTACACTTGAAGTTTGAGCAATTCCCTCTGCATGTGAAAGCCTTTAATTAAACAGATTGCTTGTTGGATTGTATTGAGGAAGGAATGTCATTAGTGGCCATTTAAGCATGCTTTCTGAAGTTATTTATGAAGAAAAAGAAAATTGTGTTTTCCCTTTAAAATTACCTCTATATTATTATAGTGTGGTAGTGGTATTTACTTTACTTACATTACAACGAATGATGGCATTCAATAAAGTTGGACTTTGATAAAGCCGAAAGAACACAGAAGAATAAAGAATAAATGCACCCAATATTACAATATAGTTGAGGTTTGGACTGATCAGTTTCACTATCCTGTCAATAGGAAGATTAATTCAATGTTACGACATTACATGACTATAAGTACCATCTATGGAATTGCTTACTATTAAACACAGACACACACCTTCTCTTCCGAAATATAATATTGAAGAGTAAACAGATTACAGAAAAGATGATACCCAGGGATGCAAAAATATAGTAGGGAATGACCAAAGTCAGAGGTTGGACATTAACATGCTTGAGAGGTGTGCCATCTGATGGAATTGGACCTATTGAAAAAACAACAATGACAACAGCAATAACAACAACTATGACAACACTATAGTAATAGTAATATTGTTATTGCACCTGATAGAATATCTATGGTTATATAACATTATTATTATTAGTGTTACCTCTAAAAATATCATTTTCATTCTTCAGTATTTCAAAGTGAGCTCTTTCAGCATTGGTTAAATTAACTGTAACTCTTGCAATCAAATCAAAGCCAGTACCACCTAAAACGACATTTTTCTAGTTAGTTAACTAAATAAGTTTTCAAAGTATATATCCTTTACTTTGACTTTCATATTGATAGAGTCCCATGATGTTAACTATTCTATCACCTTGTGAATCAAATGAAATTTCTCCCTGCATTGAATGGAATAGCATAAACTTTGAAACTCAGCATAATAAGAATTACTATATTTAGAAAGGTGTCCTGTACTTTGAGGATGAAAGGGTTATCCTACAACAATAGTATGTGTTGTTTGCTATGGAAGAAGTAAAAATTCATCTCAAATTTTTTGCCTAACAAACTGGACCATTTGTGCTATTGGTTTCACCCTCTCTCAAGTTTTAGTGTCAATGAATTCATAAAATAACTAATAGTAGTTCTTAGCTTAAATAAGCCCCAAAATAGTGTTGGGGGGTCACCCCACTCCTCTGGCCCACAGTACCTCTGTTATCATTAGCTATAAGACAGCTTTCAGAGACCACAGTCTATGTTATAATTAATTACCGTTAATCCATAAAACATAAGATTTTGGATCTTTTGGCGTAAAAAACATCTTGAAAGAGATGATTTCTCTAGTTCATTTTCCATTTCACAGAAGGACCAGTCAGGTGAGTTATTGCTCCATCCAGCCAGTGTATCATTAATAGCTTGAGACAGAGCTAGAATGGCATCAATTGCATAGTAGGAAAGTGAGGAAGTAATTGTCTGTGTTTTCTCAATATCACCTGTACTCTATAATTATAGGGTATCAATAATATACTGGAGTACCTCAGTATTCATGTTTTTGGACTTGCAACTATTGTCAACACAAAATAAAGATGCTATTATCTATCTAACATTATAGCTATATACCCTTCCTGTGCTCTAAACAGTATTATATTCTCCTTATTATTATTATTATAGAAGAATGTACAACATTATGGGGGAAAGTATGTCATCAAGACTTAAAAGGAAAGTACATATGGACAGTGAAATCTCTCATTATTATTATTGCAACAATTATTAAAACAAAGATGTCTAACACTATATACCCTTCCTTGTGCTCTAAACAATGTGAGTAGTCTCCTCATTATTATTATCATTATAGAAGAATGTACAACATTATGGGGAAAAGTGTGTCATCAAGACTTAAAAGGAAAGTACGTACATATAGACAGTGAAATGATTATTATTATTATTATTGCTTTTGTTTTTCTTTAGGATTGGAATTCATAGCACCAATTAAGATGACAAATATAGCTTAGCCATAATCTAGTCAATTTCACTTCGAAGTCATTATATATAGCATATAGCTAATAGTCAAGTACTAGTATAATACAGTATATAGTAGATATGCTCTTACATTGATCTTATCAGCAAGTAATATGCCATCATTCCATATTGAACTGTTAATAGTTGGTAACAATGTGAAGACTCCATCCATAAACTCAGTCAGTTGGTCTCTATTGCATGTGACATTAACTAATCCATCAAGATCTCTAGCATATGTTATCCATACATATCTTGGGAATAACATATCAGCACTGTAGGCCTATAGATAATAATAATCGATTCATAATAATGATTAGGATTGTTTTTTTATTGTGATTTTTCCCCATCTGCTTTCATGAGACATACCCTTCCAGTACTCTATCCTGGCCAATATATATGTGTTAGATTATAAACAAAACACTGTCCTACTACACCTAAAGTTTACTAAAAAGTTTGAGTGATCCCTTGGCTTCCTCACCCCTCTATAATATGAATCCCTGCTGACTACTAATGGAAAGTGTTACTGCGTTACCTGACACATATGTTGGACCATAGAAGAGGAATTTACATTCAGGAAAATGATTCTTACATCTTCAGGCTAGAAAAAAATGAAAAGCTTTATAATATAAAAATGAGTTGAGAACATTGGTAGCTAGTACTTATAATTATGAGAAAATATAAATTGGGCACCATATAATTAATCCATGCTTTGTTTATACACATGTCAATGACTTCACCAGATACTTCCTTGTCAGTTAATACCACAGTAGAGGTATACATACTATAGGTCCACTGACGGTCTATTGCATTATGTAGTCATCAATTTTACAAGCAGAAATGTAATGAATCGAATAGTATGTAGCTTACAGTCTTCAATAAATTTTCTCCTGTGTCTGCTTGTTCAAATAAGTTAATATTGGTGCCTCCGAGAATCATCTTCATATTTCTTACCACCTGAAATGATAATTATTACTGGTAGACTACAAATAAGATTCTATCTCTCTCATATAAGATCATTGATGAATCATGCATAATAATAATTCATTCATTTATCTCTTCTCATATTCTTATGCAGCGATTTCATTAAGTATTGGTTGTTACCTAGTTGACACCCACATTATTATTACAACTATGCTGATAAAAGGCTCTAAAGATGTAAGATACATGTACCATTAGCGGAGATGGAATGGAGTTATAATGGAAGGTAATTTCAATATTTTGGTCATTTTTGGATATAGGGGGACCTGTTATTAAGTAAGCTATATTTATGGTAGTAAGCCAAGTTTCTAGAAGTAAGTGTGGGCAATGTAGACCTCTGTGAATGCATTGACCAGTCACCTAAATTTCATGCATTAGCTTGGAGAGAGCTTTTGTCATGGCATTACATGCACACACTATGTATGTTTTTACATTAACACTTCAATGCTCTATATAGCTAGTCTTTGTCTATTATAAATCATTGCATCATATAGAGTCCTGAAACTAGTCCTCTGACTCTGTAAAATCAAGCAACTTATTTGTTTTGCTACTAAGTAAGAAATGAGCTTAAGATAAATTAGCTATTTTCACCATTATTAAGTTATACTTACATCAATAAAGAACCTTTCTGTTCCTGTTATGGTAAACAAACGCTGCCATCTAAACGGTTGTAGGAATGCAATGATTGTCTGTGCATAGGTGCTTGGAGAAGGATGGATGCTGAACAAAGCCTGTTGGTCACTGATGTTGTTAGAATCATTAAAGAAATTGTCCAAAGAAGTAGGTGTGAAATGAATCTATAGACAAAGTACAATATTATTATGTTATTATTATTATTTTTTTTTATTAATCAGCTACTTATAAATCTTGCAGAAATAATAACACTCAAACTTCATTTCAGGGCAATTACAGAATTATAGTATATGGAAGATGGAGCTAGCTAGATTTGCTTAGTGCTGAATGCTCCACTTCATCTACAGCTAGGTACCTCGTGAAGATAAAGCATGATATTCAATAGATGACAGTGTAACAAATGAATTGTTAAAAGATGCTAATTGAAAAAGAGTAAAATTGATACAATAATACTTATACCATTTATTTATAATGTGTATTTTAATTGAGATGCAATGTATAATAATTTAGTATAGTTGTATTAATATTTTCACAGGACTCTATATAAATCTTTATAAGAAAGCATACATACCAGTGGAGTGAAGTTAAACATCTCTTCTTCATTGATTTTCTCTGATAGTGATTCACTACAGCTATATCCCATGACCACAGAGTTGACTTCTGAATCACTCAATATTTCCTCCAACAAACTTGTAGTTACAGGACACTAAATAATTATAACTATTAAATGATCTACTTTTAGAATTAGACTTGTAGTTTTTTTCAGCACTGCTAATACCTATTCCAAATCCTCTATGTGCTATATTGTATTGGATGGATAGTCCTGGTAGCATTGTTGGGAGTATAGATCATTCATAATAAATAACACACACACACAAGAGAAGTAGCTAGGCTAGCATGTCAGTGGAATGTTTAGAATAATTCCTGCTCTATCTTCTAAGAAACTTATTGCTATAGCTAGCACTTGCCTCTAGCATGCTGAGATTTCCATAAGAGAGAGAGAGGCCAGATAGCAGGGAAGAGCTATTGTTGACACTCTCTAGGGCTAGGTTGACTGCAGTCACTGTGTTCTCTTGATTTACTCCGTAGACTGGATCCACTGAGGTGGTCAGTGCATACTTGAAAGCTCCTTTGTCTGAGAAAGTTTGCAGAGTTAAGGGGAATAGGAAGAAAACAGCGCCTAATAGCCTCATTTTCGCAAGAATGCAGCATAATGTATAAGAATAGATAAGCTCTACGATTTATAGTAGCTACTTCAGGGGTGGTTTCATTTTGGAGCCCCCTGCCTACTTTTAAAACGCCCACAAACGTCCGCATCTTCCTTATCTCGCTATGGGGGTCAATTATCTGTCGTTAGTTAGCTCAGAGTTAGTGTAACCACAGGCACTATACAGCCACTCTATAACCATAGTTTACACAAACCCATTGTTCTGCTGAACAACTACGTACCTGGGCATTTTACGGCTGCTTGCCCGTTGGCTGTCCCCGCCTGGCCCATGGCCCACCTGAGGTCAATCAGTCCTCCATAATTTTTATGCAGTACGCGCTGTGTTGCTTTTATTTACGTAGTGAAGCAACTGCTTATAGCAACTAATCAATCTGATGCTTTTTATGGTGGGGAAAGTTCTTGTAGGTAGCTACTACAACCTCTGGCAATAATTATGGCTGTGTTGCTTAGATTGCCATATTTTTATTTAGGTAGTAATGCACTAGCTAGCTAATCACAATTTTGATGCTTCCCCCCTCTCCCAATTATATTACAATAAACTTCAAAAGTAATACAAAAAAAAATAACCAGTAAAGGCTAAATCAATATTATCTATAGTGTGAAACTGAGCTCTGATCCAATGATACTTTACAGAGTTAGGGATTATCTTAATACGAATTTAGATATTATTCTTAGATACAAACCCTTCAACTAAACAGTGATAGCTAGCACTACATGAAACATCGTCATTTAAGTCCACTTGTAGCTATGGACTTGGAATTTGGACAACTTGTCCCAGTAATGTGGAACTAGCTAAGAGCTGCAATACAGAAAATATAACATCACCACACAATATTCAGCCATAATGTGTATGTCACACATCCTATAGTATTTTACCATCTATCTTTGATCCTATCTTGTGAGGACACTGAGTTAGACCACATTTCTTTTTTCTCACAAGCTTCATTTCCAAAGTCTTGGCTCTTACAGATTCAGATTACATCATCAGTGTTGCCAGGTTGCTGTCTAAAAAAATTCACAGAGTAAACTTTCATAAAGGATAAACAGACAAAATCAGCAATAAGCAGAAAAATCACAGAACTCTACTTTTGACCTTGATCTATCCACAGACAATTTTCTGCCCCAAAAATCCACAGATTGTGAATAGCTAAATCCATGAACTTGGCAACACAGCATCATTTGTCAATTGTGTACTATTGTTATTGTACTGTATCTAACCCTAGCCCTGCCATAGCCCTGCCATAGCCCTGCCCGAGCTAGCCCATAGCAATAGTAATGATGTAATCTGAATGATGTAATCTGAATCAGTTACATGGAGAAAGAGCCAAAGTCATCACAACCAACTAGAATACTTGATTCAAGGTCACATGACATTGTGTTAGATAAGAATAACATGTCTGTTTAGCTAATTATAACTTACAAATTCTAATTATTAATAAAAGCTCCTCTTTGCATAATATATATTATTAGCTATACATAATAGCTAGCATACGTGTTCTATTATAATAGAAGAGTCAAAGAGTCAATTTATATAATGTAGCAATTCCTATTAATTTTAATTGCCAGAGGTGTGCATAAATTTGAGAGAACAATGACATTACATTTGGTACCCTATATTCCTCATGCATTAACCCTTTTGCTTTCTAAAGAGTAAATTATGAATCAGTGTTTTTTAGTTTGTTGCTACTAAAAACAGTTTCAGAGTTAGCAATTATGGTTATTTCTTGTGTGTGAGCATAATTAAAATTAATATAGCTTAATAAGGACTAGATATAACATGAGGGTAGAGGACAAGAAATTTACACTAACCTTCAAGCACGTACTTTTTCTAACATAAAGGCTAGTGTCCCAGTCACTCAAATAGGTGCTATTAATGCTATATACGCTCTCTATTAGATATACCCATAGTAGTTGAAGGAAAGCCACACACACTGTAGGCATGACACAGTGGCCACACCAAGCAAAGTACCTAGAGAACAAGTATGATCATAACTCAGTGACTGTACAACATATAACTCATTTTTGGAATGCTTTCGGTGAACTCTCTGAACTCACCTCCCTCCCGAATTACCTCCTTATAAGTTGCATATTAAACTATAATTATTATAAGGTTATTTCTACATATTTGTGGTCCTGAGGTCAGACACCTAATCTGCTCATTTGGTAGAACTCATAGACATGCAGAATAGCTGTTATTAAAACTTAAACACATATTTGTGGTCCTGAGGTCAGACACCTAATCTGCTCATTTGGTAGAACTCATAGACATGCAGAATAGCTGTTATTAAAACTTAAACACATATTTGTGGTCCTGAGGTCAGACACCTAATCTGCTCATTTGGTAGAACTCATAGACATGCAGAATAGCTGTTATTAAAACTTAAACAGCTAATTAATAATTAATTATCATTACAAGTGGGTTTTACTAAAAATTCCCTCAAGAAGTTTAAGTGTTACATAACCTCAGATTCCTGGATTACGTTGCTAGTCTATAGCTAGAGTACTAATAAATAATAACATGTGATACAGTAATGGTAATCATGCATATAGTTATAACCTACAACAGTCACCTGTAATTCTATATCTACTTATATTAATTAGTCTCTTGGTGGTACATATGTATATGCTAATCACCATATCACCACCACTGATAGCACCACAGCAGGTGCTAACAAATCATGCCTCACTTCCTTGTGGAAAACCAGTTATAAGGGTTATTTGAAAGTATGAAGAAAGGATAAACCACTCACTGAGCATAAAATGACATACATAGCTACAACATACGTAGCTAGGATGGGTAAAATTGGTTGGTGGATCCAGAGATTAATCATTCCCTCTCACTCTAATAACTGTCGATGGAGATACAACTGATGTGTTGTACGTATATTTGTGTATGTGATGGAAAGAATGTTGTGTAGTTAATCATACTTGAAAGTGTTGCTCTCCATGGTCAATTTAATGATTCCTACTCCAAAGTTATTGTAATCTTGTTTATTCATTAGCTAACTGAGAGTACATGACTTAAAACTGTGAATAGGTCTGGGGTTGGTGTATAAGATTTTGGTGAGCAGCTTACAGCTCTTTCTCATGTGGTGGTTACTTTTCCCACCAGGTGATTAATTTCAGTCACCAATTATTGGAAGAACATCCAAGAAAGTTTCTTGAATTGTAACTTGTTGGCTGGAGAACTAGTAGCTAGTAGGCTACTTTTTTTATCACAACCACAAAGTTTACATTCTACAACTTTATAAGACTGATAATCTTGATATAGATTAAGAGAACCCACCTTTAGGCGCCATCTCTTTTGGCGGGAAGGCATTGGATCCGTAATTTAACTTGGAAACTTAGCTGCACACTTGAAAAGCGGATACAAATAATTTAAACGCATGCGTAAACTGCGTGCCACTTCCCGCCAAAAAGCTTTTGCTGGGCGAGTATTCCTCAGTTGGTAATTAATTTTTTGTTTGTTTGTGACTGAATAGGTTAGTAATATAATAATCTGTTGGTGTCTTGTAGATAGTCACTTTTTTGAATTCTAATAGCTAGGGTCCTGTCCAGTTGGAAGGAGCGTGGTTTGGTGTGGACTCTGTGCAGTGTGAATTTGAATAGTTGAGTGAATAATAATATAGCTAGTTGATAATCTGTTGTAGCTATAACTTTCGATAGCTAGGGTAAGTTGAAATCCAACTTGGAGGAGGTAGAGATTGGCAGTGTTGACTTTGTGCAGTGTGGATTGAAACAGGTAAGATGTTAATAACCTAGCTAGCCAATACAATTATGCCGCAGGTGTTAGCTTATCTTACTGTACTGCTATAGCTATACCCAGCATTGTATAAAGTATTACTTATCTCCTAGAATAAACTTTCTGTTCCAAACTTACTAGTAGTGGAATTATTATTAGTAAAACTGTGAAGATGTCACAGCTTCACAGAGTAAAATCACCATCATTATTATGATAATAATAAATCTTTTCACTGATGCTGTAAATTTTGTGAAACTGATGTCTCAATTGTATCTGTATCTCCTATTCCAAAACAAAAATAGTATTAATATTTAAACAACAAACCAAGGTACAAGGAGTCACCATTAATTACTAGCTAAGAAAGAAAAGAATGTGCAAAGCATAGGTAATTAATTAATTAATTAATTAATAATAATAATAATAATAATAATAATAATAATAATAATAATAATAATAATAATATATATATATATATAATAATAATAATATATAATAATAATAATAATAATAATAATAATAATAATAATAATAATAAGGACTAGTTGAATGACAAAAGTAAATTTTCTATCACTTTCTTTCCTAATAATACATAATGAAGATATATAGCAAGTTCTCCAAAAGAAAACTTGAACTTTATTGCATTTTTCTTTTGTCCTAAACCACAATTTACAATCCTACAGCAGAAGTTAAAAGGTATGTGTTGACACCTCCATCCTACCACATCTCACTCCAGTAAATGAAATCTACTAGTATGTTTTAGTAAACAATTTATGTGTGCAGTTGTATTAATATGTTATGTCATAGCTGAATCATGTCACTTAATTTTGACATCTGAATCATGGCAGAGAAAATTGAAATCGAGGATGAAGATGAGCCAAGACAGGAAGAAACTCCAGTAAGTGATGGTATTTTATCTATCATCATCTTAGTGAAGTACCAGTCAATAGTACTACATACACATGTTATTACCATTTGTGATCAACTCTTTTATTATGATCCTGTGTGTTATGATAACTCTCTGCTGATTACATACCATAGTGGTTACTCTAGTACATCCTTTGGTTCCCACTTCCTTAGGGATTTTTTGTAAATCAACTGCAGCCAATTCAGAACACCTAGCTATAAAGTGTAGAATGTGCATATAATTCATAGACTGGCATTTAATTAATATTGTAATAATAACACCCAATCTACAGAATATTTTTGTGAAACAGTTCAGTACAACTGTGTGTATATAGAGATAATGCAAAATTCTATACAAATGCACAACCTGTTAATTACAGATCATGACTGGTCATAACAAAAGATTACGCTTATTTTACATACAGCTTACTACAGCTTTCAAAAACAGCCTTCTTTATTTAGTGCAAGTTAATGAATATCCTCACACTTCCTATGGTGCCATACACCAAAGAGTGAGCAAGGAGACATTGATTCTTTCCTCTATAGAGTGCAAGAGCAAAAAAGTTACTTTTACTTTCATAGTTGACACATGTCATCTGGCATGACTAGTGCTTACTTCAGCATTTTCCATTCTCAAAACATTCAATCAGATGGGATCTCATTCTACCTTGATCTGATGTAGCAAGAAAAGAGGAAGTTACAGTTGCCATGGCAAACACCCACAATCTAATGGACCTAGTTGAAACACCATTTCCTTGTGTACCATTTGTAACACTATATGCACTCTCTATAGAATAGACTATGAGAAATCTTGCACAGTCTATAGAATGAACCAGTAGAAATTGTAGCCGGGTAGGATGCTGGTAGTCTATGGCTATATAGATTATACTGTACATTGTAATTATAAATGGAAAGAGTAAAACCTACAGTGTTATAATACGTAACTTGGAGGAAACTTAACAATCATTGGAAAGCTTGTAAAATAGCATAGACAGAGAAAGCAGTTTTGATTAATTATAAGTTGGTGGTTTAGTGAGAGGAAGAGTACCAATAGAAGTCTCTAATAGGATTTGAAATGAGGGAGTGATGGAGGAGGGGGGTAGGGGTGGAATGAAAGAGTGAGGGGAGGGGTGGAGTGAAAGAGTGGGGGATGGTGTAGTTGGTAAAGGATACACAGCTGATAATACCAATTATAAATAATAAGAGATTTTTCTTCTACCATTTACATACACAAAAACACACTACTTAATGTCATGCAAGTCACAATAAGAGCTACCACTCACACAATATCAATAGGTATTTTCTACCACAGATTCAAGACTTCTTTTGGGAAAATATGAGAGCAAACAGCCTTTTCTTTTCCATAATATAAAAAGCGTTTTAAAGTTAGATTACTAATGGGAGGATAGATTTAACTGAAGCTAGTCCACCACACCTCCACCCTCCATTGTAGTTTGAAAAGAAACCTGTGACCTCAGAAAGCAGAAATATAATTAGAGTAACCAATCTTGTCTATTATTCAGTGTCTCTATTAGAAAGGAGGAATTGTAGTGTTAGCTATAGTAAATCTAATATAGCAGCTCAAGACTAGATGCTAACAAATTATAGTGACATATGTAAATATAATAGCTAGAAAAGACTGCATGATCCATGTAACATTATAGATTGATAATTATTATACTAATAACATTGACTACAGTCACTATACTGTTATGAAAATAATACAGGAAGTAATCTTAATTTAGCTGATACTTAAACTAATGTGTGCAAAAAATTATCATAGCTAAATACCTATAGAAACTGCTTTAGGTAAATATTTCCAGCATGAGAGGGATTTCTAAACTTCTTGCTGTGATATACGTAGACCATAAATTGGTACAAAATAATGATAGCTATACTGTAGTACAAAGTTACACTCATTATGATTTCAAATACCACATTCTCTCTTATCTAACACTTATGATGTTGTATCTCTCTACACACAGGTTGTAAGTTATCATTGACTTATAATAGCTATCACATCTAATTGTATCCTCTCCTCTCTTTTCAATGTGAATGTCACAATTTGTTCACAAAGCTTGTAAGTTATAAAATACTACATCATATAATTGTATTCACTCCTCTCTTTCCTATAATAATATGGGTATCACATTGGTTTACACAGCAAGTGAGTTATACTAAAATATAAAATACCACACCTTATTGTATCCTCTTCTCTCTATGTAAATGTCACAATGTCAATCTGTTACACAGCAAGTAAGTCATAATATGATATCAAATACCACTGTATTCTCTCCTCTCTTTCCTATGTGACTGTCACAATCAATGTTCACACAGCTAGTAAGTAATTTAATGATGTCAAATACTACACCTTATTTTTTCTTTCCTATGTGTATGTCAAACTTGTTTAAAAACAGAAAGTGAGTGATCTTATAATATCAAATGCTACATCTTATTGTATTGTATCCTCTCTTTCCTATGTGGATGTCACAATCTATTTACACAGATTGTAAGTTATACTATAATAATGAATACAACATTTCATTGTATTTTCTCCTTTCTTTCCCATGTGGATATTACTTTATGCTTTATGTTCAAACAGGGTGTAAGTTATCATATAATAAAAATTATAAAACAGCATATCTTATTGTATTCTCTCTCTTTCCAATGTGGATGCCACTCTGTTCACACAGGAAGTAAGTAATACTCTGATAGTAAATGCCACATCTTATTGTATCCTCTCCATTTTTTCCTATGTTGATGTCACAATCTGTTCACACAGCTTGTAAGTTATTCTATAATAACAAATGCCACATCTTATTGTTTCCTCTCCTCTCTTTTCTATGTGAATATCACCTTCACACAGAGAGTAAGTTATCTTATAAAATATCATCATACATAATATTATACTTATCCCTCCTTCCTATGTGAATGTCACTCTCTGTTCACACAGGAAGTAAGTTATACTATGATGTTAAATGCCATAATCTTTATTCTCTCCTTTCTTTCCTATGTGGATGTCACACTCTTTTTGTGCAGAAAGTAAGTTATATTATGGTAATATCACATCTTATTGAATCCTCTTCTCTCTTTTCTATGTGGATTTCATAATCTGTTCACAACACAGCTTGTAAGTTATCCTATGACATTTATTATAATATCCGGCTAATTGTATCCTCTCCTCTCTATTTTATGTGGATAACAAAATCTGTTCATGAAGAGAGTAAGTTATGCTATTATTGTATTCTCTATTTCATGTCATACTATCTTCACACAGGAAGTAAGTTATTCCATGATAACAAATATGTAATGCATATTATTGTGTCCTCTCCTCTTTTTCCTACGTGGACATCACGCTCTGTTCACACAGCTTGTAAGTTGTCCTGAAATTAAATATCACGACTAATTGTATCCCCTCCTCTCTTTCTTATGTGGATGTCATACTTGGTTCACACAGGAAGTAAGTTATATATACCATGATAACAAATACTACATATTGTATCCTCTCCTCTCTTTCCTATTCGGATGTCACAATCTGTTCTCACAGCTTGTAAGTTATACTATGACATTAATTATCACATCTAATTGTATCCTCTCCACTCTTTTTTATGTGGATGTCATATATACTTGGTTCATAAGTTTTATTGTATCAAAATATCACATCTTATTGCATTCTCTCTTTACATTTAATTGTATCCTCCTCTCTTATAGACTGTAAGTTATCCTATGAAATCAAATGCCACATCTTATTGTATTCTCTCCTCTATTTCTAATGTGGATGTCACTCACTGCTCACACAGGCTGTAAGTTATCCTAATATATTTTTAATTATGTTGATTTATACTTTGTGGATGTATAGGTATAATAATAATTAGTAGAGCTATACTATTTTTTACTCTTCAATAATAAGTGCATATAACAATCTATTATTGTAGATGCTTAAATTATTGTGGTCAGAATAATATTACTAGTAAATATCATCTATTTGAGAATAATAAAGTTAGCAACAACTCAAATGGGTAAAATGAAAAACAATTCTTTTAATCATATTAAATTATTTTGAATTGGTGGACACAAAAAAATGAGTGGCTACTTTAATTGGTCAGAAATATACAAATAAGTGAACAATTTGTCAGAGTAGTTTTTAAATTGGCAATATTTCTGTTTTCCTGTTATTGGTGAAAAAGAAACACCTAGCTCATTAAGAGTTCTATATAATAGAGCCAAGGGTGTATTGAGACACCTGAGGTGTTACAAAATTATTTTATTTCCCCACAAGATAGCACTTACAACAAAATACTATGATAATGATATATTGCTAGTGTTTTTCACATACTTGTAGGAATCTAACTATAGTAATACAACCATGCAGCATTTCAGAAGTTGCATGCTTCTCCTAGTTTGTTGGTTGAAGGATATTAAGTCATTGATAAGAATCTACTTGAATGTAAGAAATTTTTTTGGCAATGTACCCCATGAAGATCTTACCGCTCTTAAAGTTATGATAGTTTGGCATAGTAGAAAATCTCTGGTGCTTCTTTTAACACCAAACTGCAGCATGTGGCAGAGGCAAATAGCTAGCATTTATGGTTTCTACCTGTGGCTTTCAGGGAGGCGCAATAAAAGTTTTGTCAGATTTTGTTCATCCTTTACATCTAGCCTAGCAACATTTCACAGTTCATCATTATTAAAACTACTCATGTATATGTCACTAACTTTAATCATGACTGAAACAGTCTCTTTTCAAAATAGAAAGTAATTTTCGAACTGATCTATGATAGACAAAACAATTCTTACACTCTGAATTA
This sequence comes from Diacarnus erythraeanus, assembly GCA_964016965.1. Lineage (NCBI taxonomy): Eukaryota > Metazoa > Porifera > Demospongiae > Poecilosclerida > Podospongiidae > Diacarnus > Diacarnus erythraeanus. The sequence continues at coordinate 4,251,334 of OZ024671.1, read as the reverse complement.
AGTAGATGTAGAAGTCATAGACATGTAGGTGTCATAATCTCTAGCTATAGGCCATTATTATTTTTTGGAATGAGAAACTAAGAAAGCCATAATATGACTAGTTTGATGAAAGTTGGCCTCCTTTTTCAGATGATCATTTCATAGGTCAGCACATACTTGGCGAAGGTACTCTTTACTGTCCACACTCTTTATGTATACATAACTAAGTGTAGGCTAGATAGTGCTTACTTTATACAGGTATATCCCTTTTATTGTTTCTGCTACAGATGCTGTAGGAGACTGAATTATTAGCTATAACTAAACTCAGTCATACAACAGCAACAAGTAGATGACAAAACTAAGCTATTATGTAGAGCTGATGTTCGTAGAGAGTTTAGATTTAGCATTCACATTATCTTGAAAGTCAGTTTCATAAGCACATGACATACATTACTATAGAATCCATCATCTAAGATAACTATATAGGAGCCTATAAGTTAGATTGTTATTCAACTAGAGTTAGATGCATCATGTCTTATATGTAGCTACCTAGCTATATAGTTATTTATTCTGTGTAAACTAGGAAGTGGGTATAAAGCATAGAAATTAAATTCATTCTTGTCTGTCTAAGTAGTTCTGCCTGGAGCATCATAAACAGTGATGACAAGTATATACAACATACATCTGGCTTTCTACTTGCTATTATATAGTTCATTCAAACTGATAGATTTCCTCTTAAATCAGCAACTGCTTGGTACAAAAAATGTGATAGTCATGAGGATTAAGCTATAGTGTAATAGTATTGCTTACTAAATGAATGAAAATGAAAGGAATATATGGATAGATGAGGTAACAATATAAAAGAGTACACAAAGAAGAGAAAGAAGCTGGGCAAAAGGAAACTGCATAGCATAAACTTCCCTCCAATTACATATGCTGCTTTAGTAAAATGAAGATTCAGTGGCTAATTGAACACTAATGAAGTTCTTACAAAACCCTTCATTCAGGCTCTTCCTACAATGTTCTCTTCAGACATTCTGAGGTGCCACTTACTTAAAGCTTTTACACTGACAAACAATCACTCTATGATCAAACTTTGACACTAAAGAAGCTACTTAGCTATAATCTAAAGCTAGAAAGCTCCAACAAGCATATCCTAGCAACTTCAATCATAAACAACACAAAAAGCAATTTCAGCTACTAAGTCAGCACATTTAGCACACAACAAAGAAACAAAGCCAGTGCCGGTCAATACTCTGTAAACACACACACATACAAAAGTCTATAGCTGGAGTCCATCCATCACAACTTGTCAATAACAGATGTCGATTGGCTCATGAGGAATAAAACCTAAGCCATTTCTCTCCAGTAATCATCTTTGTGATTGGCCCATGACCTAGTAGTCATGGGCAAGCCACTTTATTTATTATTATGGCTAGGAAGTGTATAAATAATGTGAAGTCTTCAGAAATTTGCTATTGGTATAAAGCTTTTTATAACAAAACCTCTGTATAAAGAACACCTTCAAAGTCACAGCTGTGCCTGTTATTCAGAGGCTCCACTTTATAGTTTTAATTGCTATTTTCAAAATAAGTATTAAAATACCCAGTATAATGGTGTTTTCAACAGGTATCTACATTCTTAGGGTTTATTGTTAGTTGGATTTATATAACTTAGAATATTGCAGTTTAGTAGTGTAGCTAATTATACATTTCATTTCTAAGTCTTAATGAATAATAGTGTATTAACTCCTTCTCACTTTATTTATAGGGAACTCCAAAGTCAAGAGGTAAATTACTGAAATCATTACAATGTATTCATAGTTTCTTGTACTTTAAAGATGATTATTTGAGAGCACTGAGTGAAGGGGATGAGTTAGTGGCTTACATTCGTGTGATGCTTGTTGGTCCTGGAGGAGTAGGAAAAAGCAGTTTCCTCCATGGACTCAAGAATGAGTCACTCCCTAGCACACCAAGCAGTACTCAAATAGCTGACACTCAATCTCTCAAAGCAGCTGCAAGAGCTGCAAGGCCCACTAGTAGGTCATGGGCCAGTTACAAGGATGAATACTGGAGAGAAATAACTGATGATGATGAATACGATGAGATGGCTGAACTTTTATTCCTTGCAAGCCAATCAACATCTTCTACTTACACGTCATTTATCTCATCAACTAAGTCCAGAAGTGAAAAAGCACAATTTAGTCATCCACACGTTCGTGATATAGTGAACAAAGTTTTATCACGTATGGGTAATCCAAAATTCAAAGTGAGTGTTCGAGAATCAGAAGTATGGATGCATATTTGGGATTGTGGAGGCCAACATATATTTCTCACTATTTTACCAGCCTTTCTTACTGCAAGAACTATATTCTTTCTCATGTTTGATGCAAGACAGGCTTTAAATAGCCACTCTATTTCATGTTCTCATTGTGCTGGCAAGACTACCCAGCAAGTAGAGGAGTTCACTACCTTACAACTCCTTCTGCAATGGATGTCTTGCATTCACTCAACTCTCTCCAACGATGTCAAATCTACCAATGTTAGAGAAGAGGAGTCTACTTTCAACAGTGCATCAGAGGATCTTACTAGCACTAGTTCAACAAGCAGCTCAGCTGTCTATGAGTATCCTCAAATACTTCCTATTGGTACTCATGGTGATGATCCTGCAGTTAAAAAAAATGCTGAAAGCATTTTGGATGAAATTTCAACAGAGTGTGAAGGAAAAGCATTTGCCCATCTCCTCCATGAGGGAATCATCATTGACAACACAACTGCAGGTAAAGGAGAGACAGAAGATCCAAATTATAATACTGTTCGAGGTATTGTTGCTGACTTTGCTTCAAACATTAAAGTTCGCACACCCATTAAGTGGATATTGTTTCGAAAAGCTTTCAAGCAATTATCTAAAAACAAGCCTGTGATCCACATGGATGAAATTGAGGAATTAGCAAGTGCCTGCTTGATTCCCAAGGATACCATTCCAAGTATTCTCCAGTTCTATCATGATCTCGCCGTTTTCTTCCACTACTCTCACATTCCAAGCCTACGATCGTGTGTTATTGCAGATCCTCAATGGCTAATCAATGTGATGGCCAAGCTCCTAGCTCTAGAAGGTTTGGAAAAAGTAGGAAATCCTACTTTATGGGCTCCCCTTCGTCAATGGGGGATACTTGTAAAGCCACTCTATGAGAAGATATGGAGAGGGCAGTCTTTTCTTGAGCATCGTGCAATTCTTGATCTCATGGAAAATTTTTTCATTATAGCAAAAATCCATACCAGTTCAAAAAAGCACAAATTTAAAGGACAAGAATATTTTGTCCCATCTATGCTGAAACCTTGTCTATTCCCATTTGATGAGATGCCATCTCCAGTGCTCAGCAAGGATGCAATACAAGCAGCATCATTGTATTTACTCTTCAGTACAAATTATCTTCCACCTGGATTCTTTACTCGATTCACAGCAGTGATCTCCAGAAATTTAAAGTGTGAAGTTTTATTTGATGAAATATACCGAAACAGGATCAGTTATTTATATGGAAGTATTGGACAAAGAATTGATCGAATCACTATCACACGAAAGGTTGATTGTGTTGAAATTAACGTTGTGCGAATTACACCTCGACCTTCTGGCTATCCTTCTCTGCTAAGCACTTGTAGTGAAATTCTTCAATTAATCAAAACCTCCTACACTGATGTTATTTCATGGCTGCCCTGCATTGATGTTAACCTTGCCCTTAGATGTGAGCAATGTGAAGGAGTACCAGAACATTTCGTTGTTCTTCCATCTAGCATTACATCTAGACCAGATCCCCACCTCCAATGCCAGAAGTATCAGCCATGCATCTTGAAACCACATCAGAAATTTTGGTTTGATATACCTCAAGTAAGTATTATTATTGTTATTCTTGTACACACTAACTCTGTTCTACTCTAGGATTGCATGTCCATATGTGATGACCTGATTTCTACAATTGAGAATGACCTCAGTCATCAATTTGCAGTTGCTCTAGAAATGATTGATCACCTTCCATTAGATGCCAAGACTCTCCTTATACAATGGCAGAGTGAAATGAAGCAGATGAATTCTCCATTTCGAACACATATTATACATCATCTTAACTCTATTGGAATGACAAGGACTATACACAAGTAATGATAGTATTATTAGTGAATTTTATATTTGTTGGTGGGCAGGACAATTGAGGTTCTGCTCAAGTTCATTGATCTGAACTTTGAAACTTGTTAGCTTTATTATTGCTACTTATCTCTGACATGACTTAAAGTACAGTACGTAGGAGCTATGGTTTATGTTTCAGCATGTATGCAGTACTAGAGATACAATAGAAAATCTCAGGCAGAGTCAGTAGATGGCTGGAAGATTTATTTAGCTATCAGTCATTTTTGGATTAAGGAGTCTTTTACATTATAATATCACTCTGCATAGTGTATACGGTGCATATAATATAGAAATTTGTATGCATTTATAATTAATTAGGTTGAAGGATAGTAGATCATCTCAGGAGCGGGATTACTCATTGGAGGTGGAGCAAGACCACTGTAAAGTACAGTTGAAGGAATGTCAAGAAATTACTATGTTACAGGAAGAGATTAGCATGCTAAAGGAAAGGCTTAAACATTTGCAGGAACAAAAGTCTCTGAATCAGAATGTGATGTGTAAGCTTGTGTAAAATATGTATAAATTTCCTTTAAAATGAAAGATTATTCATCCAAACAGGACTAAACTTAATGTAATCAATATATCAACATCCATTGTTATTGTTGATTTTTAAATAAGAGGATTAGAGCAAAATCATGACAAGTAGCTGTCATTCATGCTATTGACTTTTCAGGAGCTGTATAAAAGCTACTTGAACATACACTAGAATAGTCATCATGATTATTGTAAGTATATTAGAATGGGCAAGCACACAATTTTTATAGGCGTTCTTTAGTACCTGCTTAGACAGTGATCACAGACAAGGAGATTTAGTATACATAGCATAGCTGTTGATGATTTTATAGAATTTAAGGAAGTTATTCTATTTTTGCTATATCTTTTGTGTAGTTTCTTCCCATCTCATCTCATCTGAAGGAGTGGAATATCAAGTGACCAGGCATAAAGGTAAATAGAAAACATTTTATGTGCCTTGACTATATATATATCTGTAACAGTCTTATGTGAGGCAACTCCATGAGGCCACACACTCACCAATTTCAAGGTGAAGTTGTTTGAATGTAATCCTACCAGGAAGCCTAATGCTAATTAATATACCAACAGCAGGGTCTTTGGTATGCAATGTTGCTCCACCCTTTCCAAATATTTTTTTAAGTGAATGCATTAATGCATGCAAAATGCAAAAAAATATGTGGTAGTACTTTACATAGCTAGCTACTTAATTATTTTTCTGAATCTGATCAGATGTAGTATATCTACATTGTTCTATTGTAAGAGCAGTATTGATGGACAGACCTAGCTCATCACAATTATAATGGACTGGTTTATTATGTAGCCAGCCTGGCTCAATATTAATAGCCTGCCCTTATTTTATAGTCTGCTTGTACAGAACTAATAGAATAAATGTCCGGGCTCTTATTTGTATGATTTTTATCACCTAGAACTAGTAAAGCAAAACCAGGTACAATTGGAAGAAGCCATTGTTTCTTCTGGAGAAGGGAAACTGCTGGCAAGTGAGATGAATTCAGCTGGCATCATGGCAGATGGTGATCACGACAGAATCAAGGCAGCAAACACACAGTGGACTGATAGGGAGAGGGCAGGGTTAATAGTGAGGATATTGAGGGATAAAGTTGGCACCAATCCAAAATACTTTGAAAAGTTTATGGATATATTGAAATCCAGATCAGCAGAGTTCAGAGATATCATTGATGTATTAAAGACAAGTGATGGTAAACTTTTTTAAACATCAGTTTATTCTCTAGCTGTAACTAACCCAAAAAGGGGGTGGGGGAATCCTAACCTTCAAAGGCTAAACCCTCTCCTCTAAATGAAGTGAATTCATAATAATATGAATCCAACTTGAACACTTATTAAAGCAGTGGAGTAGTGATTATTATTATGGTAGATCTAGTGGAGGAGGGAGGAAGGGAGTTGGGAGCGCAGAACTCCCCTGTAGAGATAATGATAATATGTTATATTTGACACCCACTTAAGCGTAACACTCACTTGAGCTAAGTAATATTGAAAGATACTTTGCTATTGTGTGTTATTTATAGCAAAATTTTAATATATTATTATGATTATAGCTATCACCAACAACAGTAAATTACCTACTTCTTTATCTCTCTATGAATTTTGTAGTGAATTTGTCAATTCACAATTGGTTTAACAGCACTCTCTTTCATAATAGATCTTAATTCTTTTATTATAGACATTTCCTGAATTGAGTACCATTTTCAAATATTTGGGTATCCCCTGTTGCTCATAAGCTGTGGTTAATTTTGTCTTGTTATGCCTACCAGTTATTCCCAAAATGTGCTGTGTGCTTACTAATGGGGACAAGAATCTTCCCTTCAACAGACTTTTTTTTCTGTAGGTGGCAATTGCTCAAGTAGCTAGCTACAAATAAAGTTGGACACCTGTCACCAGCAAAAACTGGCACCCCACCACCTTACTTTTTTATTATTTAACCATGTACATTTCTGTCTTGTTTTCATATCATTTATTGCTTGCCTCAATTATCTGAGGTACCTATCTTTTATCCTCTATACCACAACATGTTGAATTCTCTGAATCAATGTTGGATTAACTACAGATGAAACATCACTTCCTCAGAGAAGTGCTTCATCAATATTATTCCTGCCTATTCCCTGAAAGTGAAAGAGAGTCCAGTGTATTGTAACATGATGATTTATCCTTCTTGCCCCACAAGTTAGAATGATGCTAATAACTAGTTATAGTAAAAGCTCATATAGCTACATGGATATGACAGGAAGTATACTGTATGCTGTCAGACTTCTCTATCAGCAGAATATTTATGGTTACTAAACAATAATATTAGGGACCCATTTTTCTTACTATTAAGTGGTTTTCCTGTTCCCTGGATGGCAACTAGTTTAATAGCCAAAAATCACTAAAAGTGCATGCTCATCACTAACAATTATTCATAGTTATGATGTCATTGATTTGTGCACAATTATTGGCCACGTTTCAGAGAGTTTCAGAGAATATCGGTGTATAGTACTAAGTTACAACAGTTTTAAACTGAACCCGTTAGACCAATAATAGATATGCTGACCAAGTTTTGGCAGCTAAATGGTCAGAAAAGCAGTGGACTAGCTACATCAGAGGAAGTCACATATAATCTTTTGCAAGAAACTCACTAATAAAGATGATTCAATCCCAGACAAAGTGCTCACAACTCCATATTACTCTCTTCACTATTTTCTTCTCTTGTACCAGCTTTCTGGTGGCTGGATATATGAACTTACCCTCATACACCTGAAATGTACAGAAGTACCCACAACAGGAGCCTGCCAGACATCTTAATGAGTTTTTAGACTCGCTGGTGCTAGTGTAATATACATATTGATGATAATTATAAAAGTATCATTGACCTTGGTCTACAGTTTGGTTTGTGTGCATTACGCATAGTACATTTCACAGTTAATCATGTAGCTAGTAAAGTTTAAATCACTGTTTATAATCAGCTACCAAGTTCATTCTTATCAAAGTGTTATTTTTCATTCATACAGTTCTTTCTTCTTATAAGGAGCCTTACTATGTTGGGTCACAGAGTACACCTCCTTGGACATAAAAAATTAGGTGAATATAGCATGTAATAATTTTGTTCAGTGGAAAAAATTTGCTTTAAAATGTTCATGGTTATAGCTACCTAGCTAACATCAAGAGAGTAATTTTTGGAGTCCGTGTCAGGGGAGGATCCAGGCAAAGCCCCCTCCCCCTTCTCATTCATATCTAGCGCACCTCACATTTTCAAGTAGCTAGCTAGCTAGCTAACATTTTTAGAAATGAGTAATTATCCTTCTCAAAGAAATTTTGTAGAGTAGAAACAACCAGGTAACTATAATAGCTAATGGCTTACTAATAATTAACTAGCTAGCTATAGCTTCTAGCTAAATATATTGCTATCTAGGTAATTAGCTAGCTTGCTTGTGCCTTAGAAATAACAGCTTACTCAATGAGTCAACTAGCTATATACAACAATAACATCATCACTGTTCAGCCATCAAGTTATGGTGCTGCTCAAGTAGTGAGCCTGAAGGAGATTCCAGGTTGAGTGAGTCTGGTCCTGATAGTGACACCAAATCTGTATCTGAACAACCTAACTAACTATGTAGGCAGTCATAGTGGCTCTGTTAAGAGTGGTGATTTTGGCAACGTAGTTAATTTAAGAGCTTGTTGCAGTCTTAACGATAATGAGAAGTACTTTCTGTTGAAGTGTCATTTTTGTTCCAGGACATACATAAGTATAGTTTCCTCCTCTGTTTATCAATGTGTTTTATTGGTTGTCCCAGTTTATTAATGGTCTTGTATACTCTGAATCTGTAATGGAGGTTATTGCAAGTACTGTGTTTTACTTTGGAAATGTGGGTCTACAATGAAAGAGCTTGGAATTCTTGTTAATTGGCCACTTATAGACCTTAAATGTGCACCAAAAATTGTCTACCGTTTCACAAGGATGCTGCTCTTGCTTTTGTTTCTGTTAAAGATAATCCAGCACTAGCAAACTGAGATGACTAATAGTTATACTTCATAAACTTGGGAAAAAAATTTTTATCACAAGAAAAACTATAGCTAATTAGGGTTAGTGAACTAATAGCTACCTACAGAATCTCAGTGGCCCCTCCCTTTCTATTTTCCTGGATCCGCCCCTGTGTGATGTAATATTTTTCTCTGAGCCCATCAATGGGTACATGCCTGCATTAAATAGACTAAATACACATACCTCCCTCCCTCCCTCGGAATATCCAATGCCAAAAAATAATATTATGCTACATCAATTAGAGGTAGCTAACTAGTAAATGTGATTGTATGAAATGTGTGCCATGCATAGCAGTCTTTTCACTTCGTATTCAGTTTTTTACTACATAGCTAGAGTGCCATGCATATCAGTTCCATGAACACAGCCATGGGCAATAAATTAAAAATTATGGTAGCCACAAGTAGAAAATCCAGATGTCCTGATTAGTTTTTTTTTAACCTTTTTTATCTTAATAATACATAAATCCTTTGAAACTCCACTCTTCAAAGAGTTTTCTACACTCATTGCTAACAAGAACGCAGGACGACGTGTGGGGGGGTTGAATGCGTTTTAGCCCTGTGGCCCATGCGTGGCGTATTGCGTGTGTGTAGCTCGTAGCGCGAGCGTGCGTGTGGCTTACGAAATATTACGTCAAAACTTGGTCATACGCTATTCGAGAGTTATAAACGTTAGAGAGAGTTCTTCGTCGAATTCGTGTGGCTATTCGCTATTATTGGAGAAAGTGTTACTAATACGTAATTATCGAGATAATCATCTCAGAGTATTTTTCTTATTACACTATATCATTAGTAAGTCGCTCGCTAGCTATTACAGATAGTTAACATAATTTCACAGTCAGCTAACTGGAACCATAATAGTCATTACTTCATGTGTGTTGTATCTTTGTGTATGTAACTAGATGAAGAAAACATACAATTATTACACAGCAATATGTGCTACAGGTGAAGCACAGTATTTTAGCTATTATTAATTATTTTGTGGGTCATGAGGTGTTTTTTTTGGCAGGATTGTGTTTGCAGACTTTACTTAGAGTATGGATCACGGCAAACGCATTCTAAAGTGGATACGGAGTAAGATAATTCAGGTGAAAAACAAGGCTATCCAACAGCAAGAGAATGCTATTGATGTTCATGGCATGAGAAAAAAATCTGGGCAGTCACCTTTGATTTTCACCAATGATCATCTCTCTGATCCAAGTGAAAGCTCAAATGCTTTCAATGATGGTAAAATTGATAGTGAGGTACCTGTAGAACAGTCGGGAAGTTTCTTGTTGTCTATGCTGGAGAAGATTTTACCTGGAAGCAAATTGAATAACTTTTACCAGACAACAGGTGAACTAAATACAGGACCCTTACATGAAGAAGAGCAGTTGGAGTATTCTCACCAGAATAAGCTTAAGACTACTCTTAATGACTGTGCACATATAAATCTTCCTCCCATTTCAGAGGGATATAAGAAGTATCTTGTTTTTGAAAATAGCTACTCTGAATATAAGATGGTAAAGGATATGTCCACAAAATGACAATTATTTGTCAATAGACATGCATTTTCTGTGCTCTAACTTTATGAGCTTAAAGAATACATCATAAACACAGACTTTAGTATTTTAGCTAAAATGGTTATGTAAGGTGTTTACTATATACTATTATTTTCGAGTTTTTAAGGCATAAGGACTGTACAGTGTAAATACATATTAGAGCTTTGTTAAAATAAGTTAGCTACTATAATATTATTAGCTAATTTTCGTTAAAATTTTATCTATTTAGATATGAATATGAATATACTAGCTAATTACTTATAGTCAATAACAGTTACTGTGTCAGTCTCTAATTAAAAACATTCCAATGTGTATGTCTGTGTATATTTCCATCTTAGGGAAATCAAAAGGACACTCAGGCCTACTTACCTGAAGATGTTCAACAAGCTACGGAAAAGAAAGAAGCAAGGAACCAAATGCTACTATCTTATGGCTCTTCAATTTTGAGTGAGCTTCCTTGCTCTCCTGATATCATAATAAGACCACCCTCAAAGGGAGGAGTGGCATTTGATTTGTCAGGTTGTAAGTACCTACCAGCAACCACCAGATCAATGTGGCTGACTAAAGAGGTTCGTGTGTATTAATAATCTAGTGTTTCAGCAAATATTGTCATAGGCAACAGATAATGAATCTGGTTCAGGGTTGAACCCTCTAGGTTATTATAGACGGGACTAGAGCATTATTGTATTACCACTCAGTTATTGTTTATGTTATTCTCTATGGAGTCATATCACAGGATTTGTATTTCAAGACATTTTAAAATCACATTTTGTTATTGGGTTAAATATTTTAGGCCTACTATTTTTACAGTGTACAAATAATAGATTGTTACTTATAGCACAATTTCTCAAACATTGAATTTTGCTCTAAAGAAACATTCCCAAATGCAGAGTTCTTACAAAGAAAGTGAAGAAAAGGCTAGAGAGAGAAAAGGAATTTTGAAAATACAAGGTTCACCAATGTATAAGAGGTCATCCATCACCTCTTACGATTTTAGAACTGATGCTAAGCCTAAAGAGAAACCTGTTAAATGCCTTACATTCAATGACAAAATTGAAATCTTCACTGAAACAGAAATTAATGGTTATACAATTCCTATAATCATTGTAAGTGATAAGTGATAGCTAGCTAAATAGAACTTTTTTTAGATAAATCAATCATTGATTATAATAGGAAAGAAAAATGAAAACAATTAATGAGGAAGAAATTGGAGAAGAATCATTCATTCAGAACAAAGAAGTGGCTGGGGCTATCTTCTGTCCTCAGGAGGTAAGAGAAAGTATAAGCTAGCCATTAGTTAACTGTCATGTGAACTAAGTAAGAAGGCCTCTCTGTATAACTGTCAGTGACAAGTATAACATGAATCTAGCTATTATTACTGGCTAATAGTCCATTTAAGATTGCTGGCAAGCACCATGCAGTGGAGAGTAGCCAATTAACAACTTTTTCCACCACAAGACTAATGATTTAACATTTCACACTAAATTTAGCATTGTATGGCAAATTTTGGCACCTAGTTCCTATGTAGACGAAATAAAGATTTCACCCTTCACCCACATACAAAAATTTATTACTATTAGGGGCAGGGCACTTAGTTAAACTAATGCTATGATAAGTCAAATTGATATAGGAACCAATTACCAGACTCGGCCCATTCCTTGCATGCAATCTGGTAAAGTGGAGATAATTAGCTACATTTAATAGTTATTCTGGAATTTCCAAAACATCTAGTCATGGGTGAATAAATAGAATTGAAAATCTAAATGTAATGTTGTAGAGCATGAAAAAATAGTGAAAATTAGTCCTGTATCTCTAGCTGGTGTGGAGTTTCATCAGCTGCAGTAAAATCAACCACAGTAGCTACAAAAAATGATAGAAATGTTTTATATAAGCTAGGTATATTGCTGTAATGCTGCTCTATCACTAGTAGTTTGTTTCGTGCTGCCGCTCCTAACTGTTCTGAAGTTTAGCAACGATGCATGAGCGAGGGGTTGGAGCACGTCCTTAAGAATCTTTGGCCTGATTTTGTTCCCCCTTTGCATGCAACCTATGTGTACAAAAGAGTAACAGTCCTAAGAATCCAGCTATTGGTATAATAGTATTGTATACAATAAACATATTGAAAGGAAAAGCACTTCTTAGAAATGATGAGAATAATTATAGAGATGGATGAAGTCACAAAGCTAATATAAACTAGAGAAGGATGGACACTTTTAATACAAGTGGACATTTGATATTAGTAATTATTATTGTTATTAATAATTTTTGCAATACATAATATTCTTTTGAGTGGGATGGGCAGTCTGGTAAGTGCATAGAATAACCCCAACCCACTATTTCCCAATTTGAGCTGCTATAGTGCTCTTATTTCTGTCATCATTTATTAGTTCTAATATCAGAACTACCATTAATGGATCTAATATCAGGATGATTTATAGGGAGAGGGTAAGAACTTCACTATTAATAATTGTAAGTTCATCAATTTCCATCCCACAATGGGATATGTAAAGAGAGGGAAGTGTTATATATGTATTGCTAAAATTGTTATTGTACAACCAAAAGTTAATCTCAACTGTCCACTCATACTGGGGTCATCATCTACAGGGGCAGATCTACTAGGCCCTTGAGGTAGGGGATGGGGGAACAAGGATATGGAAGAAAAATTAAACATGGCCTACCTACGTAGGTTAGGACTGTTGCAATTGCTCCCCTGACCCAATGCCCTACCTACCCCCTTGGATCTGCTCCAGATCTCTTTATAATTTATTGTATTGTGACTTCATGTAATCTCTACATTGTTTTCCTCACTTATATTCTCCATAAGGTGCAGCAGATATAGTAATTTTGATCTTATAACTAGATGATATTATTATATTTCAGATAAAACATAGTGAGAAAGACAGGCCTAAATCAGCTTTCAAAAGACGTACACCTCATCAATTTACTGATGAATGGTTGAATGATTGTATTGTTTACAACAATGAAAACAATGTAGAAGGAAAGAATGACTATGTAAGTGGTACAGTATAATTTTTACAGTTTTAGCTTTTTAAGTGGCCAAATAATGAGGTGACAAATGACCAAATTATTGTTATGCAAATTCCTACATACAGAGAAACAAAGCAGAGATGTTATGCAACCTCTTATACTATTGATAGAAAGTGCATGCAACTCACTCCCTTTGTGATAGTTTAGACACTTTCATTTGTAGCAAAGAGAGAGAGACATGTAACATGCTTGAAATGGTGCAGTCATGTAATCATGTGTATTTTTATGACAGATGCACCGGATACCTACTCCACCAACCAGTACAAAACCACCCAACTATGGACAGGAATGTCGTCGTCGTATGTATAGGCCAGCAGTTAATCTCATAGAGCAGATACCAGATGAGGGCCCACATGAGCAGTATAAGGAATGTGATAGACCAAAAACAGAGGGAGAATTCAGGATCTGGCTTAAACAGAAATGCGATGAAATTAAGAATGATAGGGTAAGACAATACAACACAGCTAATATCTATTGCATAGCTAGCTACCATCAAGTATCACATTAGAATAGTTTGCATATACAGCCACCTGTGTTAATAATACTAATATCAAGCACACTGTCATGAAATTTTCAATAGTGAGGAGAAAATAATAATTAACAATCTGATATATTTAGGCTTTACTCCTGATGAAATTGAAGAGTTCATTTCCCTATGTAGCTGAACAGTTTGAGCCTCAGTACTCTAGGTTGGCCAATAGTATGCAGACATCTCAAAATGTGAGTGATAAACGTTTGGAGGAACATCAGATAAAGTTGCAGAGAAAAGATTCTAAGGTATGAAATAATGCTAATGTTCTCAGGATCCTGTGTAATGGATCACCTTTAATTCATTATAATAATATTTATAAGACTAACTTTCAAACAGTCCCCATACTTAGTTATAGTGGAATTCTCTATTTCACAATATACCTTGGGACAATTAAAGCATCCTGATTAGAGTGGTAGTCTAATTTCAGGGTGTAAGTAATTTCAAAAGTTATATTTTGGGGGGAGAAGGGACATATCCATGTATCTTTAATACACAGAAAGTGTCTTCACTTCAGGGGAGTAGTTCTCTATAGATAAAATATTTAAAGCATACTAATTAGAGCAAGCTTTATTAGGCTACATATAAAGTTTGGAAGACTGTGTATAATGTGAACAAGCCGAAAAATAAGTTTGGACAAAGTTCTAATTTTGTACCCAATAACTCAAAATTATAATAAGTAGCTACTTTGCTCCATGTTTGATCCACTTGAATCCACCACCTTATAATAATAGTATTCATATCAATCAACGACTACATACAATGAAGCTTTCCCCTCATTCCCCATTTCTTCATTAGGAACAGGATAATAACCATTTGCCAGAGACAAAGAAAGCAGACACTCTTTCTCAAAAGAAAAGAAAATCTGCTGATGATGGCATGAACAAGGATCAAAAAGTGAGATCATCAATTATTTCTTTATGAGAGAAAGTTGGGAATGAGAAAAATTAGTGGCCTGCCATAGGTACTGAACTCACTACAGTTTTTTGCACACATTTGATTACAAATTTTAATAAGATGACTTATTTTTATTGCTTAATAACATAGAAAATTAATTGAATTATCACTCTTCTTGGGTCAGTTCTGCTGCAACAAAAGTTTAACAGCTATAGCATTATTCCTCTGCAAGTGTTGCATATCTAACTACAGTAGTTTTTCAAGTTTGTTAGATAAACCTATAGATGGATTATAAGCTGTTGTAGCTATATGAAATAATTGTGTGATAATGACTATTACTTATACATAGTTAGTATCAAAACAGAGAACTAAATAACCAAGCTAGCTACTACTATTATATGAATTATGTACGTATATATTATAGCTAGTGTTATTATTAGGACATAGTGTCATGAAATGCTGTAGCTAGTAAAGTTTCTTGCTCGTGACAAAAATATTATTAATGAAAGAATAGCTAATCTAAGACATTGCAGATTATAAACATAAAAGTGAATATTTTGTATCATATGGTACAGGGACACAATTCAAGAGCTACACCAGAAATAAAGCTTGCAGAACAGGGACAAAAACTGACACGCAATGACTCATTGGGAAGTAATGGCTCTTTGGGATGTAATAACTACTGTCATGAAGAAAAGGGGTGCATAAAGACCCAGGATAAAGACAGTGACAAATGCATTAAAAGGAATAACTGTTGGGATATTGACAATGACACTAAATTAACTAATAATCAGGAAAAATCAGCAATTAATGCTCAGACACAAGGAGAAGGAGATAAGGTACATTACATATCAATGTAGAAACACATGTAGATACCTCTTCTAAACCCTTCATAAGGATATTACAATAATGCATGAATACATTAAGTAATTCTAGTTACATTTTTATAAGGAACCCAAAGTCAATATCAAGTTGGATCAGAAAAGCTATGAAAAGCAGCTTCAATACTTCAAGGCTGACAGCATGCAAGAGGAAACAGATAGTGGAAAGTCAAATGCTACATCCAGCCATGAACAACTTTCAGATGAAAAATTGAGGCAACTAGAGGAGATATATATATACGAAGAAGATTTTATAAGTGATGTTAGCAGCAGTTCATCATCGAGTACTACTGTCCAAGTGGCAGATGATGATGTTAGCAGCAGTTCATCATTGAGTACTACTGTCCAAGTGGCAGATGATACTACATGTAAATTGCCACTGCAAGGACAATGCATGTTATTACTGTCTCCTAGTGACAATAAACTCTCATCTGATTCATCTTCTTCAATTGAAACTATACTTTCAGTTGAAGATGAGGAGGAGAAACCATCTAGTCATAATAAAATGTGCCAGTATCCAGATGATAGCATCCAGGATGAGAGAATTCAAACTCCACCTCACAATTTTCATACCACGTTTACTTCAAAGAAAAGCTTTTCTTTATTGTCAAAACGAAGTGAGTATATACATAGTTATAGGTCATATTTAATTTTTAGTCTTTCAGGCCTTATTCCGTAAGTATTAGCACTACAGATTTACGTACTTATAACTATGTACAACAATAATAAGCTTTAGCATCCATAGCTACCACTGATTGCACTGAATTATAAATAAACTCAATAATTAGCAGTACCACATCCATATTTTATGCATTTAAAAACATTATATACCCTGGCAGAGAGAGGAAATATCAATTCTCAGCAACATACATCAAGTCATATTGCTACTAGTTCACCTCCTCCCAAAGGTCCTTCAGTGGCCTCTTCAAATTTAGGCCACCATTTTCATACCTTGACACCAAGTAGGAAATGTTTTGTTGAAGAAAAAGCACCACAATCATCTACTCATCCTGTGAACACTGCTGATAAATCAAGAAATCTTAATAGACAAGTGATGATTATACCACCTAATAATTTATCAGCATCAAAAGGTCTTGTTAAGACTATTCATTATCCCCAAGAGGGAGGTCTTACTCTACTTGATAGAGGTAATAGGTATTTTGAAACAGTGAAGAGGCCAAAGACACATAGAAGGCTTATACACCAAGGTATTATAATACTTACTGGATACAGAGTAATATACATAATATGTGCCTAGAGCTATTATGAAGCTTTAGTGACCATGAAACTTATTGCTATATTTTCTGGTGAGTGGGATCACAGGAAAAATAATGAATGTATAGATGTTTCATGTGGCCTAATGGTCAAGGAATGAAGGTCTGAAGTGCAGGTGTTAATTTGCTTATAACTATTATTCTAATTGTTAGTAGCTAATACAAGTTTTATGAATCTAATACTATGTTAGGATGTTGTTTAGTTATAACTAATGCTGTTTTATATTTTTTAGAGTCAAAATGTCCTAATGTGTTAGAGCAGATTAACGATGATGACCCTTTATTTCCCACTCTACCCCACGACACTTTTGTGGCCCAATCACCTTCTCTTCTAAACAGTATTGCAAAAACTGATCCAACTATGAAACAATGGCAGAATAATATAACAGCTCCCAGAAGAAAGGTTTCATCACTTCGTTCTGGTCTGATCAAATTGTCTACATCACTAAAGAAAAAAAAGTAGCTAATTAATATTGTAGTAACATAAGCAGCAAACATCAGCAAAGGATTTCAAATTAGGCTAGATAGCTAAAACATTGAAGTATGTAAAATTGAGCGATATAATTTAAATTACATAAGTTGTGCTATTGAGTAAAAAGAAGGTGACAAAAATAATTTCAAGAATCGGCTCCCAAGTATAGCAGTGATCAAGAAACACTCAATACCTGGTGTAGATACTAGAGACAGTATATCACTCATTGACAAGAAGAGTGAGAACTAAATCAATTTGAGTGATATACTTCCAACAGTAAAAATGTGTAACTTTCACTAACTTCAGATATGTTTTACTGTCTTGACAAAGATTTCCATACATAGGTACAAGGCTAATTTTTCCACACAAAAGACATAACAATGGGTGGACTAAAATAATAGTTGTGTCACTTGTGTGCAATCATTACTTTCATACATTAATTTCAAGGGTGTAAGAAACTGTTAGAAATAGGCAAACTCTTCAGATGACACATTATTTTTTAAGAGAATGAGGTGACATGGGGAGATCACAAGTACAATGCCTTGTAGTAATGTGCAAAACAGTACGTTCATTACTATAGAAGTGGTAGCATGTTCAATGCTGTCATGGAGAGTGCTCTCAATGGGAGTTGTTTGGGTTTAGTAGTCTCATAATACTGGGGGGTTGCATCAGAACTCCAACTGATAGGGTTGTATGAATAACATGAGAGTATGTGAAACTTTATACATCTCCCAAAAGAATGTAATTTTACACACTTATCAGCTCTCCATTACTCAGACACCAGGATGGCATAGTCTTTTTGCTGTCTATTCCCTGTAGGTATTTCCAGTCATCTCTGTATCAAAGGCCATAATCTTGCTTGCTTGGAAATTAGACGACTGGAACTTTTAAACTCACACATGTCTCTATTGTTTAACAATTATTATTCTTTAGAGTGTAGGACAAAAAATTAATTTTGTACAGTTAACTAACTAACCCAGGAACCAGCCCTACTCTATTCTGTGTTGATGTGGAGTTCTGTGGGTTCCTGTTTTTTATCACACCTTACTACCAGACAGATGCCTTCTGTAAATACCTGAGTAGGAGTACCTGACTGTTTCTTTTTCAGCATAGCAGGCAGCAACAGATGGTAGAGGTTGGGGAGAAGTCATGGTGGCAATGTAGTTTATTGTACTAAATTCACTGTTGTTACGGTGAGTTGTCTTCTCCCAACATGTGCTGTGCCATAGTACTCCTATGATAAATCTATTACAGAGCACCAAGGGAAGAAAGCAAGGGGAAAAAATGCTCATTAGTCCAGAAACCTTAGGTTTTAGAATGACAATTATAGTACTTTATATTGCTACAAAAAAGAAAAGAAAAAAAGTTGCATAATGATTAGTGCTATCAATCACAGAATTGGTTGTAAAGGTATTCTTAAGAATAAGTGTGCCAAGAACCACTAGAAAAACTATTCTAAAATTCTAACTACATCTGAACAATCATATCCCTCCAGTAGTAATAGACAGCCATTCGTTTTATTATTTTCTTGTCATTCTTAAATAGATTTATTATTAAGATAGCATGATACGTTCAGTAGATATAAACTCATCCCGCAGACACGTCACCAGAGGCGCCTCACTAAGGTTGCGCTGGTGTCTTGTCTGCGCAAGGGTGGGAACTAGCTCCCTCGAGACTCATGTTTGCCTGCTTAAGGTCTTTCTCACACTAATGTTGCTGTACAGCCTGTCCCCACGCACTACACCACTCTCCTTTTATTTTTTGTTTAGTAGTGGGGGCAGCCCCTAAGACATCAGAGAATTGTTCTGACTACCTACGCCGATGGTCAAAGTATGTGACTGTTTGTGATTCAGTCAGGAGGAAGCATCGTAAAATAAAGGACGCTAGCTACTGTAGCCACCGTTAGTGGTATGTGAGGTTAGTAGGTTGACGAAATAATGCGTCATAAAAGTACGCTGGTCCTTCGGGGACGCACTAGTGCAGTCTGTGCAGTCAGTAAGGTCATCTTGAGTTCCACTGGTGAGTTCTCCATGTTGAATTCATGTACTATTTGCTATTTTCTGGAGAAAGCTAAGCTACAGATAATCATCTTAAAAGTATCTGAGGAGCAAGCGATATTTAGAGTAAGCGCAGCTAAGGTACGTAAGTAGCAACTATTTTATTGTTTATATGAGTGTCATTCCAATTAGCAAAGTAATGTTGGGCCTACATAAATAAGATTTTTTAGCTGGAACATATCACAACCAATAGCTAACCACAAACACAAGAGAAGTAGCTAAACAAGCAACACATACTAGTTATTATTACAGTACAGTATATTTAATACATGATAATATAGTTACTAGTTATTTTTGATTAAGTCACCAACAGAAACTTATAGTTAATACATTTACTAGCAGAATGCAAAGCATTATGGATACTAACATTAAATGGAAGTACAAGAACATACTTACTAAGTATAATGTGTACAATGCTTTTATTTGCACCAATTTTCTATTGTGAGACTTGCTCTGTTCTTCCTCATTTAATATTATTTGATGATTGCTACTGATATAGCTACTAATTTTGATAGCTAATGCACAAAAATTGCAGCATAATTACGTAAGGCTTTGCACTTTTTCCAAACAGTTATAATTGCTTAGTAGTAGGGAATCATTTCACACTATATTCCTGAAGTGCTTGGGAGAATGTCTGACTTCACAATTTCCTTGTCTCACATCACAATTAATATAACCTGAAATGATAATATTTTTTATATAGCAAACTAGCTTTATAGGTACGTAACCTAATCACCATCATCATTTCCTTCAGCTATGTATGCTAGTTTAGGTTGGGAATAGACTGAAAGTCGTAATTATAACTAGCTACTAATAATAGTACTACCATAATGATGATGATTGGGGCTAAGTATGATGTTGGTAATCTTATGTGGCACAACTGAAAAAGCTGATATAATGCTTGGTTTATCAATAGATAATTAGTCATAGCTTTGGAAAAGTTTCTGTCACACATTAATGTTGTTTGACCTCTCATGTTGGGAACTTTGAAAGTAGAAAGAAGATTCTTTACTCTTCTCTGATAGACTAGATAACCTAATAATAATTGTTGATGCAATTTTGCCAAAGTACATAGTCATTTCCAAAGAAAAGAGTTACAGGAGCTTGAAAAAAAGTTACAGATAATAAAAACAGATGAAAAAGGTAAAGCAGAGATTGTTAAGAACTTTGATGATTGATAAAACACTGACAATCACCTGCTATCTCACTAAAGCACTGACAGTGAAATAGAAATACCAAATAGCTGTCCTATAGACCAAGTGACATTTTGTACATTGTAGTAACCTTTGCCAACTTCAGAGAAATAGCTAGTTTCTCTGAAAGTGAGGATAAACTGTATGGAACTTGTCCATTTAGTTATCCATGTGAAGCATACCTTCATTATCATTTAGCATTCAAAGGAATTGATGTCAAACAAGTGGCTATAATTATATCTTTGCAAGATACGTAGCTAGTACTTATTCTTGCTGGTATATAACATTTATCACTCTGTGTAATAAAATCAACACTGATATAATAGTAGGGACAGTTCTTTTCATGATAGAGATTGAAATTTTAAGTCTATAGATGTGCATAGCTATAAAGTGAAAGTGGTAATAACAAGTTCCAGTATTTAGTAATGGAGACACAAATATTACCATGCACAAAATTACTTTCAAAAAAGTTTTATGATGATGATACTTTCTAACTCGGTTTCTTCCAATCACAATACATTATAAACTTATTCCATACCATTTACTAGTAATGCAGTGGATCAGTACTGTTATAGTTCTAGGAGGCAATTGCAGCCATAAAAATTATAATGCTGTTGTTATCTTCCTATGGCAGGATTGCATGTCCTACTAGTTCCTAAGAAGATTAAAAATATGGATCATAACACAAGTATAATTAAATGGATACAAAGTAAGGTAATTCAAGTGAAGGAAAATACAACTACCCAAAATAATGACCTTCAGGATGTTCATTGCTTGGAGGAAGAATCTGCGCTAGAACCTTCGATTTTCATAAGTGATTGTGCTGATCAAAGTGAAAGCTCACAAGTATTCAATGCTGGTAAACTTGATAATGATATTGTACAGCAGTTGAGAAGTTCCCATCAACCACTGTTGTCTAACCTAGACAGGATTTTACCTGGAATCAATCATGTTCACCAGAACACTGGTGAACTAAAGAAAGAATTCCCACAAGAAGAAGAGCAAATGGAGTATTCCCTCAAGAATAAACCTAAAACTACTCTTGATGGTTGCGTAAGGTACTCAAATCTAAACCTTGCTCCCATTTCAGAGGAATATAAGAATAGCCAAAAACTTCCTGAAATTTCCATCATTACTTCCAATGGCAGGAAAAACTTTACATTTGAGGTTGACATGGGAGATGGAGTAGTCAAACAAAGACCTGCTCCATTTCATAATAAAAATATCAATACAAATAAACAGCTTACTTCAAAGCTGCAGCAGAAGATGAAGCAAAATCAGAATAATAGTTCCTCTGATGAGAAGGTATTTAAATTTACTTAGCTAATGATTATTTATGGAACAGTTTCATAAAAATTAATTTATCTAATAATGCTGGTCAAGAAACCTTATCAGCATAAATTTTGCATGAACTTTCTATAATATTTAATAATAAAGGCCATCTATTGATATACAAATCAGCTTTTTCTTGAGACTGTTCCTAAAAAAATTCATAATTTGCTGACTAAGAGTTACATCATCATTGTGTGTGTGTGTGTGTGTGTGTGTGTGTGTGTGTGTGTGTGTTAACCCAGGAAGACCAAAATGATGCTCAAAACTGTCACCACGTGCTGAAGATCTGTGAGCACCAAAAAGAAGAGACAACAATAATTGTTCAACAAAACAAAGAGGTAAGACATCAAATTCAGTCTTTCTCTCTTAATGAACTTCCTTACTCCTTAATGAACTTCCTTACTCCTCTGAGATTATGATAAGGGTACCATCAAAGGGATAGGTTGCATTTGACTTGCCAGGTAGTAAGTACCTACAACTGAGCAGCCACTAGATGTTTGTGACTGAAAAGGATAGGCTATGTTGCTGAAGCCACATTATAATTCAGGGTTTAATTGAGCATGATAAAGAGTAATCAATCTCTGCAAGGTCATTAACAGTAAATGGTGATGTTCATGCATGGAACCCCAAAATAGGAATATTATTGTAATAGGTTGTTCCACATTTTTTGTTCAACTATTGTGGCAACATGTCTGGTTTAGATTTACATTTTCAGAAGTACCTACTAGTCATAGCACAACTTTGACTTTAGAATTTGTCTCTGGTCCTCCATTTCATTCAGTAGCACTGTCATCATTGTATAAAATAGCTATTTTTATATCTAGTGAATGCTTAATATTGTTAAAATACCGCAGACACTGATGATGAAGATCAATGAGAAAATGGACAAGATTACACAAAATCGAATCTCACACCTGGAGAAAGTGCAGAGTTCTTGCAAAGAAAGAGAAAAAAAAGCCAAGGAAGAGAGAAAAAGGCTTTTGAATATACAAGAGTATAAGAAGTTACCCACCACTACTTCTGATGATGTTAAATGTGAGGTTGAAGATAATAGTAGGCCAAAGCAGAAACCTGTGAAATGCCTCACATTCAATGACAAACTTGAAATCTTCACTGAAACAGAAATTAATGGTTGTAAAGTTCCCATAATCACAGTGAGTGGTAGCAGACTAATAATTATTATAAAGTTACAAAATCAATCCCTAAATAAGGCTTTAAATTTATATCTTCATCATTAATAATCATAGGAAGGAAAGTTGGAAACAAATGAGGAAGAAAACACTAGTGGAAAAGAAGATAAAATACCATACTTTCATGATAAGAATGATAAAGTGTCTAAGTCTGCCTCATTCTGTTCACAAGAGGTGAGAAGAAAGTACAAAGGGTTTAAATTACACCATGGCCACAAAAAATTACACATTAATGATGTAATTTGCCTCTAAAAATATATTTATAGCTATAGCTGTGGGAGTTAAGTACATGATTCTGTACTATACTACGTATATTGAGGTAAAAAATTTTGTCATTTCCAACAACCTTAGGTGATCAATATAATATAAATATTATTATGTTCTTCAGAAGTACAACTTTAGCACCTAAAACAGACCAGTGGATAAATGTAACATGATCTAATTTTGTCATGACAAGCCTATGTATGCAACCTGTTAGTAATAATTCTAGCTCAATGAATAGCTAGACATTAAGTGGTAATTTAGATCTTGCAACTAAAAGATCATTGTGAGATTAGTTAATTTGTGTGTACAGATGAGACAGGACTTTCTTGCTAATGGCAAAAGTAAGGAAAACAGGCCAAAATCAGCTTTCAAAAGACGTACACCACATCAATTTACTGATGAATGGTTGAATGATTGCATTTATGATGATGAGAACAATGTTGAAGGAAAGAGTGACTATGTAAGTGATAGCTACAGTATAGTTGTTGCACTTATAATAATGGCCAAAATTGTGTATCATACGACACAGCTCCAAGAGAAGGGGAAAATGGGTAATAAGATTATTAAGATTCTGATCAAATTTAGTGACGGAAGTGACAGTCAAATTAAAATGCTACAGCCCATAGACAGTCCAAAGCCAATGCCGAGGGGTCATACAATCCCTTATAATGGAGAATTGTGAACCTATTGATAGAAAGTACATGTAACTCACCATAGTTTCATTCATAGCAAAAAGAGTGGGGCATGTTATTGTGATAGTAAACTTCTTGGTCATATTATTTATAACCATAATTATTATATTTGGTGATAGATGCACCTGATCTCTTCTCCACTGACCAGTACAAAACCTCCCAACTATGGGCAGGGATTTCATCATCATATATATAGGCCAGCAGTTAATTTCATAGAGAAGGAATACTCAAATGATCAATATGAGGAGTATGATAAGCCACAAACAGAGGAAGAGTTCAGGACCTGGCTCAAACAGAAATTTGAAATTGAGAACGATAGAGTAAGATACCATTATCTATTGCTTAGCTGCCATAACCTATTTCCGACAAAGTATTAGGTACAGTGCATTATTATTATAACTACCAAAGGCTAGGGCTCATTAGTTACAAATTAGAAGTACATAATAATAGTCACTGTGAATAATTAGTAACTGGCTATACAGAAATTGTTATGTCATTTTGCAAATTTTAGTGATTTTGAAATTTTAGCCAAATATTCTACCAGCTAACAATAATCAATACTAATACTCTCACAATAACATGTAATTACATTCATTTTATTTTCTGCTATTCAAATCTACAAAATTAATACCCTAAATAAAAGAAGTAGACAGAAATTGCTTAAAATTAAACCGGTTAATAACATAACATTGCATTACTAGGTGGAAAGGAAAGAGTCAATGGCTATACCAGAAATAGAGCTGTTAGAAGAGGGACAAAAACTGACTCATAATGACTCCTTGGAATGTCATGAAATGCCAAAGAAAAAGAAGTTTTTGAAGACACAAGATAAATCAGCAACCGACAAATCTGCATTTAAACTTCAAGGCAGTGACAAATACATGAAAATAATTAACTGCTGGAGTAATGACAACAACACTCAGAAAGATAATAATGATCTTACCTATAAAGTATCCAAAGAGAACAAGACATTGTCAGACTTTAGTGTGTATGATGAACAAAAATCTGTTTTTGAAAAAGTTAACTATAATCAGGTGAAATGTGGTGTAGTAGAAAATCTTGAAGGAGAAAATAGTGAAATGAATTTTGACAAAAGTGATATAACTACTCTGGGGAAGAATACTGAGTTTGAAGAAGAGTGTATTCTATCTTGTACTCAAGACTCAAACACAATGTCAGAATTAATAGCAAATTCAAAGGTGGAAAGAGTGATTGAATCCACTAATAATCAGAAAGAGTCAATAATCAATGCTGCTCAGACACAAGGAGATAAGGTATTATACTATGTTTTGGCACTTTGTTGCATTTACATTGTATTCTATATGCAATAGACTAATACTTAGTAGGTATACTGATAATTATGTACTATTACCTTCATTTATAAGGATCTCATAATCAAGGACAAATTGGGAAAGAACTGTCACGATAAGCATTTTCATACTTTAAAGGCTGACAGCCTGCAGAAGGGAACAGACAGTGGAAAATCAGATGTCACATTAAGATGTGAACAATTTTCAGATGAAGAATTGGTACAACTTGAGGAGGCATATATATATGAAGAGGATTTTATAAGTGATGTTAGCAATGATTTGTCATGGAGTAGCATTGTCCAAGTGGCAGATGGAACTACCTGTAAATCTCCAAGAATGCAAAAACAACATATATTATTATCTCCAGATGATAATAAACTCTCATCTGAATCATATTCTTCCATTAAGGCTATTGATGATAGTGAGAAAAAATCATCTAGTCAAGATATAAGATTCCAGAGTTCAGATAAAAACATTCTAGATGCGAAAATTCAAAATCTGCCTCATATTTTCTATACAAAGAAAGACTATTCATTACTGTCAAAAAGAAGTAAGTATTCTTCTTGCTATCAATACAGGTATTAAGCATAAATCCTAGTTTGCTTCCTAGTAAAGTTTTGCCAATAAATGCAATAGCTAGTCTGTGTTGAAGTTAGCTAACAATAGTAAGTACTGAATTACGTACAACAGTCATGTTGATTAAAAACAAAATTTACCAGCAATAAAGTAATTTTTACACAGGAGTAAAATTAGGATGAGAAAATGTTAATTTTGCAGCCTATTAGCTATATAGACTAGATATATTATCTATGGTCTACATACTGTTCTATAAGTCAAAACATTGAGTATAAATTTTACTTTTCTAGTTTTCTGTTTGTACACATGGAATGCTTATTCTACGTATTATAATATCTAGAATGACCTTACCTAACTGGAGCTTTATGCAAAACATGGGCTCAATCCCATAAATGGTTCCCAAGATGGACAGCTTTTTAAATTGAAAGTGTGATCCTCATAGCATAATATTATCCCACCCTTTTAATTTTTAGCGATATAATTATTATCATGGTACATACGTATCAATGCTTCTTGTGTGTTAGAACTCAAATCAGTTTCATACGTAGTTATTTTAGTTTGTGTGAGCAGAGGATGTGTACTTTAATTACGTACATGGATAAAACAAATCTCTTCAACTTCATCAGTGTTCTCATTTTATTTTTTTAGACAGGAAAAATGTCATTTCTCAACAACATAAATCAACTCATATTGCTACTAGTTCACCTCCTCCCAAAGGCCCTTCAGTGGCCTCTTCAAATTTAGGCCACCATTTTCATTCTTTGACACCCAGTAGGAAAAGTTTTGAGCAAAAATCACCACAATCATCTACTCATCCTGTGAACACTGCTGATAAATCAAGAAATCTGACTGGACAAGTGACAATGATACCACCTAATAGTTTATCAGCATCTAAAGGACTCATTAGGACTGTTCACTATCCCCAGGAGGGAGGCCTTACCCTACTTGATAGAGGTAACAGGTATTCTGTTACAGCGAAAAGGCTAAAGACATGCAATGGGCTTATAAACCGAGGTATTATAATACTTAATGAGTACATGCACCGTATAGCGGGAAATTTCTGAGGAGAAAAAATTTCGTGGTTTTCGTGGTTTAAATAAAACCATAAATGTTTTACCCATGAACTTTTAATTTTATGGTTTAATTGAGACAGCACCTAGCTGTAAACCATGAATTTTTTTCCACGAATAAATTTGATTATTGAAAACCACGAAAATATTTCCCCTCGGAAATTTCCTGCTATACGGTATACAGTTTTGATGACCATACTCCTTACACTAGAATTACTGCTTTGTACTTGCATCTCTGATGGCAAAAAACAATAGACCTGGCTCTAACTAGGGTCACACACAAGCAAGGCCTCCCCCTAACTATAAATGATACAAGGGGAAAAACTACCTTGCTCTGCAGGAAAATTGGGCCCATATAAACCACAAAAATTGCCCGCTTCTGTTGGCAAGTGGTATCACTGGAAAAATAATAGTTAAGCTGTATGTATAATAATTCATGTGGCCTATAATTTGGTCAAGGAGATCTGAAGTTACAGGTGAAAATTTGCCTGTAACATTATGTAAGAATCTTAAGTATCACTGTTCACAATGTTATTTTTAAAAACAGAATCTAATACTATGTTAGAATGTTCTTGCTTAATTTTAGTTATATTTTAATTTTTTAGAATCAAAATGTCCTAATGTGTTAGAGCAGATTAAAAATGATGACCCTTTATTTCCCACTCTACCCCACGGCACTTTTGTGGCCCAATCACCTTCTCTTCTGAGCAGCATTGCAAAAACTGATCCAACTGTGAAACAATGGCAGACTACAACAACTCCTAGAAGAACACTTCGTTCCAGTCTGATCAAGTTGTCCACATCCCTAAAAATGAGGTAAAATAATTTTAGGAACATTTAGGTAGCTATTTAACTCCAGCAAAGAAACTTTAAGCACAAAATTTACAGTTGAATAATATAATTTAATTTCAATTATACTTCTAGGGTAAGAAGGCAGCAAAAATAATTCAAGAATTGACTAGAAATAAAGTACCACTCATTACTAGCTACCTGGTGCAGAAGCTAGAGAGACAGTTTGAGTGAGAATCTTCCCACAATAAATATGTAGCTATGACCTTCACTAACCATAAGCCACACAAACTAAACTCATCAACATTCACATTAAAATTTCACAGCTGTCCCCAAAAAAATCCAAGTTCAAAGGTCACGTGTGGCAAAGCCAAAATAAAAGTGAAACTTGGCAGCTAGCTAGCTTGAAGATCACCATCATGTGCAGCAATAGTCAGATCAGGTTTTGATGCTTTCAATATCAATAAATTACATTCTTCATTCATTTGCATGTTTGTATGTAATTGCTAGCTACAATTTAATGGTGTTCATGAGTCATAGTTTCTTTTTGTTTCATGGACCATGCATGCATCAGCTGCATTTATGTGGATGGCAAATACTGTGTACAACCTGCTGGCGTTTCCCTACTTTATATGATATAGTTCCCTTGAATATTGACCTTCCTAGTTCATGCAAATTTACTAGGATGATGAACAGTAAATTTAACAACTGACAGAGGATGTCTGGATATTACAGAGTAGATTAAAAGATGATGACATCAGAACAACTCCAAGATTGAACAGGGCCCCCAATTGGGCAGCAAGGCAAAATACAATATAGCTAATTTTGTATAATTATACAGCAAGTTGCCCAACCTGTTTTCACTAACTAAGGTCTATATAACAGGTATATAGCTATTCGTAATAACATAGCTATTAGTTATTCTGTAATAGGTGCTTAACAACATAGATTGCATACGCATGCGCATGGAGTAGTAGTATCAATTTCTGCACTGTGGAAAAATGGTTGATTCGAAGGAGCCGCTGGATTTGGTTGAGAGGATATCAGGATCACTATCTAGCCTTCAACTCATGCCCAGACCTCTTGGCTGGAAGGTACACACTTCCTTGCACATGCAAATTCCGACCACTGCACTATATACTATTATACTACGCCTGGGTTTTTTGGCCACGCCCAGACAATTAGGTTGGGAACAGTATCGTCAAAGATCATGGAGGAGTTGAAATTGATAGCTTCAAGTATAATAGACACTAGTGCGGAGGAATTAAGAAGACTGAGCGAACAAATATGGGAAAACCCCGAATTATCACTAAAGGAATACAAAGCACATGATCTATTGACTGATTTCTTTGAAAAGAAAGGCTTTGAAGTAGACCGATCGTATACGGGGATCAGTACAGCATTTAGAGCAGTATTTGGATCAAAGAAGCCTAATCTGTGCATTATATGTGAATATGATGCTTTGCCTGAAATAGGCCATGCCTGTGGGCACAATCTCATTGCTGAAGCCGGTGCTGCTGCAGCATTAGGTCTGAAAACTGTGCTTGAGTCATCTATTGCTCCAATTGGAATGGTAACAGTCATGGGTACTCCTGCTGAAGAAGGTGATGGTGGTAAGGTCACTCTTATCAATAATGGAGCGTTTAAAAGTATTGATGTAGCCATGATGGTCCACCCTCATGTAGCATCTAATATACGTCCCCAATATAATGGAGTGAGGGAATTTGAGTTTACCTTCACTGGCAAGGCAGCTCATGCTGCAGCTTTTCCATGGGAAGGAGTTAATGCTTTAGATGCTGCAGTAATGGCATATAATTCGATGTCAGTTCTTAGGCAGCAAATGAAACCATTATGTAGGATTCATGCTGTCATTATCGAGGGTGGGATCAAACCTAACATCATTCCAGAAAGGAGCTTGGTATGTTGTTATGTTCGGGCTCCAACAGAGTATGAATTAAATAGCCTTACACAAAGAGTCATCAAATGTTTTGAAGCAGCTGCAACTGCTACTAGCTGTCAGTTGAAAACTGAAGAGACTGCCAACGTATTTCTTGATATCCAACACAATGTTGTCCTTGCTGAGACATTTGCTAAGAACTTTCGATCTTTAGGAGTTCAGTTTGGTGATGTTGTTGATAACTCTTCTTCTACTGATATGGGTAATGTTTCCTATATTGTTCCGTCTATCCACCCATGTTATGCCATAGGGTCAGGGGAAGTGAACCATTCTAAAGAGTTCACTCAAGTAGCAAATACTCCGGAGTCACATGCTAAGACTCTTGTTGCTGCCAAAGCCATGGTGCATACTTGTGTAGATATACTAACAACTGATGGCCTCTTAGAGAGGATAAGGGAGAGTTTTGAACAACAAATCTTAGCAGCAAGCAAATAAGTAGTAGCATTCTCTGTAATACTGATACAAGTGTTTTATTTGGTAAAATAACCTTTTAGCCATTTAATTTATTCTCAAACTCATACATGCTTCTATGTTATTAGATTCCTAAATGCTGTGCTGCCAAACTGTTTTATACTAAGTCACTTTTTGGATTTTATGGACAGGCCGGTAAGATCAGAGTGATCTTTTTGGTATTTTCCATCAGTACTAGGGGTCTGGTCATGTTTTATTGAATCAAATGTACTCTTGAAGTCAAAATACATTGCTGATTTGGCATAATGTATTTTATAGTCTATTTTTGGGCAAATTCAGTATTCTGATACCACAATCAGTCAGGGAAATGTTAGGGTGATAATTACTATCAGTACATGTGACAATACATGTTATACTTGTCAATGAAGATCATTTTTGTTACTAATTTTTTAATTAAATTCCTTAGTAGATTCTTGTGTGTTTACAAAGTGCTGTGGTGAAAATGTGTAATTATTGTTCATTGTTCTAAACAAAAGATAATGGCTATTTCTGAATAGCAGTCTCAGAACAAGCTGTTACTCCTTATTGCAGAAGTAGTGGGCATACTTGATGGCAATAGCTGCAAATAATAGACATTCATTTTAATTAGCTAGTAGCTATTGGCTACCCAAGTCTTTATTTCTGAGGTCACTTGTGGAAGAGTCTGACATCACTGGTTGCCTAGAGCTTGTTGCTTTGTGGTTATAATAGGTTTTATACAGGTTTCATGAATAAACAAAGGGTGAAGTTAGAGGGTTTGAGTAGTAGTTCTCTATACACCAACCAAGCGTTCCATTTTTGACCTTGTTGGTTAACTTCTACCACAATAGCATAGTTACACTATTAATTTTATGACTACTCTGATAACCTTGTCAATTATTGTTAGCCTAATATTAAGTAGTATTCTGTAGCTTATATTCTCTTTTGGACAGGTTTGGAGTGGCAGTCTAGTCAGTTTTGGTAACATTAAGACTTAGTAGTCAGATTATCTCCATTGCAGAATTAGAGAATAGTAGCTAATGAAGTTCCAATTTAATACTCATGGCAGAAATACATAGGCACAGTGCTCAATCTTCCAAATGAATTCAGATCTGCCACTGACAGTGCAAGATGTAGCTAGCTGGCTAGGTCAAACTTAGTATCTGCTTTACCAGTAGAAGCTTGGTCATCTCTTTTGCTACTCATGAACTTGGTAAACACAGACTACATCAGTATTGCCAAGTCTAAATCTAGTCTATCTGGCTTTGCCCTCAAAAAGTCTATGTCACTAATACATTCTAAACTGACAAAATTTGAGGGTCTACCACTTTAGTAATTACAATCTTGCTAATGAATTGAGAAAGAACCCATGCAAACTTTGAACTCAATTAGAACAATAATAGATTACAGAATAATGGATGTGGTCGGTGAAGGAGAAACTGATACATCCAAATAGAAGCCTTTAAATCACCTACATGTGTCTCTGGCATATGCACTAGGTATGAGTGATCCTTGTCTCTTGGCCACAATACTAGGAACCAACTTCTTGAATTCATTATTGTTTCCCATACACTCTTACCCAACAATAGTAATGTATTTATTTCACTGTTATAGTTAGCTAGCCTAATTAGCTTACTGAAGTTACGTAGCTCTACAATGACTGTTTTCACATGTTACTAATATTACTTTTGAGGGATGTGGACAAGCTGATCAGATTGGAATGAAGAAAGGAAATCTCTCTTCTGGTAGCTGTTATATTGTTTCATAGTTGGATCAGTCCTCATAAAATTGTTTAGAAGAGGGGGTGGTTTGGCCATTAAAGTGCCACTGGGTAGAGCGGGAAGTAT
This sequence comes from Diacarnus erythraeanus, assembly GCA_964016965.1. NCBI lineage: Eukaryota > Metazoa > Porifera > Demospongiae > Poecilosclerida > Podospongiidae > Diacarnus > Diacarnus erythraeanus. Next base: position 4,219,265 of record OZ024671.1, on the reverse strand, counting down.
ATGGTCTTCAGCTTTAGCCTGCTTCAATACATTAGGAGATTTTAACTCTAAAGGAAATAGAACAACATTCTATTTATGGAGAAACAACTTTTTTAGTTCTAACATTAACAGCTAAGAAACTTGTGGAGTCATTATTATACCACAATGCTTATAACTAACCACTATGCTTCAATACTAAGTAGCTATGCTATTATTTTTTTGTGGACCCTTCTCAACACAGCATAACCCAATAAAAGTAGCTCTTTCTCAATGTAGATTACATCATTCAGATTACATCATTATTATACAGTTATTGTACTGTATCTAACCCTAGCCCTAGACCTAACCCGGCCATAGCAATATAAAAACAGATATGTGGTTAGCACACCATGAGTATGCTTATAGAGTCATTATAGTGTGAATAACACACCAAAATTGACTCTATATACACACACCGCTGGTACTTCCATTTTTCAGTTTACAATTGACAATGATGTAATGTGAATGATGTAATTTGAATGTTACATAACCATAAATCCTTATAACCTCTAAAATACAGGCACCAATAACAATGATTATAAAAATCCACAATAGCTATAGGTATTACACTGTATTCAGTTAGTATTATAATACCTTGTTGGTTAATAAGCCTTCTACATGTCTTTGGTCTCTTCACTGTTTCAAAATACCTGTTACCTCCATCAAGTAGGGTAAGGCCTCCATCCTGGGGATAGTGAACAGTCCTAACGAGATCTTTAGATGCTGATAAATTATTAAGTGATATCATTGCCACTTTTCTAGTCAGATTTCTTGGTTTATCAGCATCATTCATGTGATGAGTAGGTGGTAATGGTGGTTTTTTATTAGTAAAATATTTCCTTGGCATCAAGGAATGAAAATGATGGCCTAAATTTGAAAAGGTGACTGAAGGGCCTTTGGGAGGAGGTGAGCTGGTAGCAATACTAGTTAAGATATGTTGCTGAGAATTCTTTTCTGAATATGAAAACACTAGTAGAAGTAGAAAACCAATAAAATATTTTAGCATGACAAGTTTTTATAATTGGAGGCAAGTGAAACAAACTCCACACTTGGGAGTTCTTTCAGATAAGTAAACTCTATTATCACTCTCAATGCTATCTAGTATTACTATTATTACTTATGTTTTTATGAGAACAACACTAAATTATGGGTGGTTCATTCCTATTATTAAAATGTAGTCAAAAATCTATATGAAACACTCATAATAATATTATTATGATAATTGGCTAATAATACCTTTTACTATCTATTAGCCCACAAAAATTTTCTTATCCCTAATATATTACTCCTGATATAAAAACTAAGAACATGACCTGATATGCCTTCTAATGGAGAATTAAATTTTGTAACTATTGTACTTCATTCAGTGCTAATGATAGAGTTGGTATGAGTGTTTACTAGGTACTATGCACACATTTACAGGATTGGAGTAAATTAAGATTTATCCTTTGTTGATTTAATACTGTATGTACTTACTTCTTTCTGACAATAATGAGTCGCTTTTCTTTGAAACAAGTGTGTCATACATACTTTGAGGTGGAGTTTGAATTCTCTCATCTTGGATGCTATTCTCTGAAAACTGGCATTTTATATCATGGCTCAATTTTTCTTTGCTAGTTTTAGAATCAGGCAAGAGCTTATTATCACCAGAGGATAATAATGTGTGCTGTTCTTCCATTCTTGGCGATAATATATGAGTAGTATCATCTGCCACTTGGACAATGCTACTCCAAGATGAATCATTGCTAATGTCACTTATAAAATCTTCTTCATATATATATTCCTCCTCGAGTTCTTTCAACTCTTCATCTGAAAATGGTTCACAACTAGATGTGACATTTGATTTTCCACTGTCTGTTTCCTTCTGGAAACTCTCAGCCTTTAAGTTATTATCAACTGCTGATTCTTTCTGATTATTAGTTGATTCAATCGCTCTTGCTTTCTTATGTGTTTTTGAATTTGTTATTAATTCTGACTTTGTGCTTGAGTTTTGATTACAAGATAGAGTACCTTCATTCTTAAACATATCCTTCGTGGCAATTATGTCATGTATGTCAAAATGAATTGACGTAACTCCACTTTTTTGACCTTCAAAATATTCTATTTCATCATAATTAACTTTGTTATTAACTTTTTCAGCAGCAGATTTTTGTTCATTGTAAGCATTAACATCTGACAATGTCTTGTTCTCTTGGAATACTTTGTCAGTAAGATCAAGATTTAAACTAGGAGTATTATCTTTCTGAGTGTCATTATTCCAGCAGTTAATTATCTTCATGCATTTGTCACTGTCCTGAAGTTTAAGTACGGGTTCGCTTGTGGCTGGTTTATCCTGTATCTTCATGTAATCCTTTGGTTCATCACATTCCCTATACTGATCATGTGAACCCTCAGCTGGAACCTTTTCTGAAACAGTAACATTTTTTGCGAGATTAGCTGCTGGCCTATACATACGACGACGACATCCCTGCCCATAATTGGGTGGTTTTATACTATTAGGTGGAGTAGGTATCAGGAGCATCTGTTATTTAATAATATTAATGATTACATGACTGCACCATTTCATTCTCGTTATTAATGTCAATTAATGGATGTTACACACACTTTCTATCAATACTTCCTATTTTAAGAGATTGTATGTATTGGCTCTAAATTGTCTATAAGATTTGTATGCTCTCTCTTTTTACTTCACACGTCACTTCCATCTTTAGATTTTTTTACCTTATTCTCAGCAACAGGTTCTTTCTTCTCATAGAACTCTGCCTTACTCTTGAGGCACAATTTTGGCCACTGAAAAATATATCATGGATAATACTATAAGTGTAGCAACTGTACTGTATCACTTACATTCCCTTCTACATTGTTCTCATCATCATCAATAATAGCATTCAACCATTCATCAGTTAATTGATGAGTAGTGCAGCTTTTGATAGCTGATTCAGGTTTGTTTTCCTCGCTATTGCTATGAGTAAGAAACTTTTGTCCTATCTGAAACACATAAAATAACTTATCACACTGTAATCATCTTCTACAACATCAAAATTTTATCACATATTATTCTAAGTCTATAACAAAAAAATGAAATTACCTATTTCTAAAATTTGTCATGCCAAAAATGGATCTTGTTATAGTACATAGCCCCTAGGTCCATTTTATGGACCTTTGCAACACATTATTTTACTGTTGGTCAAATGGATGGTGTCTAGTTTTAGCAGACAATGATGGATTATGCTTAAATCAATAAGTGTTATGCCTATCATAACACAAAGACTTCAACCTCAGTATAATAATAAAACTGTGTAGTTAACTTCCTCTTTGAAGTAAGTGTGGGCATGTATATGAGTTTAAGCAAAGCAATAGAGTTATTTTCTTGGGTCATAGTCTCAGTCATTACGACATCACTTTCTCTCACCTCAAGTGGACAGAATGAGTTAGGACCAAAGAATTGATCTTCTTCACTAATGTCTTCTTCCTCATTTGTTTCCAACTTTCCTTCCTATTATTAATGATGAAGATATGAGGTTAAAGGCATTATTAACCCTTTGACCACATGACTATAATTTTACACCCAAACATGCAGAAGACATTAGCTTGAGTAAGATTGCTATAGGCTTTTTGACTGCCCACAAGTGATCTCGGGAGAAGGCAGGCAATTAAAAACTAAATCCTAGCAACCAAAGTAGCTAGGCTTTATATAACTAGCTAATTTTGTCAGGTGAACTAGCTAACTGGACAGGCTATTGTGAGTTAAATGTAAGGGCTGTGTACAAAGGGTAGGTAAGCAGTAGTAGAGCTGGCTAAAGCTAAAAAGTAGAGTTGTGCTGCCTGAAATTGGGTGTTTACCAAAGCATAAAACCTTAGCCAGAAAAGTTGCTAGTTAATCTTGAAAGTACTGACATGCTGGTTAGATAGATGACTTGACATAAGCCACAAGTTGCTGTTCACATGCTGAATTATTCCCAGCAAGTTGCTTTGGAACAAGAAACAGCCTAGCTAATGCTTTGTTTATAGCCTTTAGCTGTGGAAAACAAAAACTCTATTGTAATCTGTGGCATGGCCCTGGATAGTGAGCTAAAATTGAATGCTCAAACACCTGTCTGATAAGCCCAGCAAGGTTTCAGTTAGCTGTAGAGCTGAATATCATACTCTTTTTGTATAGGTCAGTGAACATGGACCATGACTTGAAGGGTCATTTTAATTACATATATATATTATAATAGCTAGCTAATTGTATTTTTCATTATCAACAACATAATAATATTATACTTCAAAATCATTATTAGTATCTTAATACTTAATACATAGCCATAGCCACAATACCTAGCCAGAAAAATTTAATATTTATCAACCACAGCATTGGGTATCAGATTAAATTTCCACTAGGCTGGATTCTATATTAGAGCTGGTGTGGGTAGCTGTGTAAATGATTATATTAAGGAAGGCAACGTTCTCAAATTGATCATTGATTTTGTTACTTTACTACTCACCATGATTATGGGAACTTTATAACCATTAATTTCTGTTTCAGTGAAGATTTCAAGTTTCTCATTGAATGTGAGGCATTTCACAGGTTTATGCTTTGGCTTACTATTATCTTCAACCTCACATTTAATATCATCAGAAGAAGTGGTGGGTAACTTCTTATACTCTGATGAACCTTGTATATTCAAAAGCCTTTTTCTCTCTTCCTTGGCTTTTTCTTCTCTTTCTTTGCAAGAACTCTGCACTTTCTCCAGGTGTGAGATTCGATTTTGCGTAACCTTGTCCATTTTCTCATTGATCCTCATCATCAGTGTCTGCTGTGTTTGTGTATGTAAATTATTGTAAAGCATTCGTTATACAGTTTTTACAATTATGACAGTGTTATTGGATGAATTGGAGGACCGGAGGCAAATACGTACTGAAAGTCATCTGCTAATGTGAAGTTCTATGTTTAAATTTAGGTAAATGTTTTCTCAGACCAGACATGTTCTCACAATAGCTGAATGAAAAAGTGTTGAACAACCTATCTCAATATCTCTATGATGAACTTCACTATTTACTGTGTTTGACTTTGCTGTGATTTATTTTATTATTCTTATAATATGCTCGAACCCTTGATTATCAGCTACTAGCTATAATAATAATCATGGGTACATCCCTTCAATGGAGTCTATTTTCTTCATCAGCTAGTGGTTGTTCTGTTTATAAGTCACTTTCTACCTGACAAGTCAAATGCCACCCTCTCTTTGATGGTGTCCTTATCATAATGTCAAGGAATATTCAAAAGAGAAGGTCATGCATGAGATGACTTTGCTGTGATATATTTTATTATTCTTATAATATGCTCGAACCCTTGATTATCAGCTACTAGCTATAATAATAATCATGAGTGAATGGGTACATCCCTTCAATGGCTTCAGCAGCAGTCTATTTTCTTCATCAGCTAGTGGTTGTTCTGTTTATAAGTCACTTACTACCTGACAAGTCAAATGCCACCCTCTCTTTGATGGTGCCCTTATCATAATGTCAAGGAATATTCAAAAGAGAAGGTCATGAGATAAAGGTATTTAGTGTCTTACCTCTTTACTTTGCTGAACAAGTTTTTGCTTCTGATGATTACAGACCTCTGGTATGTATTGACTATTTTGAACATCATTTTGCTCTTCCTGGGATGGACACACATGTATAAAAATGATACACGTATGTAACTTTATATGAACAGTTCTAAGAATAGTCTTACACATAATGATGCATCATTGTTACTATCTAGCTCAGAGATATTTTTTGCATATCAATGTTATATGCAAAATGCAGGCTTGACCAATATTTAGATTTACCTCCAATTAGTTTCATTACATCTATCAGACCATTCCTTTACTATTCATTAGCTAGCCACTTCCCTTATAATACCTTCATATTTTCAGAAGAGCTAGCATTGAGACTTTTCTGATGATTTTTTTTCATCTTCTGTTGCAGCTTTGAAGTAAGCTGTTGATTATTGTTCATTTTTCTATTATGAAATGGAGCAGACCTTAGACCATTTCCCATAAACTCAAATGCTAAGTTTTTTCTGCCATTGGAAACAGCGATTGTGAGTTCAGGAAGTTTCTGGCTATTCTTATATTCCTCTGAAATGGGAGCAAGGTTTAGATTTGGGTACCTTGCACAACCATCAAGAGTAGTATTAGGTTTATTCTTGTAGGGATACTCCACCTGCTCTTCTTCTTGTGGGAATTCTTTCTTTAGTTCACCAGTGTTCTGGTAAACATGATTCACATTATTGATTCCAGGTAAAATCCTGTCTAGGCTAGACAGCAGTGGTTGATGGGAACTTCTTGACTGCTGTACTACAGCTGGTACTTCACTATACAGTTTACCAGCGCTAAATGTTTGTGAGCTTTCACTTTGATCAGAGGAACAAATTGAAGGTGCTGGCATAGATTTTTCCTCTATGCAGTGAACATCAGAATTATTTTGAAAAGAACTCTTTTTCTGTTGGCTAGTTGCATATCTCTTCACTAGAATTATCTTACTCCGTATCCATTTAAGTATTCGTTTGCCACGATCCATATTCTTAAATCATTAGTAAATACAATCCTGTCATAAAAAATAAGAAAGATAGCCATGAAGCTGTTTCTTACAGAAGATTTTAGTACTTTTATGGCTGTTAATTATGGACAGAAATGCAAAAGCATTGGTATTATGCTAGCAGAATAAAGCCATATGGAGGATCATATCTATATAAATATGTAAAAGTTGTGCCAAATTAGTTTGCAGCAGCTATGAAGTGCTTACTAGTGCAGCTAGCATTGTATTTCTCTTTTGAGCAATTATTCTTTTGTGAACAAGCAGTTTAGAGGATCATAGGCTTCATGGCATCACTTTACAAATAATAAGTGACTAGCAAGTACCTGCCACACTATGGCACTTGGTGTATAATGTAGCCGAAAGGACAAATCAATAGTAAAGGTACTGCATAAAGGTGGGTGGTGTCAAGGTGTGAAACAAAACATAAGCTTGCTCCATAATTAGGTATAAAAAAGATGACATTAGCACATTAGTTCATGAATTACTTATGCATGAATACATAGGTTGAACTTACTACACACAGTGTATTATTAGATAATGACTGTGACTATTTATGCGTTTAAATGATTGTGGTAGACTTTAGGGCACTGGAGAAGAGAAAAATTGACAGGCCTAAACTCGAACACCTCTATGTTTTATGGTACCTTACTTACACTAGCTATAATAATTATACTAGTTAAAGCTAGTTTACACATTGTAACTAGTGACATTAAACAATGCATAAGAACACTGTCTCACTACTGCTAGTGAAAGAGTAAGGCTATAAATGTCATACAAATCTCCCTACAGTCAGACTATGCTCTCCACAAGTGTGTATGTGGTTGTTACCCAGCAAGCTTTTGGTAAATATCTTGTCATAGTAGTAAAACAGACATACTCCATTGATATGTGATCTTTTGGTGAAAGAACCACATCACTCTAGCCAGCCATGGAAAAAAGAAGAAGAAGAAGATAGCTAGTGAGGTAGTGATGGATTCCAGCCTTTAAACAGCCAAACAGGCAAGTTTATTATTATTATAGTAGCTGAAAATGAATAGTGAGATGAATAAGTGTTAGCTATGTGTGGGGTCTGGTCATTCTTACATAGAGAGTGCTATTACAATCTCATAATTGTGTCACTGTCAGAATGAAATCAAATTCTTTACTCTTTTACATGAAACCTTGGAAAAAATTACAAGCTAATTACTTTAATGTCAATGTCAAGAGCAGTATTAAATTAATTATAAGTTTCTGCTGGTGAAGTCAAAAATTTCCACGAGCTATGTAGTTATAGCTAGTTAGCAAATTGTGAAATTTAGCTAGCTACATAATATGGCTACTCTTACCTCAAATGAGATGATTTTCTCAAGTCAATTTCTCGCTTACGAATTCTTCAACTCATGAATGCGTTCATGAGATGGAATTTTATAATAATTGGCACGCCACTTAGTGGCGTGCAGTGCGTAGAGTGAGTGGAGTCTTGTGTATGTTGTGCAGCGTCACAACACACCATGTGGAGATGTACAACTTGATTTATAGAGAAGCCTTGCGTCGAGTCTACTAATGTGCAATCAGACCTGGGGGGATGGTTCCTCAACTCTCCATCCTCTCTCCTTTCCCACCATCTAATAGAAACACTGGACTTGTGGATGTGGTTAAGGTTGTCTATAACAGCTTGAATTACTTCTTTTGGCATCCTTTCTATTATAGCATGTGAGGAGGATTCTTCATTTTTCACTAAAGTTAATAATAACATTTTCAGGTGTTCAGCTTTCCTCTCTTGTTAACTCCAAAGTCCCTGTGTAGTTAACTAATTGTCAATGCTAGCTAATAGGTATTTCATTGCACTTGGTTGCTTTTGAGTAGTAGTAGCTAGATGGCTATAATTATGATTGTATGATAATTATAGTATTTAAGTGGCAGTAATAATAAAGTAGCTTCCTACAACCCACTGCCTATTCAATAAAGTGGGAGTACTTTCCTGGATATGTAACTTAATTTCCTTAAAGGGTGGTTTCTATCAAGTAAAGAAGGATAATCCCTAGGACCCTCTCATGCACTTTTTACGCGAATGAAGGAAGCAACAGTCTCTTAGTTTCCTATACAGTTAAAACTATAACATCCAAAAATTTCACATGTTCATGTATTCACACAAACCCAGTTTGACATTGAACTTCATAAAAAATGCAGAGTTTGACTAAAGTCTGTTCAAGCTGATGAGAGCAGATTTGTATTATCTCTCTATGGGGCACTACAACAGGCATCTGGTAAGAAGCACCCCAGTAAGAGCTGCTAAATTTGAAGTTTTTTTAGTCTGAGTTAGGCATGTTTTTGTGAGACTCTCGTCAGCTTGGGTAGAGTTTAGATCAAACTTGCTACATTTCATGCAAATAACAAACTTATAATGGCTATAATTACTGTCTTGTCTTGTGCTTCATGTCATTGTTATTCATTTTCCTTATTGTCTACAATCATTAATAAAATGTGAGCTCATTTTCACTAGTCTACTTCTGGAGACTTTCACAAATCAATTGACATTTCAGCTTCTTGTTCCCTTAGACTGTTGCAATATAATAATTATACAGATTATTACACACGACTATAATTATTTGTAGTCACCTATTGATAAGTGTATTCCTGTCAGTCTTTTGTGTGAAAAGGAGCTACATAGGTATGGGTAGTCATTTTATCTTAAGAAGCAGTTAAGACTGAATGGACAGTGAAGGTCACACTAATAACATGTGTCTCTCCAGTATCTGCATCTGATAAGAGTGGTCCTTGTTTCCACTTCTTGAACAGTTTTTGCTCACCATACATAGCATTCTTACCCAACATTCATAACTTAAAAATATACTCACTTTGATGCTATAGTTAGCATAATACTGTTTATAGTTATCTACTCAACTGAAGTTAGCTGTACTAAAGTGCCTGTTTTCACTTGTTACTTTTCTTTGAAGGAATAGCTTATACTGGAATGAAGAGAAGAAATTTCTCTTCAGGAAGCTGTTCAATTGTTACATAGTTAGATCGGTTTTCATAAAACTGAAGAGGTAGTTTGTGGCCATAAAAGTCCCACAGAATATGTAGAGTAGATAATAGCTTTAACCCACTCCAACATATTAGGACAGTTAGATTCTATAAATTTTAAAGAGCAACAAAATTCTGGATAATCATAAATAATAACATTGTGGTAATAAAAATTCTTAGCTTTATGTACCACAGCAATGCTAACAAGCACCATACACCTGGCTTTCTTTAAAAGTGGGTGTTGTTAAGGAAAATATTCTCTTAAATTCTTCTGAACCCCCTCTCTGTCATCAAATATTCCCTGGACTCAACAACACAATGGGGACTTTGTCCAATAACTGTTTTCAGGGTCCCACGGTAGCTATAGGTGAGTTTTGAGTACAAGATAGAGTACCTTCATCCTTAAACTTAGTATTATCCTTCATGAGATATACATAATTATCTTTATATTGAATCATAACTATTTGATCGTTTTCTCTCTTATGATTTTCTACTAGCTACATCACAGTTCACCTGGTTATTTCAGTAGCAGATTTTTGTTCACAACATCTGCTTCTTTTGGGATACTTTGTCAGTAAGAACAATTCTTTATGAGTGTCGTCATTACTCCAGCAGTTAATTGTTGCTATCTAATACTTTAAATATCTAGACATACGTACAATCTCAAGGAAGTGACTGGCTTTATAGATAATTTTATTATTATTATTATTACTATTATTTTTTTGTATAGCATCAGACTAGCATACTAGTTATACGTAGTTAATTTTACACCATGACTATATTCTTCATAGGTACTGCTTTAGCGATTTCTGTCTTAACTTGAACAGCAAAAAACAAATGAGCATTGTTATTTGAGAATATATTATTTTAGTTATTGAAAATTGATTATTATTAGCTGATACGTAGATAATTTGGTGACATTTCAATATCACCAAAATGGTAGCCATTTATAATAGTGATGCGGTAAGGTAGTAACAATAATTATTATAATTATGGCAATAACTTTTCTTGTGCATGTATCTCAGTGAGACAAGTATTGTCATAATCAATGATATTATAGCCAGCTTATTTCAATAAAGTGCCTGTAACTAGTAATAGCTAATAACTAGCTAGATAGATGCTGCATGAATGATACTGTGTAAAACTTAACACCATTTTCAGCATGCAAATTGTGTTCGCCACTTAGCTACATTGCCACTTAGCTACATAGCTACTTCAATTCGACTATAGATATTGTAATAAGAATACTTCAATGAAAGGATGATAGGCTCACTCTGCTAGCTAGCATATCTGGTTATGTGATGATATCAGTTTGAAGTTTATTCCAGATATTGTCACAAAGAATCATTATTATAGAGGTTCGATAACAGTCTCTGTATTCAGAAGAGGCACAAATAAAGAGAGAGGCATTGAACTAGATAGATGCCTTTGATGAGACGTTCATAGTTCATTAGAAAAATCTTCCATGGTATGGAGAACATTTTAATATGGGATTAGACAGTAGCTAGTCCTGTTTCTTGTTGTTTTTGCTTTTAGTAAAGTGGCTTTCATCTATAGGGCTGAAAACTAAGCTATATACACTTATACAACCTGTTTTCTCTTTTTGTATAGGTCGGTGGACATGGACCATGACAAAGATAGCTAAATTGAAGGGTCATTTTCATTACATTCATCCATAATAATTATAACAATATCAACATATTCTTCAAAAACATCAGTATCTTCACTTAACACTTATAGCTACATACAGCAGCAGTAGCTACATGACACTAAGTAGAAGACGTCTAGTGCATAGGAATTGTCATTGTTTAGCAAAAATTGATTATTTTCACATGCTAAAAATTAATGACAACATGCCTACTCATTGACAGAGATGTTTTGGGGCATCCATTTCAAGGCCTACATAATTATTATAGTAAAATTATTACACACAAACAATATGGACATTAGTCTCTGCCTTATTTAGCTTTTGGAGGCAGTATAAGTAGGTACAATTATTAGAGTGATTGTGTAAATGTTTCCTATAAACTTGCCATGTGGGTATCAAAAAATTAAAGGAGGTGATTTTTAATTTTAATATAATTATAGGCAAATAGTGCCATCTATAGTTATCACCAATCCAGAAATTTTCAAAAGTAAAAAATTAGCCAGAATCATTCAGAAATTTTATTATTAATGGCACAGGTTTCTGAAATTATGTAATAAAAAATACCAGATTTACATAATAATATTAAAAAAAAAACCATTAACTCAAGTTCAATAATTAAGGTACATACATAGGTACATAATTATAATATCTACCAAGGAAATTTTTTGCATTTTTTCACACAGAATTACAGTAGTTAGTTACTTCTTCAGTCTTTCTATATACATTGCTTTAGAAGGACTTGTGTAACTGCTAGCACCATCATCATCAATATAGTTTGATCTTTGCACTGAATGAGACTGAATCCTATAGAGCAACATTATTACTTTTAAATCAACTGAAAACATAAAGTGACCAGATGATATACCAATACCTTCAAGTTGAATGAGTATAATATATTCCCCTTAAAACATTTACCTGTTCTTCATGTAAAGTTTACCATGAGAACTGTATGTCTGGTGAGACTGGATACCGTCCAAGCACTTGTTCAAATCAGATATTAGAACCTGTGAAATTGATCAGACATTATAAATCATGCCTTAATTAACCATGCTTGACATCAATACTGGAAATTAGTCCTGGAAAAATAAAACACAGAATTTGTGTTATTAGCAATTTCTCTTGCCTCTTCTCTTGATATATATATAGTCTCAGATTTTCATACAATAATAGAATGGATTTTGAAAATGGAGTACTTAATTCACCACAAAAAAAATTGGAGAAATCTATCTAATGTTATACACATTTCTGTGAAACACTCATGTAGTAACCTATCATTATAGTTGTCCGACATACAGAGTGTCCTGTTATCCAAGCTGGACAGCTTGAGGGTTTATACAATATTACGTATTATAATTATATTGTATAGAGCCAGCAAATTATCGTGTACTTCTACTGAAGGACTCCAAAATTATTACCTACACAAAAGTCAAGTGGAGCTAGACTCTGACAAAACTACATGAAAGCTATGTAATTTTCACTAGCTTGCACTTGTACACACATGCCGATTGTTATAATAATGATGAATTTGTCATGAAAATATAACAGTTGTTTAGTACTCTCAAATTTATTTTAAAATAATAATAATAATATTATACCACATCAGCAACTTGGAGAAAGAAATCTGAGGTCATTATCGGAATGAGGGTGTGCTTTGATAAGTACCTTGCATAAACTTTGATCCCCTGATGCAGAAGACTTTGAATTAGAAATAGCTGTTTTCAATATACCTTGGGCATCAGCAAGATTTCCTGCGATAAAGCACAAGAAGGCTGAGCTAGCTGATGTTGTATGTAAGGGCATGGTGTAAAAAGCTATAACCCCGCCCCACCCCCCACCCCTACCACACACACTAAGCATTTCTATACAAAATGAGTAGCTGCATCACTTTGCATGCTAAATTTAAATTGCTATCCACGTGAATTTATGATTGTATAAATCTAAGTATATCTTGGTCATAAATAACAGCAATAGAGCTAGAGCATTACCAGAGATTGTTGGGACAATTATCAAACACAAGCTTCATGCAACTTTCTACTCTCAGTGTGAGTCCAGTTATTTGTACATTTGTACTTCACTGTTTATAATTTCAGCTTTGCTTATGTACACCACCACCTGGGTACGCCTAGCCAGAGATTCAATTTATAAACAAAGTGATCTCTTATCCATATTGCCAGTGTATTAAAAAGTACAATTCTATACAATAGCATTAAGTTAAAGCATTAGTTTTAAATGACTATAAGTTGATAAAACCACAAGTATAGTTGGACTCAGGAGGATAGCTATAATCATTGGTGATTTTCTTAGGTAAGATACCACAATGAGAAGACCAGAATAACAGGTGAAGTCCATGAAGAGCAACCACATAAACACAGGCACAGTATTACTTAACTGATACCTTTTTCTGCTAGAGCCTCTGCTTTATTAATAGCAAGTGTTGCTAAAATTCGATTTCTCTGAATATCAACTGTGATATTTCTAGGACCTGCATCTCCATCTGTGTAATCAAAATTTTAATCCATTAATGCCAACAGTTGTCATCATCTATTAAGTTACACTATACCATTAATAAATGTAGGGATAATGAATACTGATCCTTACTTACTAAAATTGTTTGTGCATTCTTTAGTGATAGAAATTCACCATATCAACAAAAAATATCCCACCCTGCTTCTAGGCATCTCATTTGATTGGTATCCATAATTCAGGGGGTATTAGAAATTTCTTAACCTTTCCGATTAATAGCAAGCTGACAATCAACAGTCTCCAACTGAGAGGTGATAACATTGAAGTAAGAGAGTTGAGCACTAATGATGGGGTCATCTTCAATAGGTCCTGACAATGTTGGCAGGAGTAACTCCACCACAATATCTCTCTCTTCCTCTGACTGTAGATCTCCCATTGATATCTCACAGCTAATAACAAGTGAGATACATGCAGGCTCATAATACATAATATGACTCAAACATAATCATATTAAGTTCTGCAATGAAAAAGATCCTACACCCTCCATTTCACATTGTGGCACACATTGTCATCTATGCTGATATTTTTATTATAGTCTTTAGTACTTTCTAAAAAATGAAATCATGATTTAGCTACATAGAGTAGCTTGCCATTAACTAAAGGTATTATTACTTGCTGTTGTGATTATGTTATTTTGTCATATCCTGTGTGCACCTTAATATAAGATATTGCTTTATGCATGGTGTCTCCATATCAAAATGTTATTGTATAGTCCACTAATACAATAAGAATACTTGGGAGGTAACCAGTGTAGTGTTTTTGGTTGTGACGTCACTGAAATAGTGCCACTTGTTAACTTATACTTAATAAGTATGTACAACTGATTAACAATCATAACTGAGGAGGTAAGCTTAAAGGAAAACTGAAAAATACTATTTCTTCTATAAGGAAGCTGGCTCTTTTTGGCAGCCTGTCAATCTGACATTTTACTTTTTAGTAGGACATATACTGCAGAAGAACAATTTTGTCCTGACAAAGTAAAAGAATTGATATTGCATATTCATTATCACTTTCAGCTCAAACAACTAGAAGATTTGTTACAACATAGTAATTGGTAAAATCACACAAGCATACCTTTTATTAGGCAAGCTCCAGTTTATAGTCCTTTTGGTGTGAATAGCTTTGAAAGAGTACTTTCCAATTGTGCTCAATTTAAGAGAAATATTCTGACCCACCACACTTAATAGACCTCCGAGACAATCTGCAAAACACTCAGGAATCTATGGAAATATTATTATATGCAACATTATAATAATCTCTAAATCTAAGAGTAGCAAAGCATGTTCTTTCAAAATTACATGTTAATTTGCAGTTGCTTTGTTGAAATTTATAATCAGCATTTTGGTAAAAATCTCTTAACAACACCTAGAAGGCCTCTCAGTGTGATTAATCTTTCATGTATCTCATCTCTTCACATAAAAAGGTATATTACATTACCCTTAAAAATGTTCATGATTAGAGTAAGCTACACTGTAATAATTACTGATTGATTCCTACCTTGTCATTAGAGTCTATGTAGTAGTACACTCCACCTCCTTGAGTTGAGATAGCTTCCAACAAACTGGAATCATGGTCAGAACCAAAGCCAAATGTGTATACTGTTCCATTAAACTGAGGAAAGCACATAAGTCAGTTCATTTATTCCTCATACTAATAAAAGTAACTACCATTAGAGTATAGCTAATATTTTTTCTTGAATCCAGTATGCATACAAAGAAAATCTTAATTTATTGGTAGTAGGCTTGTTATTACTAACTAACAGTTCATGCCAAGATTTATTCAAACCAGTAGTGACTAATAATGTTTGGAGTTACCCTTTCTTGCTGTTCATATCAAATACAGCATGTGGACATAACATTTATAGTGATGGATGGACTATGTGCAACAATAATCTCTGGAGCCCTTTCTTTTGTAATTACAGTATAATCTGAAGTTACTTATTATTCATCAGAAATTCCTTATAAAAGTTGTATGTAAACATTGAATTTTTGTGTGCTTGACTTTGAGTTCATGTAAACTAATAGTCCTTGTGATCAGAAAAGAGCAAGCAATTTCTAAGGAAGATCACAGAGCTTAGATTTCACGTAAAGGTAGGGTCAACGAATAAACCCCTTACCTATTTTAATCAAATGACTTTTTGCACAAAAATGTACCATTTCTGAGTACTGTCACAAAACGGTAGCTCCAATCTTTTTGCCAACATTGTATATACAGTAACATATGTAGAAATATTTCACACTATAGGATCCCACATACAAACAGCTGGTCAACACTATAACACTACAGGGCATGCACACAAATGAATACACTGACTGTAGTGGGTACAATACTGTTTTAGAAGACTTTCCTTTTCAATAAAACAAAATTTGGCTACTGTCCCTAGATGATAACTATGTAGATAAGGATTCCATGTGCAGTTAGCTGTGTTCCTAGAGCTTTAATGCTATTAATGCTAATTCATGGCATTGTTAAGTAAAGGGTACAAAGCAAACCTTAAAGACAGTAATGTTCCTTAATCCAGCTTCTATAATAATTACATCCATTAATAACACTATGACACTAGCTATAAGTATTAATTTACATCAGAAAGTGTATAATTAGAGTATTCCACAGAATGACTGAGTAGAACAGTGCTTATAAAACTGAAAGCTGACATTAGCACTTTATTACTCTTTTATCAATTAGTGCTGCACTGTTCTACCACTCTCTGGGAAAGACCCTGAAATAAAGGTACTTTGTTATTGATGGTAGTTGGGTCCATCGGAGTTGCTTCAGCTGCTGGTTTAGGGTCTGGGTCTAATGCCTATACAAGAGCAATAAGTACACAGTAAAAAGCATTTATACTTTTTTCAATAAGCATAAGTGTAATAACATTACAAAATGTATCCTGTATAAATCATTAGTACTCATTAAGTGCTATACAGGTAGCATAGGGAATGTACCTGCCAACCTGATTAATAAACTGGCTGGACAAAATGATTTGAAACCCCTTTATAGTGGTTAGTTCAAAGTGTCACATAATAATGAACTTTACAAAACAGCATAATTGATTCAGAAATCAGTGCACATAGTACATAACTAGCTATAATAATATGTATTTCTCTCTTTTCAGTCAGAGGACTATAATGTGTGACCAAGGTATAGGAAAATTAGGCAGAACAGGGAGGTATTTTATCTTAGCTGTGGGCTGTGATGTCTGAAGATCTGAGTTCTCCTACTTCCACAGCTATTTCTAGTACCCTGTAGTTAATAAGGTCATTATTAAAAATTGAGAAAATTAATTACCAAGGAATCACTAGGGTATGCCCTTGGCTACTCACAATGTCAATGACAAAAAACGCCAATTATTGTGTTCACTCTGATTTTCCTGCACCCAGTCATAATATACAGTAAATGATATGGTTGTTAATTGTTAAAATTCAATGGATGTCTCTCATGATAACATTACATAATTAATTTTTACTGGGGTCAAAGTTTGTGTGTGCACAGCAGTCATGTCTTGCAGTCATCTTGTGAGAGTAGCTTTCATAATAATAATTTGTAAACTATTATGTAACGACTTAGTATTTTGACAACTGGTAGGCACAGTACAAACAAGCTATAAATTATTCATTGTACTGAAGATTAAGTCATACAAGCCTACTAGGGCAATAAAGCTATAAATTATTCATTGTACTGAAGATTAAGTCATACAAGCCTACTAGGGCAATAACAATAATTACACTGTAAAACTGTCAATAAATCTGGGAAAAAAATTGGATAATCTAGGACTAGAAGGCTATTGGCAAGCACAAAGAGAGCATAGTGCTTCCCTAGTGTAAAGATAAAATTATACAGTGGACACATTGGGATCAGGTCTATTGTTCCTTATAGGGAGGGGCTGTCCTTATTTCAGAGGTGAGGTTAAAATAAACATTTTAGCTGTCCATGTACAGAGATTTCAGAGAGTCCTTTATCATAGGTAGGTTCTACTGTACATTGGTATTGCATTAGTGTAAAGTAGATGTGTAATTATTGTTTTTCTCTTAGGTCCAGTATCTATCACAGTAACACTTAGCTACTAAACCTAGACTAGTTAACCATTCACATATATAGCTATATACAAAATATTATCTAAAAATAGCTCTATAAAGAAAAGGCTAAAACTCGTCATCAAAGTGCTACATGTGCATATGCATAATATTGAAATCAGTACTCATGGGCCCTACCTTCCTAAGGCTTTCCTGTTGCACTTCCCATGCAGGTCAAGTATTTAATGAGAATGTCGCTACATCATCATTGGCTAGAAGGGAGTCATACTGGAACCTAGATTGTTGACTATTAAATATTTGTATACATGAATGTTCCTGTTTGAACCCTTGGTGATATGGTGGTATTACTTAATGGAATTACCTTGTGGCATTACTTGATAGTGTTACTTGTAATTCATTGCCTAGCCTATACTGTCATTTTTCCTTAGCGACATAAGGTATTTATTTATATTATATAATATGATTCTATTGTGGCTTTATTCTCTACACTAAATTACCAGGTTCTGTTGTGGGACCACCTGCACCATCTGCTGCTGCACCATCTGCTGCTGCTGCATTATTGGCTGTGGTTGCTTCATTTTAGATTTCATCTTTTTCTTGAGAGGTATATGCATTTGGCTATCATAGCCTTCATTTGGAGGGACAGTAACTGCCCCAAGACTGAGTTCTTGCATTTCAGCAACAATTTCATTCTTTTGGGTTATCCAGCAGTTGGCCAACCCGTCAGTCAGAAGAAGGACAGACTGAACTTGAGCTTTTTCTCCACCACAGGTTAGAGCTATTTGTTCCATTCCTATGCATTATGGAGTATAATCAGTAAAGATTTAGTTCACACTTCTGAAATTATTTGCCACCTAGGGCAGTAATTAAGATTTTAGGTAAATGTTTATCTACAAAGTCAGCTATAAACTGTAATACTTAGCTGTAATTCAAATATCACAAAGTCATCCATATTGACAACATTAGCTCTTAGCTCCAGTGTTTATGTTAAAATCAGCATATTGCATAGCTACCTTAAGGTAACATTTATAAATGGGTACTCATTTTAGCAAATTTTAGCGAAATTTTAAACTCTATCAAATTAAAATTCTACACGGTCAAAGGTCACCAGATAATCATGCGCATGGATGAAACAGCAGCTTGCTTAGCTAGCTATGAAATAATTATTGCTAGATCGCCAAGAAACTTTATGCACCTTCTCATTTACTATTGATTTTTTCTTTGGGATCATTATACACCAAGTGCCAGTGTGTGGCAGGTACTTGCTAGTTTACCCATAATTATTAAAAGATAAATTTTTTCTCCTAAATCCTTACAAGAATGAAAGAACATAATTACTGGGGTTAAAACATTGTTAAACTGAGAATAGAGGCTTAGTAACTGTATAGCAGCTGCATATTATAATAGAAGATAGTTCTGTAACCACAAATGATCTGTAGTTAAACATGTGGCTACAGTTTGTATATTTTAAACCATCCGAGTTGAGTGACCATTATGTCCAATTTTTATGGCCAAAGGATGCTCACTTCTCAGAAGAATAACTTGTAAGGATCTGAGAAAACATACCACATGGAGCAAGATGAAAGGACCATTAAAAAATTAGAACAGAATACAAAAACATTTATTTATTGTTAGAGTAAATTTTCAATTATTGGAGATACATGTCCACCATTCCCTGTACAATTAATAACTACCTTTGAGGAGGCCTCCACAGAGGTTAGTACTAGACCCACTACGTATAGATTCCACGAAGGTCTTGGCTCTTTCCTTGTTGTGGCTCTCCATCTTCATCAACCCAAACACCAACTCTACGTTTGTATCATAGGTCACCAGGGAGATTCGGTCACAGTCTTTCACTATATAATTAAATCCTAGTTCAACACATAGTGTGATTTTCTAATGTTTATTAGATATAATAGACATAGACCATTAAATAGAGATAATTATTTTAGGATAAATACCTAAGGAAGTGTTAGGATGTCTACAATTTCATTATACACAGTATATCTTCAAATACTTGAACCAAACAACTAATTACATTCCATGATGACATAAATTCTTGTTTTAACTTCTGATCACAATTATAATGCAGACTGATATGTCAACTATGGCTTTAACTACTGACCACAATAATGCAGACTGATGTGTCAGCTCAAACTGTGGCTTTAACTACCCCAGCTTCTGACCACAATAATGCAGACTGATGTGTCAGCTCAAACTGTGGCTTTAACTACACCAGCTTCTGACCACAATAATGCAGACTGATGTGTCAGTGTCAGCTCAAACTGTGGCTTTAACTACACCAACTTCTGACCACAATTATTATAATGCAGACTGATGGGGACATTAAGAAATGGCTACATACTAAAATTATTATATAATACCAATACCTTTAATAATTTCCACGTGGATATTTTGGAGTGCCCCCCACACTAGTTAATAATTCACCATCTCTATACATACATATCTAATAACAACAGATTTTTTTTTTGTTTGTGTATTTCTTTAATGCTATTATAACAGCTAAGTAGATCATGGTAGACCAGGAAATACATTTCACATCTAACTAAACTTAGTCAGAAAATCATTAGAAAACAGATCTGATATCTTTACTGCCACCTTACTATCATTATTGGCCATTGATTATGAAAATCCATTATTATTGCATAAGTATGGCCCCATAATAATATAACAGAAAACTGCCACAACATAACTACTACAGAGAATAGAGAATAACTGGATCTAGGGGATAATAATGAGAAGATAATTTGAGTATTAGTGTCAAGATGATGATAATGCCATAATAGGATGAATGTTGACATTAGTGTATTCTTAACTCTACTAAAACTATTATGAATGATTTCATGAGGCATGGACTCAGAAGGATAAACAATTGTAACAAGCAATGTTTGTGTGTGTGTGTATACGTCACACACACACCCCACACCCCCACACCCACCCACACACACACACACACACACATCTAACAATTTATTGCCTAGTCTGATCCTTGACAATAGAAAATTTTCTCCACAAATTTAATAGCTTCCCAAAAGTAATAATAACATAACAAAATATTATTAATGTGGATGTTGTACTTTATTGAAGGCTTCTCAGTATTATCACTATCCTCTCTTTTGTGGAGTATACATGTACGTGTATAAAATTACATCTGTCTGGAGAATTCATATTAATGGATGTAAATGCTAAAGTTGAAACCACCAAAAAAACAAAAACAAAAAACAAACCCTTCTGGTCTTCCCAACCTACTTGGGTTTCTATACTTTCTCACATTATTAAAATGCATCACTGTCATTCAGCAAGACACTTAAAGGCAATAGATATTTTCAAAGTGTTATGCCCTACCTATTATATACCCTTGCAATGTGGTAATTAGTTACTTTTTCTTGGGAGAAAGAGAAAGTCAAATCAGATGGTTGGTTCAGCATAGTACGCTGTTAGAGTGACACTGTATGCTGTGAGGGTGATGCGATACGCTGTGAGGGTGATGCAGCGAGTGACCTTCAGGACCACCATACTATTGGATAGACTGAAGTCACCAGCTCCTGCTGCTATTTCAGGAAGCTCAAAACTAACCCAACTTAAATATAACAAGTGATAATTCTTCTATTATATCACAATGAAATGAGCACAACTTGAGAATAATGGGTAATTGCATGGTACATTTTTGGAGCAGTGCAGAAAAGAATAATTGATAACATATTATTAGCCTTAAGCCTAGCCCTAGATAGTATATATAGGTACTATGTGTAGTGTGTAGTGCATGCTACAACTACAATGCATATTAATGTATGCATGTATAATGATGTAATCATTATTGTTCATCATGACTCAGACTAAGCTAGCTAGCAAAACCACCACAAGAATTTAAAATAAATTCAATCTTGGGGACCAACTGGCAGTAAAGCCTTCAAGGAGCAAGGACTATTTGGACCATCCTGAGAAGTTGGAGCTCATGACCGACTAGAGAAAGTGGTCAGACTTCATTGCTTCATGTGTGGCTAGGTATCTGGGAGGGGCTGGTTGAGTTTGCTCTATAGCTAATTCTCACATTGATCAACAACAAAGAGAAGGGTCTTCTTGACAAGGTCCAACTTTTTGCCCTGCATTGAGCCACTTTTGTCAACAACTGCTACAATATCCACAGGTGCCCTGGATGAAGGCTCGTAGAATGGAGCTTTGAAGGAGGTTACCGCCCAGCATAACTGTTCCCAGCCAGGACTATAGCACGCATACTCAGATGATGCACTGAGAGTAATGCTATTCCCGCTACGAGCAGGTGGCGGCTCGACATCAACTTGCATCTTTCTTTTTCAGTCTATATCCGCCCCTTGACGATCACTTGCTAATTATTATGTCATACCCAGAATATGTCCAAAAAAGGCAGCTTAATAATCCATTCCCGTTTATTATACCAGCAATGGAATTTTAATTGCTTCCTGTCTAAGCGCAAGCTGGGGTGTGAACTATGATGTAATGTTATAACGTTTATACACAATTTTATATTGGTCATATGGAAGACCTTGGGTAACTTTGGCACACTATAATCAAGAATCAGTAATCTTGAGTGTCACATGGCTAGTATCATTGAGTAAACAGATCTCTGTGGAGCTAGTTGCAGCAAGTTCCAGGTCTCTACCACTTTCCTAGCTGGAGATATAGCTTTTCTAGTATGACCATTTACACTTGTCTTCTGATTCACTTTGTATCCAGGTACGCTTGTTTAGCTAGCTACATGTACAATACATGTAGCTAGATCATAGATCAAATCATTTACAGAGTCTCACCTCATAGGGAGACTTGACAGCCTAGCTAGTCACCTTCACAGAACTGCTATGAGCAAAGTACTGTTGGACTTTCTACAACAAAGTAGACTCACAAGAAAAGCTATATCTCCAGCTAGGAAAATAGTAGAGACCTGGAACTTGCTGCAACTAGCTCCACAAAGATTTGTTTACTCACTGATACTAGCTATGTGACACTCAAGATTACTGGTTCTTGATTGTAGTGTGCCAAAGTTATCCAAGGTCTTCCATATGACCAATATAAAATTGTGTATAAACGCATAACATTACATCATAGTTCACACCCCAGCTTAGACAGGAAGCAATTAAAATTCCATTGCAAGTAAATGGGAATGGCCTATTCCAAAAATAGAGTAGAAGCATAAAGGATAAAAATTATAGCTAATTTGAAGTCAGTTTTTGGGTAGCTAGCTATATGTAGACTGTTCGAAATTTTAGAGATCAGTTTGTAAATGTGATTTATGTAGTTGCATTATCTTTTCCATGGCAACAATGTGACAATTTATTATGTGTGTAGTCCATAGTTAATTTTCACACATGCTGAAGTGTTACAATGCTATTGACCAGCATGGTCAGCTCATTCAGCTGTTATAGTTGTTGTTGTTGTTGTTGTTGTTGTTGTTGTCTTACACTAATTATGTTGAAGAAAAAAGGCTTGACAAATTGAATTTGTGAATTGGTATAATAGGTAGTATAAGATAAAGATATAGACATACAACTTTAATGTAATGAGTGAAATCATTCTAGCTAGATCCAATACAATATTAGTAGAATGTGAGAGATCAATCATGATTACAAGACTATTTAAGTGCACATAAGCAGCAACATGTCACAGATATAGAGCTAGCAGGCAGCATGATTTAGCTATAATTCCATGCAAACAAAATTCAGTCATTCACACTTAGCTACAAAATTTTAATTTGAAGTGATGAGAACTTCCATCCTGTATAATATTATAGCTATCCTCTTTGGCACAAGTAACATAGGACTGATAGTTATTGTGACCATGCACTGGAGTAGGAACCATGGGGACCAAGGGGGCCAATCAATGACCCCTCCCCCCACCATATTTTTGTTGGGTTGGCCTGGCCACCCCAAAATTGAATCATTGCTCTGACAATAGATGAACATTACAAATAAATGTATAGGCTTCCCTCTTCAACATATTTTTTTCAAAAAAGCCCACCCCAGTAGAGTTGATACATAAAAAATTACACCATAATTTTTTGTTACATACATACTGCACACTTCACTAACTAACACTAGCTATTAATTACTGTATTGGTAAAAAATGTTTCTATCTCACCCTCAATGGATGATTTTACACCTGCTTGTGTACAAGCTGCAGTTACTGAGCATAAGGCAAAATCCAGAGCTATTATTATAAGCCTTTGAGGAGTAAAAAGCTCACAGGCTAAGATATGAAGGTATCCTAGTGACACACTCCTGCAATTCAATTTGAAGTGATGAGGTCACTAGATCTCCAGTAATAAATGTGACACAACATCCTAGGTGTCTAAGTGGTTGTAAAGATACTATGGTAGTAAACATCAGTAGGCCAATGTTGGACTGCTCTGGCTGGTCTCCAGAATAATTACCACATACTCTATGTTTTCACAGAATTATCCAGGGATATGAAGTATAATGTGGCTTCTGTACAAAATACTAGGGATTATGATGATCTGATTAATATATATAGCAGTTAAAAACAACATAACAATCAAGATTAAACATAATATATTATATTCATTAAATGAATAAACTCAGGAAATAGGCAGGTAAATCAGATGGAAGTACTTCTCTAGGGAAGTGATTCTTGATCTGTAGAACTAATCCAAGAATTCAAGTTTTTATGTGGAAAGGAGCATAAAAAAAAGATAGCTACCTCAGTTAATTGAGGCATACAATACATATGAAAACATAGTTTTTGCTGTTCAACTTGACCAAAATTAAAAATTGTCACCTACAGAAAAAGTAGTTCTGATGAAGGTAACATTCTTATGTCCCTGTTAGCAAGCACACAGTACATGTTGGGATTAAGCATGGTTGTGCCTGTAACTAGTAATAGCTAATAACTAGCTAGATAGATGCTGCATGAATGATACAATGCTAATTGACGTAAACATTTTAATGGTATGATAAAACTTAACACCATTTTCAGCATGCAAATTGTGTTTGCCACTTAGCTACATAGATATATTGTAATAAGATTACCTCAATGAAAGGATACTTTCCTCAATGAATTAGGCTCATGAATTCCTAACTGCTAGCTAGCGTATCTGGTTGTGATGATGTCAGTTTGAAGTTTACTCCAGATATTGTCACAAAGAATCATTATTATAGAGGTTCGATAACAGTCTCTGTATTCAGAAGAGGCACAAATAAAGAGAGAGGCATTAAACGCCCCTTAAACTAGATAGCTAGACGCCTTTTGACGAGGTGTTCATAATTCATTTTTCATGTCATAGCTAATAGTATTAAAATTAATATTCTCCATGGTATGGAGAATTCCTTAGACAAACATGCTAGCTAGTCCTGTTTCTTGTTGTTTTTGCTTTTAGTAAAGAGGCTTTCATCTATAGGGCTGAAACTAAGCTATATACACTTATACAATCTGTTTTCTATTTTTGTATAGGTCAGTGGACATGGACCATGACTAAGATAAATTGAAGGGTCATTTTCATTACATTCATTTATTATAATAATTGTATTCTTAGTTCAATATCAACATAATAATTATATATCCTTCAAAATCATTTCGCCAAACACATACATAGCAATAGCTACAGCCTGCAGTAGCTGCAGCACCTGGAGTGATATCAACCCCAGCATGGGGTATCAGACTACAGCACTAGACTCTGTATTAGAGCGGCATGGGTAACTGACTATCAAGACACACCTGTGAAACACACTATTACCCATCATAACAGTACAATTGGCCATCTATCTCAGCCAGGGTTCGACGTCTCTCCCCAGAAAAACTTCATATTACCTTCTGACAGCCCCTGGACCTCTCCACTGCACACAGTGCCCAAGAAGTCTGATAAAGATTGGAGACCATGTGGAGACTACCGAGCCCTCAACAATGTCACCACACCAGACCATATCCTATTCCCCATATTCAGGACTTTTCAGCCACCCTCCATGGAGCCCTCTCCAGCCAAGACCATTTAAGGCTGTTGACCAGGAAACACAACATTTTGTAATGATGGCGAACACTCATTCCAATTGTATTGAGGAAATGATTATTTTTACATACTAAAAATTAATACAACATGCCTACTCATTGACAGATGTTTTGGGGCGTTCATTTCAAGGCCTACATAATAATTACACAATATGGACATTAGTCTCTGCCTTATTTAGCTTTTGGAGGCAGTATTATTACACACAATTATTAGAGTGATTGTATAATGTTTTATAAACTTGCCATGTGGGTATCAGAAAATTAAAGTAGATGGTTTTTAATTTCAGTAGGATCAATATTCAAATAGTGCTGTCTATAGTTATCACCAATCCAGAAATTTTCAAAAGTAAAAAATTAGCCAGAATCCCTCTGAAATTTTAATAATAATAATAATAATTAATGGTACAGGTTTCAGAAATTATGTAATAAAAAATACCAGATTTACAATAATATTTAAAAAATACATCAACTCCAAGTTCAATGAATAAGGTACATATAATTATTATCTACCAAGGAAAATTTTTGTATTTTTTCCAAATTAATACTACTTCTTCAGTTTTCCTAGAAACATTACTTTAGACTGACTTGTGTAACTGCAAACATCATCATCATCAATATAGTTTGATCTTTGCACTGAATGAGACTGAACCCTATAGAGCAACATATTACTATAAATCTAGTTTAGATCCACTGACTATTGCAATGCTGCTTCCACCAACTCTGGCTTATACTCTCATACATGTTGTCAGGAACCAACCCCTATACTTGTCCCTATACCACTATGTAAGAGGAAGCATGAAGTGACCAGATGATATACCTGTACATTCAAGTTAAGTGGGTGTGTATTCCCCTAAAAACATTTACCTGTTCTTCATGTAAAGTTTACCATGAGAACTGTATGTCTGGTGAGACTGGATACCGTCCAAGCACTTGTTCAAATCAGATATCAGAACCTATGAAATTTTATAAATCATGCCTTAATTAACCATGCTTGACATCAATACTGGAAAATAGTACTGGAAAAATAAAACACAGAATTGGTATTATTAGCAATTTCTCTTGCCTCTTCTCTTGATAGTCTCAGATTTTCATACAATAATAGAATGGTGTTTGAAAAAGGAGTACTTAATTCACCACAAATGATTTAAGAAATCTATCTAATGTTGTACAGGTTTCTGTGAAACACTCATGTAGTAACCTATCATTATAGTTGTCCAGATATACAAAAAGTGTCCTGTTATCCTACGTAGCTTAACAGCTTGAGGGTTTAAATATTACATAATGTATAGAGCCAGCCAATTATTGCGTATCTCTATTGAAGAAATTATCACCTACACAAAAGTCAAGTGGAGCTAGACTCTGACAAAACTACATGAAAGCTATGTAATTTTGACTAGCTTGCAGATGTACACACATGCAGATTGTTATGATAAATAATAATTATTAATGAATTTGCCATGATAATGTGATAGCTGTTTAGTACTCCTAAATTTACCTTAAAAAATAATACTAATGAGATGGAATATAATATAACACATCACCAACTTGGAGAAAGAAATCTGAGGTCATTATTTTTTATTTACACTGACCCAGGATGAGTGTGTGCTTTGATGAAAATTGATAATAAGTACCTTGCAAAAACTTTGATCCCCTGATGCAGAAGACTTTGAATTAGAAATAGCTGTTTTCAATATACCTTGGGCCTCAGCAAGCTTTCCTGCATTATTGCAATATTATCATTTAACTAGAGCTAGGTTATTTTAGTCAAAATGATTTGCATAATTTGTATTGATAATTTGTACTATTGTTATTAGTACACATCCCTGCTAAAAATTAGTCTCAAATCATCCATTAGGTCCTCAGTGGAAAAGCAAAAATTCCTATCTGAAAAAAAAAATAATAAATGGCCATTTACGGATACATTAATGTCATTCATCAGTTTCTGCTAGGATAAAGCACATGAAGGCTGAGCTAGCTGATGTGGTACGTATGTAAGGGCAGAGCGTAAAAAGTTAGAACCCGCCCCACCCCCCACCCTTACCCACACAGACACAAAATTGCTGAGCATGTCTATACAAAATGAGTAGCTGCATCACTTTGAGTGCTCAATTTGGATCACATGAATTTATGATCGTATACTAAGTATATCTTGGTCATTTAAATAACAGCAAATGAATAGAGCTAGAACACTACCACAAATTGTTCAAACACAAGCTTTATGCAACTTTTTACTCTCAGTGTGAGTCCAGTTATTCACTTTGCTGTTTATTATTTTAGCTTTGCTTATGTATGCCACCACCTGGGTACACTTAGCCAGAGATTCAATTTTATTAACAAAGTGGTCTCTTATCAATTATTGCCAATGAATATAATATCATTTCTATATAATAGGATTTAGTTAAAGCATTGGTTTTACATGACTGTAAGTTAATAAAACCACAAGTATAGCTGGACTTAGGAGGATAGCTACATATTCTGAAATCATTGGTGATTTTCTGAGGTAAAAGAACCTCTAAAATTAAGTTGTACTATAATCAATGACAGGTGAAGTCCATGAGGATAAGCAAAAAAAAACACAAAGTATCGGCACAGTATTAGTTAACTTATACCTTTATCTGCTAGAGCCTCTGCTTCATCAATAGCAAGTGTTGCCAAAATTCGATTTCTCTGAATATCAACTTTGATATTTCTAGGACCCGCATCTCCATCTGTAATAAAAATGTTAATGCAAGAACTTTCATAGTTGTCATCATCCATTAAGTTATATTATACCATTAATACTGAAATAAATGTAGGGATGATGAATACTGATTCTTACTAACTAAATTTTTTGTGCATTCTTTAGTGATAGAAATTCATCAAAATTCTCCCGCCCTACTTCTAGATATCTATCTCATTTGATGGGTATCCTTAATTCAGAAGGAAATATGATATTAGAAATTTCTTAACCTTTCCGATTAATAGCAAGCTGACAATCAACAGTCTCCAACTGAGAGGTGATAACATTGAAGTAAGAGAGTTGAGTACTAATGATGGGGTCATCTTCAACAGGACCTGATAATGCCGGCATGAGTAACTCAACCACTATGTCTCTCTCTTCCTCTGACTGTAAATCTCCCATTGATATCTCACAGCTAATAAAAATACCATGATTATTAGCTATTAACTAAAGGTATATTATACATAGCTGCTTGTTGTGGTGGTTGTGTTATTTTGTCATATCCTGTGTGCACCTTAATATAAGATATTGTATGGTGTCTCCATATCAAAATGTTACTGTATAGTCCACTAATACAATAAGAATGGTAACCAGTGTAGTGTTTTTGGTTGTGACACCACTGAAATAGTGCCTGCCACTTATACTTAATAAGTATGTACAACTGATTAACAATCATAACTGAAAAGGAAAGCTGAAAGATGCTATTTCTTCTATAAAGAAAAGGAAGCTGGTTCTTCTTGGCAGCCTGTCAATCTGACATTTTACTTTTTAATAGGACATGTATGATACTACAGAACAATTTTGTCCTGACAAAAGTAAGAGAATTGATGAGTTGCATATTCATTGTCACTTTCAGCTCAAACTAGAAGATTTAGTTACAACACAGTAATTGGTAAAATCACACAAGCATACCTTTTATTAGGCAAGCTCCAGTTTATAGCCCTTTTGGTGTGAACAGTTTTGAAAGAGTACTTTCCAATCGTGCTCAATTTAAGAGAAATATTCTGACCCACCACACTCAATAGACCTCCAAGGCAATCTGCAAAGGACTCAGGAATCTATGGAAATATTATATGCAGCATAATAATAATCTCTAAATCTAAGAGTAGCAAAGCATATTCCTTCAAAACTACATGTGAATTTACAACTGCTTTGTTGAAATTTATAATCAGCTAAAGATCATTTTGGTAAGATCTCTTAACAACACCTAGGTATCTCAGGTGTGATTAATCTTTGACATGGTCATGCATCCCATACCTTGCCCTTAAAAAATGTTCATGATTAGAGTAAGCTACACTGTAATAATTACTGATTGATTCCTACCTTGTCATTAGAGTCTATGTAGTAGTACACTCCACCTCCTTGAGTTGAGATAGCTTCCAACAAACTGGAATCATGGTCAGAACCAAAGCCAAATGTGTATACTGTTCCATTAAACTGAGGAGAGCACATAAGTCATTTCATTTATCTTCATACAGATAAAAATAACTACCCTTAGAGTACAATATTTTTCCTGAATCAAGTATGCGAAATCTTAGCATTTAGCTTGTTACGACTAACAAACAGTTCATGCCAAGATTTATTCAAACCAGTAGTGACTAAATGTTTGGAGTCACCTTTTCTTGTTGTTCATATCAACTGATAATGTTTTTGATAAGTAATTGCATGTAGACATATGTAACATTTATATTAATGTAGTGATAGATTAACATGTGCAACAATAATCTCTGAGTCTGGAGCCCATTCTTTTATAATTACAACTGTCTGCTGAGGTTACTTATTAGTATTCATAAGAAATTCCTTAGAAAAGTTGTTATGTAAACATTGAATTTTTTGTGTGCATGACTTTGAGTTCATGTGTAAATTCTGGACATTACATCATTACTATTACATCTGTAATATACCTGTAATATTCAATAAGATTACTGTAATATACCATAATATAATAATACTGTAAGGAAATTTACACATAGAAGCACCCATAATTTTAGTCCTTGTGATCAGAAAAAAGCAAGCAAGTTCTAACAACACACTTGCAATGAAAGAAAGGTCACAGAGTTTAGATTTCACCTAAAGGTAGGGTTAACAAATAAAATATTAGTCATTTTAACCGATAGCTCTAAATGACTTTTTGCACAAAAATGTACCTTATCTCAAGTATTGTCACAAAATGGTGGCTCCAATCTTTTTGCCACCATTGTATATACAGTAACATAAAAATACTTCACACTATAGGATCCCACATACAAAACTAAAAACCACTGATCAACACTGTAACACTACAGGGCATGCACACAAATGAATACACTGACTGTAGTGAGTGCAATACTGTTTTAGAAGACTTTATTGACTTTCCTTTATAATAAAAACAATCTTTAAATTTGGCTACTGTCACTATACAATAAACCATGTAGATAAGGAGTCCATGAGCAGTTAGCTGTGTTCCTAGAGCTTATTTCAAAAGCTTAATGCTAATTCATGGCATTGTTAAGTAAAGGGTACAAAGCAAACCTTAAAGACAGTAATGTTCCTTAATCCAGCCTCTGTGGCACTAGCTACATGTATTAATTTACATCAGAAAGTGTATAAGTATTCCACAGAAAAACTGAGTGGAGTAGTGCTTATAAAACTGAAAACTGACATTAGCACTTTATTTATAACTCTTCTATCAAAAAATAATTACCACTCCTCTGGAAAATAAATGTACCTTGTTTTTGCTGGTAGTTGGGTCTATCGGAGTTGCTGCAGCTGCTGGTCTAGGATCCGGGTCTATTGCCTATATAAGAGTAATAATTATTGTTAAGTACACAGTAAAAAGCATTTTTCATCCTTATACTTTTTTCAATAAGCATAAGTGTAATAACACTACAAAATGTATCCTGTAGAAATCATTAATACTAATTAAGTGCTATACAATGAATGTACCTGCCAACCTGATTGGCTGGACAAGATGATTTGAAACCCCTTTACAGTTCAAAGCATCACATTATAATGACCTTTGCAAGAAAGCAGCATAATTGATTCAGACATCAGTACACACAGTACATAGCTAGCGATATATATATATGTACTTCTCTGCTTTTCAGTCAGAGGACTATAATGTGTGACAAGGTATAGGAAAATTAGGAAGACCAGGGAGGGGGTATTTCATCTTAGCTGTAGGCTCTGTGATGTCTGAAGATCTGAGTTCTCCAACTTCCACAGCTATTTCTAGCCACCCATCTTAAATGTCATTATTAAAGATTGAAAGAATTAACCACCAATGCATCGCTAGGGTGTGCCCTTGGCTACTCCATTTATGTGTTACAACATCAATGACAAAATATTATTGTGTTCACCCTCCTGCACCCAGTCACATATACAGTAAATGAGATGGTTGTTAAGAGTAGCTTTCATAATGTGTAGTAAACTATTATGTATTGAAGATTAACCCACTAGAGTGTAACAATAATTACACTGTAAAACTCTGGAAAATAATCCAGGACTGGAAGGTTGTCAGCAATATCTGTTTACATGAATGTTCCTGTTTGAACCCTTGGTGATATGGTGGTATTACTTGATGGCATAATACTTGGTGGCAGCACCTGGTGGCATTACTTGGTGATATTACCTGGTGGTATTATTTGGTAGTGTTACTTGTATTTCATTGCCTAGCCTATATTAGTGCCATAATTCTATTGTGGCTTACAACCCTTTATTCCCTACACTAAATTACCAGGTTCTGTTGTGGGACCACCTGCTGCTGTACCATCTGCTGCTGCTGCTGCTGCATTATTGGCTGTGGTTGCTTTATTTTAGGCTGAAAAAATCTTATCTTTTTCTTTGTTTGCTTGGGAGGTATTTGCTGGGGAGGTATAAACATTTGGCTATCATAGCCTTCGTTTGGAGGGACAGTAACTGCCCCAAGACCGAGTTCCTGCATCTTCTTCATTTCAGCAATAATTCCATTCTTTTGGGTTATCCAGCAGTTGGCCAACCCGTCAGTCAGAAGAAGGACAGACTGAACTTGAGCTTTTTCTCCACCACAGGTCAGAGCTATTTGTTCCATTCCTATACAATATGGAGTATAATCATTGAAGATTTAGTTCACACTTCCAAAAATGTATTTGTCATAATAATTATTTGTAAAATATTTATTTACAAAAAATGATTAGTCAGCTGTAATATTTAAATGAAACAAAGTCTAGACAACATTAGTCTCAGCTCCAGTGTTTATGTTATAAACAGCATCTTCACCAACACTAGAGAGTTAGTCCAACCAATCAATAACTTGTAGTAATTATAACAATGTGTATGCATGAAAGGAACATGTAAATTATAAATGACCAAGAATTCAAGGTTGCATAGTAACAATGATACATGTATAAAAACCACTATCATCATAATAATATCACATCATGTCACGGAAAAGTAATCATCTTATTATAATAACAGGGGCAGATCCAGAAATTATTTATAGTGGGTGGGTTGTAATCTTTGGTCAAAGGCCAGGACACATAGGATGGGGAGATGTGCATTCATTCTCCAGTACACAGTGTGAAACCATTAGCAATGATCAATAATAATTATAGACAGTTTAATTCATTAGTGCTATTATAGAATATTAAATTATAAAGCAGAAGTAATAAGGTAAAGGGGGAATGGGATAGAAACAAAAGGGGAGTGGTAACTCCCCCACATTCACCCACCACAAGATAAGTCCTTGAATAACATTAATTGAAAAAACATATAAGGGAAGATAGTTCTGTAACCACAAATGATCTGTAGTTAAACATGTGGCTACAGTTTGTACATTTTAAATCATCAAGTTGAGTGACTATGTCCAATGCATAATTTTTATGGCCAAAGGATGCTCACTTCTCAGAAGAATAACTTGTAAGGATCTGAGAAAACATACCACATGGAGCAAGATGAAAGGACCATTAAAAGATTACAAAAAAAAGGATGTACATTTATTCTTTTTTTCTTAACTGTTACAGTAAATTATTAATTGAGTAATCAATTATTGGAGATACATGTCCACCATTCCCTGTACAATTATACCTTTGAGGAGGCCTCCACAGAGGTTAGTACTAGACCCACTACGTATAGATTTTACAAAGGTCTTGGCTCGTTCCTTGTTGTGGCTCTCCATCTTCATCAACCCAAATACCAATTCTACGTTTGTATCATAGGTCACCAGGGAGATTCGGTCACAGTCCTTCACTATATAATTGACAATATTGAATCCTAGTTTAACACAGAGTGTGATTTTCTAATGTCTATTAGATATAATAGACATAGACAATGAAAATAGCCATTATAATATTAGGAAGTGTTAGGATGTCTACAATTTCCTTATCCTTCTGAATCAAACAACTAATTACATGTCATGACATAAAATTCTTGTTTTAACAATTATAATGCAGACTGATATGTCAACTATGGCTTTAACTACACCAGCTTCTGACCACAATAATGCAGACTGATGTGTCAGCTCAAACTGTGGCTTTAACTACACCAACTTCTGACCACAATAATGCAGACTGATGTGTCAGCTCAAACTGTGGCTTTAACTACACCAACTTCTGACCACAATAATGCAGACTGATGTGTCAGCTCAAACTGTGGCTTTAACTACACCAGCTTCTGACCACAATGATGCAGACTGATGTGTCAGCTCAAACTGTGGCTTTAACTACACCAGCTTCTGACCACAATAATGCAGACTAATGTAGAGAATGTGGGACATTAATAAATGGCTGCATACTATTATAATTATAATCACTATTATACCAATACTTCCACATGGACATGGATATTTGTGGGGGTGGGGGTGGGGGGCCTGCACTAGTTAATGCCTAACCAGATTTTTAATAGGCACCTCTACATATCTTTTCACATTGAATGCCAACTCTAACAATAGTATTATTTTTAATGCTATTATATACACAGGCATGACCAACATACTATAGTAGCCTCGTCCCCAGGCCTTCCACTCCCAATGTGGGAGAAAAAAATAAGGGAGCAGAAGGCCTGGTAAAACTTATCACGTGAGCAAAGTCACTAATATTGTATGCGGGGGGGGGGGGGGGGGGGGGCCGGGCCATTCCAACCTCTATCATGTAATAGTAATTATTAGCTAGCTAGGCATAATAGTTTTAAGTAAGTTATAGGTAGATAGCTAATCTTTTCTACCAAAATCCCTGTAGTCCTACCAGCAAGTAAGATGATACAAGACGAAGCTCTGTCTGGTCTCTGGACAGTGTCATGATTACGTGGGCAAGACATTGCCCTTCCTTGAGTATGCACACACTCCAATTAAGTCCTTTCTACCTCCTTTCTACACTTTTACCAGGCCCTCTGCTCGCTTAACTTTGCATTTTTTCAGTCTCGCATTATTTTAGGGGAGGTGAGCAGAGGGCCTGGGAAAGAGGCTAATACTATATATAGTAAATCATGGTAGACCAGGAAATACATACTTCACATTTAGTCAGAAAATCATTAGTAAAGATTAACACAGATCTGATATCTTTACTGCCACCTTAATATCATTAGCTATTGGCCATTGATTATGATAACTATTGCTTAAGTATGGTCCCACAATAACAGTTAAAATAAAAAAATACCACAACATAACTACTACAGAGAATAGAGAATAACTGGATCTAGGGCATAATGAGAAGATAATTGGGTTATTAGTGTCAAGATGATGATAATATAGGATGAATGTTGACATTAAAGTCTATTCGCTTTCACCTGAGACCGCCAATTGCACCGGAAGCTAGTTTACAGGAGAGCCTGTCACTAAATCAATTAGCAAAAATATTTGTGGCCAGAGGTATTAGGGGTGATGAGCATGTGGCAGACTAGTTATTTTACCTTCACTTGTTGCGACATCAAAATAGTGCACACCTGCGCATTCCTCATGGTTTTTGGCATGCCAATACTTTGCTTATGGGACATACAGCTATCTTTGGACTGGTAAGGTGTAGCACTTCATAAAAAAATACCATAAGAATCCTTGGATAATTAGCTATACACTGCTGTTTGAAATTGGTCAAGAATTGAAGAAGTTATTGCAGATATTTGAGGTCTCAGATGAATGCAAATAGACTTTAGTATTTAGTATTAATAACACACACACACACACACACACTTATTATACAATGAATACTAGTATTGGGTTGATACAACAGGTTATGAATATCATTAACAGTTAACTACCTGTTGTGGGCACCCCCACCTTCTGTTAATACAAAGCTGCTAACACTGGTTTAAGGACTTAGCTATTAAAAAGAAATGTGCCCAGTTAAAGCAGACTAAACTACAGTCATTTTTTTCTTCCTAAATAATTTTTGTCACACGTGAAAATTACAAAAAAAAAATTGTTTCACATAATTATAAGGACATTTCACACATTTCACATATACGGACTAGTGCTGGTCCCAAGGAGTCCCTATAAGTGAGGGTCTAGCTACCATACAAAGCGTAACAAAATTAAGATGTGTATGCTGTACTTTATTGTTATCACTGTCCTCTCTTTTGTGGAGTATTCACGCATGTGTATAAAATTACATCTGTCTGGAGAATTCATGTGGGTTGAATTTGTTTAAGTTGAAACCACCAAAAATAATGAAACAAAAAGCAAACTCTCCTGGTCTTCCAACCTACTTGGGTTTCTATGCTTTTTGTCTGTTAACACATTCATATTATAGCTATTATAATGCATCACTGTCATTTTAGCAAGACTTTATACTAAAGGAAGGCAAATAGATTATTACTTGCAATTGGTCACTTTTTCTTGGGAGAAAAAGTCAGGTCAGATGGTTGGTTAGCACGGTACTATAGTATCTCAGTTATTTTGCCAAAAATTTAATGTGTTAACATTATTCATATCTTGCCACACCCAAAAATGGACCTCCAAAAATAGCTTTAGGGACCATAGTTACACTTCTGGCCCCAACCATTAAAATGACTAACAATTTATCACACACACACACACACACACACACACACACACACACACACACACACACACACACACACACACACACACACACACACACACACACACACACACACACACACACACACACACACACACACACACACACACACACACTAAAAATGAGAATTGTTGCTTGTTGTGTGCCCTAGTAGATTTGCATACAAGTGCAGATACATGCATGTATGC
The DNA here is from genome assembly GCA_964016965.1 of Diacarnus erythraeanus. Taxonomy (NCBI): domain Eukaryota; kingdom Metazoa; phylum Porifera; class Demospongiae; order Poecilosclerida; family Podospongiidae; genus Diacarnus; species Diacarnus erythraeanus. The sequence continues at coordinate 4,182,561 of OZ024671.1, read as the reverse complement.
ATGTAATGATGCAATCATGTTCATCATAACAGTCAGTAAATGAGTGAAAATAAGTTCAATCTTGGGGACCAACTGGCAGTAAAGCCTTCAAGGAGCAAGGATCTATTTTGAGGACCATCCTGAGAAGTTGGAACTTATGACCCACTAGAGCAAGTGGTCAGATTTGGGCTTCACGTGTGGCTAGGTATCTAGCAGGGAGGGGCTGGTTGAGTTTGGTTATCTAGCTGTCTGCCCTATAGCTAATTCTCACATTGATCAACAACAAAAAGAAGGGTCTTCTTGACAAGGTCCAACTTTACGCCATCCATTGAGCCACTTTTGTCAATAACTGCTACAATATCCACTGGTGCCCTCGATGATGGCTCGTAGAATGGAGCTTTGAAGGAGGTTACCGCCCAACATAACTGTTCCCCGTCCGGACTATAGCACGGATACTCAGACGATGCACTAAGAGTAATGCTATCCCCGCTACTAGCAGAAGGTGGCGGCTCGACGTCAGCTTGCATCTTTCAGTTCTAACCGTACCCTCACACCTTGACGATCACATGCTAAGATTAGAATAATAATAGCTATAATAATTATGTCATACCCAGAATATGTCCATAAAAGGGCAGGCTAATTCCAAAAATAGATTAGAATCAAAAATTAGGTCTAATACTAATTTAGAGACTTTTACTGTCATTGATGCAGCAGAGATTACATCATTCAGATTATATCGTGTACTATTGTTATTGTACTGTATCTAACCCTAGCCCTGCCCATAGCAATAGTATACTACAATATGACAATGAATAATCTGTTACATGGAGAAGGAGTCAGTTTTTGGGCTGTTTGAAATATATTTTAGAGAATCCAGTTTGTAAATGTGATTATGTAGTTGCATTATTTTTTCGTGACAAAGGTATTTTGTGTGCAGTCTATAGTTAATTTGCTTACCAAAGCCATGGGATGTATTATGCTTTAGCAGGTGCTGAATTGTTAAAGGTAGCTAGTTTGTCCAATTTCAGATACTACATTTGATTAGCTTCACTTTCTTTGATTGTATTGCTGCTGAAATTATCCAATTTCATAGTGTGGCAGACCCAAGACAACACTATTGACCAGGGTCAGCTCATTCAGCCATTATTATTATGTTTAATTATACACTAATGTTGAGGTTTGATGTTGTGAATTGATATAATAGTATAAGATATAGACACATAATCTTTAATGCAAAATCTAGAGCCAATACAATAATTATACACAATAATAGTGAGATTAATCATGATTAATCATGATTAATCATAAGATTGTAGAGTTAATACAACACATGTGACAGATAATATAGAGTTAGTAAGCATCATGACTTAGATAGTCATTGTGACCATGCACTGGAATAGGAACCATGGGCCAGTTACCCTACCCCCTACCCCACACCACACCTCCAATATTTTTGTGAATCACTGCTCTGACAATAGATGGACATTAGGAATCATAATATTATATTGCTAGTTCCTGAACAAATAAATGTAGGTCTCCCCTTCAACATTTTGTCAAAAAAGCCCACCCCAGTAGAGTTGATACAGTCCCATACCATTATCTCACTACCTCCAGATTTAACACATAGTGATCACTGGACTCTTCACTGGCCATTCTTCTATGCAATGTTCATTACACTTTTCTTCAGATGTCCAATATCAGTGCATCTTTGCAAGCTTGTCAGTGTGCAGGATACAAGTAAGACTTCTTCCTAGGCTTACAACCAAAAAGCCCATCCTCTCAATTAGTATCCTCTGGATTGTAGAATTAAAAATTTTGATTCCATACTCTTCTCCTACTTCAGTCTTGATCTCAGGAGCTGTTTTTGATTTGCTTTTCCTCACAATCAGTCTATCTTCATGGCAAAAGTTGTTTTTCTTTTCCTTCCAGGAATTATTACTACCACTGAACCTAACGACTTGTTCTTCTTAAAACTTTGCGCACACCCTTTTGGCTACAACCAGCAATCTGTCTCTGAGTAGCTATATAACCTTCTTCAGACTACACCTATTTGCCATAGGGACATAAAAACTTTATTTATAAGCAGCAGTTTAACATGTCCATATTACATCACCTACAAGACATGTACATGCAGTAGCTACCCATGTAAAAATATACATACCATAATAATTGTTACTTACTGAGCTAGAAGTGCATCCAACCAAATATTGCACACTTATAATAGTAACCAAGGAGAATTTATATGAGGTATCAATTTTTGCACCTGACCTGATGTTGCCTTTTTTAAAAAAAAATTATATGTTCCTTGGTGATACTTAGACTGGCTCTTTGGGCACTTTATTTTGACTGCCAGTGTAATTATAAAAGTGTATAATATTAGATGATCTCAGAGCTTCATTTTTTCAAAGCATTTCTGGGGAGTGTGTGTCATGCTTTCAGACACCCCTGATTGAGCCAGTGCCTACTGCACTTGCTGAACTATGCTGCTTCAGACGAATGATAACACTATAAAATAATAGATTTAGTATTATTATCATAATAATAGCTTTGAGGGGAATCCTATTCTATTAGGCCTAGCTATAACACCAAACTTCCTTAACATGCAATGTCATTATCTGATGGTGGTTGAACTATAACACCCAACGCCACCTTAGAAAACACATGCCCACCTCTGATATATATACCCTGTCAGAGTATGCTGAAATACATACCTGGTTACAACATCTGCCAACTACTAGTAGTGATTCTGTCAGTGTATTGACTTTTATTAAGATCTAGTGTCTGACTAGGTGAGTAGAGACTCAAAGTAGCTATGGCCAAAAGAAAAGAACTAGAGCTAATAAAGAGAATTAAAAGCTGCTATTGTTGCTTCTGAGAAGTGAAATTATTGGCAAGCAAGATGAATTCAGCTGGTCTCATGTCAGATGATTATCATGACAGCTGTAAAGTCCTGATGGACTAATAGGGAGAGGGAGTTAATAGGAAATGTAAAATGGCCATCAATCCAAGAGTACTTGAGGATACTATATTGAGATGAAATTTAGAGGTATTCTTGATGTGTTAGAGACAGCTGCTAATAACTAAATAACACACTTTTCACTGAAGATATATAATAACAATGTAGCTAGCACTCATAATAACAATTATAGCTAGACATATCTCATGTAGATGTACAGTAGAACCTATGATAAAGGACCCTCTGAAATATGAGATAAGGATGGCCTCCATAAAAGGGACAGTAGACAAGATCTCAATGTGTCCTTCATTCAGACATCCCACAATATCTCAGTGTAAATTTAACATCTGAGATAAGACAGTCTACCTAATACTGAGAGTAGACCTGACCCTATAGTTGCAATTATAAAATGATAAAGATTATTTTGCACTATCACACTTTACACTGTACCAGCATAGAAATTTTAAGATTTTCAAGCAGACTGGGTCAATGATCATGGTGATTATAAATTTTAGGCATTAAACCCAGGAAGAATTTTTTATCTCAAGATGAAGAGCAGTGGTGATCCTGATAGACTGTTAAGTAATGTCATTATAGAATAGCTGCATGACAATAAAGAATCCTTGCACAAGCTAGCTAATGCTCTGAGGTACTGTGATCCTTCAGAAATGGCTAACAAAGTAACTACTGTATAATTATAATCAATTCAAAGTTACCTGATTGTGTCATAGCATTCCTTAGTCTAATTGAAATAAAGCACATGACTAAGATCACCACTATACTGTGTAGACAGTGTATCTGACACAGCAGAAGTGATCTTTTGATGCAAGCTAATGGTTTAATAAAGAAATGCATTATTTCCATGGTTACATACTTAATTCTACTATACAATCTTTCTTCTCCCATTGCATATGTTCCATTGCTATTTTGCAAGCAAGTCTCTTATTCTTTAAATCTGCAATAGCCCTAACAACTTCATTCCATGTTGGTATGTGGTTATTGTAGTAACTTGTCAGACATTCATCCATCTTCTGTATGGCTTTCACTGTGGAGTCTTTTAACTGGTTTATGATGGCGTCATCAACTTTCAAATAAGTACAGAGTCTATACCAGTCACCAAATTCTTCTGTTGCCTTGAAGAGATCCAACTTGTTACTGATGGGATATTCTGGATAAATACAGCAAACAAGAACTTAACAAGACCTCCACTCTTTGTGTACCACAGACCCCTACTCCCAGTGTAACTGAGCCCCCACTCTCTATGAAAACAGAGACCCCACTCCTTGAGTAATGGAGACCCCAACCTCCAAGAGACCCCACTAACTGTGTAACAAACCTTTGAGTTTCTTGACTTTGTTTGAGTCATCCTGAAAAAAAAATATAAACAAAGATTAGTCAATTTTCATTAGTTGAGGTCATGATATTGTCTAAAATAACTTTAGTTCTTTGCTTCCATTGTCAGTATGCAATATTTACACTTGCATAAAATCATTTCATTTATGTTACTACTGTTCATATTAAGAGTTTATTGTAGGAAGTTAACTCACTAGAGTTGTGCTAGGACTGGCCAATGGTTCTTCCTGGATAGACTGTACTGACAAATCTGTCATAATTGAAACAGTTATGACCATCTATCTGTCTTCATGATGGTAACACAATATAATTATAGGCACCATGATAACACAATGACATATCTGTGGGTGATTTATGTTGAAGGCTTCAAAATTTCAATATCATAGTAAAGCAGTTAACATAATATCAAATGTGAAGCTGTCCTCCCTCCCTCTCTCCTTTCCTTCTTCCAATCACATTACTAACACTGATTACAACTTGACAGATACTGTCTGTATCCCCTTATCAAGTTAACCTTGGAGTAATACCATACCTATATAGTAATATGACATAACTATAGAGTGTTAGTAATAATAATTATGACATAGCTATAGTAGTAGTATTAGGAATATGACATAGCTATAGTTGTACATAATCTGTATGACATAGCTAGCTATAGTAATGACAGAGTATTACCTATGGTAGTATTAAGATTCAACTTGGTATAGAGAAGAAAGAAAAAAGCAGCCACCACTCCAACCAAAATGATCATTAGTACATATTTCCAAGGAATTCTCTTCAATATATCTGAATAGTGGGAATGGCAGGACACCATTATAAACATAGAAGTGGCCACATGTTGGTTGTCTGTGTTTATAATTGACTTACTGGCTACATAAAAATTTTAATGGTGATGCACAGTGAAAAGTGATCCAATTAAAACTATTTACTGGTAGGTGTATAATCAATGTTTCTTATAGCAAGCTAAAGGGTGGATGGAGAAAAAAGCTAGGACAATGAGACTATAAGTGTTCAATGTCATATGCATTAACAAGACTGATAGAATTGATATAATACATAAGTCAGAGTTGACCTACTTATACTGCAAAGGTCTATAGCAGGGTGGGGGGTTCAGGGTTCTCCAACCCTCCTCCCAACTCATTCTAAGGTTCATTTATTATTTGGATACATCAATAGGTTACTACAAGCTAAATATCAACTTTCTAAAGTCACATAAATTAACTCTGTTTCTCTTGTATAGATAAACTATGTGTGTTGTGATAACTATACCAAATGCCTGCCATAAGCAGATAGTATAATCTTTGCTTTAATAATGTATCCAGAGGAAGATTAAAAGTATAGCAAGTAGAGCTAGTTACCGTCTAGTCCTTCCAGGGATAGATCCAGGACCTTGAAGAGGTGAGGAGGGTGGGGTAAAGGAAAGTCAAAATGAACTTTAGCTACCACCATTAAAACAAGTCGGTAAAGAAATAGTAGCTATACAGTTAAAAAAGTTGAGAGCTGAAAGTCACAGGCCCTCTAATACAGCCTGTTTGTCTGCTTAGTTTTCTACCCAGGGCCATTGTCTTTAATAGCTACAGCCAGTTAGTCTGCTTATTTTTCTAGAGTTATGCAACCAGGACTTTGTCTCTAATATAGCCAGTGAGTTCTCTACCTTGTCCTGAGTTATGCACCAAGGCTGCCAGTCTCTAATACAGCCTGTGAATTTTCTACTTGTCAAGAGTTATGCACCAAGGCTGTCATGGCCACTATACAGCCTATAAATTCTCACCTACGTAGGTTGTCATGGACTCATGGTCTCTAATACAGCCTGTGAGTTCTTTATTTGTCAAGAGTTGTGCATCCAGGCTTTCATGATCACTATATACAGAGATACTATAGCTACTAATAAAATCGTCATTTTGGTTATACTGGCCATCCCGATAATATTATAGCTACAAGCCTGAAGGAGATAGTTATATAAGAGAGGTCAAAGTGTAAATTGCCAAACTTCAAAATAAATTCTCAGACTCATCAGTATTAATTCTCACCTCTTAACTTGTATTTTTCCTTTGGCCTTTCATGATGTGACAGTACATCCTTCCTAATGGTCTCCCTCTCTTTCTCATAACTATCATGAAATGGCACAGAATCATTATCAGGAATCCTATTCTGGTACAATCTCTGTGGTCTTTTCTTAAGCCCCTTTTGCTTTTGAGAAACAGTCTCACCGACTCTCTGCTTCTTTTCTGAAATGGTAACATATCAGATAAGGTTAAGTTCATTGGATTTGAGTGTAAAAATCACATGATTCCCCAGTGTCTGAGAAATATGTAATATGGACTTACTAGTAGCTAATATTGCTACATTAGAGAATGAACACTGCAATATCTGCTAGAGTGTCCAGTTTCTAAGTTCTAACTGTAAAAGTGAGGATTATAAAGTGCTTTGTGCAAGATGAATCTACTAAAGAAACAATAATACTGAATGGATTCATTAAGGATATAATCCCACCTTGGATCATTCACACTCTGCTGAATTTATTATTATTGCTGATATAAATTGGTGAGTGTGTGGCCTCATGGGATTGCCTCACATAAGACTATTACAGATAAAATCAAGACACATGGAACATTTCCTATTTACCTTTATGCCTGGCTGCTTGATATTCCACTCCTTCAGATAAAGTGAGAGAGTAAGATACTATGCAAAAGGTAAAGAAAATAATTCCAATTATCAACAGCTATGCTATAATAAATCTCCTTGCCTGTGATCACTGTCTAGATACTATTGACATAATGTCATTTTAATGTACTAAGTCAATAGCTTTAGTGATAGCTACTAGGCTAAAGTGTAATTCAATATCATTATTCTAACCCAGTAATTAAAATAACAACAATGACAATGGATATTTGTTTAGAATACATAAACCTTCAACTCCTAAAGTTAATAGAACAGAAAATAATAATTAATAAGCTTTGGTACTGTGTCATGATGAACTTCTGATAGTCAACTCTCCAATAATAATATGTATAGCTATTGGTACAGTGATGGAACTTATGAAGGAACTTACAGATGGGAGTTTCAGTAAGTGAAACAGAAAGGTTTGGGCTGGCTCCAGATGAGATATCTGCATAGTATTTCATAATAATAAAGTACCGTATTTCCTGAAATTTTCGTTTATTAATAATTCATTTTTTAAATTTTCATGTTGTTTTAATTTCGGAAGAGCCTAGGGAGCCCAGCATGCTGCGCTGTGCATCACCAATTATTCAACTTTTTAAATTTCGTAAATAAAAGTGACATCCAAAATTAAAACAAAGACGAAAATTTCAGCAAATACGGTAATATGAAACTTATACATTCTATACAAGCTTACTCATTGTATGCTGATTCAAAGACTCTTGTTTCTGTAAATGCTTGAGCTTTTCCATTGGCATGCTATTCTCTTCCTTTAGCCTAGTAATTTCTTGACACTCATCCTTCAACTTTACTTTACACTGGTCTTGCTCCACCTCCAATGAGTAATCCTGCTCCTGAGATGATGTATTATCTTTCAACCTAATTAATTATAAATGCATACAAATTGCTATGTAGTGTACACTATGCCGAGTATTATACTGTGAGCAAATACTCTAAGTTGTGTGAAAAATGAATAGACTCCTTGATCCAAAAAATGAGTGGTAAATAAATCATCAACCCATCTACTGACTATGCTCAATAGAAATCAGTACTGCATATATACTGAAACATAAACCATAGCTCCTACTTTAAGGCATGTCAGAGATACTGTAAGTAGTAATAATAAAGCTAACAAAGTTCAGATCAATGAACTTGAGCAGGACTTCAATTGTCCTGCCCACCCAACACAAATATACAACTCTATAATTTTATACAGACTATAACATTACTTGTCTGTTATTCCAATAGAGTTAAGATGATGTATAATATGTGTTCGAAATGGAGAATTCATCTGTTTTATTTCACTCTGCCATTGTATGAGGAGAGCCTTGGCATCTAATGGAAGGTGATCAATCATTTCCAGAGCAACTGCAAATTGATGACCGAGGTCATTCTCAATTGTGGCAATCAGGTCATCACATATGGACATGTAATCCTAGAATAGAACAGAGTTAGTGTGTACATGAACAACAATACATACAGTAATACTTACTTGAGGTATATCAAACCAAAATTTCTGATGTGGTTTCAAGATGCATGGCTGATACTTCTGGCATTGGAGGTGGGGATCTGGTCTAGATGTAATGCTAGAAGGAAGGACAACAAAATGTTCTGGTACTCCTTCACATTGCTCACATCTCAGGGCAAGATAAACATCGATGCAGGGCAGCCATGAAATAACATCAGTGTAGGAGGTTTCGATTAATTTAAGAATTTCACGACAAGTGCTTAGCAGAGAAGGATAGCCAGAAGGTCGAGGTGTAATACGTACAACATTAATTTCAACACAGTCAATCTTTCGTGTAATAGTGATTTGATCAATTCTTTGTCCGATACTTCCATACATATAACTGATCCTGTTTCGGTATATTTCATCAAATAAAACTTCACATTTTGAATCTCTAGAGATCACTGCAGCGAATCGAGTAAAGAATCCCGGTGGAAGATAATTAGTACTGAAGAGTAAATACAATGATGCTGCTTGTATTGCATCCTTGCTGAACACTGGAGATGTCATCTCCTCAAGGGGAAGTGGACAAGGTTTCACCATAGAAGGGACAAAATATTCTTGTCCTTTAAATTTGTGCTTCTTTGAACTGGTATGGATTTTTGCTATAATGAGAAAATTTTCCATAAGATCAAGAATTGCATGAGGCTCAAGAAAAGACTGCTCTCTCCATATCTTCTCATAGAGTGGCTTTACAAGTATCCCCCATTGACGAAGGGGAGCCCATAAAGTAGGATTTCTTACTTTTTCAAAACCCTCTAGAGCTAGGAGCTTGGCCATAACATTGATTAGCCATTGAGGATCTGCAATAACACATGATTGTAGGCTTGGAATGTGAGAGTAATGGAAGAAAACAGCGAGATCATGATAGAACTGGAGGACACTTGGAATGGTATCCTCAGGAATCAAGCAGGCACTTGCTAATTCTTTAATTTCATCCAGGTAGATTACAGGCTTGTTTTTAGATAATTGCTTGAAAGCTTTTCGAAACAAAATCCATTTAATGGGTGTGCGGACTTTGATATTTGATGCAAAGTCACCAACAATACCTCGAACAGTACTATAATTTCCATCTTCTGCTTCTCCTTTACCTGCAGTTGTGTTGTCAATGATGACTCCCTTGTGGAGGAGATGGGCAAATGCTTTTCCTTCACACTCTCTCGAAATTGCACTCAAAATGCTTTCAGCATCTTCTTTAACTGCAGGATCGTCACCATGAGTGCCAATAGGAAGTATCTGAGGATACTCGTAGACAGCTGAGTTGCTTGCTGAACTAGTAAGATCTTCTGATGCACTGTTGAAAGCAGGCTCTTCTTCACTAAGAATATCTTTGGTAGATTTAACAACATTTTTGGAGAGAGTCAAATGAATGCAAGACATCCATTGCAGAAGGAGTTGTAAGGTAGTGAACTCCTCCACTTGTTGGGTAGTCTTGCCAGCACAGTGAGAATGTGAAATAGAGCGACTACTTAAAGCTTGTCTTGCATCAAACATAAGAAAGAATATAGTTCTTGCAGTAAGAAAGGCTGGTAAAATAGTGAGAAATATATTTTGGCCTCCACAATCCCAGATATGCATCCATACTTCTGATTTTCGAACACTCACTCTGAATTTTGGATAACCTATACGTGATAAGACTTGGTTCACTATATCACGCACATGTGGATGACTAAATTTTCTTCCAGACTTGGTGGATGAGGTAAATGACATGTAAGTAGAAGATACTGATTTGCTTGCAAGGAATAAAAGCTGAGCCATTTCATCATATTCATCATCATCGGTTATTTCTCTCCAGTACTTATCTTTGTAACTGGCCCATGACCTATGAGTGGGTCTTGCAACTCTGAGGGATTGGGTGTCTGCTATTTGAGTACTGCTTGGTATGTTAGGGAGTGACTTGTTCTTAAGTCCACAGAGGAAGCTGCTTTTTCCCACTCCTCCAGGACCAACAAGCATCACGCGAACGTAAGCCACTAACTCATCCCCTTCACTCAGTGCTCTCAAATAATCATCTTTAAAGTACAAGACAAAACTATTAATACATTGTAATGATTTCAGTAATTTACCTCTTGACTTTAAAACTTCCTGTAAAGAAAGAGAAAGAATTAATACACTAACATTTTACATCAGAATGTAATTAGCTAGCTATCATTATAGTGGTACAGAAACAAGGAACAGTAATATAAATACTAAACAGTGGACAAGTAGAATTTTATACTAAGTGTGGATACCTGTTGAAAACACCATCATACTGGGTATTCTAACATTAAAATAGGAAGTAAATGAAAAAAGTGGAGCTTCCGAATCAAAGACACTGCTGAGACAAACTTGTTTGTCAATTAGTTATAATTATTAAGGTCTTCATTATACAGTTATATTTAGTTTCATGAAATAATAAGTGAGGTCTATAGAGATTATAACTCTACTAGTACTCATTTCTACATCATTCAGAGTGTAAGAATTGTGTAAACATTTGGTCATTGTGGCAAACTGTAGGATCATTATTTTCTATTTTGAAAAGAGACTGTTAAATTGCTATTGCCAAATTGTTAAATCAGTCATGATTAAAGACATATTAACATTTTATAAACATGAGTAGTTTTAATAAGAATGAACTGAGAAATGTAGGCTATTGATGTAAAGGATGAACAAAATCTAACCAAAACCTTTATAGTACCTCCTTGAAAGCTACAGGTAAAAACCAGATATGCTATTTGCCACTACCACACACTGCAGTTGTCATGAAGATGCCAACCTAAGAGCAGTAAGACCTCCAAGAGACATTGCCAAATACATATTAATGACTTAGAATGTCCTTCAAACAACAAGCTAGGAGAAGTATGAAACTTCTGAAATGCTGCATGGCTATGTTATTAAAATGAAATTTAGAAGAACACTATCAATATTATTATTATTATCAATCTTTAGTATTTTGTTATATGTAAGTTCTATCCAATGGGAAAATGCATGGTTTTGTAACACCTCAGGAAGCTCAATTGCACCCTTAGAACTCTAAAAGACCTGGGAATTTGTTTGTTTGTTTGTTTTTCACATGAAAACAAGAAAAAGTATATAGCAATGAAAAAACTACTATGATAAAATAATTCAGTTATTAATGTTTAATCAGCATAACCAATTAAAGTAGCTTCTCATTTGGTTTGTGTCCACCAATTCAAGATTTTGTAACTTGGAAAAACTTGTTTTTCATCTGTGTTGTTGCTTATAATTTTTATTGCTCTCAAATATTATAGTGTGACTATTATTTTCAGGTACAATAGGTTCTTTTGGTAATTTTAGGGTACTAATTTTGGCGGATTTGAGTCAAAACTCAATATCACATGTACATAATAATAGCAATTATAATTGATTTTGATATATGGCTTGGTATGGGTCTTTAGGTGGAAGTATTGTAGAACCATCAACAACTCCATGAATGCCAGCCTTCTTCCACCCCTTCAAGGTCACTTCCCTGCTATATACTAGTAATTACATATCCATTAGCATGTTAAGGTCTTTACAACAATCAATCAAGCATCAATCTCAACAACTTAAATTTGTGGGTAGTAAATTTATCGAAAAGTTCAAAATTCACTAAAATTAGTGCCCATATTTAATAGTCACACTTAAGTATTTTTGACGGTAAAGATATTCATCCCTCATGGAGTTATTTTAACCACAAAAAATATCAAGCATCTACAATAATAGATACGTAGTTTTACATGCAATTTAAAATCAAGAATAAAAATAATATACAACTAATTTATAATTATACCTATACATCCACAGAGTATAAATTATTAAATAACTTACATTCTTAGTGAACAGAGTGACATCCACATAGGAAAGAGAGGAAAGAATACAATAAGATGTGGTATTTGATATCATAAAATAACTCACAGCCTAGAAGAGAGTACAATGAGATGTGGTATTTAATGTCATAGGATAACTTACAAGCTGTATGAACAGATAGTAACATCCACATAGGAAAGAGAGAGAATACATTAAGATGTGATATTTGATACCATGTTATAACGTACTTTCTGCATGAACCGATTGTGATATTTACATAAAAAAGAGATGAGAGGTATTAAATGTCAGAAATAACTTACAAGCTGTGTGAACAGATTATGACATCAACATAAGATAGGAGAGTATATGATGTGGTATTATATAATATAGTATAACTGAGAATAGAGTAAGATATCCACATACAATAAAATATGGCATTATATACCATAGTATAACTTACTTCCTGTGTTAACAGATTGTGACATTCACATAGGAAAGAGAGGAAAGAAAAAAAAATAAGATGTGGCATTTAGTATAATAGTATATCTTACTTCCTGTGTAAACAGAGAGTGACGAGCATTATAGGATAATACAATAAGATATGGTATTTAATATAGGATAACTTACTCTCTGTTTGAACATAGAGTGACATTTACATAGGAAAGAGAGGAATGGATATAATAAGATGTGGCAATACCATAGTATAAATTACTTTCTGTGTGAACAGAGTGTAACATCAACATAGGAAAGATAGTAGAGAATACAATAAGATGTAATATTTGATATCATAGTATAACTTACTCTCTGTGTGAAATGAGTGTGATATCCACATAGTAACAAGAGGAGAGGATACAATAAGATGTAGTACTTAATACCATAGAATAACTTACTCTCTGTGTGAACGTTGAGTGATATCCATATAGGAAAGAAAAGAGAGGATATAAGTTGTGGTATTATATACCATAGTATAACTTACTCTCTGTGTGAACAGATTGTAGAAAAGAGAGGAGAGGATACATTAAATGTGGCATTTAATATCATAGTCTAACTTACTTCCTGTGAGAAAAGATTGTGACATTCACATAGGAAAGAGAGGAGAGAATAAAGTGGCATTTGATATCATAGTATAACTTACTTCCTGTGTGAACAGAAAGTGACCACCGCATAGGAAAGAGATGATAATACAATAAGATATGACATTTCAGATAACTTACTCTCTGTGTGAATATCAAGTGAAGTCCACATAGGAAAGAGAGGAAAGGGTGCAATAAGATATGGTATTTAATACCATAGAATAACTTACTCTCTATATGAACAGAGTGAGGAAAGAGAAGTGAAAATACAATAAGATGCGGTATCATATACCATAGTATAACTTACTCTCTGTGTGAACAAAGTTTGATATTCACATAGAAAAGAGAGAAGATACAATAAGATGTTGCATTTGACATCATATAACTTACTTCCTATATGAACATAGTGTGACATCCACATAGGAAAAAGAGAAAACAATGCAATAAGATGTGGTATTTGATATCAATTATTACTTACATACTGTGTTGACAGATTGTAACATCCACATAGAAAGAGAGGAGAGGATACAATAAAATATGGTATTTGATGGTACTGGATAACTTACACTCTGTGTGAACATAGAGTGACATTCAGTTAGGAAAGAGAGGAGATGATACAATAAGATGTGACATTTTGTATTATAACTTACTTCCTGTGTGAACAAAATGTGACATTCACATAGGAAAAAGAGGAGATAATACAATAAGATTTAGTATCATAGTAGAACTTACTTCCTATATGAACAGAGTGTGACATACATATAGAAAAGAGAGATAACACAATAAGATGTGGTATTTAATATCATAACTACTATAACTTACATACTGCGTTAACAAATTGTGACATCCACATATGTATATAGAAAGAAAGGAGTGGATGCAATATAATGTGGCATTTAATATAATAGTATAACTTACGCTCTATGTGAAAATAGTGACATTCACATAGGAAAGGGAGGAGAGGATACAATAAGATGTGGCATTTGATACCATAGAATTACTTACTCTCTGTGTAAACAAATTGTGACATCAACATAGGAAAAGAGATACGATTAGATGTGATATTTAAAGACATATGATAACTTACAACCTGTGTGTAGAGAGATATATCAGCATAAGTATTAAACAAGAGAGAATGATTGTATTTGACATCTTAAAAAGTTAATGAGTGTAACATAACTCTAAGTTGTACTGCAGTATATCATTATTTTGTATAAATAATAAATATGGTCTATCACATCTAAGAAATCTCTCACATATTATTGGGAAATATTTTCCTAAAGCAGTGTCTATAGGTAGTCCAATATTCTTTGGTTATATCTAAACATCAAACATAGACCTTTCATCTGTAAATTTTTAGCTAACTGCCTGTAGTATTTTATAACAGTATAGTGACTGTAGTCAATGTTAATTTATATTACATGGATCATGAAAACTAATCTTAATGCTGTGTGTGTGTGTGTGTATTGTGTAGTGTGTGTGTGTGTGGGGGGGGGGGGGGGGGTGTGTGGGTGTGTGGGTGTGTGGGTGTGTGATTAACTGTCTCTAATTTGTTAGCATCTAATCCTGAGCAGCTATATAAGATATATTATAACACTGCTATTCCTGCTTTCAAATGCTATGCTAAATAAGAGTTACTCTAATTTTTCTGGTCTTTTTATCCAAACTACAGGATGATGGTGGAGGGGTGGTAGTGGACTATCCTTACACCCGCTGATGAAATTTATCCTTTAATTAGTGATCTAAATAATTTTTAATACGAAGAGAAAAGGTTGCTTGCTCTCATACTTTTCTAAAAGGAGTCTTGAATCTGTATCTAAATTAATGTGTCCGTGACTTGCATGACATTGAGTCAAGCACAAAATTATAGATAATACTAACTTAAAACTAGATTGTCAACTTGTCATGTAGTTTATGGACTACTCTAAAATGAAATAAACAATTATTGAACTCACTACTTGTACAGCTGAAAGAAATTTTTGACTTTGATTAGATCATATCACTCACTGAAATTTCTTCTTGTCTTGGCTCATCTTTCTTCATACTTTCCATTTTCTCTGCCATGATTCAGCTGTCAAAATAAAGTGACATGATTCAGCTATGACGCAACATTATTGATACAACTGTGCACATAAAATAATAGTTTACTGACACACACTAGAATTCAATTACTGGGGTGAGATCTGATAGGATAGAAGTGTCTACCCAAATCTTTCAGCTTCTGCTGTAGGATTGCAAACCAAGGACAAAAGAGAAATTCTATGAGACACTAATATCAAACCTTAGTTATTCTCTTCTAGAATAATGTCCAAGTTTTCTCTATTGGAATATTGTTAATTTTATTTTCACAATTTTCAGTAACAAAGAAAGAGATAGAAAATTTACTTCAGTCTTTCAACTAGTCCTTGTTACATATATTGAGCTCAAAACATCAAGAAGTAGGCATAGATAGAGCTGTTGATAATCATGTTTCTTAATTGTATTGTTGCTACCTCATTCTAAGATCTAAGATTCTATGTATATATAATGTAAGTGTGGTTACTGGTGCCTGTGACTGTCATGTAAACTGTCATTCAACAGTCACATGACCACATGTATGGTTATAGAGCTGGTCAATTAATATCAATTTAGCTAGAGATATAACACAATAATACACAATAAGGTGAAGCTATAGATTAAAACTCATCAAGAGAATGCATTAAATGCATCGGTGACTTTCATTTTTCTACTGCATCAGAAAAAAACTCCTAGCAAAACTCCAACAGGATAAAAGCAAAGGTAAAAAAGAGGAAAATTCTTCACATTAATGTGTTTGAAGCAGTATCCTAATAAAACTTCAAAAGTTTTGAATAGAAGTGCATAGGGGATAAAACGATTAACAAACATCTAAAGAAAAAAAGAAACATCCACCTGGCTGATGGCATTTCGGATGAAGTCCATATTTACTTTGTCAAGGTAGTAATGATACCAATAAAGCCAGCAAAATTGAGATTTATTTGAAGAACATTGGCTTGACAAAACAGTAGTGACATGTGACTGGCCAGCTAATAGTCTGTGAAGTACTTAAGTTGAACTAATGTCGGCTGTTCTTTGAACACTTTAGACCCTATAGGGAAACATACTAATGGTCCTCTTCTGGATGATTTGATTGAATTGACATGTTTTCGTGAAACCCAAAGAATAAGCTTGCCTAGAAATCTTTTTCAGGTTCTACCTAGCTACTCCCTTACATTATATTAAACCAGATGGTGGTAGCCATAGGTAAAGAAAATATGTGATTCATTAAAACTTGTTAGCTAGTGATAACAAATCTTCTACCAAATTCTAAATCGAAACTTCAGGGAATACTATAAGACCTCAGTAAAAGCACAGTTGCCAACCTTCCCGGTTTTGCCGGGAAATCCCGGTTTTTTTAACACTTCCCTGTTCCCGCCTGGTTCACAGACTTTCCCGGTTATTGTCTAGACACTATCAAAATTATTATTAAAATCAGTGGTACTCCAACACTTTGAACTGTACAGGAGGAAAACCACTGACTAACTCTGCAGTAGTGCAAAAAAACTACCCAATTTACACTAGGAAGTAAGCTAGCTGAGCTAACAGAACTCTAATTCATCGTCATAAAACAATAAACATTAAGTGCATAGGTCAAATGCAGGAGGGATGAGCTTCTAAAATGGGTGCAGTCTGGGGGTGTGGCTTTCTGTCCCAGATTTTTATCTGGAAAAGTTGGCAACTATATAAAAGAGCTCAGTTAATGGTTGAAGTGACAATAAAAGTTGATCCAGGTCAACTATTTATCTAGGCTATGTAGCTACAACCTAGAAGTTGATGGAATCATAGGTGTAGGAACTGGGAGGGGGGGCACTGGGGGGGGGACTGGGGGGCATGTGCCCACCAATATTTTGGGTCACTAATACAAATACTATCCCAGTGCCCCTCCAATTTGGATTGCAGGTTGCTTGAGGAAATCAAGGTCTTATTTAAGCAACCACTTAAAGTTAGCTGATGATGATGAATAGGCAGTTTACATAAGTCCTTATTGACTAGTATCAATATTTGTGGTCTATTGTGTCACTCTTGATACATGTAACAGCTGCTCAGTATTAGGTAGAGATAGGTACAATGGCTGATAGCGAAGGTCCAAGGCCCCCTGGTGCTAAAAGCAGAGTATCCTTCTAGGATTGTTTTAACAATCCACTAAGTGTGACTCTTTAGCCAGAGAGTCTGAAAGTGAATCATCGAAGCTAGCCATGATATTTAAGCAGGCTAAAGATCATTTACCTAGCAATTAGTTAGACATTTTAGACATTGCTGAGAAGTTTATAGGTGAAAATAGTAGAAGAAAAGCATTTTTTTGGTTATTAAGTAATGTGTGTGGCTAATTAAAAGTGGGTGTGGTCACTCAAAATTTTCACTGGCACATGCGCTTAGTCATTCCTTTCCATATGAGTGCCCCCCCTCCCCCCAAATCAAAATCTCATTCCTACACCTATGGAAATGATAAGTGAACTGAAAGCTACCATTGCTGTGGTGTACTATGGCTATGACACAAACTCTAGTGTTTGGGAATTCACTCATGCCCTAGTAGCATGGATTCAGCCAGAAACAACTATTTCAATCAAAGAAGCCACTGCAGCATTCAAGGTTGCTGTTTTTTTTCTTTACCCATGCAAAGTCAGAGAGCTAATTGATGTGGACAACTTAGATCTATCCTTTATTATCCAAACATTTGAAACTTAGAGTGCATAAACCACCGTTTTACCCAGTGAATGGTTCAATTTTTGTGGGATCATAAAAGTGTTAATTAGCTACTCTACAAGTGGGATTAAAAAGTTTCTAAGGTTAATAGGTAACGATGATGGGTAGCAGTACAGTAAGTTAACACCTCTATATACTGCAGTATAATAATGTTGGCTAGCTGTATCTATAGCTAGGTATTCACAGCTTACTTGTTTCAATCCACACAGCACTGAATCAAACTATACTCCCTCCAGTTGGATTTCAACTTACCCTATAGCAATTAAAAGTTATAGCCACAGCAACTAGCTATTATTCACTCACCTATTCACACTGTACAGAGTCTACACCAAACTACAGAACAGGTTTTCAACTTACCTACCTAGCAATTAAAATTCATTGAATCTCCCGCCAGCAGATTATTATGCCACTTACTTATTATTCACACTTTAATAAGTCAACAACACACTACATATATAATCCTTTGCTAGACTGGTGGTGAGAGCAGCTATCAAGTATATGTATAAACTTATCAAAAATGTGGAATGTGCACTTTGTGGTTGTAATAAAACAACAATCCATTACTCCTACATCAAACAAGTTGCAGTTAAGAAAACTGCCCCCACTGCCCCCACTTCCCCCATGGTTCCGCCACCTATAGAAAGTGTGGATTATACTTATCAGTACTATGACACACTGAACAGAAATACGTAAAGGACATCTATAATTATTATTACTTCATAATAGCAATTGCCATAAGTCATGTCTTCAATATCATTTCATTATTATTGCTATGTACATATCCCTGTCTGTGTTTTCAGAAAGATGCTTTAGCTAATGTTACAGAATTACAACATTAAGTTCTCCATTCTTTCACTAAGGCTCCTACAAACACAAGCATCATAATTACAGATGTTTCACAACAATGTACAGTACTTCATTAGACAGATAGTAAACCTGATGATTTATAGTACCACAGGTGAACGAGCATACCATTCTCTCTCTCTTGTTACATACTGATATACTTGTGATCATATTAGTTGCCATAACATAACCTCATAGGTACAGTGTAATAGACATTACATTATTCTTGTTGGGTTTAGCTAGCTATTTACACATCTAGATGTTATATTCTGAACAAGGTTAGTTCTATTGGACAAGATTCTAATGCTCATATTTTCTTTATTTTTTTTTCTACATTAAAAGTATTGTAAATGTAATAATATATCAGTTCTTTAGTCTGTTAATTTTAGTCTGTGATTTGGAGAGAATACATGTAATTGTATGGCCACTGTTTATGTGTGGAGCCTAGTAGTTGCATATCATAATCTATTAAAATTAATGTCCTGAACAGGCCCTTACACAGACCTTTGAAAAGGGGATGCACTATTACAGGTTCATAAGAGGAGTTTTGGAGGGTTGCAATATGTAATGCATTATCCATTATACTGCCCAAGTATTCTTTAATTTGGTAGCTACCTGATAGCAAAAAACGTAGCTGCTATTAATCATTAGTCTTACCACCACTGCAACAAAGACTTTGTCATATTGCTATGAATATCATTAATTGGGGTTGAAAGGATGAACAGCTCCACCCACTACCATTGACCATTACGCCGTAGAAAGTTCGAAGTTTATTGTGGCAAAATGAAAAATTAATAATTTGCTATCAGAGAAGCCGAAAATGAAAACAAGTAAGTTATATTCTGATATGCAATGGAAAGACAGCATACTAGAAGGTAAATTTATTACTGAAAACTGCAGTTTATCCGCTTTTGATGTGCTTTACAATTGGAGGGTGTGCATGGCACCCCGGTTATAGTGTGAAGTGATTATTCCCTAGTGGTTAATTTTGTGAACCTCAGTCCAATCATTAATTAGTTTTTAAGTGTAGCCATATTGTATAGGGCTCAATATAACAGTTGGTCATAGGGACTACATTTGCACTAAATGACTATTTTCCAGAGCAAGATGACAGCTGAAAAAACCAGCTAGTTCCAGCATGTGGTTCTATGGTAATTGTTTAATCCCCACACCTTATCTAACTTACCTCAAAGCCAAAATTCCTACAGAAGCCTATTTTAGTGTGAAGCTGTGTATTGATGTAATACATTACTATACTGACTGGAGGATATTAAAAAGATAAAATGTGCATGACGTGAGGAAATAACTTGTCTTCATTAATAATTAATCAAGTAGTTACTCATCAGACTGTTTCATTTTAAATTTGTAAAAGTAGTGACAGGTGTCTATGTCACTTGAGATCTCGCTCACGGTCACAAAGCTGGGAGAGGGAGTGGGACCGCGGCAAAGACAGAAAATAGGATAATGATAGGGATAGGGACTGTGATAGGGACAGAGGTCGTGATAGATACCGGGACAAAGATCATGAAAGAAGTCATTTTTCTCATTATGACCATAGTAGAAGCAGGAATGGAGGGCAGAGTCACGTGAAAAGAGGGGCTCCTCGAGAGAGGGTGAGATCAGGGACAATAAGTGACAAGGTTTCTGAAAAGAAATCTAAAGAAGAGTAAGTGCTCCCATGGATGCAGCCATGTTTTCCATTACATGCCTGATTATCGATTTCCTCTCTTTGAATATAGCAGGCATGTAACAACATCATTGTCAATTGTATTTTTATTGTATAATTAATTTTGTACATTAACAATAGTACAATTGACAATGATGTAATCTGATTCTGTTACATAGTGAAAGTAAAGAGCCCTTTTTATGTAAGCTTGGCAAAGCTCTCTGTTTAATCTAGCATGCCTTACTTCAGAGCACACGGTTAGCTGGCTATCTTCGTGCTCCCTGGCTAGCCCTTTCTCTTCTCTTCATGCTCCCCAAGTTTGTCTGGCTAACCCATGCTCCCTGGGTTATTATAACTACATAACCCTCTTCATGTTCCATACATTATTCTAACTAACCCTTTCTCTTCCTATTCTTGCAGGATTTTAGATCTGGAGCTAGAATCTGAAGAGGATGAAGATACTATTATAATGGAGGAGACAGTCGCAACAGGCCATAGCTAATAAACCCCAACAGTCTGACCCCACTACACCACTGGGGACCAGCCGACCTCCACCCACTGAAGCTGATGATGATACAGAAAGAGAAAACAAACCTCTCAGCCTTGAGGACATCCATTGACATGTTCGGTGCCAATTACATTTTCACTAAAGTAAGGAATCATCATATCCACATGCTAATGTCCATTTTTTGGTTTGTTTATTGTATTTTATTTTGTTTTGTTTTTTGTTACTCAGGATCCATTTATCCTTTCTGACTCGGCCAATGAGAATTGGATAACTGAGATGATGATGAAGGATACTATCGTAAGTTATCCATCAAACTCAGCTTTTTGTATACTGTTTAGAGGTTATGTTCCTCTAAGTGTGCGTATTGGAGAACAACTGGACAGATGATACACAGTTTATGGGTACACAGGACAGGGTATGCTTAGCAATGTGGTTTGGGCAAGGGACTCTCTCAAGGTCAATCAAGAAGTGGCCATCAAGATTATTATAACAAGATGATGCACAAGACGGGTAAATGTATGCATAATTCATGTATACAATTTTTTTCCCTGTGCCAACTCCCTTTGTCAGAGGTTTATTATTATTATTATTATTATTATTATTATTATTATTATTATTATTATTATTATTATTATTATTATTATTGGAAAAAGTAACTGTTATTGGTTCAATACAACCCTCCCGAGACCTTTTGGCTGCTCTTGTTGGAACACAATCTCTTGATGCCCAGCTTAGGAAGGTCCACCAATTAAAAGGATTTCTTGGAGAAGTCTCTAGTACTGGATCCTTCCAAACAAATTACAATCAGCCAGGCATTGGTTCATCCTTTCATCATGGAGAATTGAAGATAGAATGATTAATTTTAATAATTATTATAGGTCTCTTACTCAATCTCAGGTTCTCTACTAGCTACATACATACATATAATTAGCTACATGTTCTCCTGCACACTTCACTAATATATAGCTATAAATAATTATTATTAATATTAATTTTTGGATTATATTAAAATGTTTCTATCTCGGGGCCTCAATGATTTGAAGAGAGTATCTGCTGGTGTAATTAACTCATGTAAGGACAAGCTGCAGTCTCTTGGCAGTGAAATATAAGGCACTATTATTATAGCCTTTGAGGGGTACAAATTTCACAAGTTAGCTCGGTATGAAGGTATTTTAGCGACACACCCCTTAGAAAAAAATTTGTATGCATATAAAATTTGAGGTCACTAGTAGTAAATGTGGCCACAACACCCTAGATTTGTAAAGATACTATGGTAGTAAACATTGGTAGGCCAATGTTGGACAGCTCTAGCTAGTTTCCAGAATATATGCCCCATACACTATGGTTTCCCAGAATTATCCAGGGATGAAGCATGATCAAAATATCAGGGATTATAGTGGTAGCTCTAGTCCTAGCAGTCAACATAACAATCATGCAAGATTAAACATTCATAATTTTTTTTTCACTATTAGCTAAACTAGTTACCAAGTAGCTACTTATGATTGGGAAGCCTTTTAAATTTTCATTGAGATAAGGATTAAGTAACCTTTTAAAAAAAATTATATTGCTAGCTAAATAATTTGCTGCTGATAAAAGAGTATATACCTCCTGCCTTATCCATGTTTTATTATAGCAGTTACCACATTCCAGGTTGTATCATACTACAATTAACTCCTAACTCTCAGGAAATAGGCAGGTAAATTAATAATGATGGAAGTATTTCTCTGGGGAAGTGATTCTTGATCTGTAGCTAATCCAACATTGCTTCAGAATTCAAAGTTTTATATTGTAGCATAATTAAAAAAAGATAGCTACCTCAGTTAATAATTATTAAGACATAATAATACATAATTAGCTATTATATACTATAAACATAGCTAACACAACTCAGTTTTTGCTGGTGACAAGTGTCTAACTTTATTTGTACTTGACCAAATTGCCACCTACAGAAAAAGTAGTACAAATGAAGGTAATATTCTTGTCCCCATTACCAAACACACAGCCAGAGGAGTAGCCAGGAATTTCTACATTATACTGAGGTAGGAGCTAGAGTTGGGATTTTTGACCACATGGTGCAAGAAGTGCATTTAATCTTTACTCTGGTGGCAGCTCAGGCTGTCTAATAAGCATCCACAGGCACTGTGTTAAGAAATTGAAGAACTTGAAGACACTAATAATAACTTTAGCTTTCTTGCTAAGTGTTGGTCTATTGCCTCTGCCAAACAGAATTGTCAGATAACAGTTGCACCAAAATTTAATGCATTTAGCTTCTTTTACAATAGCAAAAATATATACTGAGGCAGTTGCCTTTATGGTAGCTACTCCTCTGACAACACATGTTAGGATTAACTGGTATGTATAACAAGAAATACAGCTTATGAAAAATAGGTGCTACCCAAATATTTGAAAAATGTGCTCAATTCAGGGGAGGTGGATTAAGATCTTATGAAAGACAACAAATTGTGAATTGACAATTCACTGAAGAAATAACTAGCTCTAAGCTTACTGTTGCTGGTGATAGCTATATAAAAATTTCTTTTACAAATAATACACAATATTGTTCTGCTTAACTCAAATTTATAAAGTTAAGGGGAGTTCCAACTCCCCTCCTTCCTTCCCCACTAGATCTACTACTGGTGGGCATAATATGGTCCATACTCCACTGCTCTTAGAAGTGTTCAAGGAATTCACATGTTTGGAGGAGGAGAGAGAGAGAATTCATTTAGCCTTTGAAGGTCAGGGTTTCCCCATTCCTTGCTTATACATATCTGGATCTATTATATCTAGCTACAGCAAGGATGTTTAAACTATATTAACATTTACCAACAGTTTTTTCTAACACATCAAGGACATCTCTGAATTCTGATTTGGATTCCAATATTTCCATAAACTCCTCAAGGTATATTGGATTGATGCCAACTTTATCCCTCAATATCCTCACTATTAACCCTGCCCTCTCCCTATCAGTCCACTGTGAGTTTGCTGCCTTGATTTTGTCATGATCACCATCTGCCATGATGCCAGCTGCATTCATCTTAGTTGCCAGCAGTCTCACTTCTCCAGAAGCAACAATGGCATCTTCCAATTGTTCCTGTTTTTGCTTCACTAGTTCTAAGTGATACAATATTAAAATAAGAAAGAGTCCAGACCCAGTAGCTGATCCAGAATATCCTTAAACAGGGTTTTCATGCACAAATAGAATAAATTTGTGGTTGTCACACCCACTTATTTCCTCACTTTTATAGACATTCAAGAAGTTTGTGACAACTTTATGACTAATAGTTTTCTTGTTGCTGATACCATATAAAAATTATGAATATCAAGAGGAGGGGGGTGACATGTCACCCCCCTGGATCAGCCCCTGAAACTCTTTACCAACAGACCATAAAATAAGGCCAGGCTATTACATGAGCCAGGCAGACTACATAATAAACCAGGCCATTAGTAATGAGCTAGGTCTATCCATCAATAATACACGTACAATAGAACACATCTGATAAGATGCAAGAGATTCTTAAGTATGTACCACATCAAAAGGATGTAAGTATTCCTAATGCATTCTCTTAACCACTTCAAAGAATTTGAGAAACATTACATACCAAAGAAACTTAACACATCAGGCTTCATGGTAGGATTACATTCACACAACTTCACTATGATTGCTAATAATATAAATTGGTGAGTGTAACAATGACCTCAGGGTTTAACCTCTCAAAAGACACATGGAAATTTTCCTATTTACCTCTATGCCTGGCTGCTTGATAGTCCACTCCTTCAGATGAGGTGAGAGGGGAAGAAACTACACAAAAGATAATATATAGCAAAAAGTGAATTTCATTTGGATCAGACTGGAATAGTTATTGTTGATGTCAGATTTCTATCAATATTTGAAATGTGCTCATTCTCTGAGGAAAATTCTGTCATAAATATCAGATAGTGACTCTACCACTTTCTGAGATTAATCAGGCTCCATAGGAGGACACATTCTTATAACTTCGCGTGGGAATGTTGTTTATAAGCATGGCATTTTTGCTCTTTAAATGCTATAGCCAGCTATAGCATAACAATTTTTATTATAGTTTCTAGAGTTCAGCCACTGGAAAAATTATCACTATTGGTCAAGCATTTTCTGTACTAAAAAGGTAACATGATTTTCAGTATACTATGCATTGAGTAAGAAAGTATAGTGCATATTGTGATAAACTCCATTATTTCTACTCATTGTTAATAAAATAACAATTAATATCTTCTTTGTAATTAGGATATTTTACTTCAATATTGCTTTACAGCTTGAAAAATATTCAAGACCAGTAATACAATCAACAATATACTAATTGTAAAAAGGCAGTTATCTTTGTTGTCAACAACACACACACACTATTTAGTTACATAATAATAATACCTGGAAGAAGGTTAAAAATACAGTCTTCGTTTAAACCTTCTACAAGTAATTCCAATGGTTCAGGGCTGGGAGTCATAGGTGTTAAAGTCACACCTATAACTATTCTTGGAGGATAATTTAGATCCAGCAACTCCTTAAAGTTGTCCTGATAATCCTCTTGAATTTCAATTTCAGTTCTTGAAATCTAATGTAAATGTTTGGTTATTTCTAATGAACTTTATTTTCATTGACCTCACACAATTATTGTATTAAAGACTAATTCATTTTTTTTTTGTTCACTGATACTGAGATAGTTATAATACTATGACAAAATTATTGAGATCTTTCATGTATTTTCACCTGTTGTGAATACAGAAAAAAAATACCCTGATCTACAACAATAGTTACAAGTGAAGAATGTCTTGTTATTATGTTATTTTATGGCCATAATAATAGTGATAGTGAATCAGAACCTATTATAATTAGCAATGATTGCAGTGTAGTCTATATAGGGGTTGTAGCCAACCCTATTATTATCTAGCTTGTAGTTAAATTCATATTAAATACAGTGGAATACCAAAAGAAAGGTACAGTACCCTTGCTGTTTACCCTGAGACTTCCTATTGAGACAACCGTCTATGTGATTTCACTATAATTTAATAGACTTCCTACTAGAAGTGGCAGTCACCCTTTTATTATCTGTCTTTACTGTTTTTATGATAGTTTGTGTTTCCCATTGTTCCTCCTACAAGTGTCACATGCTTTCTCTTTTTGCCATAATTATGCAGAAATAAAATTTTAGCAGATGATTACGTTTTGTTCCATGCTTTATATTCCACATTGAAGAAATTAATAGCACATGATATGAATTTCTATCTATGCTATCATAAATATTTTGTGGTTACAGAAACCCACCAGGATAATGAATTTAATGTGAAATGTTATAAAGACCCTATGAAAAAATAATTTTCTTAACTACATTCTAATTTTACCTTTGTTTTATCAAAAACTACTTTCCATCCATTATTTTCACTGGCTCTTAGAGCCACTTCATTAGAAGATAGAGTCACACAATTATAGTCAGTGAGTCCTTGAATTCCAGTATATTTACTTGCAATCACTGTTTCACATTGCTAAATTAAAAGTGAATAGCAATCTAATTAATGATTATATTATTATCTTCATTTAATATTATTATACATGTATATACCTTCATATACATTGGTTGATACAAAC
Source organism: Diacarnus erythraeanus (assembly GCA_964016965.1). Classification (NCBI taxonomy): domain Eukaryota; kingdom Metazoa; phylum Porifera; class Demospongiae; order Poecilosclerida; family Podospongiidae; genus Diacarnus; species Diacarnus erythraeanus. Next base: position 4,155,848 of record OZ024671.1, on the reverse strand, counting down.
ACATGCAAAAGATAGCAGATTTTTCTGTCTTAAACAATCTAGCAGAGTATAACTTGCTACCTACAAGTAAAGAGAAAACAGTAATTCCACTAATAAACTAAGCTCCTTTCTTACCAAAAATCCAGCTGAGAAGTCTATTTATTCCAATTCTAACGATGGAAAAATGTTTCAATTGAATTTCACCAAGTGGCTTCTCTTGTCTTGGCCTGAACAGCCCCTTTGTGCCTGTCATTTCTTTAAACATATAAACAGGACGAGACCCTCTGTACTCTGGAGTGCATCTTGCTGAGAGGAAAACCATTTTCTCACAATCCTCTTCGGTCTGGAGATTGGCATAGTGTCGTATCTTCAAGATCACATCTTTTAGAAATGTAGCTTTCCGATTACATTTTATTATGTATGCTGGACTCACTGACTCGATACCATCTGGCATTTCAAATGATATACTGAAGCAAGACTGAATGGATATCTCCAGAGGTAGGTCGGTAGATGGCAATGAATTTTCAGGAAATGTTATAGATATGCCAACATCTTCTAAATTTATAGTTTTTTCATCTGATGTGATAGACTCTCTCTTAACACCTTCTGAAAAGAGTATTCCGGGATAGGCAACTTTTTCCTTCAGTTCGGCAAATAATGAAATAATGCCTACATGATTCTTTTCTTTGGCAATCTCCAATGCTGTTTGGCCTTTTTTGTTTTTTAGATATGTGTCTGCATCATGGTCTAACAAAACTCCAGCTACATCTGTCGACTCATGCTCGCATGCAATCATTAAAGGAGAGCATTGGTCATTGTTCAACAAGTCCACTTTTGCTCCTTTTTCTAGAAGCAATTTTGCCACATCCACGTGATTGTTCCGACTTGCAATGTGTAAAGCAGATGTTCCATCATTTGTCTGCAAGTTAATCTGTGCACCTCTTTCTATAAGTGATTTGGCCACTTCAACTTGTCCGTTTTCACTTGCCATGTACAGAGCAGACACAATTGTTTCACCTGCTAAAATAATGATTATTATTTATGTAATGATTACACAATAATCAGTACACTATGCATATAGTCATGATTAAAAAATCCATGTTTATGCAATTGTTTATAGTGCCTAGAAAATTTAGGTTTATTTGTCGGCCTAAAAGTGTCACCTTATTACAATGATTCTGGTCATTCTTCTACCCCAGTCATTCCTATTTTAACTGCTCCTCTGAGTCTAGCAAGTCCTGTTTCTACAGCTATTATGGCTCTTGTACAGACAGCTACACACAAAGTTGTAGTGTGGTTAAATTAGTAGTAATTAAGTTGTCATAATTACTTGACATCATGTCATTTATAATTTGTAACATCTATATAAGTATGCATAGCATATTGTTTTGTGTAGTGTTATCTGAATAAAAAGTTATGGAGTTACTAAGTAGCTAACCAGCTAGAGCAAGTTACCAGCTCTTGGTACAATAAACCACCTTCGGCCACCGAAAAACACTACAATTACAACTGGCAACGAGGATTCTGATCTAGCCGAGACAGTAATGATGGCAGCACCAACCTACGGACAGATCGGCGAATTTAAACCTGAAAAAGGGAACATCCTAAACTATTTGGAGTGTGCAGATCTCCACGTAAGGATAGTAATATCAAAGCTGGCAAAGGCAAATTTGTGCCAAAATACACAAGACCAAAGTCCACCAAATACATTGCCTCGGACGTACCCATGAACACTAAAACTGGTGATGGTGACGAGGTAGAGGAACTTGGACTCTTTATGGTCTCTGACCGTGGTGGTGTCCAGCCTATATGGATAGATGTCGAAATAGAGGGGAAGACAGTGTCCATGGAATTAGACACAGGAGCAGCAGTGTCAATATGTCCAGCACTGCTTGGCAAACTCTTTTCCCGAGACAAACCCTGAAAGAGGCAGATGTTGCTCTTAGAACTTATACGGCAGAGAAGATGTCTGTACTAGGACAGTGTCAAGTTAACGTAAAAGTAAATGGGCAGAAGAAGCAACTAGTTCTCACCATAGTTGAAGGTGGTGGCCCAAGTCTTTTAGGCCGAGACTGGCTAAAGCATTTACAACTAGACTGGCAACAGATAGCCAAGGTTGACTCTACGAACAAGCTGGAGAAACTCCTACAGGATTATGAGGAGATTTTCAAGGAAGGAACAGGCACAGTAAACTCCTACTAGGCATCACTACACCTGAAGGAAGGAGCAAACCCTAAATATCACCGGGCCAGGAGTGTTCCATTTGCTATCAGAGAAGCAGTAGGAGAGGAACTAGACCGGTTGGAAAGAGCTGGAATTCTAGAAAAGGTTACATACTCTGAGTGGGAAGCACCAGTGGTTGCAGTACCCAAGAAAGACGGAAAATTCAGAATATGTGGTGATTACAAAGTTACCATTAACTCAGTTCTGGAAACAGATCAATATCCACTTCCAAAACCCGAGGAACTGTTTGCAACACTAGCTGGAGGGATCACCTTCACGAAGCTGGATCTTATCCCAAGCATACACTCAGATTCCACTCGACGAGGAGTCAGTTCAGTATGTTACTATAAACACTCATAAGGGGTTGTACAGGTACAAGAGACTACCATATGGGGTGGCCTCAGCACTAGCAATTTTTCAAAAGTTTATGGATTCCACATTACAGGGTATTCCCAATGTCACTTGCTATATAGATGACATTTTAGTTACTGGGTCAACCCAGGCTGAGCATTCGGGCAATCTGAGGGAAGTTTTCAAAAGGTTGAAGCAAAGAGGACTTAGAATCAAGAAATCAAAATGCAGTTTCATGCAATCATCTGTGGAATATTTAGGCCACATAGTAGACAGAAAAGGGTTACATGCAAACCCAGAGAAAGTCAAGGCAATAGTTGATGCCCCGTGCCCCAGAGACGTGCCCGAGTTAAGAGCATTTTTGGGCCTATTGAATTGCTACAGGAAATTTTTACCAAACTTAGCTGGAAATATTCATCCCTTGAATAACCTCCTATGTAAGACTAAGAAATGGAATTGGACAGAGGCTTGAAGAAGTCATTCAACTGGGCAAAGCAAGCCATTGCTTCCTCAAAGATCTTAGTTCATTATGACCCCAAACTCCCAATTAAAGTGGCAGCAGATGCATCTGCTTATGGCATAGGAGCAGTGTTATCCCATATCCTAGAAGATAATACTGAACACCCAGTGGCTTTTACATCCAGAACATTGTCACCCAGTGAGAAAAATTACTCACAGATAGACAAAGAAGCCTTTGCTTTGAGATTTTGCAGTAAAGAAATTTCATCAATACCTCTATGGCAGACATTTCACACTAGTGACAGACCACAAGCCACTTCTTGCTATTTTAGGACCAAAGAAAGGTATTCCACCCTTGGCAGCTGCTACGTAGGCTCCAGAGGTGGGTTTTCCAATTATCAGCTTACACATATGATATTGAGTTCAAAAGAACCACAGACCACTGCAATGCTGATGGGTTATCCAGACTGCCTATTCAACAAAATACTCTAGAACAAGAAGTGTCAGAAATCACACAATTTAATATTGACCATATCCAGGCATTGCCAATCTCTTCTCTACAGATTCAGAAAGCAACACAGACTGACCCTATACTTAGTAAAGTCTACAGGTTCATACAAACAGGATGGCCTACCCAAATACCTGATGAAGATATCAAACCATATTGGTTACATCGAAGTGACTTGACTATGGAATGCAACTGTGTCATGTATGGCATTCGAGTGGTTATTCCAAGGAAATTGCAGGAACTAATACTGCAAGAATTGCACTCAACTCACCCAGGAATTCAGCAATGAAGGCCCTGGCACGAAGTCATATATGTTGGCCTGGCTTAGATCGAGACATAGAACAACTTGTGAGAGCATGTACAGCGTGTCAAAGAGTGAAGCAACCACCTGCAGTAGCACCTTTACACCCATGGATATGGCCAGCTCGCCCTTGGCAGAGAATCCATGTGGATTTTGCAGGTCCATTTTTGGGTACTTCTTTCCTGATAGTGGTTGATGCACATTCAAAATGGCCAGAAGTTATAGAAATGTCAAGCACTACAGCAGCTAAGACTATTCAGGTCATGCGTCATTTGTTTTCACAGTATGGATTACCCCAACAACTTGTATCTGATAACGGACCACAGTTTGTATCCGAAGAATTTGGACTATTTCTGAAGCAGAATGGAGTAAAACATATCAAAATTGCACCATACCATCCATCTTCGAATGGCCTGGCTGAACGCTTCGTCAGAACCTTCACGGAAGCTATGAAATCAGGAGAGAGAGAGAGTCTATCATTAAAACATCGCCTAGACAATTTCTTATTGATGTACCGAGTAGCTCCACATGCAATTACCGGAATTGCACCATATATGCTTTTCCTAGGACGAGACCTCAGGACAAGAATGCATTTACTAGGTCCCCAATTGGAGTCGAGAGTTAGTAATCAACAGGCAAATCAGAAGTCTCAACATGACCAGTGAGCTAACACAAGAGAGTTCATTGTGGGTCAAGAGGTCATGGCAAGAAACTTGAGGCCTGGACCCAAGTATGTCACAGGAGTGGTTATACAGAAACTTGGACCACTAAGCTATCTGGTTGAAGTAGGAGAAGGTCTTATTTGGCCGAGACATGTAGATCACCTAAAGGAACTAGCCTCAACTACCATAGGTGACAAAGCCAAAGACAAAGAAGTTGAACCAGATCCAGGACCCCCAGACCCAGAGGAGTTCTTTCCAACTCTACTTGAGCAAGCAACTGAGACAAACGTTTCCACTGCTCAGAGTGGTAATGATTCTACTAACAGTACAAGGCTGCCTGACCAGCAGACTCAAAGATTTAATCGAAGGTCCTATTGAACACGCCATCCACTGAACTGGTATGGTTGTGTAATATCCCACTAACTTGTGAGACTCACATCTACCTAGATAATAATAATTATTGTACAATTCTTAGCTAAGTGAAGAGGAATGTAGTGTGGTTAAATTAGTAGTAATTAAGTTGTCATAATTACTTGACATCATGTCATTTATAATTTGTAACATCTATATAAGTATGCTTAGCATATTGTTTTGTGCAGTAGAGTTTTGTGTTATCTGAATAAAAAGTTATGGAGTTACTAAGTAGCTAACCAGCTAGAGCAAGTTACCAGCTCTTGGTACAATAAACCACTTTCGGCCACCGAAAAACACTACAAAAGTTACAAATACAGTAAGAATTATGGGTAGGAAAATAGCATAGAATAGGAAGTAAACCTTTGCTAGCAAATGTGTTGAAATTACTTATGCCAAGTTGGAATGTTTCTTGCTATAGCACTTGAGAGTGGCAAAGTTTTGGATTATAAGTTAATGTGCTAGTTGAAAATAGCTACTGAGAGAGGCAAGACAAAAATTTAGAAGTCTATAAAAATTGGAAAAGGTCCAATCATCATCACTGTGAAGCTAATTTATGGAAGTGCTCCTACAATGGAATTGGAATCTCAAGGTGCCCTTGATTTGTTCAAGTCCTCAATGACAAAACACACTCAGTTCTAGTTGATTAAAAATCATATTCCTCATTTGGTGGAAAAGGAAGACTGCATCAATCATGTACAAAAGTATATATAGATATTGCTCTCAGGAATCTAAAGAAGTCAAAAGTTGTTTGATGATAATGCTATTTGGGGTGCTGGATATAAGAAGATGATACATTGCAAAGTTACTATGGCTTAGCTATTTGAACTGAAAGAAAAAATGTAAAAAAAGTATTGTAAGATGAAAGGCTTTGGCATAACCTGTGTCCTTAGGAGAAGGTGTGGAAGGCAAAAAGCAAAAGGTGAAAAGCAAGAAAACCTATAGCTATATATCTATAAGCATAAGGAACCTATTCCAGATGCTAATATTTCCCTCATTAAACCTTTATGGCTAGGAAGTAAGACCTTGTTAGTTACATGGCTGCACACAAGATGCTAATGAGACTCCTTTTTCTTAATACCTGTACTACAAACTAGGACATATATTATTATCAGCTTATTTGGTTCTCTCACTTTATCTTACATTTTTTGTTTCATTCCCTTATTTTAAATTGCTTTTATGTATTTTGGAACACAGTGACAATTTTTTCATAAACTTGTCATGTCATTTCGAGCTTCAGCTTTAGTTTTGGCTGTGCTTTTAGCTAACTGTTTGTAGAGTGACAATTGATACATGGACCATACAAATATTGAAGTGATTACATAGCATTTATGCTCAATTAATCATGGGAGAGTATTTAAAGATTTACACACACTGATGTAGCTAGCAAGTAGCCTTCAGTGCTGTATTAGTTGCCTCCCCTGTTGATATCACTTGCTACACTATCAAAACTAACACTTTCCGTTCAGCAAATGTTAATTTTTCAAGTTACTGAGGGGTTCTAATGCAGTAATTCTTAGCCTCCTATGCACTTCACAAAATAGAAGTAGATTTAGTGGGCACATTTCCTTCCCTTACCTTCACTCCCTTTGCTGTGGCCTAATGGCCACATGGTATGTATTTGCCCATCAAAATTCCTTAGATACAGACCTGGCCTTGTTATGTAGCTTCTCACTTTTCATAGTCACAGTTTAATGCTTGGCTATATAAAACTCCATAACATAAAAGAACTGTAATAGTATTTTTTGATGTGCCAGAAAGGTTTAGTCTTCAAATCTAAAGAGTAGTAAGTTCAATTTCACATTGATACTAAAAAAAGTGACTTTTAGTCTCTGCCTACATAGCTGAATGGAACTTCCTGATATGACAGCAAAATTTTCATCATTAAAACATGAGCTAGGTCTGTCCATCAATACTGCACTTATAATAGAACAATATATGTAGATACATTACATCTGGTCAGATGTAAGAGATATTCTCAAAAAATTAAGTAGCTAAGTATGCAAGTACCATACAAAAAGATATAAGTAGCTATTCTTTTTGCATATCTCTTAACCACTTCAAAGAAAAAAGAGAGCAACATTGCCCTGCTGATGGAATATTAACATATCAGGCTTCCTGGTAGGATTACATTCACACAACTTCGCCATGATTACTAATAATATAAATTGATGAGTGTGTTGCCTCGTGGGGTGTCTTCGCATAACATAAGACTGTTACAGATAAAATCAAGACACATGGAACATTTCCTATTTACCTCTATGCCTGGCTGATTGATATTCCACTCCTTCAGATGAGGTGAGAGGGGAAGAAGCTACACAAAAGATAATAGCAAAAAGAGAATTTCATTTGGATGAGACTGAAATAACTGCAGGTGTTTACATTTATGCAATAGATAATGAGCAATAACTATAGGAGCTACTCAAATATGCTCATTCTCTGAGGAAAACTCTGCTGTTATTATCTGACAATTTATATAGTACAGTGACTACCACTTTCTCTGTAATGTATATTAATTAACACATTAGGCTTCATGGGATGACACATTCTAATAATTTCATCATGATCACTAAAGCAGATTGGAATGGATGAAATTAATGAGAGTTGGACATCATGTGACCACATGATCAGATACAATTAGAACATTATTTACCTTTATGTCGATATTCTCCTAAAGATGAGGTGGAAGGGGAAGAAACTATATCAAAAGATTATAATAATACTGAAAAAATCTCAATTCTATAATTATAATGATCTACACTCTACTGCAGAGTATTCTATAACAAATTTTTCTTGACCTGTGATCAGTGATCACCTACTGGGTACTAGACATTGTGTGTACAAACTCATTCTTGTGTAGATACTAGATCAGTGATTGATATATATACGTAAACACATATCCTTCAATGGAAATCAATATTGTGCTCTAACTAATGCTAAACTAAAAAATAAAAGAATGTTTGATGACTTTTATTCCTTAATTACAGCTAATACACTGGAAAATATTTGGTATAAAGTCCATCTTGGTTTGTTGGAATGACATTATTATCAATTAATGGCCAAATTATTTTAGGGCCAACGTAAATAAATGAACTTTAGTATGGAAAGATTATGTGAATGCTGCAGGTAAGGAAATCATTGAATTTTGCTAATCCTTTATATATTTTAATGCTTTCAGTAAATTACCTCTTGACTCTGGAACTTCCTATAAAGTGAGAGAAAGATAATACACTAACATTCTACATCATTCATTAAGACTTAGATATGTAATTATAGCACTACTAAACAAGAAACTGTAATTCTAAGTTATGTGCACCCAACTAAGGACAACTTTTAGCTATCCTGAGAGTGTGGCTACCTGTTGAAAGTACCATCATACTGGGTAACTAATAATATATGAAAAATAGCAAGTAAAATGATACAGCAAGTAAATGAGACATTATATTGGAGCTCTGAATAACAGACACAGGTGAGACAAACTTCATTGTCCATTGTTTGAAGGTGTTCTTTATACAGAGATTTTGTTTCAAACTGCTCTATACCATAATAATGGTATCACATTACTTAATACACTTCATAGCAACAATAATATTAATAAGACGACTAGTAGGTCATGGGCAAGTCACAAAGATGATTACTGGAGAGAAATAACTGATTCTGATGAATATGGCTTAGCTTTCTTTCCTTGAAAGCCAATCAGCATCTACTACTTACATGTCATTGGCAAGATTTTATGGATGAACTCCAGCTATAAAATTTATGTGTTTGTGTGTTTGCATTAACTGGCAGGTAATAAAAGGCACTGGCTGTGTTTTGTTGCTGTGTGCTAAATGAGATGTGGTATTTTATATGGTATTTTATATCATAGTATAACTTACAGACTGTGTTAACAGATTGTGACATCCACATAGAAAAGAAAGAAGAGAATACAATGAGATGTGGTATTATATATCATAGTATAACTTACATGCTGTGTTAACAGATTATGACATCCACATAGGAAAGAGAGGAGATGATAAAATAAGATATATTTAATATCATAGTATAACTTACACGCTGTGTGAACAGATTGTGACATCCACATAGGAAAGAGAGGAGATGATAAAATAAGATATATTTAATATCATAGTATAACTTACACGCTGTGTGAACAGATTGTGACGTCCACATAGGAAAGAGAGGAGAGAATACAATGAGATGTGGTATTTTATATCGTAGTATAACTTACAGACTGTGTTAACAGATTGTGACATCCACATAGGAAGGAGAGGAGAGAATACAATGAGATGTGGTATTTTATATCATTGTATAACTTACTATCTGTGTTAACAGATTGTGATATCCACATAGAAAAGAGAGAAGAGAATACAATGAGATGTGTTATTTTAAATCATAGTATAACTTACAGACTGTGTGAACAGATTGTGACATCCACATAGGAAAGAGAGGAGAGAATACAATGAGATGTGGTATTTTATATCATAGTATAACTTACAGACTGTGTTAACAGATTGTGATATCCACATAGGAAGGAGAGGAGAGAATACAATGAGATGTGGTATTTTATATCGTAGTATAACTTACAGACTGTGTTAACAGATTGTGACATCCACATAGGAAGGAGAGGAGATGATAAAATAAGATATATTTAATATCATAGTATAACTTACACGCTGTGTGAACAGATTGTGACGTCCACATAGGAAAGAGAGGAGAGAATACAATGAGATGTGGTATTTTATATCGTAGTATAACTTACAGACTGTGTTAACAGATTGTGACATCCACATAGGAAGGAGAGGAGAGAATACAATGAGATGTGGTATTTTATATCATTGTATAACTTACTATCTGTGTTAACAGATTGTGATATCCACATAGAAAAGAGAGAAGAGAATACAATGAGATGTGTTATTTTAAATCATAGTATAACTTACAGACTGTGTGAACAGATTGTGACATCCACATAGGAAAGAGAGGAGAGAATACAATGAGATGTGGTATTTTATATCATAGTATAACTTACAGACTGTGTTAACAGATTGTGATATCCACATAGGAAGGAGAGGAGAGAATACAATGAGATGTGGTATTTTATATCGTAGTATAACTTACAGACTGTGTTAACAGATTGTGACATCCACATAGGAAGGAGAGGAGATGATAAAATAAGATATATTTAATATCATAGTATAACTTACACGCTGTGTTAACAGATTGTGACGTCCACATAGGAAAGAGAGGAGAGAATACAATGAGATGTGGTATTTTATATCGTAGTATAACTTACAGACTGTGTTAACAGATTGTGACATCCACATAGGAAGGAGAGGAGAGAATACAATGAGATGTGGTATTTTATATCATTGTATAACTTACTATCTGTGTTAACAGATTGTGATATCCACATAGAAAAGAGAGAAGAGAATACAATGAGATGTGTTATTTTAAATCATAGTATAACTTACAGACTGTGTGAACAGATTGTGACATCCACATAGGAAAGAGAGGAGAGAATACAATGAGATGTGGTATTTTATATCATAGTATAACTTACAGACTGTGTTAACAGATTGTGATATCCACATAGGAAGGAGAGGAGAGAATACAATGAGATGTGGTATTTTATATCGTAGTATAACTTACAGACTGTGTTAACAGATTGTGACATCCACATAGGAAGGAGAGGAGAGAATACAATGAGATGTGGTATTTTATATCATTGTATAACTTACTATCTGTGTTAACAGATTGTGATATCCACATAGAAAAGAGAGAAGAGAATACAATGAGATGTGTTATTTTAAATCATAGTATAACTTACAGACTGTGTGAACAGATTGTGACATCCACATAGGAAAGAGAGGAGAGAATACAATGAGATGTGGTATTTTATATCATAGTATAACTTACAGACTGTGTTAACAGATTGTGATATCCACATAGGAAGGAGAGGAGAGAATACAATGAGATGTGGTAGTTAATATCATAGTATAACTTACAGGCTGTTTTAACAGAGTGTGACATCCACATAGGAAAGAGAGGAGAGGATACAATGAGATGTGGTATTTTATATCATAGTATAACTTACAGCCTGTGTGAACAGATTGTGAAATTCATATAGGAAGGAGAGGAGGGAATACAATGAGATATGGTATTTTATATCATAGTATAACTTACAGACTGTGTTAACAGATTGTGATATCCACATAGGAAAGAGAGGAGAGAATACAATGAGATATGGTATTTTATATCATAGTATAACTTACTTCCTGTGTTAACAGATTGTGATATCCACATAGGAAAGAGAGGAGAGAATACAATGAGATATGGTATTTTATATCATAGTATAACTTACTATCTGTGTGTAACAGATTGTAACGTCCACATAGGAAGGAGAGGAGAGAATACAATGAGATGTGGTAGTTTATATCATAGTATAACTTACAAACTGTGTGAACAGATTGTGACATCCACATAGGAAAGAGAGGAGGAAATACAATAAGATGTGGTATTTTACATCATAGTATAACTTACATACTGTGTTAACAGATTGTGACATCCACATAGGAAAGAGAGGAGAGAATACAATGAGATGTGTTATTTTACATCTTAGTATAACTTACAGACTGTGTTAACAAATTGTGACATCCACATAGGAAAGAGAGGAGAGAATACAATGAGATGTGGTATTTGATATAATAGTATAACTTACAGACTGTGTGAACAGATTGTGACATCCACATAGAAAGGAGAGGAGAGAATACAATGAGATGATTTATTTTATATCTTAGTATAACTTACTCTCTGTGTTAACAGATTGTGTCATCCACATAAAAAAGAGAGGAGAGAATACAATGAGATGTGATATTTGATATAATAGTATAACTTACAGACTGTAATAACAGTTTGTGAAGTCCACATACGAAAGAGAGGAGAGAATACAATGAAATGAAGTATTTGATATCATAGTTGAACTTACTCTCTTTGTTAACAGATTGTGACATCCACATAGAAAAGAGAGGAGAGAATAGTAGGAAAGAGAGTAGAGAATACAATGAGATGTGTTATTTTATATCATAGTATAACTTACAGACTGTGTAAACAGATTGTGACATCCACATAGGAAAGAAAGGAAAAGATACAATAAGAAGTGGTATATATACCATAGTATAACTTACAGGCTGTGTTAACAGATTGTGATATCCACATAGGAAAGAGAAGAGAGAATACAAAATAAAATATAATATTTTATATAATAGTATAACTTACTTCCTGTGTTAACAGATTGTGACATCCACATAGGAAAGAGAGGAGGAAATACAATAAGATGTGGTATTTTACATCATAGTATAACTTACTTTCTGTGTGAACAGATTGTGACATCCACATAGGAAAGAGAGTAGAGAATACAATGAGATATGGTATTTGATATAATAGTATAACTTACAGGCTATGTGAACAGATTGTGACATCCACATAGGAAAGAGAGTAGAGAATACAATGAGATATGGTATTTGGTATAACTTACAGGCTATGTGAACAGATTGTGACATCCACATAGGAAAGAGAGTAGAGAATACAATGAGATGTGTTATTTGATATAATAGTATAACTTACTTCCTGTGTTAACAGATTGTGATATCCACATAGGAAAGAGAAGAGAGAATACAATAAAATATGGTATTTTATATAATAGTACAACTTACTTTCTGTGTTAACAGATTGTGACATCCACATAGGAAAGAGAGGAGAGAATACAATGAGATGTGGTATTTTATATCATAGTATAACTTACTTTCTGTGTGAACAGATTGTGACATCCACATAGGAAAGAGAGGAGAGAATACAATGAGATGTGGTATTTGATATAATAGTATAACTTACAGGCTGTGTTAACAGATTGTGACATCCACATAGGAAAGAGAATAGAGAATACAATGAGATATGGTATTTGATATAATAGTATAACTTACAGGCTATGTGAACAGATTGTGACATCCACATAGGAAAGAGAGGAGAGAATACAATGAGATGTGTTATTTGATATAATAGTATAACTTACTTCCTGTGTTAACAGATTGTGATATCCACATAGGAAAGAGAAGAGAGAATACAATAAAATATGGTATTTTATATAATAGTACAACTTACTTTCTGTGTTAACAGATTGTGACATCCACATAGGAAAGAGAGGAGAGAATACAATGAGATGTGGTATTTTATATCATAGTATAACTTACTTTCTGTGTGAACAGATTGTGACATCCACATAGGAAAGAGAGGAGAGAATACAATGAGATGTGGTATTTGATATAATAGTATAACTTACAGGCTGTGTTAACAGATTGTGACATCCACATAGGAAAGAGAATAGAGAATACAATGAGATATGGTATTTGATATAATAGTATAACTTACAGGCTATGTGAACAGATTGTGACATCCACATAGGAAAGAGAGGAGAGAATACAATGAGATGTGTTATTTGATATAATAGTATAACTTACTTCCTGTGTTAACAGATTGTGATATCCACATAGGAAAGAGAAGAGAGAATACAATAAAATATGGTATTTTATATAATAGTACAACTTACTTTCTGTGTTAACAGATTGTGACATCCACATAGGAAAGAGAGGAGAGAATACAATGAGATGTGGTATTTGATATAATAGTATAACTTACAAACTGTGTTAACAGATTTTGACATCCACATAGGAAAGAGAGGAGAAGATACAATAAGAAGTGGTATATATACCATGGTATAACTTACAGGCTGTGTTAACAGATTGTGACATCCACATAGGAAAGAGAGGAGAGAATACAATGAGATGTGGTATTTGATATAATAGTATAACTTACTTCCTGTGTTAACAGATTTTGACATCCACATAGGAAAGAGAGGAGAAAATAATTTGAGATGTGGTATTTTATATCAAAGTATAACTTACAAGCTGTGTTAAGAGATTGTGACATCCACATAGGAAAGAGAGGAAAGAATACAATGAGATGAGGTATTTTATATAATAGTATAACTTACAGACTGTAATAACAGTTTGTGAAATCCACATATGAAAGAGAGGAGAGAATACAATGAGATGTGGTATTTTATATAATAGTATAACTTACAAGCTGTGTGAACAGATTGTGACATCCACATAGGAAAGAGAGGAGAAAATACAATGAGATGTGGTATTTTATATCATAGTATAACTTACTTTCTGTGTGAACAGATTGTGACATCCACATAGGAAAGAGAGGAGAGAATACAATGAGATGTGTTATTTGATATAATAGTATAACTTACTTCCTGTGTTAACAGATTGTGATATCCACATAGGAAAGAGAAGAGAGAATACAATAAAATATGGTATTTTATATAATAGTACAACTTACTTTCTGTGTTAACAGATTGTGACATCCACATAGGAAAGAGAGGAGAGAATACAATGAGATGTGGTATTTGATATAATAGTATAACTTACAAGCTGTGTTAACAGATTTTGACATCCACATAGGAAAGAGAGGAGAAGATACAATAAGAAGTGGTATATATACCATGGTATAACTTACAGGCTGTGTTAACAGATTGTGATATCCACATAGGAAAGAGAAGAGAGAATACAATAAAATATGGTATTTTATATAATAGTATAACTTACTTCCTGTGTTAACAGATTGTGATATCCACATAGGAAAGAGAGGAGAGAATACAATAAGATGTGGTATTTTATATCATAGTATAACTTACAAGCTGTGTGAACAGATTGTGACATTCATATAAGAAAGAGAGGAGAGAATACAATGAAATGTGGTATTCTATATCATAGTATAACTTACTTCCTGTGTGAACAAAATGTGACATCCACATAGGAAAGAGAGGAGAGAATACATAAAGATGTGGTATTTTATATCATAGTATAACTTACAGGCTGTGTTAACAGATTGTGACATCCACATAGGAAAGAGAGGAGAGAATACAATGAGATGTGGTATTTTATATCGTAGTATAACTTACAGGCTGTGTGAACAGATTGTGACATCCACATAGGAAAGAGAGGAGAGAATACAATGAGATGTGGTATTTTATATCATAGTATAACTTACAAGCTGTGTGAACAGATTGTGACATCCACATAAGAAAGAGAAAAGAAAATATAAATAAGAAGTCGTATTGATTATTGGTATTTGATCAGCAGAGAATTATCACAACACACAGTAGTCAACCACAAATGGGTGTAACATGTGTTACTATCCACTGCTCTTCAATAAGAGTTTAAAATTGTGAATAATTATAAATGAAGCAACTTTTCTTTATCCCCTCTAAAGTATAAAACACGATACCTTATTGTGATAGTACACTTTTAAAGACTGTTTTAGTGCTACCTGTTACACTACAAGAGATAAGACAACACACTGGATTGTCAAGAAAGCACTAATGACACTTTACTTCACCCCCCTTATAGTCCAACTCCTATCATCATCGGTATTATTAACACTTGGAAACACAGTGGAAACTTCTATCTGGACACCTTGGGACATATCCATGTGTCAATATAGGGGTTCCTTTATTGTATACAGAGGTGTTTTCATTTCAGAATAGAGGAATTCCATAGAGGTGTCTTGGAAGACACATTCTGTCTAACTTTACATTCTACTATAAAGTGTATTTAAATAGGTTCATAGATACACATATAATGTATACAGTTTTCTGCTTAGATATTTTAAACTCTACATGATATAATATCATCACTCACTGAAATTTCTTCATGTCTTGGCTCATCTTTCTTCTTGCTTTCCATTTTCTCTGCCATGATTCAGCTATCAAAATAAAGTGACATGATGATTTAGCTATGACACAACATAGTGATACAACTGCACACATAAATAGTTTACTGACACATGAGGATATAATTCACTGGAGTGAGATGTGGTAGGATTGAGGTGTCTACCCAAACCTTTCAGCTTCTGCTGGTAGTATTGTAAACCAAAAATTTTGAAAAGTGTTATGAGACATAGAATAATGTCCAAGTTCTCTTTTGAAGAATTGGCTATTTTCACAATTTTCACTAAGTTTTTTGAGGAAAGGAAGAGATAGAAAATTTACTTTCATCATTCAACTAAAGTCTGTCCAAGCTGATGAGAGCCACGGAAACAGCCCGGAAGTGCTTTAATATTATTCATAGATACCTCACAATAATAACAACATTCCCGATGCATTTGTCCAGAGAGCAGCTGACTCTCCACGTAGCAATATCATGCGAAACACTCCTTGTGGTCCAGGGTATGTACCGCCATAGGATTTGTAGTAGTTTCCTGTATCTCTCTATGGAACACTACAACAGACTAAACAGGCATCTGGTAAGAAACACCTCGGTAAGAGCTGCTAAATGATACCAAATGCGCATAATTTGAAGTTTTTTTAGCCGAGTTAGGCATGTTTTTGTGAGGCTCTCGTCAGCTTGGACAGACTTTAGTCCTTATTATACACATTGAACTCTAAAATAAGAGGTAGGTATAGCTATAGCTGCTTATAATCAACAGAGAAAATCTTTCTTTGCATTGATGCTACCTTACCCTGAGATCTGCATATACAATGTACATATGTGTGGTTACAGAGGTGCCTGTGGCTATCATGTAAACTGTGTTATAGCTAAGGAATTGCCCAAATATGCTAGCTGCATAATTTTGAGAATAATAGGCATGCCTTAGCACAGGAGAATAATGCCAGAATAATAGGTAAATTTCAGGAGGAAGTGGGTGGAGATAGTGGGTGGGGTCTTAAAATCTACTGAGTAGCCAGTCAAGTTCATTTATTTCTAAAAGTGTACTTTTCCCATGAGCACATTTTCTACACTGAAAGACCATTACCTCATTATTTAAAGACCTTTTACCTAAATTTTATGTACCTTTTTTTGAAAAATCAATTATGTTCTCTAGATAAATTAATGTTCACATGATAATTTTTTTCTATGATAAGACCGATAGATAAAGAATAATAGGCAAAATTTTAATGGAAACTGAGAATAATAGACAAACTTTGTGGCATAGGAGAATAGAATAGGCAAAAAAATTAGCATAATTGGGCAATCCCCAGCCACATGAAGGGTTTAATTGCTGTGACGTCCTCACAGTTGTACACTACAAATAGGATTAAAACATAAAGTTTATTCTATGTCGATAGATTTATATCAATGATGGGTAGCAGTACAGTATGTATATACTGCAGTATAATAATGTTTGTTATAGGTATTCACATCTTACTTGTTTCAACCCACACTGTACTGAGTCAACACTGCCAAACTATACTCCCTCCAGTTGGATTTCAACTTACCCTAGATATTGAAAGTTATAGTTACAGCTGATTACCAACTAGCTCAGACCTCTCAACTCTCACTATTTTGGTGTGAGACTCAAGCTTTTAGAGTAAATCTCACTCTCTCGTCCCCAATCTCACTCTTTTTGGTTCTCACCTCAAGCCTTTAGCTTTTGACTCACTCTTTCACACAACACAGTTATTATTGCCATTTATAGGTTGGTGCATGAAAGCTAGGTACAATAGATGTTGGCCACTGAAGTTAATAGTTTTAGGTCTTACCATGCAGCTTTGCCTCTAGCAAGCATCCTGCAAACCACAATACAGTATATAGCATGCTTGACTGATTACTACCTAACAGACAGGCTGATGCCGCTTTGTAAAATGGCTGAGAGTGAGGCTGAGAGGGGGCCCCTTCCTCCTTTATCTGGAGCAGCTACTTACAAAACAAAATTTAATATAGGACAAATACCCCTTCGTTAAAGGGAGTCCTTCCTCATTAATTACTGTAAAGACTCATATATTAAACCCTTTGGAATGGAAGCCTACTGATACTTTACTAGTTGATGCCAAGAAAGCAACAGCAGCATACAACAAAGAACACTTTAACTGTGAAACAATAGATAGAAGCACACAATATTTTTTATGAATTTGAAAAAAATCTCACTCCAAACTGACCAATCTCACTCTAAATTAGCTTGAATCTCACTACATTTCTAGGTTGAGAGGTCTGCTAGCTATTATTCACTCACCTATTCAAATTCACACTGCACAAAGTTCACACCAAACTACACTCCTTCCAACTGGTCAGGATTTCAACTTACCCTGACTACTAGCATAGATAAAGTAAGAGATAAGTCTTTCTTATTATTATCTACGCTACTAGTTATATGGCTCGCCCACCGGCACATCGGGTATAATTTATTATTATTATTATAATTATTATTATATTATTGGAGTGACTGATATCACATGATAACAATGGAACGCACGCACACGGGAAAATCTATGCATGCATGGGTATTGAGTGAGGGTCCTGCCACATTTAGCTACCACTGGATATGGAGCACATTCAAGAGACCTGTTTTAGATATAAAACTCCCCCAAGATCTCCCTAAGGAATGTAAACAAGCTGTTGAGGACCAGTAGACTATAATGCTGAATGTCACACCCACTTAATTAACATTCCATGTATAACTAGTTAACATATTTACACATTTACATATTAGTCAGTCTCGTGATTGCTTGTGTGTGTGCACTAGGCTTAGGTTAATTGTGCTCAAAATTTTCCCCATTATTCTATTCTGCAATCCTAAAAAAGTTGCCCATTATTCTTGCTAATTCACCTATTATTCTCACAACATTATTGATTATTCTTCTTTAAAAGAACAGTTATCATTTGTTAAACTGATGTTTCTACATAGTCCTGTAAAGTTTGTCCCTGCTGATCTCCAAAAGTGGCCTTCAGTAGTGAACTAGAAGCCATTTTTGACATTATCAAAAAACTGAAACATGCCAACATGGCTGATCACATACTCAATCACTGTATAGTTACCAATAGTTCATGAAACCACTAATGGAATTAGGCCTATAGAGTAGATCCATTTCCATCAGGACCACTTAGAGGACATCAAAATTAGCTGTACAATGACCAGGTACAAAAAGAGCTCAAATTATTAAAATGTGCCCCATTATTCTAGCATTATGCTTGATTCCAGGCAGTCCCTATTATTCCTAAAATTATGCCAGCATAATCTACCTAAGCCTAGTGTGCACACGCTTGGTGCTCTTTAATTTTTTTTGGCTAGCTGTTCTATCACTTGCTATTATATTAATTTGCTGTGGTTTAATTTAGTTTTGAAAATAACCTGCTGTTGGGTTTTGGTGACCTCAATCACAAGCTGCAACTAGAGTAGCTTTAGAGAAATTGTTTTGGGCGTGGTTAGGGGTGTGGCCTCTTGGAAATTGTTCTGGCATCTATGAAAGATAGTTAATTGAGACATACATATAAAAACATAACACAACTGAGGTGTGTCCAGTAAGTTGAGATTATATCATTCAGATTACATCATTGTCAATTGTGTACTGCATGTACTGTATCTAGATTCTAACCCTAGCCCTATCCCTACAGAGGGATGTAGACAAGAGGGGGCTTGGGGGGCTTAAGCCCTCCTCAGATTTTTCTGATCAACTAATAATAGCTTATGATACCTCAAGCTTTGGCTTTTATAGATGTGGTTTGGTTATTTAACCATGATAGTAGTGGTTGACTATAATAATATAACTGCTAGAAAACTTGCTTGTGACACTAATAAGCCTATGCTAGTAGCTAGTAAATTTCTAAGATAGTGGTTTAGCACTCCTTTAAAGCCAGGTGAATCATCCAATGAATTTAAGGCCAGCTATCAGCCAGCAGTCAGCCTGAACTGGTGAGCTAATAATATTTACAGGGGGGTAGGAAGATGATTTTAGTTGGGGGGCACCATTTAAGCTAAAGACTCACCCACCCCCCACCCCCATTCTTACCCAGCCATCTGAGATTACAGTTTCAGGGTCTTAATAATGAAGTTACAAAATTTAATTATAAATAGTTGATAAATTTTTCCAAAATAAAACTGAAATGTAATCTTCAGCTATTTTCTCTAGGTTAGCTAGGTACATCAGTTCTTGCTGTATGAACAGGTAGTTCAGCCTACAGTGAGTCATTGTGCTTCTCAAGTATGTCTTCAGTCTCATCAGAGAAGAAAATGACCTTTCACATTTCAGTAGTCACATTTGTCACAGGAAATGTGAATTCAACACCTTATCTACTTCACTCAGCTTATCCTTATAAATAGCACTTTGCTCTATTTCTTTATGTGCCATGCGAATTACTCTCATGTTCCTGAAAGTGCTGTAGAGCAGGTTCCAAACCTTAATGAAAAACTTTGACACTTGCAGGAAGTTTTGCCATGAAAGAAATATTTTGAACTTAGATGTGCACTTATCCAGGAATACTAACTAGGCTTTATTTTCCTTGAGTAAGCTTTAAGCTTTCCTTCTTTATATTCTTTACTCTGATGTGCTTGACTCACCTTGGAATCAGACATATCCAATGGATGGTATAAAATAGTTAACTATTCATACAGCACAGACAATCACATTTACAAGGAACACAAGAGGAAATACCACAGGGTTGCCAAGGAAAAAAAAGGAGACTCTTTATGTAGGAAGATCATAATTATAAATTATTATTATAGTTAATTCTATAGTTATTATAGCTAAGTTAAGTTGTTTCTAAGTGGCTGACTTGCTCAGCCAGAGTAGTTCAGCCCTTGATTGCTGCTCATAACAATATCTGTCAAAATTCACTTAAAGCAGATAGAATTGAATTATGAAGAGAATCAGTTTTTATTGCTTTTACCATACTGAAAATACATTCAGCTGAAGCATTGCATGAGGAAGTGACATGAGGAAGTGACAGCATCAACTTAGGCAAATGCTTGAGATCCACCTCTAGTAAGACAGCAATAATATTAGCAAAAATGGAGGTTAATAGTGGAATATAGTAGTGAAAACAAGAGGCCAGGAGGGGACCCTTAAAATCAGGAGAGTTGGCAACCCTGATACCATGGTTTCAAATCTCTTTCCCTTAAACTCACACCATGCAAACACTTGAAGGTTCTAACTCAGAGATTCAGAGTAGAAGCCTCTCTTGTATCAAAAAAAGGAGTTTAGCTTCTTTTGAGCCATGTCATGTGAGCCTTAAGTAAATACATGTATATATGATCATGGATTTTGTGGTTAGTACATGTATTTTACACTTTATTGTACAAGTAAGTGTAAAAATAGTGAAGCACTTACTATCACCACACAGAGTGACACACACTATACACAACTGCAAAGGTCTGTGTAAAGTGGGGGGGGGCATCAGCACCCGGTGCCCCCCTGCTTCCTACCCCCCTGATTTAGGTTTTTTGATTCGCTGTGTCTAGAGTCACGGTACCGGTAACGTAAAAATTGCTGCTGCGGTACCGGTAGCGAATTTTTATCTGACACACCCTTTGAGAGCAGATCGATCTTTGACCTTTAGTCAACCTCTGACCTCTCGTTTAATAACTAGCTGGATGAGTGAGACTCGAGGGTGAGTTCTTGTACTTACTGAGTGAAGATAGCTAACTAAATGGTTGGTGTCGAAATTCACCTTACCTAGTGTTGGGATTCTGGTCCTGACTAGGTTCAGCCCTGGTATTATTAATTAGCTTATGTCTCTCCCATATTTTTATTATTGGTGAGAGAGACCTGAGTGTCTATTTCATATTATATATAATTGGTGAGGGAGACCCATGTGTCAAGTGTCTATGTCATTAGCAGCAATTTTATTATTAGTGAGCACCAAAAATTGGTTTGTTTTTTAACTTAGATTCTGTTTACACTTAGTTTGTTTTTTTGTTTGTTTGTTTGTTTTTTGTTGTTGTTGTTGATTTTTTTTTCTTGCACAATAGAATCTGGTTCTGAATGGCCTTGGCTCTGTAGTGGAAACAGTTTTCATATATATAGAGAAGAATTTCTTTAATCAAAGGTATTGGATGTCAACTTGTTTCATCCATTCACTTATATCTCCTATAAATGAGTTGCATAGTTGTGTTACTTCTTCTATGCGTTCATGATGCTCTTCCATAAGGCCAACTAAAATATCTAAATTATCGGCCCCATAGTCATTATCTTCATTACAGGGAGGTGTACTAGGTGGGCTAGCTTCATTTACTAATACCTCTTGTACTTCAGTTTTCTCCTGCAAGTTGGCATAAAAATTAATGTTTCAGCTCCATCCTTATCTTTTCCTTGAGCTATTATGGCAAATAGATATCTGCCCTTGGAATTAAATATAAACCTACTTGGTTCACAATTTTTTCTGGGGCCTCTCTTGGAATGTTAACACTCCAATAACCTTACAGCTGTATATAACATCACTTATATATTATGTTTGTTTGTTATATCAGTTATATAATATTATATTACATCAATATCACTGCTACCAATTTCATCAAACCCGTATTTATAGTTGCTTGGTAGCATAGCAGTTATGTATGTATGCCTTAGCAATGCACATGCACATCTGTATACTTCATCTTGTCTGTCTTCATAATATTTACATGTATGTTCATTTTCACTAATATTTTCAGTCTGCTCAGAAGTGATCCGGCTATTTTCATTTTCTATATGTATATAATTTTTCTCCTAAATTGTTTATGCCCCAAAGTTAATTTTGTCTTCTAAGATCCAAGAAATTATCTGGAGTTGTAAATTTTGGCTGTAATTTGAAGGCTTTGATAGGATGATAGGTGTATTACTTTGACTCCATCCTAGCCAATTGTTCCATACACCACACATTACTGCTGCCATGCACAATACTATAACACCACACATATTGGAGCAGGTTTAAATAAATGTGAAGTGCTTGCACCACTTGTACTATTGATTGGTGATAGTGTACAGAATTTGAAATGGTGTCACATCCAACATTAAGAGCTATGAGGATCAACTCTGCCATGAGTGAAGCTTTCAGATTTCTCTTTTATGTCTTTAATAATAATGATCTGGAGTACATACCTTCACTGTATTTTCTGTTCAGAATGATAAACAATCAGCTCATTTCACCTTCTGTAACCCAGTGGTTTCCAGTTAGGTTAGCTAGTGGTGGTTTGTGGTCTGACTTGCACTGTTCAAAGTATTCATTAAATTTCCACTAATATGTTTACACTCTGATAGCCATAATAATTTGTTTTTTAGCATTTTTAAATACTGATGGTATATACTAAAGTTCTTTCAATCCAAAGACTCTAAATGAGAATTTTATATGCAGCTACTTACACACTCCCTTTTCTTACACAGCATGCTTATTGCCTGGGTCACTATGTCAAAGGATGGAATTTTGGTTAAACTACCTGGATGAATGGTATCAACTTTGACTCCAGACACTATATAACATCTCCATGGGAAGAAACATACATATAGGAGTCATGGTGCTGTATAAGGGTGTTTCATATCCTATATAACATCAACAGATGAATCATGATAATAGCTGTTTGTTACTGGTTACCTTTAGTAACTTTTGACCTTTCTTATGACATTGTATTTTGTCATTATGTGAACACTGGAATTAAGTTAGTGATTCATGCAATGCTGAATTCTATACCTTGTGAGGGATACAATAAAGCAATGTAAATATGAAGCCAGTGGTAAAGATGCTGGGGACAATGACTGAAAGAATTAACTCTAGTCCTGCTAAGCCAGTAGTGAGGAAGCACTGAGATGCATTCACAACTGGATCTAGAATCAAGGATTTGCCAGGTTGCACTGAAGGGATCCTGGTTAGGAATACTCAGTAGAAAGAGGAGCAACAGTCTTCTAGAGAGCATGATCAAAATTACCGCCAACAGCGTTAAACTAGAGGTCAGAGGTTGACTATAGGTCAAAGATCGATCTGCTGTCAATTTTCTAAGTTCTCAAAGGGTGTGTCAGATAAAAATTCGCTACCGGTACCGCGCCGCAGCGGCAACTTTTACGTTACCGGTACCGTGACTCTAGACACAGCGTTTTTGATTAGTGTATTTTAAAATATAGCTAGCTAGTTTTACTAGCTTGAAAGTGATGTTGAAGATGTTTCAGTATAGGATCCACTATCTTCAAATGAAATAAAGCCTAGCCTATCCTTCTGTACATATTAAAAATTATTACTCTTTGAAGAGCTACACCTCTTGAATTTTGAAAAAAAAAAGTCGCTTCCATATCCCCCTCCCACACCCTCCCCCTTGAGCTCTTTGGTCTTTTACCCTATCAGCTCCCCAGTCCTAAAAAGTTGTCTACACCCCTGGCCCTAGCCCATAGCAATAGTACAATGGACAATGATGTAATCTGAATAATCTGTTACATGGAGAAGGAGCCCAAGTAAGGCAACTTGATCACATTGCCACCTACAGAAAAAATAACATTCTTGTCCCTATTAGCAAGCACACAGCACATGTTCTGATTCACTCAAAACACAAAACTAACAGCTTATGATCAACAGGGGATACCCAAGTAGCTAGCACTCAATTCTGGAGAGGTCTAGCTATAAACAGATCTATAAGAAAGTGCTGTCTAAGTTCAACATAATTCACTACCAAAGTGCCAAATAAAGAAATAGCTAATTTACTTTTGTTGGTGATAGCTAAAAATTCTGTTATAAATAATGCACAATAGCTGTTCAAGTTATTACTGATGCTTAGCTTAAATGTGTGAGGATCAGTACAAGTTCATTGAAGAAAAGCTTGTGAAATGTGAAAAACACCTCACAGAACCAATCACCAAGAATAAGTTGGCATTATTCAGTAATCCATCATTGAAGCGTCACCATACAAAACAACAGATTCAAGTCACAGCATTTGAAATCTCTTCTCCAGACTGTTATGTCTTGTCATACTGAGATAAAGATTTGGACAGATTCTTGGCATATGAAAACCAGGCCACCCTACCATCATTGTCATAGGCAAAATCGGACTAAGTGCAAATTAAAGTCAGACCTCCTGCACTGTCTTGAACTTTATTGTTACAGGCACCTGTTGTTGATGCCAAATTCCTTGATGGTGCTGTTGTACAAATCTTCATCCTAGAACAGCAAGAACTATAGACATGGTTTTCACTTCATACATCTCATCTCAACTACAGAGTGCTAATCGAATTATTGACATTGTTTGGGATGTGTATAGTTTGAAAGCCACAGCTAGGGAGAAGAGAGGGAAGTGTGTCCAAAGAAGAGTTGTTTCTGCCACAGTTCTTCCATCTATATAGCTAAATGGAAGTTGTAGATACCAACAAAACTGGGTTTCTTTCTCAACAAGCAATAAAGGTCACAACTGAAGTTGTATTTACAACTGATGGTAGCAATGTATTATGCTCCCTGGTTAGGGGTGTAGACAACATTTTAGGAAGGGGGGGGGGGGGGGGGGCTAATAAGGTAAAGACAAAAAAAATTGCAATTTGACTCAAGGGGGAGGGTGCCCCCTCCTGCACGAAGTGCGAAGCAAAAAAATTTTTCAAAATCTGAGAGGTGCATAAGAGAGCAAATTAGAGTAATATTCAAATAATTTAATATCTACACAAAGAATAGGCTAGGCTCTATTTCATTTGATAGTGGATTCTGACATCTTCAACATCACTTTCAAGCTAGTAAAAAAGAAATATTATTATAGCTCACCAGTTCAGTCTGACTGCTGGCTTCAGGCTGATAAATTCATTCACCTGGCTTTAAAGGAGTGCTAAACCTCTATCTTAGAGATTCACAGACATGGTACTAGCTGCTACATAGCAATTAGGCTAAGAGTCAAGCAAGTTCTCTAAGCAGCTGTTACAATGTTACCATGCTTACAAGTTAACCACTACTGTCATTGTTTACCAAATCACTACAATGCACATCATATGCAGTTTACAGAAAAAAACTAAAAAATAAGCAGAGCCTGAGCTTATTAGCTATCATTTAGTTACATTTTCTAAAAAAAAAACAACCCCCCCCCCCTTGTTTACACCCCTGCTGGCTGATGCTGACCTATTTAAACTAGTTCCTTGCTCTCATGAGGAAGCAGATACACATCTCTTCCTCAATGCATATGATCCTGTAAGGAAAGGATGCAGAAAGTTGTCTATGAGGACTGTAGACACTAGTTGTGATGTTGGCAATTTCCACATTTAGTGAGATCAATTCAGATGAACTGTGATTGGTCTTTTGGTATTGGGTCTAACTTTTGGTAGCTATATAGCTAGCTACCTATCCATGAAGTTGTTGCTAACATAGATCCCCCAGAATTTGTGCCACTCTCCCATGTTCTATGTGCATTTACTAGATGTGACACTGTCTCTGCATTCTGTGGTAATGAGCTAATTCACCATGGATGTAAGAAAAGATCATGTACTAGGCAATGCAAGTGTGTGAAGGCTGCTCTTAAATGCTATGTTCCTGTCAGGGAGAATACCTTCATGTGCTAGCCAGAATAATTAAATATACTATATAGCTATAATGTATATTGCCCATTCATATAGCTATAGGATAATTTATTAGCGTATAAACTTTGGAATGGAATGTGTTACTACAGACATAATTTCAGTCTCATTTTGCCCCTTGAAGTGTCAGCTTTCCTCTGGTACCAAACACTTCATGTAACTATAGGTATAGAGGTCACAAAAGGTCAAATCCAAGATGGCTCGCTATCTGAAATTGACCCTTATGATGTATGTACCAAGTTTTGTGCACAAAACAAGCCATTTTTGGTGCTAAGGAATTCTACTATACAAATCCACTTACTGGCCCATGAAGGAACCTGCCAGCACTGGCCTGCACAGCACAGAACATTAGTAACTAACCATGTGGGCACTGCTGCCTGCACTGGCCTATACAGCACAGAACATTAGTAGCTAACCATGTGGGCACTGAATGCACCTGCCTGCACTCCTTCACTGCCATTGGTTAGGGTTTTAGGTTCTGAACCACCTTAAGATATCGTTTTAGAGGTAGTAGCTACTATAATTTTTATGCTCACCCATTGATTATGTATCAATTTGTTCTTAGCAAGTGCATGCAGTGCCCACATGGTTACTTTATTTCTAATGTTCTATGCTGCCATGCCATAGCAGAATCTGCAATGCTATGTGCCAAAATTCATGCCTTTATCACAATTCCCCCAATTATTTCTGCTGTACTATTATGATAGGATAACAAATGCCAATAGGAATGCCAATCTGATTGGCATTTGCTATAAAAATAGACCTTTATAGCTAGCTATATCTCGTCTATTAAGAATGACTTAAAGAATTATTGACAAAATGACCAAGATGAGCTTAAAAATACATTTTTGATTTAAAAATTAATTTAGACATCAAAAGTATATCTATAAAATTAGTGGAATTGGCCAAAAATGCGTAGCTCATCTATCAATATATGAACTATATTAATTTTATTGATTAGGATTTTTGTATAAAAAATGTCAGACATAGCTAGCAGGTCTTAAATTTAGCTCTTTTTTATCATCAAAGTATTATAGCTAGCTATATATTCTGAACAAGATGTTAGTTTTAAATTAAACTTTTAAGGACAAGATTCTAATGCTCATAGTTACTTTCATAGACAAGATTGTAAAGGTATAATTTTGAATAGCTCCACCCACCACCAACTATTCATTATTGTACGCAGTAGAAAGTTCGAAGTTCATCGTGGCAACTGTTGATTTCGTAGCTAGTATTGAGAAGCTGTATTCCAGAAAGAATCTACTACCAGAAACACCAAAAATGGAAACAGGAAAGTTATATTCTGATATGCCAATGGAAAGACAGCGTGCTAGAAGGTAAATTTATTACGGAAGCTGTAGTTTAGCAGGTTTGGTGTGCTTTAATTGGAGTGAGTAGCACCTGATATAGTGTGAAGGAATATTTCTAGAGGTTAATTTTGTGAACATCACTCCAACCATTACTCAGTCTTTGGATTTCATTTAGATTTTTGCTAATTGATATCTGGGAGGGAGACTACTAAGTTAGTACATATAATATCAAGTCATAGAATGTTACCTAGTAGACTAAAAGGTGACCCTTCTGAGATAGAGTTATGAGTGGGTCTTCTTGTAGGTCATTCATGTGTACTTAAGAGTGTGGAATTCTTGACTCATGTTTACAGGCCCAGACTTGGCACTTTCATTACACTGACTATAGTGCATGGGGAGTATTACTCCCAATTAAACTGTCACTAGATTTAATATTAAAAGTAAAGAGTTATGGTAGCATTTGGGAAGGCTACTACCTGTGATTAATTTGGAATGTTTTTGTGAGGTATAAACCTAAAATATATCTTTAGACTATATCTTAATTAACTTGATCCTACTGAACAAAGATTTGTTTAAATCCACATTTTAATTATGATGGTCATGTCCCTAGTCTCATTTATATCCTCCAGTCAGTATATTAGTGTATTACATCAACACATACCTATCACAGCTTCACACAAATTAGGCTTATGTAGGAATTTTGGCTTTGGGATAAGTTAGAGAAGGCGTGGGGATTAAACTAGACACTCAGTTGTACTTTAACCTTGAAGGTGCTGCCTCTTATTTGGCACCTTGTGTTCCTACACGAGAACCACATGCTGGAACTAGCAGCTGTCATCTTACCCAGGGGAATAGTCATGTAGTGCCTATGACCAACTGAGTCCTATACAATAACGGTGTATTGTGACTCCACTTGCCTTACCACTATATAATATAGTCATTATTACCAAGAAATATTTACACATACTGTATTTGCTATAATTTAAGTACTTACATGAGGGGATAACTGAAGTGTCCCTATTAATTAATGAGGTATTTACTCATCGGACTGTTTCATTTCTATGATAGAAGTAACAGTGGTGACAGGTATCGATGTCGCTCGAGATCTCGCTCACGGTCACAGAGCTGGGAGAGGGAGTGGGACCGCGGCAAAGACAGGGAATGGGATAGTGATAGGGATAGGGAACGTGATAGGGACAGAGGTCGTGATAGATATCGAGACAAAGATCGTGAAAGAAGTCGTTTTTCTCGTTATGACCGTAGTAGGAGCAGGAGTAGAGACAGATCCAGGGATAAAGACAGAGACAGAGATAGATACAGAAATGTAAGGAGCCATTTAGGGTATTTGTGGGTTGTAAACTGAAAATGGACTCAGTACAGCCCACCTTCATGCATTGTGAGTATTAAGTAGGGAAGAGAGTATAATATTCATTAATGGCTTCATATAATAGATAATAATATGTTCATAGTTACCACCATCTACGACTACATAAAGAACTATGGGGGAGAGGGTGTGTCTCCCTTACATATTTAGAGCTGGTATTATGTTTATGAGACTAGAGGATGTGTTCCGCCTGTGTGGGGGGCATCAACAGAGCAGATCAGATGGTGGTAATTGAAATGTGTTGTAATAAAAAATATTGGACATCTCTGAAATTCTAAGCAGTGCACCAGACTATACACCCAGATTAGTACACTGTTTGCACTGAAATTCTATGCAGTATACCAGACCGTATATGTAGAAGGAGTGATTGGAAACTTATCACATGTGCTGACTACTATACATTCCTCCTGGGGTATCTTCTGTAGGGACTTGCCTATCAATGTTAAAATAGAAGATTACATACCTAAGGCACTCATTGCAATGGCAAACTGATCAAGATGCCAATTGACATATCTTTCCTACTTGTTAAGTCTGGTTGCAAGGAGAGCCAGGACCTAGGATTATTGTGATCCTCTAACAAAGGACAAATGGGTATTTCTAGCATCCACTCTGCCAGTAACTACAGTACGGTTGCGTGTACATTTCATTCTCCTCTATTATATCAGACCCACATTAAGCCAGTATTATGTAGGTATATTCATGCTGCTCAGTTGTGTTTGATTCAAGAAGTATACATATGTAGGTCACGTGTACACCACCACTCATAGTAAACAGTTCTCAATATGCATCATGTGATAGTCATGTGATCTATGATGCAAGTACATTAGTGACTCGACTATACAGTATTACTTACGGTTATGAACAGTAGCATATATAATTTATCATCTCAAGAAGTTTTAGAAGCCCTTTTATCTCAACCTTAGAGTATAGCTATGCTGAGTAGAACACTCTGATTGGTCAAAAAGGCCATTAATATAATTTAAGCAATTATTATCAAAAAAATTATTGAATTTATTTGATGTGTGTTGTTGAAATGTACTACTTTATATTCATTATTTAGCACTACTAGCAGCTGAACATATTTTTTAGTTGCACTGTTGAATTTATCTAGGATGATAGAGAAAGAAGTGCAGAAAGAGATTACAGAAATAGAAGGAAGCCAGAAGAAAAGAGGTATACAGTAATACTTGTATATAATATGGTTAGGATTAAGAGTGGGGCACCTAATTCTAGAAACTGGGTTTAAATTAATAATATTAATCTGTTATTACTATAAATGTTTTATTTATTTATTTATTTATTTATTTATTTATTTATTTATTTATTTATTTATTTATTTATTTATTTATTTATTTATTTATTTATTTATTTATTTACAGTGATAACAGACAGGATGTTTCATCAATAATCATGCTCAGAAATGTGAAACCTACTGTGAAGAAGGAAGATGTGAGTTATGAAGGTGTATAGAGACACCCTGGGACTCCCAGTCTGAATACTATGATTGGTTTGCATGATGTCCAAGTTAGATCAGAGGCCTTCAATTGCAAAGTACAATACAGAAGGGAATATTATTTTAGGTGCATTGATATAGTTTGTTCCCCAAGTTTCAACCTCTCCTTCAAAAACCAACAGAAAAAAAAAAAAAAAAAAAAACCAGTGGGAAGTCCTGATGAACAATCTTCATAGTGAAACCCTTTAATCCATGGTGTATGGGGTTCCTCTACCTCATATTTGTTAATGATGGTAATCACACAGTAATAGAATTATGAATATTTTTTTATTAGATTTCCAGAGCAATTGGTAGCTCAATGTCATTCGTTAGAGACATTAGGTTGGTACCAAAGAAAGATGGTAAGTGTTGTTACAATCTAAAATACTACTGGGTATAGATGAGTGGGTGTGTTTGGTAACGAGAAATGTAAAGCATTAATCTGACTCCTAGTTTAATGGGCCAATAGTAGCTAAAGATTATGCAATGTGATATTACTAATAGTAGTGGTTGTTTTGTTGTTTTTTTTTGTTGTTTTTTGTTTTTTTTTGTTTTGTTTGTTTGTTTGTTTGGGGGGGGTTGTTGTTGTTGTTGTTTTGTGTGTGTGTGTTTTTGTTTTGTGTTTGTTTGTTTTCATTTTCTTTTACACATTTTGAGTAGTGTACAGTAAAAGGGCATGGCATAAAAATTTTTAGCATTCACACATTGCAACCAGCTAGATCCAGGGGTGTATAGTATCAGCTCTGTTGGTCAATAGTTCTGGTAATAAGCACATGTAGTCGTAGTGGGTAATGTCACTACAATAGTCCCCTGTGTAGTGAACTAGCAAGTTCTATATATTATATACTTACATAGGTACAAATGGAATTGCATTCCTTGAATTTTATCATGTTCCTGCTGCTGCTAGTTGGATAGGACAGAACAAGGTGAGGAAACCATGCCATTAATCTATAACAGCAAACTCTGATAATGTACTACATATAATGATAGTTTTTGTAGCAGTCCACATTGAAACAGTTATTACACAAAGATTCAAAATGAAGTAGATTACCTCCAGTTAATTTACAATTACAAAGAAATGGAAAATCAATTATTTTTACTATTCTACTTTAGGATACGTTCTGTCTGCTTGGAGAACATGTGAACATGGAGTATTGTCGGCAACGTAGAGGATGGGAGCAGAAAGATGGTCGAAAAGACAGTGAGGGTGACTGGACATGTTTTAAGGTTGGAATGTTGCCTAACTGAAATCTTGCACATACACTTCTGAGTACCTGGCAGTCATTAATCAGCTTCATATTATACACAAAATGGGTTTCATATATAGATGAATCCCCATCCCAAGAATTTGAGAAAAATTAGAGAAATCAGTCAGTGATAATACATGGGCAAGGAAACTCCCATAATGTGAAAATCCTCAATGAAACCCTATAAAGTGTGCATTTTAGCCCTTTCAAGGCTTACTAATTAATTTCGACTGGTTGTAGAAAGTAAAATACCATCAGAAAGCTCTTTAAATGAGCAACATTTTGAAAAAAGAAATCAACTTTCTAGGACAAAGTAGAGGATAATTATGAGCAGATATATAAATAAGGAAAAAAACGGGAATATGGTTTACAACCGCCTTAAAAATAACTTTCTACACTAACTCTGTAATTCAAAAACTTCTTGTTACTTTCAACTAAATAATACAATGACATTCTCTTTGATCAAATAAAAAGGTCCTTGTCAATTTGCTCTTTAAAGCCATGTTGTGTGTAGTCTTAGAATTGATATAATTATTCCTTGGTACTGGTGCAGTGTGGAACTCTCAACTTTTCTCGAAGAAGAATCTGCATGACGTGTGACTGTCCCAGAACAGGTGAGAAGTAGCAGTCAATACTTTATACAACAATTTATCAAGAGCATGTTACAGAGTCTGACTCCCTCCATGAAGATGTGCGAGAGGGTAGGATCCCTAAGGTTGAGGACAGGAGGGTGGAAGGAGAGAAGGACGAGGGAGTTACTTCACCTACCAATGGTAATTTAGGGGGTATGGCCTAGAAAGCTATTTGACTCACCAAAGAAGTGAAAATAATATTGGTACATTGGACACTGTTTAATTAAGAGCAGCCCGGTAATGTTATATTCCCGTTGAGAAGGAAACCTCCATCCCTAAAAAAAATCCTATACAAAGTGAATCTTGCCATACACTCTCATCACCACAATACTGTACATTATTCTAGTGTCATGTGTGTACACACATAACATGATATTAAACAGAATATTTCATTAGATATGTACCTTTTCTAGGATAATGCTTAAACTAGATACTAGCTAGCTGGTGTTAATAACCATGCAGCCATGAACATCATGAACATACTTACCCTAGTATATAATAGAAGTCTCCTATTTAACTCCCTACTCACTAGTGGAGTGATTCCACTTGACCCCAAATAATAATGTCTCAGAGAACCAAGGTTGTGATTTTTGGCATGTAATTATGAAGGAAATAGTACCTGCCATGACAATCCAGTTATGGCATGTAGTTTTTTGTTGTTGTTGTTGTTGTTGTTGTTGTTTGTTTTTGTTTTTGTTTTTCCATGATAGTTTTAGCTACAGTAAGTTACCAGTGAATTGTCCCCCCCCCTCCCCAGATTTCTGTGGAGTCGAATTTATTTCTCTTTTTCTCCCAATTCAATGTTTATTGCTATCTTTTTTTTTTTTTTTTTTTTATACAGTTTTGATTTTCAGGGGTTTAGATGCTCTGACAAATGAGGATTCGGTAGGTTTATACTAGTAATATCTATGAGGAATAGTAATACATAGTAATAAGCATAGCTTGTACATTTATTTTGGTTACAGAGGAAAGTATTGAGCTTTACTGTGTATATAAGCTATATATGACTAGTTGGAACTTGTGTTAAGAGCTGGGCCAGCAATAATAAATACTTGTTTCTGGGGTCAAAGAATGGGAGAAGGGAGGTTAGTTCCCCTTTTTGGGAAGAGAAAGGAGGTTAGTTTAATTTTCACTTCGCAACAAAGAGAAAAGAAGTACTACATGAAGTTTATAGGAGGATGGATGTCATTCTCAGGAATGATATTTGCACAAATACTTGACTACTTGCACAACATAACCATGAAATGGTCACCAATGTTATATCACTATTATTCCCTCTCCTATCTCTGTGTAGGGGAGGAGTTGGGGTTGGGAGGGGGGGGGCAGGTATAACTAGGTCATTTAAAATAAATACATTGAATATGAGAACTAAAAGCTGAGTTCAAGCTAGGAGCTTAATCAGTTAACAATTTCACCTTCACTGTCAACATCTCGAACCTCTGTTATCTGACCAATCACACAGAACATGTACACGATATTCTTTTGCAGGTTCGTACAGCAATACAAGGAATTACTGACATACCAGTGCAAGATATTCGTCTCATTAAAGACAAAGCTACTAACACATCCAGAGGATTCTGCTTTGTTGAACTAAGCACTGTTGAGGTGCGTATATAGAAACTAACCATCTCTGTATATCTACCTGCCTAATGTTTGACTATAGGAATCTACTAGTTTATTGGAGACTGTACAGAAACTATATCCAGCTCTGTTTATTGATGGACGTCGAGGTATGTAGCATGTGACTTATCACACTTTAGATAATAACCAGGGTTTTGTTAGCTTGTGGGGAGATCTATTGGAACAAATCTGTTGAAACCTGAGGGGGGACTTAATTTTTTGAGAGGTGAGTGAGTATGAATTCCAGGTCCCCCCTGTATGAATCCCTGATAACTGACCTTTTTATCACAAGGTTACAAGTGGAATTTTTTTTTTTTTTTTTTTTATCCAAGAAAAACCAAAGTCCTGCACAAAAATGCGATATTATTTTATGTAGTGTTATTATTGTTAGTAAATAAACCTTCAATTCCCTTAGGTATCATTCAACATTATTGTTTTCCATCTCAGTTGGGCTCTAAATATCTTTATTGCATTAGTGATGAATAAAATGTTTATTTTTAGTGATGGTTGGTTATGCACGTCAGTCTGCCACACCCAAGACTACTTCCTGTGTTGTTGCATCTGCTGCCATAGCTCAAGCACAGTGGTCAATGGTATATATTCAAACTTGACAGTACCTCTATAACTGTCTTATCCTTTTCTTTGCAGAGCTCTACTGCTAAACCTTTACAGCAAAAAGAACAACAGCAAAAGGTAAATTTTAACAAACATTTAAGTATGTTTTGGGTAGAAGAGAATGTTCCCTTTTGAAATATAAACATCTCTATAGTGTAGTCTTTGAGCATGTGCATGAGATTATGTTTAATTATTATCGGTGCTGTATTCTCTCTGGGCTGTCAACTTCCCTATCATGGAATGGAACTTGGTAACGTCAGATCACACTGGATCCAACATATCACAGTAGTTCATGATCTCAGCCAATAACTCAGTTCGAATCTGAGTTCAATTTAATTTATTCAGAGTTGATTTATAATAATAACTCCTTTTGTTCTATATTTCTTACTGCCAACCAGAACTCAATGCAACAAGCTAAACAGCAAGGTTGGTCCTCTCTCTCAGTCTGTCCTGGATTGTCCTGTTCAACTTAATCTGTCATTTGATGATTATTCTACGAAAATA
This sequence comes from Diacarnus erythraeanus, assembly GCA_964016965.1. Taxonomy (NCBI): domain Eukaryota; kingdom Metazoa; phylum Porifera; class Demospongiae; order Poecilosclerida; family Podospongiidae; genus Diacarnus; species Diacarnus erythraeanus. Next base: position 4,120,813 of record OZ024671.1, on the reverse strand, counting down.
CAGAAAATACACGTATTTGTATCATAGTACTGTCATTATTGTAGATAATGCACTCCATTCCCACCCCCACTATGTACAGTTATTGGATAAAAACTGCATGCAATATAATACATAGTTAGTGTCATGTTTCTAGTTCCATCATTATCCAACAAACCTTCAAGTCTTCTCCATGCAGCTTGTGAATTGGTCCTCTATCGAGTGATTCCAAATGCTTTGTATTAATGTTCTTTCTCTTTTCATGCATACGTGCACACACACATACACTTGGATATCAATCTACTATGAAATATCAGCTAGCAGCAGTGATCAAGCAGCTAGCCAAGGTACAGTAAAATAGATAATGTGCCTTAAAGTAGTGGAGTAGCTAGCCAAGGTACAGTAAAATACCTTAATGTGGTGGCCATGGTCACTATGTCTGTGCAGTAAGGTGGCTGCAACAGGTATATGTAACATTGTGTCTGGGTGTCTATTGGAACTTAATCTGTGGTTAACATTATTTTTTATAGTGTCAGTATACCTTAATGGAATTATATTACATTGATTTCAGCTGGACAATATCCTTCTACTTATATGTATGACGAGACTTCTGGTTTCTACTATGATTCAGCTACAGGTCTTTATTATGATCCCAACACTCAGGTATTGTATTATTGTTGCACACATTTCATTGGGATTAGGGCTCTTTATGAGCACCTGTAAGTCAAAGCCTTTGTGAGAGAATGTGTAACATAGCACCCAAAGGCAAATAGTAACTGCTCCTCATTAAAGTGTTACCATAATATTCTACTCCCTCATTAAACAAATCACTATCTATCTACTAGAAACAGCCACATGCACCTAGGAAGCACTGTGATAAAATTACACACTAAAAGTAGATAAATATATATGCTGCAAGTGATCTTAGAATTATGTTTCTGTCAAACTCTTGACTGTTTTGCTTGACATGCTCTGTAGTCCTAAAGGATTGTTATACATTGTCACACTCATACATTTATCAGATAGAGAACTGATCTGTAGTAATGGGAAGTTTATGATTAGGGCTTGTTGTGCTATACACATTAAGAATGATGGGTTATAGTTGAAATCTAATTCCTGTAGTATCATTACAACAGTTCGACAGGCCTCTATTGTTATTACGATGCCACACAACAGACCTATGTGTCTGTTGACCACGATGGGTAAGTCCATTCTCATATTATACACATACCTATGGAACTCAACAATTATCAATATTTCCAGTAATCCCGTGAGTACCACACAACCAAGTTCAGCCACTACCAATACAACTGTGGCCGCTACAGCAGCAACCAAAAGTAAAGCAGTAATAATAATTATTAATAAGTATTATGGTTTTCTCTCATGACAGAACACCTTGTACATGTATAGTTTCATAGATCTAAGCATAATATTATTATGATTCTCACTGATCTCTGTAGTAGTTGTATTATGACCACTTCCGAGTTCTATATTATTACTATTATGTGAGGTCATTATACAATAAAAATTAATAATTATTTTTAGGACTTAATTTTCACCCATAGTGAATATATAAAATGAATTGACAATTAACCTGATCTACAGTATTAGACATCTTCTGAATGAAATGTTTTTTTTTTTATATTTTAGTTTTGTTGCTTGCTGGCAGAAAATGATGTGTCTGTGCATGTTCAGTTATATAAATCTTGATTTTTCATACAGTATCTTTTCTTATTAGACTCCAAAGCAAAAAAGGCTGACACTACTGCAGTTACTAAATCCCTCAGTGCAAAGAAGGTAATATTTTACCACTGTATGTACTATAGCACAAGTCAAGTCTCCTTTTTAAAAAGGAACACTTCATCCTTCTGAATTCTTTGCATGTATTCTATTGTTTTGACTCAATATTTCAAAATCTACGAACTTAATGATTATACTGAAAATAATGGATACCCACCCACCCTGTATTTTGAGAGCATGTCAAGGGGATACTTGTACAGGTTGTATTCATGAGATAGTCTTTAGTTGTTTTCTTACATGGTCAAACAACACCCACACTCCTACTTGCTTTTTCACATAGTTTTCTGTTAAAATTAGAAAAAAAAAGCTAACATGTCATCTACAACATTATGGATTTATATTCCAAATAGATGGTATGCATTTCTCCCCTGGATAAATCTTGTTGATAAGGTTCTATAACAGATAGAAACTTGCATGTACTATAATATATTATTTAGATTGCTAAGGATATGGAACGATGGGCTAAGAATGTAAATGCTGCCAAGTCAGCACAACAGCAGCAGATACAGGCAGTAATTCAAAAGGAAATGAGTGAAGCTCAACAAGAAGTCACTACCTTCTCATCATCAAATTCATTCTCTGAAATAAGGAGAACTGGTGTTCCATTATCATCAGCTTTATCAACAGTATGAATTACTTCTCCTATTCATGATCATCAGTATGCACTAACTGTATTTAACCTTTTCCTTCAAGACTGATGATTTGACCTCTCTGAGCTCTCACATGGTGGAGGCTTTTGAGACTGCTCCTCCTTCCCACAGAATCCCCCCTGGAGCAGACATGAACCCTGCTCACACTGACTGGGACCAACTAGCATGTCTTCTCTGTAAGAGGAAGTTTTCCTCCAAGGAAGTACTTGTCAAGCATCAACAATTCTCTGATTTGCACAAGGTAATTTATGCACACATACCTAACACTAACTGTTCAACAGTTGATATCTAGTGGCATTATGGTAAACTTGGGTTAATGGGTGTTTGTGTTGTGTTACTGTAGTAGGTGCTGAGTTAATAGGTGTTTGTACAGTTATAATAGGTGCTGAGTTTATAATTATTTCTGGCAACTGTTAATGCAGTTTGCTGGTAGAGTTAAACATAAAATCCACATACTTTGAGATACATATAAGGCCAGACCAAATTAAATCTAATTCAACAGCATCAATCTCTCCATGATAGTACATATGTGGTAACTGTGTGGTGACTATGCAATGCTTCCTTTTTCCAGTCTAGATATTAAATTGCTCTTATTACCTTCATGGCTAGCCATAAACTGGCTTCCATAATGACTGCAAATAGTCACATGTCTATTGCATGTTTATCACATGAGTTAACATTTTTGTAGGAAATTTTTACTTGGGTGAGCCCCTGAACAACAGTAGGTGTGGCCCTAAAGAAGTTTTATTATTAGAAACATGAGTGCATGTGCACACAACCAGTCTTCTCCTATATTTATATTTTGTGTTTTATTGTCACTCTGCAGCAAAACCTTAAGAAGCACAATATTGCTGTAATGCCTACTGAAGTTGAAGAGGTATATTTTGATCTACACCATATATAGTGGCTATTCACTGTATTATTGCATAATCCCCACAGACTAAGTATCGAGATCGAGCAAAGGAACGCCGAGAAAAATTTGGCACACCAGCTGTCATTCCAGGATGGAAAAAAAGGCTTGAGAGGGAGCTTGTTAAAGAACAGCCTGTCCCGTATGTAACTTTGATTTTTTTACACAATGTAAAGCTATGGAGGAAAGAATTTTGGCATGGTTGTGAGAGAAGGATAGTGATGTGGATATAATGTGTTCATTGTTGCATAATGTATACCAGAAGTTTATAAACTGTGTATAATGTGCTGTGTATAATGTGCTATTTATAATGTGCTGTGTATAATGTGCTGTTTATAATGGTGCTGTGTATAATGTGCTGTGTATAATGGTGCTGTGTATAATGGTGCTGTTTATAATGTGCTGTGTATAATGTGCTGTGTATAATGTGCTGTGTATAATGGTGCTGTGTATAATGTGCTGTGTATAGTGTGCTGTGTATAATGTGCTGTTTATAATGTGCTGTGTATAATGGTGCTGTGTATAGTGTGCTGTGTATAATGGTGCTGTGTATAGTGTGCTGTGTATAATGTGCTATGTATAATGTGCTGTTTATAATGTGCTATGTATAATGTGCTGTTTATAATGTGCTGTGTATAATGTGCTGTGTATAATGTGCTGTGTATAATGGTGCTATGTATAGTGTGCTGTGTATAATGGTGCTGTGTATAGTGTGCTGTGTATAATGTGCTGTGTATAATGTGCTGTTTATAATGTGCTGTGTATAATGGTGCTGTGTATAATGGTGCTGTTTATAATGTGCTGTGTATAATGTGCTGTGTATAATGTGCTGTTTATAATGTGCTATGTATAATGTGCTGTTTATAATGTGCTGTGTATAATGTGCTGTGTATAATGTGCTGTGTATAATGGTGCTGTGTATAGTGTGCTGTGTATAATGGTGCTATGTATAGTGTGCTGTGTATAATGGTGCTGTGTATAGTGTGCTGTGTATAATGTGCTGTGTATAATGTGCTGTGTATAATGTGCTGTTTATAATGTGCTGTGTATAATGGTGCTGTGTATAATGGTGCTGTGTATAATGTGCTGTGTATAATGGTGCTGTGTATAATGTGCTGTGTATAGTGTGCTGTGTATAATGTGCTGTTTATAATGTGCTGTGTATAATGTGCTGTGTATAATGGTGCTGTGTATAGTGTGCTGTGTATAGTGTGCTGTGTATAATGGTGCTGTGTATAGTGTGCTGTGTATAATGTGCTGTGTATAATGTGCTGTTTATAATGTGCTGTTTATAATGTGCTGTGTATAATGTGCTGTGTATAATGGTGCTGTGTATAGTGTGCTGTGTATAATGGTGCTATGTATAGTGTGCTGTGTATAATGGTGCTGTGTATAGTGTGCTGTGTATAATGTGCTGTGTATAATGTGCTGTTTATAATGTGCTGTGTATAATGGTGCTGTGTATAGTGTGCTGTGTATAATGGTGCTGTGTATAATGGTGCTGTGTATAATGTGCTGTTTATAATGGTGCTGTGTATAATGTGCTGTGTATAATGTGCTGTGTATAATGTGCTGTGTATAATGTGCTGTGTATAGTGTGCTGTGTATAGTGTGCTGTGTATAATGTGCTGTTTATAATGGTGCTGTGTATAATGGTGCTGTGTATAGTGTGCTGTGTATAGTGTGCTGTGTATAGTGTGCTGTGTATAATGGTGCTGTGTATAATGTGCTGTGTATAATGTGCTGTGTATAATGGTGCTGTGTATAGTGTGCTGTGTATAATGGTGCTGTGTATAGTGTGCTGTGTATAATGTGCTGTGTATAATGGTGCTGTGTATAGTGTGCTGTGTATAATGGTGCTGTGTATAGTGTGCTGTGTATAGTGTGCTGTGTATAGTGTGCTGTGTATAATGTGCTGTTTATAATGTGCTGTGTATAATGTGCTGTTTATAATGTGCTATGTATAATGTGCAGTTTATAATGTGCTGTGTATAATGTGCTGTGTATAATGGTGCTGTGTATAATGTGCTGTGTATAGTGTGCTGTGTATAATGTGCTGTTTATAATGTGCTGTGTATAATGGTGCTGTGTATAGTGTGCTGTGTATAGTGTGCTGTGTATAATGGTGCTGTGTATAGTGTGCTGTGTATAATGTGCTGTTTATAATGTGCTGTGTATAATGTGCTGTGTATAATGGTGCTGTGTATAGTGTGCTGTGTATAATGGTGCTGTGTATAGTGTGCTGTGTATAATGTGCTGTGTATAGTGTGCTGTTTATAATGGTGCTGTTTATAATGTGCTGTGTATAATGTGCTGTGTATAATGTGCTGTGTATAATGTGCTGTGTATAATGGTGCTGTGTATAATGGTGCTGTGTATAATGTGCTGTGTATAATGTGCTGTGTATAATGTGCTGTTTATAATGTGCTGTGTATAATGGTGCTGTGTATAGTGTGCTGTGTATAATGGTGCTGTGTATAGTGTGCTGTGTATAATGGTGCTGTGTATAGTGTGCTGTGTATAATGTGCTGTGTATAATGGTGCTGTGTATAGTGTGCTGTGTATAATGGTGCTGTGTATAGTGTGCTGTGTATAATGTGCTGTGTATAATGGTGCTGTGTATAATGTGCTGTGTATAATGGTGCTGTGTATAATGGTGCTGTGTATAGTGTGCTGTGTATATTGTGCTGTGTATAATGTGCTGTGTAATATTGAGAAATATAAAACTCCAAGATTGACTCTTACTTTTAAAAATTTATACAACTCTATTTCTGTAGGTTTGAAGAGCCAACTAAGGAAGGCATTAGACAAGACAATGTTGGAAACAGAATGCTTCAGGTTAGTTTAAATTCTTAATGAAGTGCACACATCACAATAATTATTATTTGAAGGCCATGGGTTGGAGTGAAGGAGAAGGACTTGGAAGGGCAAAGCAAGGCATTGTTGAACCTATACAAGTAACTGACTCCATATTCTTAAGGTGTGATATAATACCTGCATGTATACTATTTCTAGGCTGAACGACGTACAGCTAGTGCTGGATTAGGATCTGCTGGCAGTAAATATGCTACTCTATACAGTTCTGGAGGTTCATACAGAGATACTCTGAAACAACTCACAAAGGCTAGATTTGACGAAGCTTTTAAATAGCATACTTTTAGTTATTATTGGATATTTAAAAGGAAATTATATAATTATTATCTTGGACTGAACTGCCTTTCATTATGTTTGAACACTTGCTCAAATTGAAATGCCAGCAGATTATAGGGAAATGATTCCTCACAACATGCTGATAATATAGCTCGGTTTGAGTATACTAGCACCATTTTGACCATAATATGTACTCCTTCACATAGAACATGCATAAGTAGATGGATTCCCACAGGTTGTTACAAAGGTCAGCAGGTCTTGTGCTCCAAGAATAGACTTGTCTTCAACTTAATAAAATGAGAGCCCAAATTTAAGGAAAGTTTAGACTGTAAGCTTTCACTATACCTACTTCTCAACACAAACTGGGCCTACCTATCATCCAGATTGCATCATTGCCTAGCCCTAGTTCTTAATGCATTGTTATACTAGGATTACTGGTGCTACTCAGACGATTCACTGCACCAAAAATGAAATTTCCTGCAATTGGCCAGATGTAGGAAATGTGTTTCCTACACTGCTTTGGTAGAGGATAGGGCAGAATTTAGGGCAATATGTAGAATTCCACCCTATCCTCCACTGAAAAAGATATATGTCTTCCCTGCATCTGGCTGATTGTAGGAAATGTCATTATTGGTGCAGTGATTGTACATTGACAATGATGTAATCTAGACTCTGTTGTGTGGAGAAAGAGCCCTGCCTACATTATAATGTACAGTAACTTGGAAACTTGCAGTACTTAAATTCTTAAAAATGTCGATTTAGTCTTCACTCACATTTTTTCACCAAAGCTTAATATGCTACTGCTTATATTATTATAACACTGATGTTAGGTATACTGTGCTGCTTTGAACATGCTGAATGTGATTATCTTCTATACTGCATTATAGCTTCATCCCACATTAGATAGAACCCTACCCTCTGGTTCAATTATAATATTATTGAGACAGTATTAATTATTATAGTACACAATTTAGCTAATGAATGGAGATGATGGAGTGGCATTGATTAGCCAGAACTTTTATAACAACATAATATTTGATGATGATAATATGCAGTGTTGAGTATTTAGTGTTAGCAATCATGTGGTTTCTCTAAAATAATGAAAAATAAAAAAAAATAAAGTCATAGTCATAGCTATAATAGCTAGAAAATCAGGCTGTTTGTAGATTTTTAACTAATCAAGCTCTTACTAAATCCGAATGGTTTCCATCTTCTCTTTAATCCATGTGGATTGTGTACTTTTGGTTCAGTATTTGGTACTGGAGCCTTCACAGTTGGAACATTAACTGATTTAACTACACTCATATGACCTTCAAGTGGTGGACCTGTAAACAAGGACAATAATAATAATATTATTATTACTATAAGATATTGTGGCATTTAGAAGTTCCGGGGGAAAAAGATACCAGAAAGTAAATTTTTTTCTTTTTTTTCCCTCCACTACTCCCTTTAGTGTAGGATTCACTTCACTCACCCTTAATAAGTATTATACAGTATGGGTGGATACTCATTGCAATTGGTTGGAGAACCACGGCCTCATGCATACACCCCATAACTACTACAGCTAAAGCTAATGGTAAATTAACTAATGAAGTCTTCGAGATCTACTCATAACTCATAATTGACTTTATAGAGAGCAAACTATCTTCCTTTAGCCTTGTAGAGAGAGGAATAACACTGTTGCTATAGTCATTACATCATCAATGAATGGGATTTCCCCTGAGTGTCATTATAAGTTTTTCCAGGTGCCCACAGCCTGAAGACTCCAAGTCATGGCATCATACTTCATATAGGATTAAGATTCACACCATACATAAAAGGTGTCATACTTCACACAGGTAAGGAAAAGACCCAAGACAGATCTGAAGGACCCCCCCCCCCCATGCACCTCTTTTGCTTCGAACCCCTTCTTCACCCCCTTAGCTAATGCTTATCATTTCTTCTCTATCACTCAGTGTTGTAAGTATTATAACTGTAAGTACTCTATATCAATCATTACTAATGCTTTCACACTGTGTACTGGAGAAAGAATGCACATATCCAACCTAGGAGTCCTGGCCTTTTGGCCAAAAGCTACAACCTGCCTTTTACAAATTCCTGGAACTCAACCCCTGATGGCTATATACATGAATCTAAAAATCAATTTCCACTAACTACAACCAGCAATAAATTATTAGCCAGCTCAACACAATGTACTCACCTAACTGTAGTTTACCTGCTGAAGGTGAAGGTGATAGTATTAAATACTAAGAAAGGAAATCAGAACAAAGAATAATTATTACAGGTCATCTAGTTATTCCGAGCACTGGTTCTGATTAGAGGAGTGGCCTCATTTCAGTGGGTGAAGTTCTATTAATGTTATTATAAATGAACCCTTCTCCTCTTCCTTCTCACTTAGTGCCTACAACTATAACCCACCTCCCCTGAAATGAGGACACCTCTGTATACAGTGGAACTCCTTATTCCAATACCCAGAAATGAAGACACCCCTGTGAAACCCTCTATTCCAACTCAGATACCTCCACATTAAGGACATTCAGATGTCAATTTGCATAAAATAACCTGGTCTACAGTTATTATTATAGAAGTGGCTGGATCTATTTATGCCAGTACTGCATCTAGCAGTGACCACAACCATGCATATGTATTGAAACCACCCCACACACACACACACACACTAACACACACATCAAAAGATCTTAGTTGTCCTAAAAAACTTGAACTATCATGCTCTACTATGACATTATTTTATCAAGTGCAAGGGATCCTGTCACTCAGGTATCAGACAACTGCTGATGGACAGACATAAATACCAATGATGCTGCTAACTATGAATAGAAAAAACTATCTCATTCTACTATTAATTTTCTTTTAATATGGCTTACATTATTCAAACAATTATCTTGCTGATCCACAGGATATGATTCCACTTTATAAATATTATTTTCCTAATAATAAATATAATAATAACATATTATAATTTTATTTCCAAGAGTTCCTATGAGGAATATATATATATAAGAAAGTCTATACAATACCTTTGTTAGCAATGGGACGAAATTAGGTAAAATAAAGGACACAAGTATATATGTGTGAAACTCTCTGGAGTGTTTGAAACAATCCTTAGCTCCACTCTGGTACATCTCCTTCTCACTGTCATACAAAAATTTAACTATCTACAAGAAAATATTCTGATAATATGCTTTTGTAAGCATGCAAAAATAATCAGTCAAGACTTAGTTTGTGACGTAAAAGAAGCATCCATTCACACATAATTAACAATTATGTATATACCTGGATAATTTCTGTACTAGTATCCATCTGAATCTTTTGTTGATCCAATGATTTTGGATCACACTATAAAAATAATAATAGTATATTACACACTACCAGCATTTCTATTTTAGACAAAGGATGGGACTGACTCATACACAAGTGTGATATAACTTATGATAATGTAATCAGAGTGGTAGGGGTCACTTGTGCAATATTTTTCAACTCCCATTCCTTAGGACCCGTACTTGTTTTTAAGGCCTACTGTGTAGATACCATGCATCACTAACTCTACATATAACTAAAAGTATTCCAAGGCTAACTCAAAAACAACTGATCACTACTGGATTATTCTTTAATTAAACAGAGCATGTCAAAAGTCAATTAACTGTTAAGGCATCTGAAGCCACAAAACAATGAACATTTAATAACTGAGAGACTTGACAATGCCATCATTAAGTAATAACTCAGCCACCATGATTCAATGATTCATTCTTGACACATGATAAGTGAGTGGTATGTATTATAATCTGAGTACTAGCTAGAGCCTAAATCATACGATAGACTTAATTTTTACCTCCTTGGGCAGTCGAAAAAGCCACAGTTCCTTATCTTTCCAAGGTCCCCCCTCCTCACACTCAGTAGGTGTCAATTTGATCTCACATCTCTCAGCATCTTCTAATATTCTTAAACCTGCATTAGTCTTCCTCTTTTTCTTTGCTGGCGAACTGGCCATCACTTTACCCTCTCTTCTACACGCTTTAGAGGCGGGGCTAGCACGTGTGCCTCCGGTATCATGAACTTATGAAAGAGCGCAAGATTAAATTAATACTGCACCAGTGTTTTCATTAATCCTAGGGTCAATTAATTTTCGTTGTTTGTTTATTGTTGTTGTTTTTGTCTTTGCTTTTTCTTTCCAGTTACATTATACTATAGAGGTCATACCAAATTCTGTTAAATGAGGATTCCTATAGACTTCACTATTAATACTTGCTCAGCCTATGTATGATATAACATAGATGTATTGCCTCTCTACACTGAAGTACACAACAAACAAAATGATTAGCCGTCAAGTGTCTTTAGTGCTAACTGTATTAGCAGTTGAAGTACTAGGTTCAATGACTCTGTCCTTTGTTTTAGTGTCACAATTCAAGTCATAATAATTCTTCAACCCTTTATCCTCCATTCCTTCGATTATGACAGAAGTAACATCAAGTTTCTGTTTCCTGAAACAAAGTAGTGAGCAAATTATATAATTCAGAACTCTATATATTGCTGTACAGGAACAGGTCCAGGGGGATCATAGCCCTAGCCCTAACCCCCCCCCCCCCCCCCCCCCCCCACTTATCCTCCTTTATTATACTAGTTAGTATAAAGTACTTGCTGACATTAACTACAGAACAATACTTAGATATAAACATTATAGGTGCTGTTGTTGTTGTTCCTTATTGTTGTTGCTATTGTTGTTTACACCTCCATCACATCAAATAGCAGCCCTTCCCCCTCTATGTGTATGATCATTTCTGTTTTACCATAATCTTTCCCTTTCTTTTCGTGTCTCATAGAGTCTCTGTCTCATTTTGGTCCTCTCTTCTCTCCCAACAAAGAGCATGTCCAGACCTTGAAATGTAACTCCAACTGGAAAACTAAATCATAGTACATAGAATACCAAATTATCAAGATATCTGTAGGGTAAGGGAATATCTGTAGGGTAAGGGGATATCTTTGCATAAGTTTCTATCTGCAAATAATCATTTTTTAACCTGTAAAAAAGCCTTGGTACATGTATTGTCAGGGGTGGGTGGATAAAGTGCAACTTCACCTAATCAATAATCCTAATACTGTTCCCCCTATTGCTGGCATCAGACCCATCCGAAGCCTGTATATACCTCCGGTAACACCTTTTAAAAAACATGTTGCATGCACAGAGGCTTATATCAAAAGAATTCTAGCTCACCACCAGCTGCTATATAGTTCAGACCATCTTCTTTGTCTCGATAAGTTGTCAGAAGAACTGTAGCACCACTAAAGAGAAGAAAATAACTTTATTGGTAGAGCAGAAAACCACAGGTATGCAGTACACATGCAATACATAGAACTGGGTTTTTTCATAAAACTGTTTGCTTGTTTGTTTGTTTGTTTTTAATGCCATCTGCCGTGTGAATAGTGAGATCACTGAGATGGTTTCGTCACACCAAAAATATACAAAATCATAGCATTAACCCTTGCTGTTTTGTTTTACAAGAAATAAAGGAAATCTGGAAATTTTTGAATTTAAATTTAACTTTGGAAACAGTACTATTAATTAATAGGTAATTTAATGATTCTGGCTTCTGAAAATATTTTACTTTTGAAAATTTCCAGATTTAAGGTAATACTGAATAAAAATAATTATAAAATACCTGAAAATTCCTGCAAAGAGACCCATCTTCCATCCCCACCTACATCCATGTCTGACAAACCCTAGCATTGCAGCACTATGCAATTCTCTCTATTATTATAGAAAGTATAATAATAATAATAATAATAATAATATTATAATAACAACACATGCAGTTTTATGTACCTGTGCTTGCATGGTGGAGGTAAACTTGGAATGGTGATTGATTGCTATGTACTTGTCACCAGCATGTCTGGAGCCAATCATTCCCCCAAACAGAAAACCTACCACACTAGCTGTTAACACAATAGTGGGAAAGTCCTTTAAATCCTCTGGTAAAGGGTCTCCATACCTGTAGAGTTATAGCAACACATAAGAAATAAACATGACACACTCTGTGCACAGTATGTATGCTCAAGGCATATTAATTTTATGCTACACTGTTGTGTTAATGCCGTCAGCGTATGATTCAGGGCTGTATGGTCTTGGGATGGAGCATATGACTCAATGTTGTGTTAATGCCAGTCTATGTATGACTCATGACTAATGACTCAGGGCTGTATGTATGACTCAGGGCTATATGACTCAGGGATGTATGACTCAGGACTGTATGACTCAGGACTGTATGATTCAGAGCTGTATGACTCAGGGCTGTATGATTCAGAGGCGTATGGCTGTATGACTCAGGGCTGTATGTATGACTCAGGGATGTATGACTCAGAGCTGTATGACTCAGGGCTGTATGGCTCATTTCTCTTGAGATGAAACATATGGACGTACAATAATGGGCATAAAGAGAGAATAGATATCTTTTCACTATGTCTAGCATGTTAACATGGTATTAGATGTGTTTACCGAGAGAAAACTCTATTACAACCACATTAATTTTTTATCACAGAAATATCTCATTTCATTAACAATGAGGAGTATGTGAGAAAGAATAGAAGTCATCGTAAATATAATATGTTATCTGAACTCATTTTATTTCATTTTAATTCTGGTAAAGTATAGTCACAGTCACATACAACATTGTCTTTATAATGTGTGCTGGTGTGTAGGGGTATCTGATCTATTCCAAGAATGGGCTCAAACACATGTACCATAACTTGAAAGGTGTGGCTGCTACTAGTGAATATCACTCATACATACCTTACTTTAACCAGTGATTTCACTCTATCATACATACCTCACTTTAACCAGTGATTTCACTCTATCATACATACCTCACTTTAACCAGTGATTTCACTCTATCATACATACCTCACTTTAACCAGTGATTTCACTCTATCATACATACCTCACTTTAACCAGTGATTTCACTCTATCGTACATACCTCACTTTAACCAGTGATTTCACTCATATCGTACATACCTCACTTTAACCAGTGATTTCACTCTATCATACATACCTCACTTTAACCAGTGATTTCACTCTATCATACATACCTCACTTTAACCAGTGATTTCACTCTATCGTACATACCTCACTTTAACCAGTGATTTCACTCTATCGTACATACCTCACTTTAACCAGTGATTTCACTCTATCATACATACCTCACTTTAACCAGTGATTTCACTCTATCGTACATACCTCACTTTAACCAGTGATTTCACTCTATCGTACATACCTCACTTTAACCAGTGATTTCACTCTATCATACATACCTCACTTTAACCAGTGGTTTCACTCTATCATACATACCTCACTTTAACCAGTGATTTCACTCTATCGTACATACCTCACTTTAACCAGTGATTTCACTCTATCATACATACCTCACTTTAACCAGTGATTTCACTCTATCATACATACCTCACTTTAACCAGTGATTTCAGTCTATCCCATCCTGTTTCAGAGTCACGACTATCACTCGTTACATCTATAGATCTATACACATAATTACTGTAGCTATAATATTATAGGATTACTATTATATTCATATTATATTACTAGTAGTTATAATATGACCCTAATTCACTTCACTTTTCCATGAGGTCATAATCCTACAGTTAAACTTTTTCATGGTTAATTGAAAGAATGAAAGTAACAAGATATAAAGAGCAAGGGAGAGAACTATAGCAAAGAGCAAGAGAGAGAACTATAGCAAAGAGCAAAATATACTTACTGCGACTGAATCTGTCCTTTATTCTCTTCTTCGTTCTTCATCTCCTCTAATTTGACCTTTGAACTATGTGTGCAAACTTACTAACTCAAGAGTTCTCAGAGGCTAGCTCTAGCTTATAGCGGCCTGGAATATAGCTAGAGAGAATAGGTGAAGGTGATGCTAGTTCGTCGACGGTGTAGTAGGTAGGGAGGGACTTACGAATCATGGATGGTCTACTGCCTGGAGATATAAGATGCCTGTTTTTTAGCCAGTTTCACCCAATAACTGGTCCAATGATATCCTGTCAGGTACTTAGCTATCTGTGTATATACTTAGATACAGTTGCTATAGCAATTACAGCAACTATATCTATACCCACTTGTTGTGAAACCAAAGAAGTTAGTATCTCTGAATCTATAATCACTGGTAACTTTATCTAAATGTCCTATATTTTGTCTCTAGCAGGTGAATGAGTCTTGAATACAATTAATATTAATAATTGTGAGATCATTTATTGGTTTGAGGTAAAGGGTGGTGATGTAAATTTTGAATATTGAGCTAAGAGTAATAAGATCGTGTTTAATAATGCTTCAATAAGACCAATAAAACCTCCACATAGTATATTATTATACTGTAATATACTAGTATACTATAATATACATTAGTAAATCAGTGGACCATTATATCATTAGGTGCCAGAATCCTTTCCATTGAGAGAAGTATTTGATGAGGTACATGACTTGATCATTACAAAACCTCAACTCTATGATCGACTGATATCAATGTAAGTTACTGTTCATGAGTTTTCAATATTGTCTATGGATTAGTTATCAGTATTAAAGATGTGTGCTTTTAAAATGGGGAAAATTTTCATATTATTGTTAGATTCTGTTCTATCATAGTTTATTATGTACTACCTAGTTGTTGTTTTGTTGTTGTTGTTGTTGTTTTCATTTCATTTCATGTCAAAATTCTCTTTTATTTTTTTCAAAGTAATAAATTCATCCACCTAACATCAATTGAATTCCGAAAAACAAATTGCAGTACTGTTATTTAGATCATGACATTATTGCAAGGTATACACCAAGGTGGGTAAAGGGTTTAGATTTAATGCTCTTCCAGAGCTCTGTTTTTCATTCACATGATGCATATGCACATGAAAATTCTCTCTGAACACCATAGCTAAGACTTTTACTATATTCCTGTATTCTTGACTGCCATATTTCTATGGACTCATGATGAAAATATGTCAAACTTGAGTATGGTAATATCTTAAGCTATAGCTCTTCATAGCTCTAGCAGCAGCAGTGGGAAACTGTGCAATAGTTGGCCATATTAATAGAAATCCCCCAATAATAATGTATGTAGTGAACCTCCAATAATACATGTGTAGTTAACCTCCAATAATAATGTATGCAGTGAACCCCCAATAATACATGTGTAGTGAACCTCCAATAATAATGTATGTAGTGAACCCCCAATAATACATGTGTAGTTAACTCCCAATAATAATGTATGCAGTGAACCCCCAATAATATATGTGTAGTGAACCTCCAATAATACGTGTGTAGTGAACCCCCAATAATAAGTGTGTAGTGAACCCCCAATAATACATTTGTAGTTAACTCCCAATAATAATGTATGCAGTGAACCCCCAATAATACGTATGTAGTGAACCCCCAATAATAATGTATGCAGTGAAGCCCAATAATAGGTATATAGTGAACCCCCAATAATACGTGTGTAGTTACCTCCCAATAATAATGTATGCAGTGAACCCCCAATAATAATGTATGTAGTGAACCCCCAATAATACATGTGTAGTTAACTCCCAATAATAATGTATGCAGTGAACCCCCAATAATACGTGTGTAGTGAACCCCCAATAATATGTGTATAGTTAACTCCCAATAATAATGTATGTAGTGAACCCCCAATAATACATGTGTAGTGAACCCCCAATAATAATGTATGCAGTGAACCTCAATAATAATGTATGTAGTGAACCCCCAATAATACATGTGTAGTGAACCCCAATAATAATGTATGTAGTGAACCCCCAATAATACATGTGCCCAATAATAATGTATGCAGTGAACCCCCAATAATATATGTGTAGTGAACCTCCAATAATACGTGTGTAGTGAACCCCCAATAATAAGTGTGTAGTGAACCCCCAATAATACATTTGTAGTTAACTCCCAATAATAATGTATGCAGTGAACACCCAATAATATGTGTGTAGTTAACTCCCAATAATAATGTATGCAGTGAACACCCAATAATATGTGTGTAGTTAACTCCCAATAATAATGTATGCAGTGAATGCCCAATAATAGGTATATAGTGAACCCCCAATATTATGTATGTATAGAGGTCTTGTTTGTTTGTTGTTGTGCTCTAAAATTAGTTATTATTTGTATTTATGCATTATTGCTGGCTGTAGTGGTAAGGGCAGGCTATGTTAGCTATTATTATTATTATTAGTAGGCATAAATCATGTGAAATTTTCACTACTGAAAGTCAGCACCCTTTTTACTAACAAACTCTCTATGATGTTAATAGCATCTTACTATATTATCACTTACCAATAACATGTTTTCCATCCTTTTGTTCAAGTACACATTTGTTTTAAATGCTTTAATACATAGCTAGCTAAAGTCAACTTCCCACTATGTGTGAAGTGTAATTCATGCATAGAACCTATTATTGCATGGTGTTGATTGCCTAGAGGTCAGGTAATCGAAACTATAATTATTATGTATGCCAAATATTGAGGTAACAAGTTTTCAAAGAGAAAACTATGTGGGTGTGGCAATCATGGAACACACAAGTTCAAAATGCAATTTCTTCACTTGGAAGTTGTTATATCACGCCAAATTTAATCTGAAGAATGCTTAGATACCCTTCTTTTGTTATTCATTTTTGTTTCAAAGCACCAAAAATGTTTTTCAGCAATTAATGCATTATTCATATACATAGGGTATTATGGTACAGCCATAGGGGATTATGGAACATCATAGAAAATATAGAGAGAGGTTTTTTTTGGTGTCACAATCAGGGCACAGGAAATATCTGGGATAAATTTGTCATTAACATTCACACAAGAGGTGTGGAACTAGTGTGTGTATGCATTCACCACACTCTATCCAAAGTTTGTCGTCAATACCATACAGGACCCCATGTTTCCTCATCTTCTTCAGCTCTACTGTTGGCATCACTCTCTTGTCTTTTCTCTTGAGCTTGCTGGATCTGGGCCCTCAAGTGAGCAGATACTGTCTTCTATTATTTGTTTGTTTTGTTTTCTTTATTTTTTTTTTGCTGGTTTTTTGTTTTTTGTTGTTTTTTTGTTGTTGTTGTTGTTTTGTTTTGTTTTGGTGCCCTAATCTTGAGCTTAGACTTTGGTTTTGGCCTCTTCAAGCCTCAAAATCTACTTCAAAAAGGCATGTAAGCAATTTTTAGCACAGAATGCTGGTCGCGTCATTACTGAAGAGACGTGATGCATGGCCATCATTATTATAGTATGGGCCTTTCTCTTGGACCATATGACACAGCCATTGGTCTATCCAACCTTTAGGTGATGTTGCAAACATTGTTCCTTGTGGTGTACCTTGTTTTAGTGATTCAGGCATACGAACTCATGGGAAGATAATTAGGGGCAAAATAGCATGACTGGATGCTGATCCACACGTGTTCTTCCCCTCTCACCAGATGTAATGCCCCACACAGTCTTCTCTTCACATTGTGCCAGCACCTTGCATCGAGGTTTGTGTACCTTTGAAAAGCCTATTTTATCAGCATTATACAATAGTATGGGCTTTGATAAAAGATTCAATCTTGCTAGAACAGCAGCTAATTTAGCAAAGAAATCTTCTATCACTTTCTCGTTGGTATTTTTTGCTCTCATATAAGACAATGCCTCCTCTTCATATTGTGATATTTGAAGACAACGCCTCTTCTCATCGTAATGTGATATTTGAAGACAATGCCTCTTCTCATCGTAATGTGATATTTGAAGACAACGCCTCTTCTCATCGTAATGTGATATTTGAAGACAACGTCTCTTCTCTTCATAATGTAATATTTGGAAATCTGCAAAGAAAGCCTTCATACCAGTCTCTTCCAGCCCTGCCATCATGAAAGGGGTGCAAGTCTACTAGAATTCTCAACTATTTTATATGTCATCCTTCTTACATCCTCCCATACCCAATCGCCATGTCACACATATCTACACAGTTTTTCCTCTTCTTCTTTAGTTAACACTGTTTGAGGTCTCGGTTTTGCATCAAGGTCAACCATATCATTCTTCAGAGTTGTTGCTAGTACATTATATTCTCTAGCTGCCTGTCTAAGGTTTTTTCTGTGAATTTTAACAGCTTTTAGCGCTTCACTCATGGAGTCTACCAACCACTGCCACCTGCAGGCTTTATCAACACTACTCAAAAAGGTCACTTGCACCCAATCATAAGATTATCAGCTAGCTGATATTAAGTTGAATGAGCTATTATTAGTATTGAAGGATATTTTGAAGTGCTCCATAATTCCCTACTGTACCATAATACCCACATCTGCCCATCTATCTAGACCCAGTTCGTATTCTATGCTCTCATTTTATAATCTTAATGTGATTTGTTTGATGTAGTGAAGTTGGTGAATATAAAGTTGTAGGATGTCCAAAATGCATCGATGACAAAAAGTACGAAAGAAATGCCTTAATCTTTAACTTCGTTTTTGTATTCTCTTCTTCGACTGACACCTCAGCATACGAACCTGTCATCCAGAAAATGGGCAATGCCTTTAGGACATATGAGGTAAGGACGATATATAGACTAATTTTCTCGAGCGCTTTTAATGTTAGGAATAACTAAACATGAAATGTGTGTGAACTATAGTATTCTTTATTGCATGAAAGAGAAATATCAGAACATGGTAGCCTTCATCACAGGAAATATATGATACTTTGACATCCTCTCTCACCTGTAATATATGGTACTGTGATATCTCCCCTCACCTGTAGTATATGGTACTGTGATCTCTTCTCTCACCTGTAATATATGGTGCTCTGACATCTTCTCTTACCTGTAATATATGGTGCTCTGACATCTTCTCTCACCTGTAATATATGGTTCTCTGATATCCTCTCTCACTTTGTACTTTGACAGCACAAAAAATTCTCCTAGCTATTCCATCCCCTATAACACTGCAAGTGCTCCAACTTACTCAGGTAGTACTAACTTCAGAGCAAATAGAGTGCATGCAATTTCTGAGACTCTGCCTTCTCATAATCTTGAATAATAGTAATTATGGATGGGAGCAATGGATGGGATGTTGTGAGATTTTGCCTTCACTTTATTCATGCTATCAAGAATAGTTTAATGTGCTTAATTGTTCCTAAATTCAAGGGGCATTGACAGGTGCATAGGTTGGAACACGCATAGTGGATTAAAGCAGGAGTGATAAGCTCCTTGGAGACTCTTGCTGACCTGCTCTCTCACACTGATGATGCTGTACAGCACTACCCCATCCACTACACCAACTCTTATCACCTCTCTCACACTGATGATGCTGTACGGCACTGTCCCATCCACTACACCAACTCTTATCACCTCTCTCACACTGATGATGCTGTACGGCACTGTCCCATCCACTACACCAACTCTTTTTTTCCATCTAATAATGAAACATAGCCAGCATCTACAGTAGAACCTTTTAATGATTGAAACAGAACAGTAGAGTAAAACATCTTTTTCTTATTTTCTTCTCTATTTTGATTTAAATTGGATCTTTCTGGTGTCTGTTACTTCACTCTAAAGTTACATCAAAATTTTTGTGTATTATCTAGAACAATTTAACTAAGAAATTAATAATTGCTATTTTTGACTAGAGAGCTAGAATATTCTCTGACTTGTAGGATCAGTGCTAAAACTAAAACTGTATCAATTGCGCATGCACTAATGCATACTTTGCTAAAAATACAAGTAGTCATTCCGGCCAGTAGCATAGTCTTCGTCACTACCAGAGGTTTATGCAGCCAGATGCATTCTACATTAGTGGGGTTTAATAGTAAACTTTGAAACTCATAATATCAGGGCATGTATTGTAGCTAATGGAACCACCAAATCAGTGTGGTTATGAGATAATGTTACCTTATTCACTTCTATAGTTCCATATGTATTTAATCCTCAATGTTCAACAGTTCCTAGCTTAAACATTTTTATACTTAAAAAAAAAGGAACTGACTAAAATTAATAACAATGTCATGATAATTATATCTGAGCATGTGTGAATGAATAAAAATAATATTTCTGTCCTAGTCCTTGTAGGTGCAGGGCATATTTATTGCTAATTTCTCTTTTTATTCAGGTTGAAAGTTCTTTTCTCTCTGGAGAAAACTGTGGACATTTATTAAAGGAAATCTTGAGAAGTATAATGTGTAACCTCAATTCATGTGGCTTCTGTAACATCAGAATAGGTCAGTCTTCTATATTAGATAGGACTTGGTGATAGTTAGATAAAGGTCATATTTATATTGAGATTAAAGTCCCTGGCCTATAGAGACAATAGAAAGATGTTTATTAAGGATCTGAGGATTTTTGATTCTATTGAGAGTGGTCTAACCATAGACATGAGTGTTGTGATGGGATAGAATTATATGACAACGCTTATTGCTTATTATTAGTTACAGCAATAGTTTATAAATCTTATCTTTAAAAGGGCACTTACATTAACTGGTTTGTCTTTTGTTGCAACAAAGGCTACTTTATCGGCATATTATTTTCAAAGAAATGATACACAATTGGACAGAGTGAAATATAGACACAATATTAACACAATTGGACAGAATATCCCGAAACACAGACACAATAATACACAATTGACCAGAATATCCCAAAGTGTAGAAACACAGACACAATAATATGCATCATTCATGAGAATCAATTAGATAAATAAAAAACAAGAGCCAATTCCTTTTATATTCCAGCATATCAGCAATGAAGTACTTGAACACATTAATTTTATGCATTTCTTTCCATATATCTTGCCAAAGTGATGAGATGAAGAGGAAAAGGTACTATAATTTTATTTGCTTTGTTTATTCAAGATTGTAAACACGTGTAATAAAATAATGAGGATAATGATGGGGATATTGATAGTATATAGTTCAGAAATTAATGAACAGAGGAGATTATGTCATATAAAATGAAATCCTTTTGGAATTAAATGTTGTGCTTGAGGAATTTTTGCACAAAATTATTTTTTTGCTTAAAGTGAAGGATAATGATATTTGAAGTAGAACATTAGGTAGTGTTTGTTCAGAATTATCATATTATCATTGGTCAGATGAGACAGCTTAAAATAGAAGTCTCTTTATCAAACATCATCTGATGTCATATTTAGATGAAGTGGGTCATATAGGGGTCAAACCACCAGACTCAAGGTCAACGACAAATTCATAGAAAGTGCTACAAAAAATGCCAAAGCATTAATGCATATTTAATGTATGTTTTATTGGATAGAAAGTTGCTGCTAATAACTAGTAGAACTAACATATTAGCAGACAAATACAGCATTTACTAGAAAACAGTGTCTATTCCTGAAGGGACGAGAAAAGGAATGTGGTTAGTACAGAAGTAATGATGTTAGTACAAATAAATTTAGTTATAGAGGAAACAATTGCACAAGTGCATAAAATTCCATTGCTAATCTAACTCCATTGAGAGGTGCTGATGAAGATGGTATAGCAGAGGAAGGAGCCACACTGAAAAGTCACTACACTTCAGCCTTTTCTTTTAGATTATTTTCTGAGAGTTCCTATGTACTTTCACCGAGACTGAAACAAGTGAATAAAATCTACATGCTTAGCAGTAAAGCTACATGTAATTGGTCAAAGTTTTGTCTATGGAACCATCTAAATAAGGTGGTGCATAAGAGGAAATGTGGCAAGCACAAACTATAAATAAGCTAATATTATGCTAACATTATTACGTATGTTGGCAATGGCAAATTCCTTGGCTATGTAAATACTAAATTTTTCATTATACAATAATTGTTCCTTATACTCTCCATCATTACATGATTTTGACTTCAACTGAAGCTTTATGTATGGATGATTTTATGCTGTATACATTTTCTATCATACTAATGTCTATTGAAGTATAGGACATGAATTCAGTATATTATGTGTATGAGTTTTTTACAGATGACACAAATCGACTCAATCTGAAGATAACTCCTTCTCTACAAGAGCCACCCTCAATCAAAGATTATCATGTGCCCATCTTCACATGTACCAGAGATGACATTCACAACACTACCTGGGATTTAACCATTGAGCAGGTAATAGAGAAAGATCTTTTATTTAAACACTTGACCCATTAGTTTGTGTTGTATTATGCTCACTCACAGATTCTTCCATTTATAAATGGATTCAGTCATGTGAAAAGGATTGCTCTAGAGTCGGAAGTTGACATTGAAATCGTTAGAATATGTATTCAGCATTTAGTGTGAGTATTGATAATAATTATAGAATTAAGTTTGGTGACAAGTAGTTGGCAGTTTAGTCTTTTAGTTATACTAATTATTATCCAGGTTGTATGGATTCTTAAAGATGATAACTATATTTCAGGTAATTATTTTATTAGATATAAAATTTAAAAGAATGTGTTGTAGATATTTTTGGAAAGGCAAAAAAAAATTTTTCAGGGATGGTGTGTATTAATCTTCACGGATAGTTATAATTATTTTCATGTCTTTCTACATATTTCAGGAGAAAATATGATTAATTTTCTCCTCAGAAATCAATAATTATGTTATATAGAGTTCTGTATTTATACTAGAAATGCTGTGTGTTATGACCATATAACTTGACTCTTTTGATCTCTGTATGACATGAGGACAATATCTGGTGACTTGATTCCAATGACTGATGATCCTAATATTGTAAACCACAGGACACAAGCATGCATCGACATTGCAATTGCTAGAGCATACAGAATAGTGACTTTAAACTCCTCTTCAGAGGAATTATGTAGTAAAAATGACTTAATATTCTCTGCCCTAGAGCAGTTCTTCCTTGTTCCATGAGTGCAGCATCACTACACTTGTGGTTATTGACTTTCATTAATACTGAGAGTTAGTGCTCAAGTAACTAGCAAGAAGTAGGATTGAAAGAGATCTTTGTAATTCCACATGCACGCACAAAAAAACATGAACTGTACATGATAAAAAAGGGTTAAAGGTTAAAAATAGATACGCAATAATTATGGAGTTATGCGTGTCCATTTCCAACATTCTTCCTCACTCATGGCGAAGTTCTGTGGTCTTATTCCAGCTTTTCTTGAAATGTTAGTAAGTCCCTTTGTCAACATTATCGGTGGCCATCTCTTGTGTAGGACAGTACTTGAGTTTTAATGGTTGCATCACTGATCTGCTCTCTGATGAAATAATGTCGTATATCTATGTGTTTAGCTCTTCCGTGAAACTGAGGGTTCTTGGCCATTATAATAACTGCTTGATTGTCTTCAAGAATACTAGTAAGGCCTTCTGGAGGCTTTCCCAGTTCCAAGTTAAGTTTTCTAATCCACAGTGACTCCTGAGCAGTACTGGACAGAGACACATATTCTCCTTCTGTTGTTGAAAGAGCTACAGTGTTCTCCATAATACCACTTCTCCTGCAATTTTGAAAAGATAGCCCAAGGTTGATTCTCTGTCTCCTACCCAGTTGGCATCTGAGTAGCCTACACAATCAAACTTCTCTCTTCTGAATGTGATTCCATAGTTGTAAGTTCCCTTAAAACTCGCTTTGCAGCTATCCAGTTAGTCTATTTTGGTTTACTTGAGAATCTGGCTAAGGTTCCTACTGCATAAACAATATCGGGTCTTCTACTCATTGCAAGATACATCAGACTTCCTACTTCTGCTGTTCAAATGACACTTCCTCTTTACTTGATTTCTTGAGATGACTGCCAGGATCCACAGGAGTCTTGACAGGTTTGCAGTCGATCATCCCCATTTTTGTCAGGAGTTTCTCGGTGTAGACAGGTTGCCCAATCCAGGGTTTCCTTCTTTTCCTGGTTCTGGATGACTAATACACTCAGAAAATGACTCAGAAAATAACTCAGCTTTCCCAGGTCTTTAATGTCAAACTTTGATGCAAGTTGTTTCTTGACCTTTTGGATTTTTGCCTCATCCTTTCCTGAATATAAAATGGTTCTTCTTCTCCAGAACTGTAAATACAGAGATCAGACTTTGACTGGCTAAAACACATTTTTCTAAGGTGAGTGTCAAGTGCTGAATTCCAGTACCTGGGTGACTTTCAACTCATACATGCTCCTCTCAAGTCTGCAAACCAAGTCCTCTTTTCCATTCCTTTTGTATCCTTTTGCTGCTTCATATAAACCATTTAGGAATGCTGTGTCCATGTAGCTCCAATCCACGTTCTGTAGAGAGAGCTATGTTTTTAGCAACTCTTGTCTCACACAACAGGACTGAATGTCTCATCATAATCTGAGCCAAATTTCTGGTTGTATTTTTGTGCTACTAGTTGAGCTTTGTAGTGCTCAATCGAGCAGTCACCAATGATCTTCAGACCTTGTATACTCACTTGGAGCCTTTCCTGGGACTAGAGTAGAAAGCTCCCACACTTCATTGTCTTCTAAAGACTTCATTTCCTTGTTCATAGCCTCATCCACTTCGACTTCTCTGGACAGCCAGTTGCTTCCTCAAGTGTACTAGGTTCACGATGAATGATCAGATGAGCTCACCAAGAACCATAGTAGTCTACGGGCTCTCTTTTTCTGGTAGGTGCAGGCCAAGGCACAGCACTCACTACATCTTCATTTGTATTTTCCTCTTTGTCCTTGTCTAGGTCAGACTCATCAACAAAGGCACGATTCAGTGATTGTGGTGGAGTTTCTTCCTCTTCAATGGGTGGTGTTCCCATCTCTTGCTCATTGAACAGTATATTTCTGCCCTTTTGATTGAGATGATCGAAAATACAATATCCTTTCTGAACATTCCCATAACCCAGCAGAGTACATCTCTTGGTCTTTGAGTCCAGTTTTTCCCCTTTCATCATTGGGCACATGGGAGTATGCTGCACTTCCAAAGACTCTCAAGTGCACATATTAGGCTTGGTAAAGTGTCATTCCTTCCACAGTTGAGGTGGGACTTCTCTGTTCCTCAAGTAGGTGGTTATAGAGATTGCTTCTTTGACATAGACTTGCATCCAAGAGCATTGCTCTTGTAGTTTCCAACAGTGTTCGGTTTAGTCTTTCAGCTACTCCGTTCTGTTCCGGAGTCACTTCAGGTCAAATCCCACAAGTAACAATTCCCCACTGGCCTTCTTGGATCAGGGCCATCTTATACAGGTTGGGTAGGTAGTACCATTCAGTGCTACAATGATACAGGCTTTACTTCTGATGCCGTGTCATTCTTCCAAACTGCACACTCCTATTAACTTGGACTTCAGACAGTTGTGCCTGGACCTATAACCTGTTGAGAGTTAGTACTCAAGTAACTAGCAAGAAGTAGGATTGAAAGAGATCTTTATAATTGCACATGCACACACAAAAAACATGAGTTGTACAGATAATCACATGATCAAAAGGGGTTAAAGGTTAAATAGACACGCAATAATTATGGAGTTTTGAGTGTCTGTTTCCAACAATTAATTGCTTTACAACTATACTTCATGCTCATTTACCTTCGCATAAAAAAATCTCATTATCTGGGTTATAAAATAATATCTTCTAGTAATAAATCAGCTACAAAATTTATAGTCATTATTCTTGCACAGCTATTTGCATTTATATGCAGCCGGCTACTCCTATGTTTGGTCAGTTAGAGAGCTAGGGGAAAAAAACAACCCTTCTCAACCTTCATGTCCTGTTTCCCGTTTAAATTGTAAGTCAATTACTGGCCCAAAGAAATTGTCTGCTTTACATCTTGACAGTTCACATGTATGTATTTCTAAAGCCAATGTGGCGGCCATAATGCAACTGCTTCATAAATTTTGTTCCATTCACCTACAAGTCTTAATAAACTTTTACAACTCTGGATGGTTCTTATGACAATCTTGTTGCCCAAGATCTGCTTATTCAAACCTTTTATATGATGTGAACAGAACTGATTGAGTAGATCAAAAATAAAATAGTCACTATATGAATAAGTACGTAGTGAGCATGCTCAGTATCTACAATGACAAAAGATAAACCCTTCCCCACTAAAATCAGTAACTCCATGAACCTAGTCTCTTAGGACATTGTCATGGATAGGATAAAGACGTTCCATGGGTGGAGGTGTAGTGAACACTTCAGGATGCACAACTGGTGATAGGGAGTGTCAGATCAGTGGAGTCTAGCAACATCTCTGATGAACTCGGGGTAATCCCTGACTCAGGTGTGGGAACTCCAGCCAAAGGAGGAGCTTGTACTTCTGGTGGGATAGCAACTGGCGGTGCTTCAGCTGGTACTCCTGTGGGTAGTGTAGTTTATACGGGATCAAAATCCTGAGTCACGATTGCTTAAATTCCTCACACTCACTTCATGCAGTAAATCAATATGTCTTTTCCACAGAAGTCTATCAGATGTCTTCACTAAAGAGAGTAGTCCCAACCTTTCCACTACAACAGCAGGTACCCAATCTGGTCCTGGACATTTTTTTTTTTTTTGCCATGATGGATTGTCTAACAAGGAATTCATGTTCACAAGCTCACTGGTCATGCTGTGTCTTTTACAGAGTCTGTTTACCCAGCACTTCTTACTCACGAACTGGACTGGATCTGACGATACAAAAACAAGGAGGATAGAAAGACACACCAGTAGTAGCATGTGATAGATAACTGAGTAAAAAGTTCAAAACACAGGAAATTCATTAACTTTGGTGGCATTTTTGAGAGATTAAACAAAACGTTCTGCCAACCCATTGGATGCAGGGTAGTATTGGAACACATTCATTTTAGTGAACATGGCAAAATCCTCAGACACAAATCGAGGACCATTATCAGTCACTGGCTGTTCTGGGGTAGTCCAAAACTAGAGAAAATGATTTGTATGACATCAATAGTCTTAGCAGCAGTGGTCTCCTTCATAGCATGTACTTCCGGCAACTTGGAGTGCACATCAACTGCAACAAGTAACATTGTACCTTGAAAGGGCCCAGCAAAATCCAGATGTGCTCCATTTCTAGGGCTGAGCTGGTGACTGTAACGAGGTGAATGTTTCACGGCTTGACAACAGGGACAGCTCTTGACTAGATTCTCAATAGCTTTATCTAGTCCTGGCCACTAGAGGTAACTTATGGCTACTGACTTCATTCTGCTGGTGCCATGATGATCTCAATGTAGTTCATTCAGTAGTTGATCCTGCAACTTCAGTAGTACAAGTTAACCTCCATAGCAAATGTCTTTCCGCTGTAAACTCAAACCTCAGGAACCAGTATGGAAGAATCTATGGTTCACTTTACTTGGGCCAACCAGTCTCCATGCAATGTAACACCTTGCTAAGGGTTGGGTCTGTTTGGGTGGCTGACTGTAACTGTTTTGTAGTGACAGGTAAGCTTTCTAGTTGTGAAACATTAAAGATAGCTGGCTCTTTTGTCTTCGATGGTAACCACAACAGACTGTCGGCATTAGCATGAGCTCCAGTGGGTCAATATTATAGTCAAGAGCTACTAATATCAAACCCCAAATAGCTCTCATTTTTGACTGAAGCATGATTGAGCACAATGACAATTTTTTGAGCATAATCATTAATAATTAAGAATTATTAAATTCAAGCATTACACTTATTTCAACATAGTCTTCCAGAGAACTGTTTTGATACTGTGTGAAATGTCTCTTCAGTACAGAGAAGACCTGTTCAACAGCCCCAGATGATGGCTGTACTAGAATGACATTGCTGAATCCAAGGTTCCAATTGGGTAATGCTGCCTTGTTGTGTTCCCACCACTCTAAGGGGTTCACTTTTCTTGGGGTGCCATGCACTGCTGCTAGATAAGATGGTAGTTCTTGTTTCAGAATGTGGTAGGCTGGTAGCTAGGTCAGCAATGACTCAGCATTTTTGGCCATAAAGTGCAGCTCTGATTGAGCATAATAGCCTTTAACAGGAGCATAATGATTAGCACTATGAAGCATAGAAGCATAGCAC
Source organism: Diacarnus erythraeanus (assembly GCA_964016965.1). Classification (NCBI taxonomy): domain Eukaryota; kingdom Metazoa; phylum Porifera; class Demospongiae; order Poecilosclerida; family Podospongiidae; genus Diacarnus; species Diacarnus erythraeanus. The sequence goes on along the minus strand of OZ024671.1, from coordinate 4,092,419 downwards.
AATGACTTGAATTTTGAGCATAATGTGCCAAGCCCTAACCCCAACACTGTAAGCAAGTGGTAGATAGAGTTCTCTGTTTTGGTCCATATATAGTGGATAAGGGCTTGTGGTCCATAATTCAAGTAAATTTATAACCATGGACATTGGGGAAAAAAATTTTACGCCAGAAATTAGTGAGAGTGCATCCTTCTCAATTTGAGAGTATTTTTGCTTGCTTTGGGACATGGTATGTGATGCAAAAGTGATCGATTGCTCAGGGCCATCCTCCAAAATGACAGCTCTAACACCATAACTAGAGGCATCACCTGCAAGCCTCAACAGTAACATGGAGTTATAATGCATCAAAATAGATGAGCATCCTTGGTCTGTTTGAATACCTTGGCACGCTTATCAATCCACTTCCATGGATTGGATTTGCTCAACAGGCTGTTAAGAGGGTTAGTCAGTGTAAAGCAATTGAGGATAACTTACAATAGTAGTCCAACAATCCAAGATATGCCTGGACATTAGTGGGGTGAGGAGCATCAATGATTTGCTGTCAGTCGCTTTGGGTCACATGTAGGTTTTGGGCGTCTATCTGATGACTTCACATTATTACTCATGAAGTGACACTTGTCCTGCCTCAATCATTACTCTATGCTTTCGAAGTGACCTCAACCTGGTTGCTCATTCTGATGCACCTGTATTGAGTATATCGTAGCTTTGGTCTTCAGTTCTCAGTGAAGTATATACAGCAAGTATAAACAGGAAGCATGGAACCAGAAACAAAAATGATAAGAGGCAAATGAAAGACTGCAAGCAAATGATCATATAATCATATACTTTATCTAGTTGATAACTCTAACAGCATTGCTTCTCACCTGCAGATAAGAGATGAATTAATCACTTTATAACTTCCTGAGAATGGCTCACCTAACAATGTTAAATAGCCATATACTACACAGTGTTACAATAATGAAGTTATTATGCAGTACTTTCATGTGTAGAATGGCTCACCTAACAGTGTTAAATAACCATACACTGCACAATGTTACAATAATGAAGTTATTATGCAGTATTTTCATGTGTAGCATGGCTCACCTAACAGTGTCATACACTACACAGTGTTGTTATTATTATTATTATTATTATTATTATTATTATTATTATTATTATTATTATTATTATTATTATTATTATTATTATTGCAGTACTCTAATGTGTATGTGACTCAACCAAAATTACAAGAACTACTCACAAAGACTGAGCTACAGAAAGAATGTCTTGAATATGTTGCATTGAGTGGTATGTGAACACAATACAATAATACTTCAATATTTTATATTGTTCGTTTTGTCTAAACCACAGGAACATCTCCATCAATAGCCAATGTGTTCAGATTGTACTGTAGTTTAGTAGCAGGACTGACTGTTGCAGATCTCTGTGTGCATAATGATCTGGACTCTATGGGAATAAATGAGAAGTATATCAACTTATTATTGTTATAACTTAAAAAATAGTAGCACTGTGAAAACTTAGAAGTAATGTTTTCAAGAATGCTTATGCACCCTCTGCCCATGCAAACTAATTAACATTGCTAAGGATAAAGTGATTCTTTAACTGCTAGAAGTAGCAACATGCAACAAGCACTGGTTTATGAAGTATCATAACATTACTATACCTGCTAAAAATTAAAAGAGTAAGCATATAATCATACTTTCAAGATAATGGCTGTCCAACTCAATGATGCTAGACATACCTGGCTCATTTTTGGTCTGTAGGCTTCTTTCATTGTGCTCTAGGTCTGTTTAATTTTAGAGTTGCATGTAAAATGATGACCAAGTAAGTAAATAATCCATGTGTCAACAGTGGTTCAGATAGGAACTCTGGTGCCCACACCATCAGCTGAGAGACAGTCAGTCCTCAAGGATGAAATGGTTATATGATTTAAAGTGCCTATTTAGTGCATAGGCATCCTGGTAGAGGTCATGTTCTATACATTTGGGGTTTCAATAGTTTATTTAAGGGTGTTCATATACCCTCCACCCACAGCCAATTCCTTTTGCTATAACTAACTCTGGAGCAACAACATGCAACAAGCACCTGATCTATAAAGTGCCATGATATTACTACACACTAAAATTTGGAAGAGTAAAGTAAATTATTAGCAGTCACACTTTCAAGTTAGATAGTTGTTTATCTTTAGGAACTTACGTCAGTTCCCATTGTATGTCTAAAACTAGGTGGCACTTTAAGTTGGAATGAGTCTAATAATGAAGTCCATTTGCTTTCACTTGTCATGCAGAAAAATTTTCATAACTTTTCTAAATGCTCAAGATGTGTTTCATCTGGCAGTTCTTTGATGACACAGAAAGCACTAAATTTTAAGTGTATGGCCCCAAAAACAAGTGGACTCAAATGAACTTTAATCTTTACATATTACTTTACTAACAAAGTGACACTATTCCTTGTAGAATGCTCATTCAGTATGGACTAATGAGAGGCCTTATTCGACAGTTGCAAAAATATCCAGTGTATGTGCAATCTGATTGTTCTACTCCTGCAACAGAGAATATGCATCAACTTATTCTGTGAGTGGCAATATTTATTATAGTATTGTGTATTCTGCATAAGCTATGTTATCATGGAATTTAGAATCAAGATTATTTTGTGTTTTTATTGGAGAGACTATGCATGGGGAATCCTCTTGTCTCTTTCTTTCTAATTCAGTTACATCATTATTTGTGCCTGTACTTTGGGCATCAGTGACCCATTTATTCACTTTTTTACCTTTTTTATATATCTGCTCATAACTATCCTACTTTGTCCTAGAAAGTTAATTTTTTTTCTCAAAATGTTGCTCACTTAAAAAGCTTTCTGAGTTTTTACGTTTACACAACCTAGTCAAAGTTAGCCTACAAACCTTCATGTACTATTTTTTATATTACTCAACGCCACATTGTCCTATATGCAAAAATATATATATATATTTTCTGAAAGCTCTTTTCCTGCTCTTTATTATTAACAGACAGAATTTGCTTATGAAACATAGTAGGGGAGTTATGAGTCAGCATGTCATAACTCCACTCCAATGTTTTGTAAGCAAATTCTGTCTGTTCATATGAAAGAGCAGAAAAAGAGCTTTCAGAAAATTTTTTGGGTTTTTTTTTTTTTTAGGACAATGTGGCATTGAGTAATAGTCAAAACTAGTCAAAAATAGTACATGAAGGTTTGCAGGCTAACTTTGACTAGGTTGTGGGAAAGTAAAACTTAATATACCATCAGAAAGCTCTTTAAGTGAGCAACATTTTGAGAAAAAAATTTAACTTTCTAGGACAAAGTAGAGGATAATTATGAGCAGATAATTGTATAAAAAAGGTAAAAACATGAATAAATGGGTCACTGATGCCTTAAACATACTCATCTAATTTTCAATGCTGGGTAAGGAGAGAGCCTCCCAAGCTTTGTGAAAAAAAAGTTGTTATCCAGGAGATTTTGCATCTTTCATGTTTGGATTTATAGCTGCAAGGCAGGTTGGTTCACAGAATCTTAATGATGTTTTTGGTACGTAAACCTTTTCTATCAAGTGATTCACGATCTTTTGTGCTAGTTTTGTCTGGAGATTATCATCAGCTATAAAGTTAAAACTGAAACTGTTTTTTAACCCATGAAGGGTCTTTCCTCTCAATCAATGTTATGTTTCTATTACTGTTCTGCAAGACATTTGTTTATATAAAGTTCATTTTAGATGAATGCTAGGGATACACTGAACCCAAAACATAATTCAGCTATAGGAGTCTGGAACATGCAAAATATTAGCTACCTGTCATAGATATGATCATGCAGACCTTGCCCAACCCGCATGATAAAAACTATTTCATGCTGCATAGTGGTGTGATGACCCTTTACCTCAACTTAGGTAATACTATAGCTAGAAAGTTCATTAAGGTCAGTTATAAGTAAATGTGTGGGCTTTGGTCATGATCTGACAGCACTGCCCTCAATGTTAAAATAATACACGTCTAATAAATCAAGTTATTGATAAAAGGAGTCATTTTCTATTCAACTGTCTGTAGGTCTGTCCAGCTGAGTTGACCTTTCCAGTTATTTTAGTCTTTAAATTTTGATGAAATGAAACTGATGTTGTTATAATAACAAACCCAGAGACAATTGTAGTAAACAGTAGAAAATGTTTATTTAATCATGAAATATTCTGATATACACTTGACAGAACTGATATAGCTACTGGAAAGTATGCAGGAAGGGCTTTTTTTCTTCTGCACATAGTCCATGATAGCTTCTCAAAACATTCTATTTACTTCTTACATAATAAATCAGCCACTGTGTAGCAGCACAGCCACTGTAGCCCTACCCTTAGCCACTGTGTGACACAGCACAGCCACTGTATCCCTACCCCTAGCCACTGTGTAACAGCACAGCCACCAGCCCTACCCCTAGTCACTGTGTGACATAGCACAGCCACCCTGTGACACAGCACAGCCACTGGAGCCCTACCCCTAGTCACTGTGTGACACAGCACAGCCACCCTGTGACACAGCACAGCCACTGTATCCCTACCCCTAGCCACTGTGTAACAACACAGCCACCAGCCCTACCCCTAGTCACTGTGTGACATAGCACAGCCACCCTGTGACACAGCACAGCCACTGTATCCCTACCCCTAGCCACTGTGTGACACAGCACAGCCACCAGCCCTACCCCTAGTCACTGTGTGACACAGCACAGCCACCCTGTGACACAGCACAGCCACTGGAGCCCTACCCTTAGCCACTGTGTGACACAGCACAGCCACTGTATCCCTACCCCTAGTCACTGTGTGACACAGCACAGCCACCCTGTGACACAGCACAGCCACTGGAGCCCTAGCCACTATGTGGTACAGTCACCCAAGGCCTTGTTATTATTATAATTTTCTATATTTATTCAGATTAATGAATGGCTCTCATAGTTATGATGAAATTTGCTGTCAACTATGTAAGTTGATATTGTATGTATTTGTGAGTGTGTTCAAAAATCTGCTGTGTTTTGTATTTACCCTGTATTAAGTCTTTGGTATTTTAGCTCTTGTTATCCCTGTCCACAGACATTTTAACACATTTTAAGTCTTTGGTATTTTAGCTCTTGTTAGCCCTGTCCACAGACATCTCAACACATTTTAAGTCTTTGGTATTTTAGCTCTTGTTAGCCCTGTCCACAGACATCTCAACACATTTTAAGTCTTTGGTATTTTAGCTCTTCCTGTCCACAGACGTCTCAGTACATTTGAGTAGGAATCATCCCACAAAGATTTTTCATGCATAAAGTGTAGAAGCCAAGACTATGGCCAGTTTCTCTTAAATTTTCTTTAGTACAATTATAGAGAACAACTTCATGGATAATTTCCTTTGAAGTGATGAAGTCACTAGGTCACGTGTGCCACCCAAGATGTCTATGTAGTTTAGAGATATCTGAGGTCGGATTTATGATCAGCAGGGATTAATCTACAGTTACTGATTAAAGGAGGTATTATCCCTCAATGTATGTGATAGAAGGGGAGTGTTTTCTTTCTCATAATGCAGTAGAAAGGGTTGCTCAAATTTTGGGTAATCCCGATGCAATTACATGGATAATTTCCTTTGAAATGATGAAGTCATTATGTTCAGTGGTAGATGTGGCCACATGTGCCACCCAAGATGTCTATGTAGTTATATAGTGAGTTGACCAATTAGACACCTGCTACAGAGTATAGTAGTGGCTTACTATTTGAGTGTTCATTCAACATTTTATCATTGAGCATGTGTAGTGTAGCACTCTTCATTTTTTAAGTTCAATTAGTTAATTACCTTATATAACTATAAACCCCTCCCTCTGGTACCTCTAGCATCATTCACAACCCCCTCACTTGGTTTCTAAAACTCATAATTATGGTACAGGTTCAGATCCAAAAGGGAGGGTTGGTATCTTTGGCCAATTGCTATGACACCTAGGATGGGGATGTGCTCCTTCTTCAGCACACAGCAGCACAGCATTACCAATGATTGATATAGAGTTATATAGAAGTGATAAGCATTCTAAAGGGGAAGCAAAAGGGAGAGGGGTAGAGGTTACAAACTTCCCCCCACCCCTGTAAAAACATTAAAGGACAAATCTAAAGTGGACTAGGAGGCTATAAAATTTGAGTACAGCTGCACACGTTAATATTTGAAACTCTCTCTTTGTCAACTGACACTAGTTAGTTAACATACTGATTTCATTCATTTTTATTTTATGCATTTCAGGCATGTCGTCACAGGACTTGGATAATTTAGTAGAGACATCAGTGAACTTTTTAGTCTGTTGGAAATAATCATAGTGGATACTACAGAGTATAATATGTATTTTCATAGTCTTCAAATATTTAATGCTCCTCTCGTTAATTGTGTGTTATGATTATCAAGAATTACATTAGGATGGTCGAAATAAGTTTAAAGTAATAATGTTTTCAGTGTGTATGACTCAGATCACATGTCCTCTTTGGTGTCCTATATGCATGCACTTCAATAATCTATTTTTTATGAAGACTTCAGTCACTAATTGTCTTCATGGTTCCTATGCCGCTGAAGTAGGACAGTATGCCACTGAAGTAGGACAGTGTGCAAGCAAGGAGTCAATAACTTCCTGGATTCAATGATGTGATGGTACAGTTACAAATTTTCATTAACTTTAGTAATGGATAAAACACACATGAGATATTGATAACACACATACATAACCATCCAATCACACTCCTAGCACTAGTCCAGCCCCACCCCCCACCCTCCACCTTTAATTATGGGAAGTAAGTGGCATAGCAATGGAACTATGTGTGTTGGGGGAGGGGGGGAAGGGATAGGAGCAGCATTGCTTCAACCACCAACGTGAATTCTTCAATTAGTGGGTTATCTATCTTAATCAAAACATCTGTGTCAGTAGGAAATTTCCCCCAACCAACTATATATAGATATAATTACAGAGTGAGATAGTTGTGGGCTATCAATAAGTCTTAAAGGAAATGTAACTCTTACTCTATACACACTACAAAATTGATAGGAACTGACAAAAGATTCGACTTCAAAGCATTGAATAAATAGGTAAGCAATTTCCATTAATTGATTTTAAAAGATGTTTGGTCATGCAATTACTGTTTGACTGAAAATGGCTTATTGGTGGGTATACTGGTTTATGTTAGGGCAGGATTTCAGAATACTGTCTATGATATTATATTGAATATTATTAACCTATTATTATACTATAATAATAATTCTGTGTGATGCTTAATAAGTATTTGTATTAGTTATTAATTTATGGACCAATCAAATCAGCATTAGTAATAGTATAATATACAGTGTATGGTAGTGATACTATATCAATGACATACAGCTGCACTGCAAGTTGAGGAGTTAGTTCTATATACGTAGTCATACTTCACCTGTTTTTGAAGTTTGTTTCCCTCAACTAAAGAAGTGAGTCACTTGTGTATTACTAGCCTAATAACTATTAACATATTATACAGAGTTATATATTATTATATATATTATACATATTATTATAGCATCTATTGCTAGTAATAGCAGTTCACAGTGCTGGCTATATGAGAGTATTCAGATAAACATCTGTCTAGCTAGCTATACACAAGTCTAGAGTGTAATAATTAACTATCTGACTTTCGGTTTGTGGTTTCTTGTGCATTGTCACACTGAATTGTGTCTTTCCTTGTGACATAAGGTCTGCTACAGTATCATAGCACCTACTGAACTACCTGTGAAAGTAATTAATTAGTGATGTGAGTCATTAATTAGTGATGTGGGAAAGTATTCCTCTCTACTATGCTATTATAATCTAGTTACTCAGCTACAAATGAAATCTGTTATTCAGAAAGTGTGTAACCACAAGTGTAACTGTAATATAATACTACACTACTTTTGTGGCTACAAGGGGATGGATGGCATGGAGACACGAAATCAGCTTTATCAGATATTTAACCATAAAGTTTCCCCAAAACATTACAATTATATTAGACAAATACCTATGTATACAAGGCCAATGAAACATTATTAAATTCTTCATTATTTAATATATCAGTCAGTAACTGAAATATTACTTATAAGGACCTCAGCACTTTGTCCATCAAACAAGTATATTTACATAGAGAGTGATATTATCTACACTCACATAGATTAAAGTGCAAAGAATCATGATTAAACTATAGAACATAATATGCATGCAGCATAGCTCTTGCTACAGAGAGCTGGCTAGTGCCATGTGAGCGACTAGATGTAAATCCATGCAGCTCCTGTCAGTAGTTATAATAGGAGTTTTTGTTGACACTATGGCCAAGTAGTTTAAGTCTTATATCCTTAGTATGAGCTACTAACTGATAATTACAGTTTTTGAGTGTAATTTAATTGTATGTTAAACTATTAATCCCAGATGTGTGATCATTTACTTTCAGTTTTTTGACCCTATATCATTACATCTCTTTAGTTTACTTTCTATAGATGCAATTAGATATAGATTGTTTGTTTTACAGATGCTAAGTAGTCATCACTGTATGTAGACATAAAAGTAATGACCTACTCCTTTGTGATAGTAATAACATCCTGTGTTACTATTAAAGTGTCCACAATAATCATACATTATGATGTTTTCCAATGACCATTTGTATATTCTGAACCTAGATTCCTTACTCATTTTGAACGGCAGCAATTTGATGCAACTGTGTACTGGAGACACATTGTCATAATGTGTAAATTAATATTCTTGTAATGATGGTTATTTTGGTGTCTATAATTGTGTGCAGGTGTTTGTCTTTGCATTTTTTTGGTGTTCATTGCTTCTTGTGTTGTTTCACAACAATAAGTTATCTCAGTTTCACCTCTCGTCAGGCCTGCTTGTTATTAATAGCATGCATATAGCTTGAGTACAGCTACAACTATAGTATAATCTAATAATACTGTAGTCTCTCTGAATTCCCATTACTTTGACTTTCATAGGACCACTCTGACTTTAAAAAGAGTCGTAACTTATAAACTCATATCAAATAATAGTCGTAGTATATAAACCAATTACTATTTTGACACCAGAAACATTATTTTGACACGAGATATCATTTAATGGTTAAAGCTAAATTGACAAAAATTAATATTACTAATCTAATTTAAGTTACTTTTTGCTTAATAATATGTTCATGAAGTATCTAGCTATAAGTTGTTGGAAGTTTCAGATTTATTACTAATGAAATGACAATAGGATGCCATTTAGTGATCTTTTTATCTATAACTCCAGATATATTCGAAGCTTCTTTCATAGTTATGACTCATTTTATGTGCTGTTTCTGAATATGAAATGGATTTTTGTGTCTATGATTGAGTTGTCAACATTGTGGCTAAAATCCTTACTTTGATATCTAGGTCACATATCAGGGATTCTATGTTCATGAGTTTTAGGTAGGTAAGGCAAATACATGTCTTTGATTTTAAAGGATAGTAAAATTGTTTTCATAAACTGCAGTTGTAATTGCACCCATTAGTTAGGGTCTTCAAAAGAGCCTAGGATTCAGGTAGTTGTGGATGCATACAATTTTTCCCCCATACCTATCAATCATGTATAAGTACTCAGTGAGACACTCCTTATTATGTCATATTTCACTATTCACAGATTTCTAGAATGAAGTCTCCAGTGATATATTTTATTTATTGTCTTGTGTCATTGAGTACTGGGACTTCCCTGCAGTCCAGTAATAGGAATTCACTCTACATCATTCCTGATGAGACTCTTCCTTGCAATAGCGAATTTATGTGTACAACAATTGACAAATTGAATATTTCCTCTCAAACTGGCAGTTTTTTCTTGCAGTTTCACCCAGGTAGACACATTTTGAACAGATCTGATTTTATAACCTTTGAAAGTATTCCTGAAGTTCACATGGTTGGTAATGCTGCATTAACGGAAATTGTATGTCAAAATACAACTGGAATTATGTTCACACATGTTGATAATGTGGTAGTTTTAAACTTATCATTTTTGCATTGTGGTGGTCTATCACACAGTACTGTCCCAGCATATATACCCTCTGCAATTTTTCTGCACTTTGTTTCAAATTTTTCCTTAGATGGTATAACTATATATGAGTCTAGAGCCATTGGAGTCTTCATTAGTGAAAGCTATGGAAAAGCAGAGATTAGGGATTCTGTCATTGCTCTAAGTCCAATAGCTAATGTAATATGTATTTACAACTCCAACAATACTTTCATTAACACATCATTTGAACTTCTACTGCAAAATTTGTACATTATGCATGGAGGGAGTGCATACCTGAATGAAGAGAAGAGTGGTGGAATCAACATAGAAGTTGGTCAAATGGAATCATCTGGAAAAATTTCTCTTGAGAATATCACATTTTTTAATAATTCTGGTCGTACTGGTGGTAATCTGAAAATAAATGTTTCTCAATGCAATAAATGTCATCCTTTAAACATTTCTGTATCAAACTCCAAACTCAGTAATGGGTTAGCGTTTAGTGGCGGTGGAATTTCTTACATTGAGAAATGTTGTTGTCCACAATGTCTTATGCATGATGTAACGTCTACCAGCATTTGTCATCACTTCACATTAGAAAACACCACCATCATCAATAATCGTGCTATTGAAAAAGGAGGAGGCATTGAGCTTTTTATAGATGTAAATACCAACATAATATTCATCTTATTTTACAATTTAAGTATTATGTCAAATAGCATTTCATCGAGGACTCTTCTTAGCCAGCCCAGTAACTTGTTTGCAGGTGGTGGATTGAATTTTCACTTGATAAGCAATAATGTACTATTCAGGGAAGTTCCAGTGATTACAATCAGTCTATGTAAGTTTGAAAGGAACTTGGCATATTCCAGTGCTGGTTTTCTCATTGCTATTGATGTGCTACCTACAGTCACTTCATACTCTCCTGTTACTAACACTACAGATGATGTATTAGTTGTTATAAAATATTCGATAATAGCAAACAATACTGCTAGTTATGCAGCCGGAGCACATTTTTTGATCCATGACACATCATCATTTCATGCTAACGTGGTGCATCAAGTTTCTGTGGTATCATCCATTTTTGAAGACAATTCAGCAGGTCTGCAAGCATCTGGATTGCTTATTTCTTCAATGGCTGATTATGAGAATTTTCAGTTCAAGCTTTACAATGTCTCGTTTATCGATAATGAAGTAAAAATGATGATCATTGAAAATGACTATTATAGTGTTGGAGTCCCATCCACCTTGCTGCTGCACTCACTATCAAAAGTTTCACTGTCTGACTGTGTATTCAATCAAAACATTGGTAGTGGTATGAGTACATTTCTTAGCCAGGTATCCATTGATGGATATTTAAATTTCTCTCACAATAATGCTAGGATGGGTGCCGGAATGAATCTTGTGGACAGTTATTTGGAGATCAGTACAAACTCTTTAGTCACATTTAGTGAGAACCATGCAAGTGAAGTTGGTGGTGCTATTTATACACATAATCAGCTATCACCATCAAATTCTTGTTTTTTCTCACTTTTCGGTAATTTCAGCACAAACAGAACAATATTTTATTTTGTGAACAATTCTGCGTATTTAGCTGGAGATGTTTTATATGAGCGTACTCCAAGTAATTGCACTATTTGGAGATCAAATGTTAACAATTCATTTTTTCTTCGTGCATCTCAACTTTTGCATCAAGTAGGATTGCCAGTTGCCTCTGATCCTTATCAAATATGTTATTGTCAAGAAAATGATACATACAATTGTGACTCTATATCAATCTCAGTTTCCATCGTTATTGGCTCGTTCTTAACAGTTCCATTGACAATAACTGACCAGAATGGCTTACCTACTCCTGGAATCATTGTTACTGCTAATAGACCCCACACCCGAGAGCTACATTCCATTAGGAATGATCAGTTATTGTGCTCAAAGTATACATACCAGATTATAGAAAACCACACTTCAAAAGTTCTTGTTATCTTTCCCATGAATTATAAAAATCAGAGAAGTAGTGATTACAAACAATTCAGTATTTCAATATCAATACTGCCTTGTCCTACTGGTTTCATTCTTTCAAAAACTAACAAAAAATGTGAATGCTTACCCTATATAGAAGCAAATGAACTATTTACGTGTAATAGTTCCAACTTTTCTATCCTACGTCGGTCAAAGGCTTGGATCGGGACTTACTTGTCTAGTTTAATTGTTTATAACTCATGCCCATTTGGATACTGTGTATCTGGAAAATTCATACTACATAATAATAATTTCAATGAGTTATGCATATCTGGACACTCGGGACTTCTGTGCGGAGGATGCCAACCTAATTTGAGTTTGGCACTTGGAAATAGCAAATGTATGAAGTGTTCTGATCATTACATATCCCTAATTCTTGTGTTTGGAGCATTGGGGATAATTCTCATAATGATAATAACAGGTTTTAATCTTACAATCACAGAAGGTTATGTTAACGGAGTTATATTTTACACAGCTTTTCTCCATCTGAACAGAGATTCATTGTTTCCAGAATACCACAACAACACCACCATTTTTGTGATCTTGATTTCCTGGCTGAACTTGGATTTTGGATTTAATGTATGCTTCTACAATGGGATGACACCTTATGTTAAGGTTTGGTTACAGTTCCTATTTCCCATATATTTATACAGCATACAAACAGTTGTAATACTTTTAAGCTATCGGTCGTCAAAACTAGCCAGAATATCTGGAGCAAGAAATAGAATAAAGATTATGTCTACTTTGTTTCTGTTGGGGTACATGAAAATGTTACGGAGTGTATTAACAATACTCTCCTTTGCTAGACTTGAGGTGCCAACATCTATGTACACTGAATTTAAGACTGTGTGGCTCTATGATGGCAATATTGATTACTTCAGTGGTAAACACACTACACTATTTGTTATTGCTGTAGTGTTTATTGGGGCAATTTCCATACCATATACTACTGTATTACTTTTTATTCAAGTGTTACAACGACTAACACATTTTCCATGTCAAGTAAAGAAAAATGGAATAGTGGATGTTCATGTGGGACCCTTTAAGAAGAAATCACAGTTTTGGCTTGGCTTATTACTTGTGGCTTATACTACATTAGCTTCACTTAACTCCTTCACTGGTGGAGACAAAGGTATTAATATTACTGCGTTGATAGTGATATGTTCTGTGCTGCTTTTGATGCTGGTAATACTTGGAGGTGTATACAAAAATAAAGCTCTTGATTATTTTGAATCTGCTTTTTTGTTCAATGTGGTTGTTTTTTCAGCACTGATTCTGCAAAAATCAGGTGATGCAAACAGCAATATCACAATAACAGTGTACATTTTTATCATTACTACATTTATCATAATTTTCATTGTTTTCTTGTATTATTTTTTTACTGGATGTAGAAATAGAAAATTTTGTTCATATCTGCTCAGTTGGAAGCCATGGAAGAAATCTTCCACAAGTGAAAGCCCATGGAGTAATAATTATCAAGAATTAGAAGAAGTGTCGCTAAGTACAACGTATGTGAATGCTAAAGACATTATTGATAGCGTGAATGAAAATTGTTCAGACACATATGACAAAGAACTAATTCCAGTTGAATGGCAACCGACTAAATTTCCTCTGCCATTATTTCGTGAAAATCCTGACTTACTCAAATCTCATGATCAATTTTCATTTCCTGAAAGAAAATTGCCCATAATTTCTTCTCCAACAACAAAACAAGTGCAAACATCCTTATTAATTGTAAATAAATTGAAAGATGACGTAAGTTTGATGCCTGAGAGTGATGAATGCTCACGTTCACAGCGACTGTCTGTTGATAACTGTGGTAATAAAACATACGTAATTGAAAACACAGAAAATAACACACAGAAGACAACTGTTTCCAATGTAATGGGTCATTCCAATGAAAAGCCTCTTTCTGCCACCACTTTAGCACTTCAAAAGAGTGCTGATCCTGAAACAAAGATACCCTTGGCTCCAAAAGTATCAAATTCTTCCCATAAAGACATACAAAGATTATCTTATTCTTCAATAAAGACTCCTCCTTGTGATGCTCTAGAAATCCAGAAAATAAAGAAAAGGAGATCATCAATAAAGAAGATGCACTTGCCTGTAAAGAAAATACATAAGACTGCAATATGCAGAAGACCTCAACCAGGAACCATATGTCACAAGTGTCAGCCTTTGCTTCCTTTGCAGTGTAAGATACGGAAATTTAAAGTCAATCATACTGGAAAGGAATATTGCATAAAGTCACACGACATCGTTATAAAGATTCCACCATTAGCTGTCACAGTAGATGTGTCGATTGATGTTGAAGTAGGAGTGCTGTTACATGGACCATTTGTACTCCCACCAAACAGTCGCCCAATTTCACCTATTGTGTGGCTCTGTGTTAAAAATAAGGTAAATTTCCACAAACCTATTGATATCACTATACCACACTTCATTAAGGATCAGCCTTTTGATGCAAAAAAGCTGGGAATCAAATTCATGAAAGCAAGTCACCACACACATTTATTTCCAAATGGTAAAAAGATGTTTAGTTTTAATCCTGTTGGAAGAGATAGCACCACACATTTTACATCTTTGAAAGGAACTCTTAAAACACATCATTTTTGTTTCCTCTGCATTGCTGCACCAGATAGTAAAGATCTGCATGAACATGCAGCTTATTGTCTGACTCGAGTTGATCCACTTACTTGGAATCCTTCTATTCAACGTCAGGAAATATACTTTATTGTTTCATATTTCTTAAGTACTTGCCTCCAAGTAAGTATTATTATAATACATAGGAATTGGTGCATTTATAGACAGATTGCCATGAAATTTTGACAATAAAATTTGACATGTTTATCGCTAGAAACTTTCCTCTCTCCAAAGCTTTCTATTGGTCTGTTGTTCCCCTATGTTCAAAAATGACCAAGGTAGAAAAAAAAATTAATTTCAAATTATCATGACTAAAATGTGTGTAAAGACTATCCCCTGATGTTTTAAAAACCTGTTGATTCTTGAAATGATATCAGGTAATACCAGCTCATCAACACCTGTGGTTCACACTCATATTACTACTACCACATCAGTTTTAATTGCAGTGTAGCTACACACTTTGAGTCATGATTTGAAATTCTTTATGAAGAGAAATGAATAGACCATTAGAAAGCTATAATATTATGAGAGAGCTACATTTGGTATTTCAAAGGGTAACTGTAGCTGAGATAGTCTTTTGCAAAGGTATTTTTAATTTCATGTGGTACATGTGTCCCCTTTATCAAGAGGAAGTAATATTCAGAGATATTCAACTCATACAATTTAGAAGCAGAAATGTTTCACATTATGAGAAGAAATTGTCCTTCAATTGCAGATTATAGTATTTTGCCATAGACAGATCTCACTGTAATAGAGGTGGTGCATATACGTGACCTCTATGACTGATATATTATTTTTATGCAGAGTATTAAACTTCAATTTCCTAATAAGCTAAGGATGAGTGAACCAGTTCTGTTCCAATTTTCAAAACAGGAGGATTCTATTCCTAAACTAACTATTAAATTGAATGACCAGTGTCCCAAAAAAGGATGGTTTCTTGTTTTGGAAGGATGCAAGGAGGTAAATTTTATCCCAATGGTAACTAGCTAGCCAGGGGCAGACCCAGGGGAGTAGTCCAGGGCCCCCCTACCCCACTCTCTTTTTCTTTTTCTTTTTTCTTTTTATTATAGATGATGTTAAAAACTAGACTAAACATTCATCTCTAAAGGCAAGCCCAATTTTTGCTTCCATGGGTAGTGCAGGAGGGGACATATCCCTCTCTCCCCCTCACTTTGGCCTTAGAGCCATGTAGTTGGCATATCATACTTGGACTCCCTTCCTTTCAAAATTACTGGACCTGTCCCTGCTAACTATAAAATTTGTTGCTTCACAGATAACAGCTCCTCAAATAGATTTTTGGAAGTTACATGAAGAGAAAGTGGATCTAGAACTGATGTCCACGTATAGGATGTATCCACCACGATTTAAACTACTTGTGTCTGGAAGAAATGCTGTAGAACCAGCTGAAGCTACCATTGAATTCACTGGAAGCATCATAAATTTGGATACTGCCATTTTACTTGAACCTAATACTGGTATGTAATGGTTAGTACATATCCACATTGGATGTAAGAGATATATTTACTCAAAGCCCAAGAGCAGAACCCTAGGGAGGGAGTGAATAATATATTCAAACACCACAAGGAGGTGTGTTTTAACTGCCTTCTCCTTGAGGTCTCTGCAGTAATAACTGGTTTTCTTTTGCTTCAGAGACAGTTACTAGTACTTGCCTTGATAAGTGATGTCACTAGCATTCAACCAATCTGGGAAGTACTGGAACTTGATTGAGCACGTGCAGACATAGGCTATTTTAGTAGCAGCATGCAACAATTAACTAGTTGAATCTGCTACAAGCCACTAACTATTTAGCTAGATGGGGTAAGGCTGTCATTGCACCACAAGAGTCCCCTAACAGTGATAGTTTGTTGAACTATTTTTGTATCTACAAGAAGGCTAGAGAAGATGAATAAGAGAGAGAGATAAGGCTCCCTCCCTTCTCCCTCCCCCACCCTTCCCCACCCTTCCCCCAGAAAGAAAATAACAACAATCCTTTATGGTTCAAGCACCAAACAGTTTCACAGCAAGAACATCTGTAGTCAACATTCATGGCCCCATCTGTAGTTAGCTACTTTAAATGGATTGTTAGGTGCAATGAATCAGTGTTTTGTCAATCTATCAACCACAAGAATATTAATAGTTATAGTTAGTTAGCCACTTCCTGCAAAGTTTATAATAAAATGCATGCCACTGGTGGCTTTGATCCACCAAGACATTGGGCTACAAATGAATCTTACAAACCCAACAAGATGTTGTGAAACCATGATGTTAGTATGTTGCTGCCATTCTCAGCATGGCAAAGTGACTATAGCAGTTTTTAGTATGACAGATGTAGGCCTGAAAAATAATGATATTGTTATATAAGTGTGTACATATTATGTTACAAGGAGTGGACCCAGGAATTTGTGAAGAGAGGGTTTGTATCTTTGGTCAAATGCCAGGACACTTAAGATGGGGAACACAGTGTGAAAGTATTAGCAATGATTGATATAGAGTAATTACAGTTATAATTCATTACTACTTTACAACACTCAGTATAAAGCAGAAGTGCTAAGCATTAGCTAAGGGGGGAAAGGAATTACAAGCAAAGGGGGGTTCCAAACTTCTCCCAGATCCACCCCTGTACTAGCTATATTATTATTGTATTATTATTATACAATTATCCAGATCGTACTTATAGTACTCCAGATAGTTTATATCAATCCAGTGATGACAACTCAACTCAAGGAAGTGCTATTGGATCTTCTGGAGTGTCCTCTCTTACTGATAATAGTGCTGCATGTGGTTTTACACCTGGTAAGAGGGCTAGGAATAATTTGCTATGATATTAGGATTGCACAGCATATTATATCACCTCACAATCATCAGCCACACAGCAACTAAAGCAAATAGACTAATAAATTACTGCCTCAAGTCTCAGATTTCTGTCTGTCCATATTACTCTATCATTGTGGACTCAATTTTTTTGTCACTCATAAGTGATGATCCCTCTGTAATATGATGGTTACATTACTAGTCTTCAAATATAGCTTTACCTATAATTATAGCATAATGTGTTGTTATCTGACTAACAGATTAACCATTATTATAATATCTGTTGCTTTTACGCACACACATCACAGATACTTGGGAGAGTTTGAGTTTTCCACCTGATATGGCAGAGCTATACAATGTTGTGTGTAGAGTTGCAGTGAAATGGGAAAGTATAGGTGTTCAACTAAAACTGAGTGTAGGGGATCTGGAACAGATACGACACGATCATGCTGGAGTAAAATTACGATGTTTAGCAGTTGTAAGGACTTGGCAAAATAAAGTTTATCCTGAATACACCTGGAAAACTTTCATTAAAGTTTTGTTACAAGAATCGGTTAGTGAACAATCTTTGGCAATGGATCTTAAAGCTGAGCTTCTGGCAAAGCGTAATTCTTATCAACTAGAACCTTAAAGGTATTGCACCTACACTCAAACTGGCTTACATTTATACTGCTGAATGAAGCATTGGAGAAGTAGTGATGGAATATTATATAACTATTGCACCTGTAATTGTTACAAAGTAATATGAAATGTCTACGTGTAAATGAGTTTGAAATTTGGGTCATCAAGTGTTGTAGTGAGAATGATTATTATTGCATACATAAGAGTGAAATTGCCATTCTCACTAAAACACAAGTGAAATTCATCTCCAACCTTTACCCATCCATGCTATAGCTTCTGTTAGCTTCTGTACTATTCATCTTCTTTCGCTGCAATGTGAATAATCCAACTGGTGTATCTTGCCTTGTATGTAATCCTGTTTTTACAACATTGAGAGGAACCTGTTATAACAATAATGAAAGTTGAAGTTTGATAGTCAATATTCACATAATACTGGAATATACAAAACTTAGTTCCTTTTTTGTGTGTGTCACTTTAAGTACAGCAATATATGCAGTGAGGTTTCAAGTGTTTTACAACCTTGGGCGAAATTGTATTTAGCATAGTAGACCAAATTGGTATGACCATATACATAGTAATATACCTATAGACTCTATACCTATAGTCATGCAGCATAAACCTATTTATCTTGTATTTCTGTAGTTAATTATTTAAAAAATGAGGTGTTGGTCTAATGGTCATGTTTGCAAAATTTTGTGCTAAGTGGAGCTCAAAATGAGATCACAAGGAAGGAAGCAGTACATGTTTATAGCTAAATATTTCCAGAATGTACAGTGAAGTACTTAATTATGTTTGAAACAAGTAATGAACAATGTTACTCTTGTTCTACCATCAAAATAATGGCAGAGATTAAAAGTTCATGCTGCTAGGTCACACATACCAATAACAGTTGTTGTTTGTTTGTTTTTTTTTTGAAGTAAAGCATAAAGTGAGTAATGAGTGAATGTCAAAATCTGTAACAATATTTTTGGAGGGCCAAGTGAGACCATCAACATACCAACCCACTTACTGGCCCAGTAAAACCTTATTATGGCCTGATGCATCCATCCACATTCATGACTTTCTACAGAACACCATGAGTTTGAATGTTTGCTCTTCTCCTATAAAGATAATTGTGAGCGTAAGAAGAGCTGAGTATAAGGATATAATTATAAATTTGATAGGAGTCTAAAATGTGCTACAGAGGAAGTCCTGTATATAGCTATGAGTCTAGTTGAACTTATACTTTTCTTGCACTTGGTCCTAGAACTATTGAGTCTGCAAACTCTAGGGCTAGAGATAGCTCTAGATTCATAACAAAATATACAGTATTCTATGGTGATAAGCACATAATATAAATGATTCATGATGGACATAAAATTCTGTCATAATGCACATCACTTGCCCACTTTCTAGCTTTTCATGTTGACCTTAGTTCTCATGTTGGAACGCATGCACAACCACTTAGAAATTCACACCTCTCTGACCAGAGAAACCATTTTGTAGTGAGTACTATTATATGTCTAGCCATAATAATAACAATTATGAGCTTAGCTTCTTTGAGAAACTTATACTTTTCTTGGGAAGTTATTACTACATGAAAGTTTGGGAATAAATTGGTGTGTGATTAAGCCTCATTTTTTGCAAAACTTATTTCCCATCCTAAACAACCATTCACACTTGAACTATAGCCAAGAGAGCAAAGTGAAGTGGCACTTGACTCAGTGGTTTTGGGGTATTATCTGTGAACATGGATGGGACCCAGGAAGGTTTGAACCATAGAAACTTCATGTGGATAATACCTTTAATGAAGATAATGCTCAAATACAACTATAACTTACAATTACATTAGCTATGTACATTTTAAAAATGATTTATTTGTCTTTGTCAACACAACTTTCCCAGCATATTACTTTACATTATCAGACTTTTGTCTTTGGAAATTGTGTAAGCTGGGCTCTCTCAATGGTATTATGGGTAAGGTTATAATAGCCACAACTATTTCACATTATTAGTTCTAGAATCTGGGGAAAGTGGCAATGAGGATATCCCATATCACTGTATACACAATAACATCTATTATTTGAAGCATATGCAGCATCTTCATAGTGTAGCATAACAATAAGACTCATTTCAAATTTTCATCATCAGTAAACACTTGTTTCATATAAGATCAAGATTGTATTATGGTGGGTTGAATCCATGAAGTCTGCCTTTCTCTAAGATCAAGAAGACTATAAAATTAGCTACATGTAAAATGTGCAGACAACTGCCATTCAATATGTAGTCTGATGTTAACACATGAGCTATACATCAATATACTCCATTATTATTCAATTACAATAGTATAATCAAATTTGACTATGAAATCTTACTGAGTATAATATGTCACAGACTTTCCTCTTAAAGTCTGAGCTGGGGAAAGTGGTTAACGATGCAGGGAAGGTCCATTTCAGTAAGTTGCATCTTCTATATATTTATTGTATGACCTACTAGTTATTTAGTTAGAGATGAAGCACTAGCCATTATGTAGAATGCATATTCTGTCTACATCTAGTTATCTCCATGATTTAGTGTACTGTATGAGGTGTCTGGGTTAAGACAATCATCTACTAACTTGTTGCTAAGATCAACTTCCACTTCAAACAATTAAATTTCAAGTACCAAAAAGTAATTCTAACAAGCTAATGTACATACTTTGAAGCCTTATTTTAAAAAAAAAAAAGATCTGTAGAGGTTGGGAGGCAAAAGCATTCTAACCTCCCCTCTCACACCATATTTCCCATGAGAACTTTGTTGGTTCTACCAATTATCACCAAACACTAAGTTAGTCTGAAATGGCTGCCAATCTGGCAAGAGATTATTCTAAATCAAATTAGACTAAAACAGAACCTCCAATTACTAAATGTCTATATGATATACCACCCACAACATAAGGTCACTCTCTCTCCACTCACACCAACCAATTCCTTTTGCTATAACTCTGGAACTGCTTGGAGCAGCAATATGCAACAAGCACTTGCATAACATTACTACTCACTAAAAATAAGAAGAATGATGTATTATTAGCACTCACACTTTCAAGTTAGACATGTTGGGAACAATACTTATGGGATGGGGTTCATGCTACTCCAGTTAGGTAATGTAATTTCAGTAACACTTCCATATCTTGTCTAGAATAAGCATTCCATGTGTCTAAGCATGGAGAACTAAACTCAATGTTGATGTAGAGCACAATGATAGAAGCCTGATGACCAAGGATAAGTCAAATGGTCACTAGATGGACAGCCATTTATCTTCAAAGTATGATCAATCATTAGGTTATCCTTATAATTCTAGTATGTGTAGTAATAATATTATTATGGCATCTTATAGATCATTATTTGTTGCATGTTGCTACTCCTAGCAGTTCCAGAATGTAGTATTCTAGATCTTATAGAGAGAAAGGCAGACTTTATGGATCCATCCCTCTATAATACAAAGCTTGATCACACATGTTTACTGATGGTGAAAATTGAAAGGGAGTCTTGTATCTTTATACTATATACACTATGAGCATGATGCATATGCTACAATTAATAGATGCTATTGTGATATCCATTGCTAGATTCTAGGGCTGATATGTGAAACTGTTGTGGCTAGATAACATTACCCATAATACAATTGATGTAATGATTAATTTTTGCATGGGTGTAGGCCTTTAAAGTGTGTTATTATAACCCAACTAACTATGACCACTATGAGTAATCAATGTTAGCCTCTCAGGCTCTCTTTGTATGTATCATTAATATAATTTATTTCCCATTGTACATGATATACCAGAAAGCTTAATGTAGAACTCATTCTTGGAAGTTTACATGTAATAACTTGTCTGTGTACAACTACATCATTCACATTGCACAAGGAGGCAAAAGGATACCACCATTATGTTACCATTATACTCCACCTAATACATTACTCTCATGTAGTTAGCTAGTAGGTGTGCTTAACCTCCCTTCTCCAGGGAAAAGGGCATTATGAGCTATATTTCCCTCCCTTCTCCCATCACTGAATTTCTACTGGTAACCAAGAGCCTGAGGGTAACTACTAAAAGAACCTTAGCTACATAATTATTACATAATCACTGTTGCCTTGGAAATTATGGCTGCTAATGGACCTTGTCCTCTGGCTATTACCCCCAGACTAAAGGTTTTTTGACACCTTCTTTATACTAGTAACTTAGCCTAAAGCTATCAGAGACCATATGGGTGGGTGATGTTCTGATGAGGGGAGGTTCAGTTGGAAAAGAATGCCCATATTTTAACGAAATTGAATATTTTCAAGGACTATGACCACCTTTGCTGGCCCTACTATACACACTCTATACGGCTATTAATACACAGCTACACAGCTATTAACACACAGCTATGCAGAGCTATTAATACACAGCTACACAGCTATTAATACACAGCTACACAGCTATTAATACACAGCTATTAATACACAGCTACACAGCTCAGCTATACACAAGTATTAATACACAGCTATACATAATACACAGTTATACATAATACACAGCTATACATAGCTATACACAGCCACATCACTATTAATACACAGCAATGTTTTCCAGCTAGTTGCCGATTGGCTGATCTGACTATGTAAATAACACTGGAAGTCATGAATAGTTATTTAGCTAATTAACTAGGTATGCTAAAAACTGATTTGATTAATACCCAATAACTCTTTATTTGCAAGACTGCCGCCGACTAGATAAGTGATTAACCTTATCACCATGAAAATTGAGGAGTTCTTAGCCCCCCTAGATTCACTACTGGAGACACACATAATATTTGACTCTAAGGAAAGACTTATGGCATTTGAGCTTGTTAATATTATTATACAATTTTGCCTCATCAGAATTTAAAGTGACATACTTAGTCACTGTCACATGATATGATTAAAACAGTGGAAGTTTCAACAAAGCTACAATTTAGCTCAAAGAAGCAAGTATATATAACACTCCATAACAAACTTTTTTGCACAAACAATTCACATTGCAAAAAAGTATAATAAGTCTTGCTGTAATAGAGTTGATATAATGTGCACTTTTCTGTTCGGTGCCAGGGAAGTTTGAACCATAATCCTGAGAGAGTTGCCAAGATACTTAACTACAAGAGCTAAATGGCAAACCTATTTATTTTTTTCACCAAAATAGAACTGCTGTGCATGTGCACGATGCCAGAAACCTCACTTAAGTGTAGTGATGTCCTTCCAAATCAATAGGTAAGACTTTTTTAAAAATCAGTGCCAAAACTTCACTTATTTTTTGACTTTAACTATTCACTACAATTACATAGTAATAATAATTATTATTACATTTTCTATATTTTTATAGTTGTATATGGCTAATTCGTGTTGAGGTCATACTTTTACAGTAATTTGCTATTATTTCATGGTCAATGGCCAACAGAGTAACATTACACCTGGCACTGGAGTCTTTTAGGCCATACAAGAAAAGGACTATGACTAAACTTAGTCACATAGATTTATAACTCTTGATTGATTAGGGGCATAGCCACTTACAGAAGGAAAAATGAAGAAATGCCCAGAAGTTTGAGTCTTATGACATGTAGATCAGTAATGTCTAAGGAACACACCTTGAGCTGCCTAGTCCTTGCTCACGAACACATATGTATTTACAAGGGGAAGTAGCAACTGGCAGAAAGTATTTTGTCAACAACAATGCATAATACCTTGGTTTCTGTCTCTATTTCAACATATATGGTAGTAAAGGACCTAAGAAATCCCCCTTGATCTGATTGATTAGGGGTTAAATGGGCAGATAAATGCTGTTATTTATTGTAAACTTCTTGTTTGTGTTTTGGAATGTCAGATTAAAGTGATGCTCTATCCTTGTTTCAAGTATATTATTGCCAACTGCAAAATGAAAATTACTTTTAAGCCTTGTATATAATGAGGGATGAAAGTAATTGGATAATAATACACAGATAAACACTCTAATAGGCAGTTAATTGTGTAGCTAAGCAACTTATTTTCCTTTCTATTACAATATGAAATTCTGGGAATTTCAGTGCGTTAGTATGTGAACATTATAAGAGGACAGGTACAGGCATTCACTGACTGCATAGTGGGCACAATATCTATTCCACTTTATGCTCAAATTCCATTACCAGTTAACATAATAGCAGCTACTTTCAAGTTTTTTTTGCCTATTTCAGACTCAATTCTAAACTGTAAAACTAGACATTGGGCCAGAAATGACAGTACTGTCAAGATGATAACATAATGGCCACTTAGAGTAGAGGTTAGTACTTCAAAGCTCATAAGAACCAGTCAAATTTGTGGTAAGGTTTAATATCTACTCTATGTATATAATTATCATCTTGAATCAAATGTGACTACTACAAAAACCAATGCTATTAAACTGATCTTACACATGAGAAATGTGTAAGTGCACATTCTTAGTGATGTTTTCCCAGCCATTAAGTACTTCCCACTGAGCACAGAGTCTATTATTGTATAATCATTTATAATGTAATATTACAAGCCTGAGTAAGTGCATGGGACAATTTTACTGACTCAGTCATAACAACATACACAGACCAATATGAAAAAAAGCTTGGCTTTTAGATGGAGTAGGACCCCTTCATTATCAATATTCAATAAAGGGCCGCCCCCATTAATGAATATACTAATATGCACACTACAGTAAAGTGTTAGTTTGTAGAGTTTTATACAGGCCAGATATTTTTGTTGAGAGAGACTAGGGAAGTACTCCTGTGTGCTTAAGTTTCCCATATGAAGCAATTTTAGACAAGCTAACACTGCCCAAACTATATAGTTGATGTAGTACTAATAGCAGAGCACCCTTACATTGAGGAGGCATCCACTATAGGGGAAGGTCAAGAGGAAATGGCAACACTGTACTTTTATATGGATCTATAATATGGATTATGGATTGCAATTAAAACAAGAAGCTAGCTTTGACTGTATGCGGAACAGTACCTGCCACACCTGCAAATTGCATGTGTAAACCACAAGAATCAATGAGGACAATCACTGCTTAGAGTTAAGGCATACTTCAAAACATACCTCAATAAATCTATCAAAAGAAGTCACCCCTCTCATCTCCTGATGCAGAATAGGGGCATTTTCATTAAAATATTATCACTAATGATGTAATACATGGAACTAATGAAGGAGGTGTCCACAGAATAGGGGTGTTTTCATTTGGTAAATGTAAAGAATTTGCTCATATTATCATTTGAGGATGTAATACATGGAATAGAGGTGCCAAGCACTCAGCTTCCACTACCTAATACTATGTGCATAATGCATCACTGCGCACCCCAGTTAATTACACTGCAGTATCTATCCAGTCATTATAATATGGCATCATTATTTTATTATGAATATAATTGAATAGAAGCAAGAGTAAGAACATTGCCAACTAACACAACTCTCTTCCTCCTTTACACAAGGTTGATTTGCCACAGCAAACATGTTTACAAATTCAAGTATACTGATAATCAAGCTTCCCAGCCTGAAATAATTGGCTACTGCTGCTATGACTTTGGCCTCTACTAGCAGGCACAGCAAAAACCACATAGCCACATAGTACCAATGTGGTTAGTGTACAACAAGGCCTTTTAATACTATACACATCATAACCACAATTATTTATTGTGGAAAGGTATTGATTTACAAGAAAATGCACTGCTATAACCGAGGACTGAAATGGATGCATGCAAATGAAAACACATCACTATAACCTATCAAGAGAAAGGGAAAATAGTTAGCCAAGTGCCTGAATGACCAAAATAGATACAAAGGTATCTCCAAACTTTTATGTTCTAACAACCTTTATCTAAATACATAATTGTGTTAATACTTCAGAAGGCAACTCCACCGAAATAGAGATTTGATGGATTTAATTAAGAAAATACTTAGCTATTATCTATTGAGTATTATCTTTTATATTGTCCTGTACTACCACATCATTTGTACATCAAGCCACTACCAAATTAGTTATAACTTTATCATGTTATTCTACTCATCATTAAACATTATTAAGAAGCCAACAAGGACCTTATCTACATTAGGGAAAGGACAATGGGCAGTCCCCCCCCATACATAATATGTATGATTATACTTACAGTGCATTAAATCACTCCTATAAGTCACACTGCTAAACTTCTCAAGTGAAATTTATATCCCTAAATTGATCAAGTTGTCTTCCTACAACCTTAACTTCCAGTTATAATACTTCTCATTTAAAAGATTATTAGTTCTTATACACTAGATGGCTGTTAATTAAATTTGAAAAAACCCAGTGATACGGCTTCCCCCAAGATCTATGTGAATAGCGGATCATGGGCTTTAGCTAATATAACGTGAGGTGCTAGGAATATTATTATTATGACTCACCTTGTTTAAAAATTGAGGTCATTTATCAAATTAAGTAATGGAATGATTTGGGCAGGGTTTCTGGGAGACTAATGCAGGTACAACAGTTTAGTAGTAAGTGCTTGGATTTGGAATGTCTGGAATTAGCAGTCTCAAAGACACTTTGATGTCAGCCACACCCTTGTATAACATAATACAATAAAATTCTTCATAAGAGGTGAATTTGCTAAGAAGAATGGAAGTAATCATCATTGCTCCTGGATTTCTGCATATCTTGACTTCATTGTACTAGTCAGTTAGCTCTTTTCAAACAAGCTAGCCAGAATGTTCTACTCTACATGCCTACTTGCTCTGCTGCTGTTGTTTTCTGTCCAGGGAATTGAAGTTGGTAAGTAAAACTTATTACTGCTCCTTGAAATAATCTGTTACTTTCTATAGTAGCAAGAGTACGATTCTCCCAGAATCACTTCACAGTTAAGGCAAGTCCAAGAATTTGTGTAGAAATTGTTAATGATGATCATCCAGCATCTCAAGATTTCTCGATCACCTTCACAATCAGTAAGTGTATCTTGCAATATTAGCAACATACTGACAAAACACAGTGACTTGATGCTCAAAAACTGTTTCTATGTAGTAATTACTGCAGTAAATAGGAGAAAAGATATATATCAGCATTTCTTGTTTTTACTTAACAGGTACTGTATTGTTAGGAGGAAGTGGAAGTATTTTTCCAACAAGAGTTGATACACTGATATTTAGTGCAAGTTCTCCTACAGCTCAGCTTTGCTTTCGGCACCAAGTTAACAACAATGCTTGTGAAAGAGATATTACCGGTCAAGTTCGCCTTAGAAACAGTAGTGCTGTGTTGATAGGGGATCCTGGTTCAGCCCATATAACAATCCAGGATGATGACAGTAAGTGTTCAACAATGTGCACAATTATAATGCTATAATTTTGATGAGTATAATATCTAATTATATAGGCATTATCTCTTTTACAGATATACATGTTAGCTTTGAAAGGAGTATGTACATTATAAATGAAGGAAACTTTCTTGAACAGTTGTTTATCAATGCTTCACATTCTAGAGACGATGTGCAATTAGAAATATATGAAAGTAAGTTGCTACATTAACACTGAAGTCTTGCAGTCTATAATATATTGAGAAACTATCCCAGACAAACCATATCCATTTGCAATATAGTCATCAAAGGTTTCATACATCTCAAGATTTTGATCACTCAAATTAGAAATATGATACTTCAGAAGATTACCTCTTTTCTCATGACCAATGGATCAATGATTTTAATTAACCACCCAATAGAGTATATGATTATACAATTACTATTATACTATATATGGTGGGAAAACTTAGTGGGCCAGTAATGGACAAAGTCTAACTCAATCAATATGCCACCAGATTTCTAACTAAATCATACCACCAAAATATTATAACCACCAAATTAATCTCCTACATTGTATAGTAGTGCCACATAAGATCAAAGGCATCTGGATATGTGATTGTGGTGGTAAATTTCTATGGGAAGCCACTTAGTACTTAGTAACAAGTGCATGTGAATCTATTATCATTGACCTTCTGTAACAAGAAACTGACTTAGTAGTTGTATCAGGAATTTCAACAAAGTGTGTGTGTGTATACACCTTTTTCAATAGCTAATGTCCTGATGAACGAGCTGTAATGCAGCCCAAGGCAGGGGACTGTGGTAGGACATGTCCCCTTCTAGCTACACATAGTGGAGAAATTGTCTGTTCACGATATTGGTGTGCAGAAGGCAGTATTTTTTTGTATTGTGGGTAAATTTAGCTGAAGTGTTTGTGGTAAAAGATTCTTTACCCTAGTAGATAATGCATGGTAATTAATGAGGAACCTTACTTGACATCACTGCATTCTGTAATAGTGAATATCTTGATGCTCATTATTAAAGGAAAATGACCTATTTTTTGTTCCACAGTCATAATTACAAACTTTCCTCTTTTCAGTTCACTTTGGTACCAAAATGTATTGTAAAACAAGTTTTAATGCACACACAGTAGATTTATTGGTGAAAGTACACACATGCAAGGAAAAGGATATGAGCAAATCTGTGAATCACATATTGTTGATTTGCTAATTAGTCTATTAAAATTTTAAAGGCACAAGTATTGGTCATTATGTACAACAGTCAAAGTTTCAATTAATGTTTTTTCATCCTTTTGACAGTGGTGAACAGTAATAAACTATCTATGGTGGAGCAATCATTAATCTTCAACACTACTAGACTACCACTGAGTGCAGGAAGACAGAATATTACACTAAACATAATGGATGATGATGTAGCATTGGAAGAGCCTGAGGAAGTACATCTGGTGTTGGGTCTGTCTTCAGACAGTTTATGCTCAAGAAATGTGAAGTTCAGTCCAATAAATTCCACAATTATTCAAATTGTGGACGATGACAGTGAGTTTAAGTGACAATTAATCAAAATATTTAATAAAATTCAGGTGTGGTGAACTACTCCACCTTATCCTAGACAAATCTATGCCAATCAGACTAGATTATTTGTGTCTAAAAATACAGCCAACCAGTGTTATAACCACTGTCCTGAATACTAGCATAAAAACATATCTTCCTGTAATCTTCATGTTGCAAGAATGCACAATAAAAGTGAACTCAGGATGTTGTCGATTCATAATCAACTTTGGTCAGACAACTCTGTAGTACTAACTTTATTACTTCTAAAGTGCACCACAGCACTGAGCCAGTCTCCTTTTGAGTCCATGGTTGATTCTGTGAGATGCAGGATATGTCACTTCATCCGGGCAACACAACTATTATTACCTTATTGGGAGATCACCCTTACAATGACCTTACTGGGAGATCACCCTGATACACAGTTGTAATGACCTTATTGGGAGATCACCCTAGTACAAATCGAGATTACCCATCACAGTTATGACTTCTTTGTCAGATATTGATACAATAATTTTGACTTTCTTTTGTCAATACCTTCCTCTTCCATCCTAACCATCAAGTGTATGTATAAACAATAAAGGTATTAAATTACCTTATGACTATAAACTAACAGTACACTATTATACATACATTATAATGGACTTTATATAAAAACTTTGTGCCAACTGTCTTTGGCAGTTATCAGGATCAGTATTATTATTATGCTACTAATAAGCAAGAGTTTATATATTCTCTCTGCTTTGGCAGCTTTAGAGTGCCAGAGCAAGGTAAGGTCTGGAAAATTAGACAAAACATGCTCATCCAACCCTACATTACTATAGTTCCCACTATTATACAAATAGACCATATTACATTTTAAAAATTCAGTTGAAGTATTAATTTTAATGGATTATACAAGTTTGCTAACTTCCCTCACTTGAGTACATAGGTCTAGAGTATTAATTGCATGCTGCACAAGTTTGCTAAATTCCCTCACTTGAGTACATAGGTCTAGAGTATTAGGTAAAATAATGAACCTGTTATTTTGTTTACAGGTTTGATTATACAGTTGACTCAACATACAATGACTGTCAGGGAAGGAGAGAGTCATAGATTATGTATTTCCTTAACCAAAACGATAGCAAGGCAGCTTGACCTACTCCTCCATGTTATCAGCTTTACAGCAGATACAAGTATAACATCTCCATGGAGACTGTAGCATTAAATATTATTATTATTATTATATATCACAGGCACTGATCTAAGAACAAATGGCAATTATGCAATTACTTTTAACCCATACAAGGTTACGACTAAATGCATAGAGATTCCCACCATTCGAGATGACATCATCGAAGAACAAGAATCGTTTAGCATAGAGTTAACAGTAGTGACACCACTTCAAACGAATATGTGGATGATTCGACCAGTAGAAAGAATACGTTTTCATATAGAAGATGCAAGTATGTTGTGAAAATTTCACTAAAATATTTTGAATCATAATTATAATATTATTATAATGCATAATTATGTAGCTAAAACTACAAAAAAATTTTCACAATCAATTTATTTCCATACAGCTACTTATTTTCTATTAGGTTCTTGCATTACAAACACACTGGATCCAATAAACAATGGTTCTACCTTATATGTTACTGGAAGAACAACTCTATGCTTTTCCTGCAATGCATGCTCATCACCATCAATTTCATGGAACTTAATCTCCTATGAAGGTCACATTTGGACAGGAGATAGTGGTGAAAATCTGTCATCGGAAGACAGTCCAAAGGATCGTGGAGAAGTCTACTCCAATGGTACCTTATTGGTGACCAACTCGAGTTCAGTCTTCTCCACTTCACATCCAGGAATTATCCGTTTTAGTGAACAAGGATCACAAGATACCTGGAAATATAATGTGTATCTTGGAGGTAATAATATACTCATTGTGGTACTTAGACTTAATTAATAGCTTCATTAATAAATTTTTAGATTACAGAGCAATCACTGATCGATTATGTTATTGTTTTAATCACAGAGGCAGCAGTAGTAATGGAACTGACCATATCTCTGGTGGAAAATACATACAAACTCACCTGTACTTACAAAGGATCTCCTCAGCCAAATATAGAGTGGCTAGTAAACTCAGTGCCACTTACAGACATTGCTAACCAAGCTGATATAACAAGACAGGGTTATTTTCAGTCAATTATTTTTCTGAACATTTCAGACGCTGTAAAGCACTCCAAATATACTTGCAGAGTATCAAATTCCTTTGGGTCTGATATGTCAGAACTAACTATTCAATCTCCCACAGATTCAACCACAAACAAAGATTTTCAATTACTACCTTCATTATTATATATCAGTGCTCTTTTTGCTTTCACTACTGACTTACTGTATACTCTGTGATCATTATTCTTTTAACATTGTACTCATCATTGCACAGAAATATGTTTTTGGTCTGCAACATATTATACCAAACAAGAGAGGTTATCTGGTCTCCAACATAATATTATACCAGGTTCCAACATAATAATTATACCAGGTTATCTGGTCTCCAACATATCAAACAAGAGAGGTTATCTGGGAGAGGTTATCTGGTCTCCAACATATCAAACAAGAGAGGTTATCTGGAAGAGGTTATCTGGTCTCCAACATATCAAACAAGAGAAGTGAGGTTATCTGGTCTCCAATATATCAAACAAGAGAGGCTATCTGGTCTCCAACATATCAAACAAGAGAGGTTATCTGGGAGAGGTTATCTGGTCTCCAACATATCAAACAAGAGAGGTTATCTGGGAGAGGTTATCTGGTCTCCAATATATCAAACAAGAGAGGCTATCTGGTCTCCAACATAATATTATACCAGGTTCCAACATAATATTATACCAGGTTATCTGGTCTCCAACATATCAAACAAGAGAGGTTATCTGGGAGAGGTTATCTGGGAGAGGTTATCTGGTCTCCAACATATCAAACAAGAGAGGTTATCTGGTCTCCAATATATCAAACAAGAGAGGTTATCTGGGAGAGGTTATCTGCTGGTCTCCAACATATGAGAGGTCATCTACCAGATGATATCTTGAGTCATATTTTCCCTAACAAACTATAAACTAACCAGCAGACATTATTTCTCTCACTACTACCTGTAACACACTGAAATGCCTGCCCAAAACTATAAATACATAATTTTCTCAGTACAGATGGTTATATAAAACTTGGGTCATTCTCAAAGATGGCTGATATCACCAACAATAACACACACATAGGGAAGGGTCAAAGATGATCCAGGTGTCGACTAAACCATACATCTCTGGCTTTGAAGCAGCACTTAAGAATTTCAAGGAAGGGAAGCTGGCTGGGTTACACTTTAACTTAAAAAGGGATTGGTTACCACTCTACTGAACACACATTTAGGCAAAAGGTAATGAGCCGTTATACACTCAAAACGTTTTCTTTTTCAAAAGTAATAACACTGTGTGCTGCTGCACATATTGTAGATACAGTTTCTTATGAATGTTGAATTAGAAGCAGTAAAGGGATTACGTGATTAGATTTTTGTCTGACCTGTTACCACGTTTTACCTCCCATCTTCTGTAATCCTTCACAAATATAATTTGAAGAAATGATGTAATCTGATAAGAATTTAACTACTTGTAATCTTCAGGCCTACTCATCCCTCCTCTCAATGGAGGGCCAAAAAGTACATTGAATGCAATAAATTCAGAGAGGGGCAGGTATGCGAAGAAGCTCAAAGTAAATCAGCTATGTGAACTGTCTAGAAACTAGCCAGAAACAGCTGTACCTCTTCTGTTATCATCAAAGGTCTCACTGTGGTTTTATATTTCCAGATATAGGATCCAAAAATTGAAATACATTAACGTATACCGGCTGCTGCCAACACAAATATAATTAGAGGATGAGATTTAGAGTGATTATATCTGTAAGTTTCCAATAAAGCCAGTCATTATCAGTACTCTACAATGTCCATTAGTCTCACACAAGAACAGAATAATCATATCCATTCCTCCTTACACACTACATTTCAGCATGGTGGCCATGTTCATGAAAGTAAGTGTGTGTATACATAGCTACAGTTATGGACACTCTGTTCTTCATTATATGGTCTCACCACCATAATGATGAAAAGGTCTCTATATGAGGCATAAGAGGATTATCTTATTATGAAAGACTCAAAAAAAATGGTAATATGATGAGTGTAATGTGGATGTATAGTCAAAAGTGTTCCCATTAGACACAATATTGTACAGTGATTACATACATAGACTTATTACTAACACTTCTGATGGCTGTTACATACACTTACACACCTTAATTACTTAATTCCTTGGAAAGTCTAGGAATCTATAGCATACTTAACACAAAAATATAGCAATATTTATTTCAAACATGGTCAAAGTTAATAATTCTGGCAAATAGGGATGTAAAATTTAATCTTCCAAGTATTACTTTAGGACAGTTGGAATTGTGCCCAGTCTTTACAACAAGCACTATTACATAGCTATGCGCATTAGCTAACTGCTTTGTGTCCTACTTTCATCCACAAGACAGTTATTTCCTACCATCATATTATATTGACTGGTAGATCTACAAGCTAACTCTGTAGACCACAGAGGTATGTGACCAGTTCTATTTAACATTTGGCTAGTGCCTTATCACACAGACAATCACAGAAAATTGACATGACCATGTCATACCCAGACAAAAAGATTATATTTTTGAGTAAATAGATTTTTTTCATGATGACTTGACCCCTAAATAAGTACTAGTCCATGAAAATGCCCTTCAAATAGAATATTAATGCATAATATTATTATTATTATATTAAATCTCTCTGTTATACACATTTTTTATTATTATTTTTTTTTTGAAGGAGCAGGCAAAACAGTAATATTTTGTCTAGTCTGATTCTTAATTATCCCTTGAAGTCATAACAGGAGAGCGTAATAATGTCACTTCCTTTAAACATTAAAACAGAGGCAAAGTTGTATACGTATATGCACCAGTTATCAGTGTGCTTAGACCCTTGTGTATGTCAGCATTTGTATTAAGTTTCCAGTGATCCATACTTAGAAAAGACCTGATACAATTAATAACCTTATTTATAACATCAAGGTTTATTGACTACAATATTAGGCTAGTGTAGTGAGATTCTTGTTCTCATTAGGAATCCATTGAAAATTTGACTACAATATTAGGCTAGTGTAGTGAGACTCTTGTTCTCATTAGGAATCCATTGAAAGTTTGACTACAATATTAGGCTAGTGTAGTGAGACTGTTGTTCTCATTAGGAATCCATTGAAAAGTTGGCTACATTATTAGGCTAGTGTGGTGAGACTCGTTCTCATTAGGAATCCATTGAAAAGTTTAAGTCAAACTCACAAGGACAGCATAGACAATAATTACCATTTTCTAAGCATTAGGGATTTAAAATCTCATTAGCAACTGGCCGTTTTCTTGAGGCATGAAACAGCAACTTTACCAGTGTACCATACCCTGTTTGTGCTGGCAATTAATGTTATGGTAATGTGTCTGTGAAAGCAAGGAGGATCAAAAACTGAGATACTAGTCACAGAATCTGCAGTAACAATAGTGACTAACCTGACACATAGTTTGTCTGCTGAGGTATCAAATTTTATTAGACTAGTAGACCTTTCAAAATGGCAGATGACTTAGTCATGCTACACCACTTATTGTACTGTCTACAATTCAATTAGCTACATCCCAGTCTCACAGGCCAAGACTGTGTGGGAGTACAGTGACCTGAAAGCCATTTGAAAGTAATACTAATTTTATAGCTAACTCTTACCACAAATAATATTGTGATATGGCCAGAGATAGATCTAGACTAGACTGTAGCCCGCCGATAATGGCACACTGCTAATGTGACCCTTTACCCGTTATGTGTTGCTGGTCTTCGGTAGTATGGATAAGGCTTTGCTTGCTGGACTAACAGAAAATTGCACAGCAGAACAGAGACAACAGGTGCTTGGAACCTTACTATAGGCGTATATGTGTGTGTGTATATATACAGCTAGCATGTACACTGTAGTAGTTTATACTAGAGCTGAATCTTATATACTGTATTAGTTACAGCTAATATGATATAAAAGCTAGCAAAGTAGCTAGAGAGATTAAATGACTTTCAGGCTGGTCACAAACCTCTTGCTGATTTTTTGTGTTAAAACTACCATGACAGTCATTTGGTATATCTAATCATTATCCTTAGCGTCTGTGTCTGCATGCATAATGTGTATTGGCCAGGAGTAGTGGTTTGTATGTGGATGTCAGAAAACAATATTCCATTATGAAAATGGAATCTCAAATGAAGATTTATGTGGAATGCTTATGATGAAGTCTGATATAGCAGAAATGTTGTTCTATTATTATTATTTTGTCTATGAGGGTGAATACCACCAACGCTATGTCTATAATAATTATGTCTACATGGGTTGATTGCCAACTAAGATGCTACTTTATATAGCCATCAGGGCTGAATCAAGGAATTTGTAAAATGAGGAGGGTTATACCTTTTGCCAAAGGCCACAACAGCAGTTCATTCCTGTACACAGTGTGAAAATGATTAATATACAGTTATCCCTGAACTCCCTCCCCCCCAGATAAACCCCTGGCCTTAGTTATCCCTGAACTCCCACCCCTGGCCTTATTGATATACAGTTATCCCTGATCTCTCCCCAGATACACCCCTGACCTTAGTTATCCCTGAACTCCTACCCCTGGCCTTATTGATACACAGTTATCCCTGAACCCCCTCCCTCAGATACACCCCTGGCCTTATTGATATTGATTCCACATCAAATCAAACCACTTTTTCTCCCATTGAATATACATAAGTGTGTATGAGCACTGTTCAATGCTGTGTCTTAAGGATTACTATCAACTGTATTGTTACAGTACTGTTGTAATAATAGATACTGTACTTAATAATCCTAAGATATTTTCCTCTAATTGTGATTTTTCTTTTTGTGGTCCACAATTCACCTTTTTTTTTTTCTTTAAGTCAGTGAAATATCACCATGACACCTAATATTCTTGTTATGTGTATATTGTAGACACTTCAATATTTTGAACATTTAAAGAGAATTCCTGAAGGATGGAAATTATGTGCCACAGATTTTACGAAGCAAATTCATAGGTATTTCTCAGTATTAGATAAAGAACTCAGCAGATTTTACTTAGTGGCTTAGCAGGGCTGGATCCAGGAATTTGTAAAAGGGGAGGTTTGTATCTTTGGCCAAAAGACCAAGACTCCTAGCATGGGGATGTGCATTCCTTCTCCAGCACACAGTGTGACAGCATTAGCAATGATTGATATAGAGAAATTACAGTTATAATTTATTAC
Source organism: Diacarnus erythraeanus (assembly GCA_964016965.1). Lineage (NCBI taxonomy): Eukaryota > Metazoa > Porifera > Demospongiae > Poecilosclerida > Podospongiidae > Diacarnus > Diacarnus erythraeanus. The sequence goes on along the minus strand of OZ024671.1, from coordinate 4,056,090 downwards.
TGCTTACAACACTGAGTTATAAAGCAAACAATAGATGCCGGACAATACTCTCTAATGAGATTTTGTGGACTCACTGACGAGTAATCATCTCTACATTCATGCACTTCTCAAAACTAGAATGGAGTTATTTCTTCTGAACTTTGTGCAGCATACCTTTCCTTCACTGTGGTTTTATACACATGCAGACTGTGTACGGCACCCCCTTTCCTTCACTGTGGTCTTATTATACCCATGCAGACTGTGTACAGCACCCCCTTTCCTTCACTGTGGTCTTATTATACCCATGCAGACTGTGTACAGCACCTTCTTTCCTTCACTGTGGTCTTATTATACCCATGCAGACTGTGTACAGCACCCCCTTTCCTTCACCACGGTCTTATACCCATGCAGATTATGTACAGCACCCCCTTTCCTTTACTGTGGTCTTATTATACTCATGCAGACTGCACAGAGTAACTCAGCCATTGTAAAGCATCCCCCAAACATATTTTTCTAGCTAGAACCCTGACAATACTCCTGTTTGTCTTCAGTGATCCCAGAATCAAATTCTTCTGTTTACAAGTACTGGAACACCATGTGAGGCATCGGCATGCATCTAGTAGTGATGATGACATATTGGCTCTCCGTACGATCTTACTTACATGGCTTCAACCTGAACAGGTAATAGAGATATATTATGGCTGCTTTGTTTTATAAGATTTCACTGAAATGCAGACCATTGATTTGGAAGTTTTCATTAGGAACAAAATAGCTCAAGTGTATGCACTGGTGTTTGTGGTGGACTACCCTTGCAAGGCAAGTTGTTAAAAATTTCTTTTTATCTTACTTATGTAACCTTCAATGTACAGTGGCGGCTCTTCTTTTCTGACCTGTTGCAGTGTGTGCAGTCGGGTCATTTCAGGACCATCGATCTCTATCTTCGTATACTTTTGGCTATTGATAGTGAAGTGGTTGATCGACATGTTGTGCACTCTCAAGAGGTTAGATTGCACTGTATTCTATTATAAATTTGGTTACTTGTGATGATCAATGCATGATACTGCGTGAAAACTTATGCTATCTCCAGTTATTTGTGTTATCTCTAGTTATTCATGTTATTTCCACTTATTTCTGTTAGTAATGTAAAGTACTGTGTGAAAACTATGCTAACAATTACTCATGTTATCAATGCACAATACTGTGGGGAAATTATTCTATCTCAAGTTACTTGGTGTGTAGATATACTCCAGTTACTTCTATTATAAATGTATAGTACTGTGTGAATAATTATGTTATCTCCGGGATACATGTATTATAAATGTATAGTACTGATTTCACTGAGTGCTGTGTTCGGACTTGTATTATAAATGTAGTACTGTGTGAAAATTTCATTGAGTGCTGGATAGTCTGTGTTCAGACAAATTCACTCATTTTAATCTTTTTTGAAGAAACTATGGTATTAATATTGATCACATGAATAATCTTTTGATGTAATTATAGTGGGAAAACTGGAGAGATGTGTGAAATAGAATGTTGGGCACAAATATTATTGGAAGTGTTAGAGCTCTCAGAGTTAATGTTACTATTATTGGAAGTGTTAGAGCTCTCAGAGTTAATGTTACTATTATTGGAAGTGTTAGAGCTCTCAGAGTTAATGTTGCTATTATTGGAGCTCTCAGAGTTAATGTTGCTATTATTGGAAGTATTAGAGCTCTCAGAGTTAATGTTACTATTATTGGAAGTGTTAGAACTCTCAGAGTTAATGTTACTATTATTGGAAGTGTTAGAGCTCTCAGAGTTAATGTTACTATTATTGGAAGTGTTAGAGCTTTCAGAGTTAATATCACTATTATTGGAAGTATTAGAGCTCTCAGAGTTAATGTTACTATTATTGTAAGTGTTAGAGCTCTCAGAGTTAATGTTACTATTATTGGAAGTGTTAGAGCTCTCAGAGTTAATGTTACTATTATTGGAAGTGTTAGAGCTCTCAGAGTTAATGTTACTATTATTGGAAGTGTTAGAACTCTCAGAGTTAATGTTACTATTATTGGAAGTGTTAGAGCTCTCAGAGTTAATGCTACTATTATTGGAAATGTTAGAGTTAATGTTACTATTAGCGGTACCTTGTTTGTGTCCCTTTATACTTTATTATTGAACTTTTTGAACGCACGCAAGTTATAAGTAGAATTCATTGGGTGATTGGTGGTGTTTTCCATTGAGTAATGACCCCAAAATTCATCATCTCGAGAAACTAAGTGTTAAAAGGGTATAGATGTAGTTCGGTTTTGAAGTTTTGGCATATGGTAACTGTAATTGACACAATCGAAAGACATCATTTGCTTAGTTGCATTCAAGATTCCTCCTAGGAGTCTACAATACTGGAAGGATTGGATATAAACTAGCCTAAACTATTATAATATATAGTAATATAAACTCTTCCTGTTAGATACAGTGGAACCAGAAATCTATTATGGAATGCATGCCTGTTCTGGTGTGAAATATACACAGCATGCAACAGGTCATCTATAATAGCTTTTTAAGTGGATTTTGATTAGTCGAGCTAGGAAGTGTTTATGGTCAAAAAAAGTGGGCATGTGTGGGTATGGTTAATAACGATGATGAGCTAATACTAGCGAAAATTTTTGTGTCTTAAAATTTTCGTGTAATTTATGTGTGAAAATTTTTCATGTCTACAGAGACCCCGCTATTTATAAACAGCAAAAAAAAAAAAAAAAAAAAAATTCAAATTTTAAATAATTTTCTCTATTATAATTTTATTTTCATGTAGTTTTTCATTGGATAGAAGCCCCACGAAAATATTGAAAATTTCCCTTGTTTGAGCAGTACTTAGCAAAGATGTTAGATTGAAGGAATGATTTCATAAGAAAGCGCTTAGATCTCCTTTCTTTGTGTACATGCAAGAGAGTTAAGTCTTTTTTTTTTTGTCTTATATTATTGATTGGGCCAAAACCCAACCAATCAGACTGCTTGCTGCTACATGCCTGTGCAATGAGCCAGCACAAACCATCTCTTTTCTCAACACTGCTATTTTAATGAGCAGCTTCCTGGTCACAATTTAATTGCTGTTGGTTGGTTTAAATGTGAGTATATTATAGGCATAATTAGCCATGAATGACTTCATGATGTATAGCATGTTAGCAGTAGCTACCCAGGCAAAAAGGCTGATTATTTTTAAGTGGAGGGACGTGATAGAATCTTCCCCCTATTATACTCTGTCTGTCTCCTCCCTTGACGGAAGTAGTGGTGATATTCTTCACACGATGAGGGTTCAAACAGACTACTGTTTCAACCAATATTGCTATTTTAACAAAGATACAGTTAATTAAATTTCTCAATCCATTACATAACATGCGGCATGATCCCAAGGATAATAATTAAGTGCATGATTCTAGCTAAGTCATTATTGTACATGTTACATATGTAGGTACACGTGTTGGACTACATGTGTAGAATGATGGTGGTTAGAGTTTCAGACTAATGCCTCTATCTTTGCACCAATAACCTCTCATTAGATGCCATTAGATGTCATTGATGATATATTGCAGTACCTTTGGCACTACGTGTTGGTAGTTCAGCTCCTGGGTTTACTGATTCATCATCCACACTGGATGACTTCCTTCTCATCTAGAGTTAGTCTATGCTCTTTCATGATTGATGGTCAAATAATTGGGGTTGCTTACAGCAGGCTAATCTACATTCTGTTTCTCCTGTTGGGTATCAAGAGCTGTGTGATTACCTATTTAATATTATGTCATAGAGTTTATATTACCCGGAGGACTACTATTAACATGTAGTGCATTCATAATTATGAATATTTCTTTTAGGATAATAACAGAAACTCTGCAATAAAGGACAGCATGCGACAGCACTGTGTTCCAGACCTAGTACAGTCATGGCTACAGATAATGGTGAGGGTTATAGCTAGACAAATACAAGTGGGTATATAATTATAGTATCACACATTTGTGTACATAGTAGTAGAAACATTTCTTTTTTTTTGTCCATGCAGGTCAAGTTTGAGCATTCCAATTGTCCTATAGTTTGTCAGGCTATGGAAGTAGTGGGCGCTTATATTTCATGGATAGACATCACACTCATTGCTAATGACAGATTTGTTAAGTAAGAGATGATTCAGTTACAAGCAGTTGTTATCATACTTGAGCAACAATATCTTGAGCTGCAGCAAACACAAATAAATGTAGTAAGACAAATAATTCAAGTGTTTTTCTTTCATGAAATCCTTTTAGCTTGCTCTTGAAGTTTCTTTCTGACCTCAACTTAAGAGAAAGCTCAGCTGATTGTCTGCATGAGATTATCAGTAAAGGTAAAATGACTCACTTATACGATGTTGGACTATGTAAGTTGGTATTTGTTGCAGGCATGGAACCTACTGCTAAAACTAAACTCATAGAATCCCTGTATAAAGTATTAATATCTATGGGAGTGTTATCACCAGAGAGTAATAAGGTTAGCAGAACTTTAAATCAATAATGTGTGTGTATTTATTTCTATTCTCTATGTGTTTAATTCTCTATGTATTTAATTCTCTATTCTAATCCTCTAAGTATTTAATTCTAATTCTCTATGTATTTAATTCTCTATGTGTTTAATTCTCTATGTATTTAATTCTCTATGTGTTTAATTCTCTATGTGTTTAATTCTCTATGTGTTTAATTCTCTATGTATGATGTACCTTGATAGGGTGAGGAAGAAGCTGACTTTCAAGTTAAACTATCTAAGCTTATGAATGGGATGGGATGCGGTCTAATTGCAAGTTGGAATAAGTGAGTTTTATGGTGACACTGTGTTGTCAAACTCTCCACCTTACTTCATAGTTTTGCAGAATTCATTGCTTAACATTGTAGTCTATGTTCTGTCATTCTGCAGGTTAGCAAAAGCAGAGAACAGCTATAAAGATGTTACTTTGACAGCAATTACAAGTAAATTGCCATACCTATACAGGTGAGTCTGTATGTTGGGGCTAACACCTGTATACATTCATGTGGCGTAGAATTATTCTTCCCAGGCAACCTACTAGTGAACACTATTGGCTATCAACAGCTAAGGTGCTGAGATACATCTAAGGGTTTTGTTAAGTCTGTAATAAATTCCTTTTAGTCTGGTTAGCACTGCAGTAACTTCCAGACAAGAATGAGCTACTTAGCCTCTGTAATTTCTCCACTAACAATAGTGCCATTCCTATGGCATCTCTGTCATTTCCTAGCAACTAACAGTGGTTCCATTCCTATGGCATCTCTGTAATATCATAGCAGATAACTATGGTCTCAAATATCTTCATGCTAATTCATCCCAGGCCAAATGAGGGTTTTAATTTTCACATTGCATGCCATTGTATTATGTATATTCCTCTGCTTGAACTCCTGGCCGTGTTATGAATACAATTATATACTGCCTTCAACTTTATCTGCCCGCATTAATTTAACAACCCCATGATTTTATAATTATTATTATTAATGTAATAATTAATTTTTGTGAATATAATATTATGCCTGGAGGGGTTTTAACATGCCTAGAAGAGGTGTTTTAGAGGTGTTTTAACATACCTAGAGGTCAGGGGCATCTCTAGCCACTGGGTGCAAGCTATAGTTTCATGCATAATACTTATTCTTATTCTCTACTTAATCTCTAATAATTATACTTATAATAATTATTATTATATACCTCAGTGAACTTTGAACCTTTTTTGTTTGTGTGACTGCTGTGCTGCAGCAGCCGCAAGTTCTAGTGTTTAGCCACAGTTCTATAGCCTGGAGTTAAATAATGCTTTTTAGCTGGTAGCTAAAGACTGAGCTACTCTGCAGGGATGTAAGTAAGTGTGTATGGGTGCAAGTTAAGTTGTTGTGGGTGCAAATGAACCCATTTGCACCCCTCTCACGACACTACTGCTAGAGGTGTTTTAGTGTGAATATTGTGAGGGTTTGCAGTAATCATTTTTTCCTTCCCAACGTGTCAAGTATAGAGTATAAACTGATGTACTTAGTTTTCACATGAACCCTAGAATAATATGTATAGTTCTATGGGCCTGTACACCATCCCACTTCAAAGTTAGCTATAGGTCCCATACCACACAGAATGTGTCCAGTATACCATGAAAATAATAATGGAATGTATGGGCATGTGGTTACATTACTTTTAAAAAAACCCACTTTCTTGCTGTTCATTACAGTATCATTTCTAAACCCAACCTCCAGCTTCCAGAGCTCAGGTGAATGTAAATGGACTTAGATAGAAATTTGACATTATGTGAAAAGTCATCATGCTGTTATCTCACCATACTGCTTAAGTACAGCAAGATGGTGGCATTAGTGAGAATACTTGTGGTATAACCAATTGACTGAAGTTAATTTGATTGTTCTGTGAAAGTTATGTAGCTAGTCTATCTAGCAGGTCCATAGATGGAGAAACATTTAGTCCATTTCTTTTTCTACTTGGTATGTAAGAAAAGGACCAGGTACGCACATCAGGTACACACATTACTGTGTTATGTGGATTAACCTCTGAGCCACTGTGTTATATGACTCAACTGCTAAACCACTGTGTTATATGGCTCAGCCTCTGAGCCACATGGTTCAACTGCTAAGCCACTGTGTTATATGGCTCAACCTCTGAGCCACTGTGTTACAACTAACTCAGCAATGTAGTAGAGATATGCAGTGCTAGTACGCAAGTATCTTATAATTAACATCTGCACACTTCCTCTGAATTAGAGCACTTATCTTTGAAGGAGTTTGTAACACACTCATCTAAAGAGTTTGTTTATTTCTTGACTACATGTCATAAAAGACTGTCAAATTAAAGCTAGAACTGGTTGTGCTGACCATGGTCTCTCATCCTGTGTAACTACAATAACTAGATCTGCTGGATGTCATAGCTGACAATGAAAGCATATTGCCACTAATCTGCTTCACAGCAGTATTTCAGGAATGTAAGTGGTTGGTGGTTGCCTGGACATGGAGGAGTTTAATCACCAAACACTTTTATCCATTCTCTTTGGCATATTGCTTTACTATGTCTAACTGCTTACATAGACTACTACTGGGTGGCATTACTTCAGCTGAGACTACTACTGGGTGGCATTACTTCAGCTGAGACTACTACTGGGTGGCATTACTTCAGCTGAGACTACTACTGGGTGGCATTACTTCAGCTGAGACTACTACTGGGTGGCATTGCTTCAGCTAAGACTGTTACTGGGTGGCATTACTTCAGCTAAGACTGTTACTGGGTGGCATTGCTTCAGCTAAGACTGTTACTGGGTGGCATTACTTCAGCTGAGACTGTTACTGGGTGGCATTGCTTCAGCTAAGACTGTTACTGGGTGGCATTACTTCAGCTGAGACTGTTACTGGGTGGCATTGCTTCAGCTAAGACTACTACTGGGTGGCATTGCTTCAGCTAAGACTGTTACTGGGTGGCATTGCTTCAGCTATGGGTGGCATTGCTTCAGCTAAGACTATTACTGGGTGGCATTACTTCAGCTAAGACTACTACTGGGTGGCATTGCTTCAGCTAAGACTGTTACTGGGTGGCATTGCTTCAGCTAAGACTGTTACTGGGTGGCATTGCTTCAGCTAAGACTACTACTGGGTGGCATTGCTTCAGCTAAGACTGTTACTGGGTGGCATTGCTTCAGCTAAGACTACTACTGGGTGGCATTGCTTCAGCTAAGACTGTTACTGGGTGGCATTGCTTCAGCTAAGACTGTTACTGGGTGGCATTACTTAGCTCTACATATTGGACTGAGTGGTGAATATTATGAATGGTGTTTAGAGGGGAGAAAATGACTCAGTTTTATACAAAAACTATTCCCTAAGAGCATTACTATTATTTCAATACTCAAGCCCTTCACCCATTCAGCCTCTTAGGAACAAGATAACAGATAAGATCCATATATGTAGGTATCTCAATGATGAGGATGATGGTGTCTCAGAAGCTATAATCACATTTGCTGTGCAGTACACTGGAATATTGAAGGTAAGGTACGGATGTTGTTCGTAATTATTAAAACTGCTCAGTGATATAAAATGTCATGTTTTTTTTTGTTTTTGGTTTGTTTGTTTGTTTTTGTGGCTTGTAGCATGTTTAATGTTGTGGACATCTCAGCCTGCATAATGTAGCTGGTAGTGTGTTTAATGTTGTGGACATCTCAGCCTGCATAATGTAGCTGGTAGTGTGTTTAATGTTGTGGACATCTTAGCCTGCATAATGTAGTAAGTCAAGACCACAACAACACTTTGCATTAACAATTCTAGTTTGATAAATGACAGTTAAAGAATTACTGTGCTTTTAGGGGAAGAATGCAATAAAATTTGTGGTGACTTAGAGTAGCTTTCATATTATATTTGTGTAAACTATGATGATACAGCTACCTTATTCTGACAGTGTGTGTGGAACGGTTAGTTAGTTGGCTCTAAAGTACTCAGAATCTTACAGGTCTTAAAGCTTGTTTTTCAATTCACAGTTGTTGTTCACACATACAAGTCTGAACAAAGCTAGGATGCATGGTATCCCTCAGGTCCCTTTAACACCACTCAGGATGATACATACCCTCAGGTCCCTTTAACACCACTCAGGATGATACATACCCTCAGGTCCCTTTAACACCACTCAGGATGATACATACCCTCAGGTCCCTTTAACACCACTCAGGAGGATACATACCAGTATTGTGTGTGTGTGTGCATGTGTGTACGTTCATGCATGCATGCACATACTTTTGGAAATCTATTAATAATATTGGCTCCCACATCCTAGCATCCTCCATGCTTTAAGCCCTCCCATCCTCAATCACCACTTTGGCAGAGTAATCTAATAATGGTTATGCAGTATTGATAAATTATGGCTAGCTCATGCATAGAGCCCTCTGTTTCACTCTGGTATAGATGACAAACTATAACTAGCTCATGCACCCATTCATAGAGCCCTCTGTTTCACTCTGGTATAGATGACAAACTATAACCAGTTCATGCACCCATTCATAAAGCCCTCTGTTTCACTCTGGTATAGGTGACAAACTATAACTAGCTCCTGCACCCATTCATAAAGCCCTCTGTTTCACTCTGGTATAGGTGACAAACTATAACTAGCTCCTGCACCCATTCATAAAGCCCTCTGTTTCAATTATAGAGGAAGTTAGTTTAGTTGTCACTATCCAGCTAGCTTACAAAAACGATATTTATAATAGGTACACACTAAGACAAAGGGATCTAAATTATTATTTAGAAACCTGAACCCCCTGATTTAATTTTATAGGGCTAACTTTCTAGTCCTCTCTCCCGTTCCCTCAGTAAAGATTCCATGATCACATGGATATTATTAAATTGGACCTTTATATTGATCACACTTCAAGTTATAATCTCTGGTTATGATCCTTTAGCAGTGTAGAAATTTGTCGGACTCTGACAGAACAAGTCTTCGAGCTATTCTTGATGCAGTGATCAACAAACTTAAATACGATGAAAGTTATGATTTTGAGAGTGAAGGAGAGGAAGAAATTATGTTTATTGACTATAGAAAGCAACTGAAAGTGCTGTTTGACAGTATCGCTCAGGTGGTAAGTATCTCTAGATACTTTTATCAGTAAATAATTCTATTATATGCTAAGATTTATTGCAAGATGAAATCAGTGTACAGAACATAACCTTTATCCAGGAAATTTATCTGAGCTGTTTAAGGAGCTTGTGAATTTCTGCATGCATTCAGCTGTTATGTGTATTAATTTTGAGTTCCTACTGGTTTTCTATAGGACTCATCATTAGTCTTACAGACATCACAGTCGTGCTTATCTTCAGTGTTGACCAACTTGTCTTCTGAACCATTCATGAACATAGAAATGGTACTAAGACTGTTTTACATGTTAGGAGAAGTCATCACGGACAAGGTTTGTGCAGTCAGTTATTTTGTTAAAAGACTACAGAATCAATATCTCTGACTTACCGTATAGCGGGAAATTTTCAAGGAGTAATATCTTCGTGGTTTTCAATAATCAAATTTATTTGTGGAAAAAATTCATTGGTTTATACCTTGGTGTGCCATCTCAATTAAACCATAAAAAGTTTATGGGTAAAACATTCGTGGTTTTATTCTAACCACGAAAACGACGAAGATATTGCCCCCCCCCCCCAAATTTCCCGTTATACAGTAGTTACTATTATTGTACTAAAGAAGACTAAGCATATACATAGCAAACGGCATAATCTTATAGGCATAGACGAGATTAAAGGTGCAAAGACACAGTAGTCTAAATATAGCAACTGTAAGATACATCAGTCAGTACCTGTTACTTAAAGTGCCATTTAATGAGTGTGGTTGTCACATAAGCAAGTCTGTGAATTAAACAGGAAGCTTTAGTGTTGAGTGTCTTTACTGAGATATGACACCAGCATAATTGTTGGGACCAACTTTTTCCAGTTACAATCTTCCTTTGTGAATGTAATTATAAATAATCTATTACTTTATTTCCAATGCTTTTGAGCATTGAGCTCACATCAAATGATATCAATCACTTACTAATTTATTGTCTTTAAGGTCACTAATGTGTGTATTTTATTATGCTTATGTGGTCATTTTTATAGAAATTTGGAGCTGTTAATATTCCAAATTCCCCATGGCATCAAATGATGTCCACAGTAAGTTTATGATTATTTGACTCAGCGTGTACTGAGCTACTGTAGGATGACTAGAATCTGGTATAATTCTATAATCAATGTGTTATTATAGGACCTTATATATTATGTTTGTAGCCTGCTAAAGAAATTGTATTTTTCTTCTCCACTAATCCACAGCATGGCTTTTAGTGTTTGTACATACATGTATGAGCTGTTTGTACATGTAACATGCATGAGTACATGTATGTATGTATGAGTTGTTTGTACATGCATGTATGAGCTGTTTGTACATACAATATATGAGCTGTTTGTACATACAGTGTATGAGCTGTTTGTACATACAGTGTATGAGCTGTTTGTACATACAGTGTATAGTATCTTACAGAAATATATTGTTTAGTAACTAAACACTTTTGAAGCAGTTATTATATTCCTTATCCTCTGGTTTAAGGGCAAATATAAATTCTCTCCATATTAAGAATTATCAGCAGTGGAAATTTGTTTCAGTAATGTTTGTTTCTTTGGTGCTGATGCAGGTTTTACAGAGTCAAGTAGCTCTCTATCCACACACTGCAGTTATTCAACAGGTAGAGATGTACAATTACTATTATGTGATGTAGGTAGGTACTAAAAATAGGTAAATAGAGTGTATATCAGGATAAGATTCAGTAGTGCACTAGAGTAGGAAGATTTCCAACCATATCAGCAGACATTATGCCACTTTGGGACTGCATTAAGCTCAAGTAATTCCACAAACATTTTAATTAAAATAATATATAAACTAGATACATGTTGTGTGTCTGGATGTTGGGTAAAGATTTGGCTGTCTGGTATGTAACTCTATAATAATCATTATAAGCAAGTGGTTATTTGGATGATGATGTGTCTGGATGTTGAGACGGCCGGGTAAAGATTTACCTGTTTGGTTTGTAATAATCATTCATAAGCAAGTGGTTATTTGAATATTTGGTACTACCCAAAGCTACTGCCGACAGCTGCTACCGACAATATTAATAGCAATACTTAAACATGACTAGACAAAACTCTAGGAAGGTCTTATATTATTATATAATATATTATATTATTATAATATATTATATTATTATAATATATTATATTATTATAATATATTATATTATTATAATATATTATATTATTATATAATATATTATATTATTATAATATATTATTTTCCCTCTTTATCAATTTTTAGTTTTATGAAGTAATTGTGCGATATGAAAAATTCTTCTTGATTGAGACGTCCTACATTGGACCGGTTGTGGTAAATTCAATTATTCATCTTTAAGGCCATGTTAATGAATTATGATAATGCTCTAGGAGACATTCCTTGGTACGAAAGGATTGAGACATTCAAATAGCTCTCTACGAAGTCGCCTCTCTTATCTTTTTGTTAGATTTATAAAAGCTGTAAAGTGAGTAATTGCCATAACCTGTAATGGAGTCCTTGTCTTGCCATCTACATTACTCCCTCTTTAGGAATGTCATTGGCATTTTTGCAGAGCAAATCTTGGGAAATCTACAGGAGCTATTGTTAATGTTACCTGTTAGTTTGATTTTCATGTGCAGCTATGTGTATGTGCATGTGCGTGTGCGTGTGTGTGGATGTGGATGTGCGTGTGCGTGTGTGTGTCTGTTACATATTATAAATGTCGTTTCTAATTTTAGGGTTCTGGAAACTACAAAGTGTATTTGTCTAATAATGATATGGTAAGTTTTAAGTCCATATAAAACAATACAGGCCCAGTTTACTATTTTCATTTAATGGTAAAGGGTTATCTGACATAAAAACACAAAACACATCTTTACCATATGTGGATATAACCAGTTAAAAAAACCTGTTCATTTAAAAATTGACCTCCATATCTGATACATGTACATGTTTCATTTTGTATATGGCACTATAATTAAGGAAATGAGCTAATGTCCCAACATTTATTTCACACACAGTACTTCTTGTACGAAGCAGCGGGCATTCTGATATTCTCATCATCACAGCCACCTGAGGTATTACTGAGTGAACATAGCACTCTGCTAACTAACCACACCTACTTGAATTCCTACACATAATGATTATAGTCAGGATTTGTAGTGATATAGTTCTGGAAAACTAGTTATGTCTAAAATATTGAAAATTACCAAGCCTACTAATGTAAATATTTAACTGCAGTAATGATGGCCATTAGTTGATAATGCACATAATACACAAAATCAATGAAGTTGTTGTGTATATTTACTATAATTATTTTTTATTTCAATTTTAGGGTAAAAGCCTTTTGATGCAATCAGTCCTCTCCCCAATTGTGGAGAAGTTTCCTGTATTCATGACACAGGTATATATAGTTAATAGTTTACTGCTAAAGCTAATCTACTGTAATTCGTAATTCCTCTTAGCTGATCACTACAACGGACCCTAAACAACAAGAGGATATTGGACAAGCTCTCTATGGTTTGATTTCATTTGCAAGGTAATTAATATTATTGCAGATTTCACTAAACAGTGTTTAATAGGACACGAGGGATCCATTTTTTAAAGTGATGTTATTAATCTGTGGTCTTGTTTTTTATAAACTGCTCAAAATTCAAATAAAGTACACTCATGAGTACTGTTTATACGATGGCAACAGTTTAAGGGTTTCTCCATCATTAATGATTCGCCATTGAACATCACATGTATTTACATACCATGCATTATCATATTTGGGGGTGGGAGGTGGGGCAGGTATGTCTATGAGTGCATATTTGTAATACTGACTTCAATGGCTCTGACTTGTAGTAGTTAGTGCAGATATAAGTTGATGTATTGCTTGATTACAAATGTCAAAACGGCAGGTCTAGTCTGGTAGACTATTATGTAAGATGTATGACATTGTGGATGCACAAATTCTTTGGCTTGGCTGATCATTATTACAATAATGACTATATTAATGTTGCTGGAGGAATCTTTATTCTAGTCAATCTGTTAGGAAGCAGCTTATTGGATGCATAGATGCAAAGGAAAGATGTTATGACAAAGAAACAATACAAAAATGATTATTCTCTCCTCTTTAGGCAACTGTATCATATGTAGATATACAGTGGGAAATTTTTCATATATCAACTATGCAAAGTAATACATCATGTAACTATGCTCATACTTAGGACTAGTGTCCAATATAGATAATATCAGATATGAGTAGTATTACTGTAATTATCACACACATCAATAGTCTGTTGTAGTTTCTTTGTGGACAAAACTGTCCCCAAGTTCATTCATCCCATATATATTATACTGGGATGGATATTCTTTTTGTATATAGCTGAATAGGGTGATGATGATTATTGCTTGATGAGAATAAAGGCCTGTTCACATCTTCACTCAGAGCTTTGTGTCATGTAACGTTTTGTCATGTAACATTTTGATCGAATAAAGACAGACAGACGTGACACAACTCTAAACTTTGTGTTGGAGTGTTCACACACCTGCGTGCAGGGAGGGGGGGCACCAGAGTGCATGAGGGAGGGACTAGCTTGCTAGCTCTGCCTACAATATGGGACTGGGAAGAGACAGACTTCGTTTTTTACTCGTAGTCGCACTATATCAGCGAAGAAGAAGAAAGAGAATGCATAGAAAAAGAACTACTTGGGTTTGGGAAATATACAAAAAGTGGCAAAGGCAAGGAGAATTTCACAACCTGGTCCAGGAGATGTGCTTGATGGGGGCAGATTGGCGAAGAGCTAGCTGTATGTAGCTTGAGGGGTTGTAAATCCCTCTGACTCTCTCTGGATTTGATGATAGATAGCTCAGGTAGCTCATAGGCGTAGGAAGGGGGGCAGCCATGGCTGCCCCACTTTTTCTCCAAATTTTCTAAGACCAAGTAACGGTCACCTCTGCAATATACTAGTTGATCCAATTTGTTATCCTTTCAACCTTCTTAGTTCAATAGATGGTCATGGCTTCATTATAAGACAATGGCAGTGTTTTATGCTATGTTTGCATGAAAGCTCACAGAGAAAAGAAGCTTCAGTGGTCTTCAAATTCTGACAGTGCTTTTATAGAGAAAGGTTTTTCTAGTTTGTAGAAAGTTTGATAATCATCAAAAATTTAAAACACATGAGGAATTGGTATTAAAGTAGTAATTACTTTACCTACTACAAGTCTGAAATGTTGTCTTCGAAGCATGCACATGAAAAGCACGCCATGACAGTAAATATTTAGAAAATTTATACAACTGATTATACTCCTTAATTATATTTTTACATTTTGATGTAGTAGATATCTAGGGAAAATTTAATAGGGTAGCTATATTAACTCATCTCTCTACAAATCAGACATTTTGGACACCTAGAATAACCGCAGAATGAGGGCCATATTTCAAAATTTTCCTGAGGACATGCCCCCAGGCCCCCTAGCTCTAGGAAAATTTTGCACTGATGTGATGGGCCGCCCCACCTTGAAATACCTTCCTACACCCCTGTAGCTTACAATCCCCAGCACCGACAGGTGTCCCACAATTGTAGCAACAAGTAGATAGGGACAAGCTATTAACAAGGTTGATAGCTAATAGCTTTGAAAAGAACTGGTACACTTTAACAGCACACAGCAAAATCTCTATTAAATTTTATTGATAGCAACAAAAGCACACTAGAACACACATGTCTAAGTCAGGTGACTCAGAAGAATTAAGCATGCTTGGATAGAAAGTTTAACATGGTGACAATAACAGAGGCATTCATACATTAATATACGTATAAACATACAGAAAAGAAAGTGAGTGTATATAGCTCTGTCTTAAGTTGCAAGACCCAAACAGAGAGTCATATTTTAGATACTAAAGAGAAGTTTGATCACCTTCTCTCATTGGTAGATAGCTATGATTAGTCAGCTTGCTAATTCTGCAATAGGTTGGACCTCAACTTGTACGAAGAGAGTATAATTCTTGTAGACCAACAATAACTCCAGCCGAAAGACTGGCAGTTACACTGCATTACTTAGCAACAGGGAACTCACAGGTAGTCAAAAAAAAAAAAAAAATTTAAGCCTGTGCACTATTTTGCCATTTTTAGGTTTAACTTTAGGATAGGACGATCCACATTATGTGGTGTTTTATGAGAGACGTCTGAAGTGTTATGGGATGTTCTGCAAGTTAAATACGTACCTGTTCCATCTACAAAAGAAGATTGGTGTGCTGCGAGCTGCCAGTTTGAAAAACTGTGGAATTTCCCACATTACATAGGTTCTTTAATAGTAAGTTCATGCTGCCATAGCTATTAGATACAATTGGCAGGAAGCATATAGTTATACAAGCACCAATGGACGCAGGTTCCTTATATTATAACTACAAAGGAATACATTCTGTGGTTCTAATGGCTGTGGTGGATGCACTATACCGCTTCATACTCATTGATGTGGGTAAGTACCTAATAGACAATCAATGGACATGATGGAAAAAATTATTGTTTGGGTGATGCTGGCAGGCAAAGTGATGGTGGAGTGGAAATTGTTTATTTGGCCAGGTTTTAGAGGATGGCAACCTAGATAAGTCACCATTACCAGGTTGGTAATAACTTTGTATAAAAGTTTAGCTATTTCAGGTACAAGTGGCCCTGTTTTGCCGTATGTTATGTTAGGCTATGAGAGATTTTCTCTGTGAACATACTACGCCCATACCCTGGTAGAAATTTGGAGGAAAGAAAAGCAATTTTTAAGTTGGGCATGTCGCATAGTGGAGAACTCTTTGGAATTCTGGCAGCCAGGTGTGCATGCACTGTCTGTTGTCTGAGTGGATTCTTTTTTCACTATGGTTTAACTAGGTGGTGTCTGTTTCGCTGACCAATCATAGCTGAACCTGACAGTGTTGTCAAGTTTGCTAAAGCTGTTATTGCACTGCACAACTTTTTGAGAATAGAGGAGAGTGCAGTGTATTGCCCAGCTGGGTTTGTGGATGACGAGGATGGAAGCGGAAATGTCATCCCTGGCTTATGGAGAGACACAGAAGACAGCAGCGGGCTGGAAGAGTATTTGGTAACAGGCACGTACATTATGTGCATCATGTCACTAGTATAATAAATAATCTACACAACTTGTAGGTTTTCACACGCTGCTGCAGAGATACGTGATAAGTTTTCAGAATACTTTTGTACCCCATCTGAAGAAGTTGGCTGGCAGTATGCATATGTCAGACGAACTTGACATGTCCAACTATGACTGTCAAACATGTTAGTTCACAAAAAAAAAAAAACTGAAAGTGAAGCAAGGTAGTTATTATTTGTGTCAGGAAATTCCATTTCTACTAAAAGGGCTTAAATCTTCAACTTTGCTTGTGTTTTCTGTTTTGGACCAAAGCGTATTGCCACCTGATGTTCTTCATCTTCTGTTGATTGCCTTCAAGCTATTCACAAGGAGATTGTCGACCTCAGAGTCACTGGATTTATTTTCCCTTCGCTTCCTTTTTATTACAGGCAATCACTTTGATGCATCTTTAATGCTGGGCGTTGGTGTCAGTGAACTTCTGGTCAAGGATCCCTGTGATGACGGTTGAGAGTGAATACACTGTGATGACTCAATCTGCTTGGCAACAGCAAGGAACATGGTCTTCATTCAAACTACTGCATTGTAGAAGAAGCAACTTATGTACTATTCAGCTAGTAATTTTAAGCGTAGGTACCTGTCCTTAAGACTAGCCATGTCATCAACATCAGTTAAATTGACAGTACTTCTGTTGCCGCCTGACCTACCTCAGGCACATGCACCTCAAAGTTTGTATCACTTCTAAAAAAAGTGTGAGAAAAAAAATCAACCACTTAAACAGCATACCTAGCTAGAACACATACACTTTCTGTGTCTCACAGATGCATTTAAAAATGTGAGAAGGGGATATAGAGTCCATGTTGAAGTGTAGACATCCTTCAAACCATCTTCAGTCTTCTTCTTCTTCACTTTTTTTAACTTCCTCACATACCTGTCTCTGATGCACTTCCAACGCTTTTGACACTCTTCAACAGAACATGATATCTGTGTAAACAAAACAACCTTGGATAATAGCATTACATCACAACACGTACTTCTGTCCCACTACTCTCCACAAATTCTTCTTTGGTCTGAGTTCTTTGTACTTTTTTTATGAGGTGTCCCACAAACATGACAATTTGCGAACAGCTTTGATGAGAGCTTCATCATCCATCTCTTTCCCACCTGTCTCAGCTGTGTGGCAGGCCATCGCTCACATGGGCTTCATGTGACTCAACACATCTGATTGGTCCAACGTGTACTATCACAAGGCGCTGCTCCACAAGAATAGAAATTTTTTCTATCGTTGTGGGGCAGCACATCGCATCTCATTTCAAAACGCTGCATATACGTTTTCGTGTTCACATCCCAGCCACACCACGCAACACAACGCAACACGAATTCTTACGTTGAGATGTGAACTGGCCTTAAGTGTGCATGTATGGTATTGAAGACAGTTGCAGAACTCACACATGTTTCTTGTATGTATAGAAGTTTGGGGACATGCTATTTTCATCCATAACTGCCCAAGTACACAGGATAGGCTGTAGGATGTCTACATTGTTTCTTTTAATCTGTGTTCTCAAAATCGGTAAAGTATTAATAATAAACAACTCACTAAAGACCCTGCATAGTTATGTAAAGTCTCTCCTCTATATACATGTAGGAGGAGGAGTGAACTTTAACCCTCTATGCATAGTAAAGTATCACATGGTAACTCTTGCCTTCATTATACATTTTGCAGTCGAGCCAGTAAAGTGTTCACTAATCATCAGCAAGTTGTACAAAGTGGCTGTTTGGAATGCTTTTCTAAGGTATGACACCATAAAACATATCTCACTCATACTAGTAATAGTCACTGCTTCTTGTAACTGTTGACCTCATGACACTGTGACACAACTGAGGTGGATCACATGACACTGTGACACGACTGAGGTGGATTACATGACACTGTGACACAACTGAGGTGGATTACATGACACTGTGACACGACTGAGGTGGATTACATGACACTGTACATGACTGAGGTGGATCACATGACACTGTGACATGACTGAGGTGGATTACATGACACTGTGACATGACTGAGGTGGATCACATGACACTGTGACATGACTGGGGTTATATAATGGATCACTTGACACTGAGATTATATAGTGGATCACATGACACTGTGACACAACCGAGGTTATAATAGTCGATCACATGACACTGTGACACGACTGAGGTTATAATAGTCGATCACACTGATTTAAATCTTAATCCCCACCTGAATTGAGTAGGCAGAACCTCTTAATTTATTTGAATACATGGTTTTCAGGATTAGGATGAAATCCATAAAAACCTTAAAAATTAAGTACCTTATAAATAAACTGTGGAATTTCTTTAGTAAAGTTGTCTGTATAACTTACATACGTCTGTGTTGATAGTTCAATCAGATGAAGATTACATCAGCATTTGTTCAAAAATATTATCTGATAAAGTAGGTCATTAATTGTGGTACCCTCTAGTCAGTCTTTGCAAGGAGTGTTTACTAATGCAGGTATATAAAAGTGAGCTATAAGTCCTCTAGGAGTTGATAACATTATTGATGGAAGGGTGGGAATATTTCTGTAGCCTCTGCCTATATTTCTTCGAGGCTTAGAAGTTAATGTTCAAAGAGATGTTCTTCATTCTGGAGTAAGACAATATCTTCATCGGATGATTATCTGCCTTGGTGACGAGCTGCTTAACTATGTACCACTCACTGTTTCACTGTTACTCAAGGATTATAAGGTAAGATTAAAAGCTGTTGAGTGTGTCTCTAATATTGTGGCCAACATTATTTCTGTCTTCACCTTAGGCTCACGACATACAAGAGTTTATACCTTTAATAAACCAACTGATAACAAAATACAAGGAACGGATTCTTCCAGTATTAGAGAAGATATTCATGCCTGTGTGTACAAGCATTATTGCTTGTCTCAGTTTGCCATATGATGCTAATGATTTGGAGGTAATTGTCAATATCACCACAAAGTTTATTCTATGGGGACAGTAGACCTGATCCCAATGTGTCCTTTATTTAGAGGTTCCACTATATCTTAGTGTAAACTAATCTCTGAGGTAAGGACAGCCTCAGATACATTAGAATTGACTAACACATGATATAAGAAGTTAGGAAGGAGAAAAGATGCACTAGCATGCTAAAAACTTGAAAGTAGAAATTTTCTTACAAATACTGCTTAATTAAAGTTCAGAATGTGACTCTATGTAACATGACTCTAGTTGCAAACATGTAGCATGTGACTGTATCTCTCCTGTCCATGTGACTGCATCTATCCTAAACTCATCCTGTCCATGTGAATGCATCTGTCCTAAACTCATCCTGTCCATGTGACTGCATCTGTCCTAAACTCATCTATTCCATGTGAATGCATCTGTCCTAAACTCATCCATTCCATGTGAATGCATCTGTCCTAAACTCATCCATTCCATGTGAATGCATCTGTCCTAAACTCATGGTTTTTAGTCATTTTTGCACATTATAAATAATAATTGTGTGATTAATTATATTCATTTAGGAACAGAGAGACAGAAGGAGTCTTCAAAAATCATATTTCCTATTTATTAGTTCAGTTGTTGGCAATAATCTCAGTGTGGTCATTTCTAATCAAGGTATTGGATATTATAACAGGTCTACATACTGTTAGATAAGAGATATTTGTGGTGATACTGACTATCAGAAAGATATACACAAAAATGGTATGTGAACAACACAACAGCATGTAATGACTAGTGGGAAAATGTTTTTACAGCCGGAATATTCTACATTAAAATGTATGAAATAAATAATATCTAAATATATGGGGTTATTATGCTGTGGCTACAAAATATAGTATAATATTTCTTTTGGATAACTAGGTTCCGAGAAAGTCCAAGAAATGCTTAGCACTTTGATTCAGAATGCTGTTGGGTTTCCAGATCCGGCTGTAAGTCAATTTTGCTTTTTTTAAAACACCTTTTTGATCTATTGATTTGTAGGTCCAGAAAATATGCTTCAACATTCTTAAGAAAATTATTGATGTTTGGGGTATGTTACATAAGTTAGATTATTACAGCCTTTCATATGTACCCTTAAAGTTATTGTGACTATTGTGCAGTTCTAATAACTGCTACAAATGAGAACTATTATTATTATAGCCCTTTTTAAGTCCAATAAGTGCAGTAACATTATTATTACTCGGCAAACTCCTAATGATGCCATCTCATTACATGGACCATTTTCATCTCCAAGGTTTGACATATGACATATTACAGTCACAGACAGTGAGACATGAAGATCTACAGTTATTCCTCCTGTAATGGGTGTAGAACATCTAGCTATGTTGTGCAGTAAAAAATTTTGAGAGGTAGATACAATACTAAGTTACCACAAACATCTCATTTTTTCAACACTTTGATGTCATGAACTTGGTTTTTTTTTTTTTTTTTTTTGTAGCTGAAGAAAGTGCTCTTGCTGGATTTATAGAATATATGTACAATCATATCTTACCTGCATGCTTCATTGCACCCTTACAATCAGATTTCGACCTCAATGATGGCCAATCTTTCTTGGTAAGTCAATATCAATGACAGTTATTGCAAAAATTTCTTTTATTACAGTAGTTATGAAGAGGGTAATATTTTGAGTGTATGTTAATATCTACAACCAGTCTCTAACTAGAAAGACCATGTGCTAGTGTATAATAACCAAGATTATGGAAAAATTGAAAGGGGGGGAATACACTGTAATTAGCACATAAATAAAATTCACACTGAGTGGCGTATGATGAGACCACTAGAGTGTCCGTGACACATTCACACAGAGTGGGACATGATGAGACCACTAGAGTGTCCATGACACATTCACACAGAGTGGCGTATGATGAAACCACTAGAGTGTCCGTGACACATTCACACAGAGTGGGACATGATGAGACCACTAGAGTGTCCGTGACACATTCACACAGAGTGGGACATGATGAGACCACTAGAGTGTCCATATAGTCAATTTTATTGTGGTAATGTTCCTCTGACGTTATTCTCCACTGGACACTTTCAAGTACAATATCCTTGCAAATATTCCACCATTTCTATTGTAATGACAGACACTCTATGTTCCTATCAAGTGATTTCATTTCTATGTATCAGTACAATTACTTGTTATACAGGTGTTAGGTGAGATTGCTGGTATACTGAAATCCATCTTTAATAAAAGGGTTAGTTCAATATCTCTATAATTTGTCTTTCTATTGTTCTTGAATTATGTTTTGTATGTGATATCCTAATGAGGAGAGGGTTCATACAGGAGGGTGGGAAGCAGATGGATTTCTTCCCTCTGACTTATCTTGTACTAAAAAAGTACACTATAACTATAATAGCTCTAGTTAATTTATTCACTATTGGCAGACCATGTGTTTAAATATCATTAGTGCAACTATTAAATCACTAGATCTGCAGTAATACATTCCCTTCCCGACCCTCTCTTGATAGTACATCTGGATAACACATAGTTTCTAAGATTTCAGACATGATCCATGTCTACTCCTGTGATTAGCAAAAATATTTGTCACTTATAAACTCAACGTAATCTCTTAGGGTAATGAGATGACCATTTACCTTCAAAGATATCTGAATACCGTTCATGTTCCTACTACCATTGCTGAGGTATATCTGTTATGAGCAATGCTATATGTATTATGACTTGTATATGCACTTCAGTCCTATTTACCGATAAAAAAATTTTTTTCATGGATTGTTAGTAACAGTTATTACAGAAATTGTGGGTACATGTCCTTATTTATAGGTGTAGGAAGCATTGGGTACTGGACTCACATGGGGGTCATTGGGATACTAGACCCTGTGGGTACATGTCCTTATTTATAGGTGTAGGAAGCATCGAGTACTGGACTCTGTGGGTATATGTAGGTGTAGGAAGCATGGGGGTCATTGGGATACTAGACCCTGTGGGTATGTGTCCTGTGAGGGTCATTGGGTATGTGTCCTTATTTATAGGAGGGGGTCATTGGGGTACTGGACCCTGTGGGTATGTGTCCTTATTTATAGGTGGGGGTCATTGGAGTACTGGACCCTGTGGGTATGTGTCCTTATAATGTATATAGGAAGATTGGAGTACTGGACTCCATAGAATTATGTCCATGAACTGACATTACTGCCTTTGCTACTTCCATTAAACAATAGGCCACATGTGTAGTATGAATTACCTGTGATGGATCACAGGTAAATATGGCATCTGTGGTGACCTATCATGTAAATATGGCCATTTTATGAAGAGGCAACAGAAGTTTTTTATAAAATTTGCACTCATTAAGTAGGTGTGGTCTTAGAAAAGTGGGCATGGTCAAGCAAACTTTTTATCATGCTTTGCATGTTATCAATCTGTCTCCCTCCCCCCTCAAGTGGTCTGAGTCATACACCCATCTTCCTATATACCTATGTTATAAATGGGTCGTATGTATCCAATATATGGATTCTTGGCTGTGCTTTGTTGGCAGCATCTTAAGATCATGAGTCGTCATTAGTAAAACAATAATTTGCAGCACCTTTTATATATATATATATATATATATATATACACTGAGGACCATTTTGATATACTCTCTGTACAGTGTTGCTACTACATAACTGTAAAGAGACCTAATGGTTATTTTTATTGTCTGTTGCAGGATTTAGTCTTTAAACTTCAGACTTTAGAAGCAAAAAATCTAAGAACTGCTTTAAAAGTGAGTGTATTTATACATATCTACGGTAATATACACTGAGTGTTAGCAGTATTAAATATCCTTCAATATAATATTTGTCTGTATAATATAGTCCTCATACATATAGTCCTCATACATCTCATACATATAGTCCTCATACATATAGTCCTCATACATATAGTCCTCATACATATTATAGTCCTCATACATATTATAGTCCTCATACATATAGTCCTCATACATATAGTCCTCATACATATTATAGTCCTCATACATATAGTCCTCATACATATAGTCCTCATACATATTATAGTCCTCATACATATAGTCCTCATACATATAGTCCTCATACATATTATAGTCCTCATACATATAGTCCTCATACATATAGTCCTCATACATATAGTCCTCATACATATAGTCCTCATACATATAGTCCTCATACGTATAGTCCTCATACGTATAGTCCTCATACGTATAGTCCTCATACGTATAGTCCTCATACGTATAGTCCTCATACGTATAGTCCTCATACGTATAGTCCTCATACGTATAGTCCTCATACGTATAGTCCTCATACGTATAGTCCTCATACATATAGTCCACATACATAAGTATTTAAATATTGTCTTCAGTAACTGATCTTAGGCTGATTTTAATAACTAGTTTTCAAAGAGCTCATACATATAGTCCTTATACATATAGTCCTCATACATATAGTCCTCATACATAGTCCTCATACATATAGTCCTCATACGTATAGTCCACATACGTATAGTCCTCATACGTATAGTCCTCATACATATAGTCCACATACATAAGTATTTAAATATTGTCTTCAGTAACTGATCTTAGGCTGATTTTAATGACTAGTTTTCAAAGAGCGATATATTGGGTGCCATTTTGTTTCTGAATTTATAATTCATATGAAAATATGTGACACTGCATCTATAAATGCAGTCAAGCCATCAAAATCAATTCTTAATAATAGCCTAACCCTCAGAGTCGATCCTTTATCCCCGATTCTCAACACCAGCCTGTGTACAGTGTACTAATTTGTCTGAGACATGCATCATAATACTACTCCTGTGTAATATACAAAGATGCTGCTAGTCGGTGTATAATGTGGACTATAATATATTGATCTTGGTATTTGGATGGAATTGCACTTTTTAATGCAATCTCTCTCCCAAAGAAACTTTGTCTGAGATATGCCTCTCACTGAATGCCTAATTCTACTCCTATATGGGATACCAGTACAAGATATAACTTGATTGTAGGGAAGATAAGTCGTTAATTATATTTTATCCTCCTCATGCGTGGCCAGCTTAGTCACACTTCTCTCAGAAACATGGTCAGATAACTATAATAGCCTCAGAAGGCCTTCTATAATAAGTCTCTTTTAAAGTATATTTCATTGAGCCCAGATTTACATTGTTGTTGTTCTTGTTGTTGGTAAATAAAGATAGTACTATTAACAGACATCAGAATCACTCAGAGGTGCCGAATGCTTGACATGATTTCCAGGAGACATGGTGTAACCATGCAATCATGTGGATCAGAAGCTAGTCTAATGATTATTATTATTAGCTATTGAACTTTAAGTGTTGGTGTTGATGGATAAAAGAGGGTGTGGTCCTCTCTTTTCTTCTCCCCTTCACTGAACCTAGAAACACCACTGGTGACACGCCCACTTTTTACTACTTAATTTTTAATCCTGTCCAGAAAGCTCTAGGAATATACTAAATTAGGTCTATAGAGTGGACATACATTCAGTTAAGATTGCTTGAAATTGCAGTTATTGTTCATTTTGAATTGGGGGGGAAGAGATAGAATGTTAGAACATTAGAAAACTCTTTGGGAGTACTATATTTTGGCACTTGAAGGAGTAAGTGTGGTGGAGTTAACCCTCTGTATAGAAAAAATCATGACTTCATCCTTTAATTATTTAATGTCTTGAACTGAGAGCTTTTTTTTTGTAGCAGTGCTATAGTTCATCTTGTCCTTGATTCTCTTTCTCTTGCAGCCTCTTCTGTTCTGCTTCTGTCCTCACAATAGCTGCCTCTCATCTTGCACACTTGTTTTCCTGTTAATAGCAACTAATCAGAGACTGTTCACCATCATTAGGAAAGTTTCTTTTTTATGACAACTCTTCAGCATCTCACAAACTTGCTTACAATATAACTTATTAATATTAAACATTAATTCATGCATTACAACTGTGTGCATTTTATTTGCCACCCAAAATGGTACTCTTTCTGGATTTTGTGACATCATTCTCAAATAGCATATAATTATCGATTTATTTTGGAAGAACTCAACTTTCATGAATAGGTCATCCTCAAGCTTTTCACGAAACAACTTTCATGAAGCTAGAGAGAGTCCAGATAAATGGAGAAGAAAATGGAAGATTAGTTTCAAGAGCAAAAGTTTGGTGGATCTTTCTTCGTGAAAATTTGAAGTTGAGCTCCTCCAAAATAAAGTGCTATACAATAGATTGGACATGTGTGTAAATGACCTTTAGTACACAGCATTAACCTAAGCAGTCCTTTTTTTTCTAAGAGCTTTTGACAAAACCTATTTTCAGGGGTGTAGAGGGAGAGCCTGAAAACAGTAAATAGCTGCTATAAGATTTTGGTTTGGTTTTGTTTTGTTTTTTTTACTATCACTTAAGCTTGAACAAACACTATGCCAACACTGCTACTAGTTTAGAATACCATAAGCTTAATTATTATTATTATTATTATTATTATTATTATTATTATTATTATTATTATTATTATTATTATTATTATTATTATTATTATTATTATTATTATTATTATTATTATTATTATCTGGGCCAGTATCCTCATGATGATTTAGAATCTTCAGTACCTTTTTGTACATTAGCACTAAGTGTGTCAATACAAGAGCCTCTGTCCCTATGGAAATTATTTAAAGTTCAAATGTTGATCTAGCTAAGGAGGAGAAGGACTTCACTAATAGTTGCCCTCAAAAGTTAATATTTGTGGATCAGCAACATCTATTAATGTTTCGTTTTAAACCCTTTACCAAGTGACCTACCAAAATAATTTTACGGTTGTTGGGAGATGCATTTGTATCTGATGTCCTTGTGATATTTGTGGACTAGCAGCATCTATTAATGTTTCGTTTTAAACCCTTTACCAAGAGACCTACCAAAATAATTTTACGGTTGTTGGGAGATGTGTTTGTATCTGATGTCCTTGTGATATTTGTGGACTAGCAGCATCTATTAATGTTTCTTTTTAAACCCTTTACCAAGTGACCTACCAAAATAATTTTACGGTTGTTGGGAGATGCGTTTGTATCTGATGTCCTTGTGATATTTGTGGACTAGCAGCATCTATTAATGTTTAGTTTTAAACCCTTTACCAAGAGACCTACCAAAATAATTTTACGGTTGTTGGGAGATGTGTTTGTATCTGATGTCCTTGTGATATTTGTGGACTAGCAGCATCTATTAATGTTTCGTTTTAAACCCTTTACCAAGTGACCTACCAAAATAATTTTAAGGTTGTTGGGAGATGCATTTATATCTGATGTCCTTGTGGTATTTGTGAATCTTGGAGATTTAATGACTGGAGCCAAACATAATTATTCCAGTTGTGAATATCACAATTTGTTAATCCCAATGTTATGGTTTCAAAAAGTTTGGGAAGTAGAGTTGACAAACACCTTAAACTACAACCAGTGATCAAATGTACAAGATACTGCGAATCTCTACTGGACATAGATCAATGCCTTCTTTCATATGCTAGAAATTGATGCAGCTCATCATTGTAGTTCAGAGGGTGTCAGTGGTTATGAAGGTTGTAATAAATGTCTACTTGTCTGGGAACCAATACAGAACTAGACATAAATAATAATATGTTGGTGTGTTAAGGGAGTTTTAAAGAGAGAATTTTGAATTACATATTATGACCTTTAACCCTAATTAATACCATTATTACTACATAGTCTTTGCTGTATAGCCATGCAATCAGACAATTACATTTACTGTAAATGATTAAAAAAAATATATTTTAGATATGAAATTGAGAGACTGGCTCATTCAATGAATGTAGATTGTCTACATCAAATTGATATGCATCTAATAAGCTATAGTTGTACCAAGTCTTTCCTTGATTTGTGTAGCCCTTAGATGTTCAGTGGTTTAAGTACAGAAGCAGATTTTTCATAATCTCAAAAGTGTAGTAAAAACCTTTATATGTTTTGAAAGCTTTCGGGACAGCAAGACTTAAGGGTCCTTATAGAGTTTGAGGTCAGTAATCTGGTGAAATTTGTAACCACCTGGACTTCCAATGATGTAATTCCTCATGGAGAATACTCCTATTTGGAAACTTATCAATAGAGCAGCTGCCACCTTAACATCTTCAAAGGATGAAGTATCAGTGATTTTTCTTGGCAAGAGGTTTGCAACGGAGTTACCTACTAAGTATGCTTGCTAAATCTTGATTTTATATCACTAATGAGGTGGTCAAGAAAGATACTACTCAGCAAAGTTACACTGTGGATTAATCTCTCGTGCAGTTATGTATGGCATTGATACATTATACTGTACTTAGCTGCTAATCTTGAACAATGTTGGAAGATAATGTTATCAGAATCTTCTCTCTCTCTTTAATTCCTTACAACAGTCTTTCACTGTTGTCACACTAGAGATAAGGTATTGTGTATGGTAATAACTAGAAGGCATAACATGTTTATTCATAATGATAAAAGTGCTCTCTAAGGTTCTCTCTAGAGCATGACAGACTCAAAGTCCTTGTCTTTTGCACAACCCCCTCCAAGGACTGCATGAGGGTATTAGCTTTATCAGCCACTCAAACTCTTTCAAGTTTGAAAAATGTTACAAACTCCACTCTAATGTCACCAACATCAACAAAAGGAAAACATAAGGCCAAGTGGTCTACAGCAACAAAATGAAGACATGAGGCCATGTGGTCTACATTGAGAGAGGAAACTTTTACCTGTTTTCATATTGACACATCATAGCCTACAATATAATCATTTTGAGTTGCATTTTTTTAGTGATAGATGGAATATAAAATGCTATATCTCTTAACATAATATTTTAGCAAAGATGAAAACTTACCAGTTTATCAGGATTCTTTAAAGATGCACTATCCTTTACTTTCCCAGAAATGCAATGCTTTGTTTACCTAAGAAAAGAATAGCTTGTACTACTTATGAGATTGCTTGTCATTACATCTACATGTAATGCTTAATTTTCAATTGTACATTTCAATGTCTCAGCTTGTTACAGACAATCTTGGTAGGATTGAAGCTTCACATGATTGCTCAAATTCCAACTCATCTTGATTCAGTTAGAAAACAGCCTCTTCATGAAAGCACATGGCATACAAAAGATACCATCTAACTGGCAACTGTATACTAACCAAAGGTATTTATTAAGCCATGGTATATTAAACCTTTGGTTGTTGTTGTGTGAGAAGGTAAACAGAAGAATACTTGCTGATAGCACATGATGACATAAGGAGTATTAGTAATTGAAGATGAACAGTGACAAACAAGCAAATCAACTAAGAGAATACACAACTGATAATGTTATAGAATTTTATGCCATGTGTTTTGAGTTCAAAGTTCAAAAGTTCACTACAGTACTAAAGTCTGTCCAAGCTGACGAGAGCCTCACAAAAACATACCTAACTCAGCTAAAAAAGCTTCAAATTATGTGCATTTGAATCATTTAGCAGCTCTTCTTACCAGATGGATGCCCGTTTAGTCTGTTGTAGTGCCCCATAGAGAAATACAGGAGGTTAATACAAACCCTATGGTGGTACTCTGGACCACAAGGAGCATCACTTGATCTACTTGGAGGTAGCAAATCACATAAGTATCCTATGATTCAGATCCTTCACCAAGCATTCATTAATCTCAGGAATTTCATTTTCATTTTGATGAGAGCTTTCCATAGTAGCATTCACTTTAGAAATATTGAGAAGAGATCGATAGGTTAAAAATGTGATACCTAACTCTAGGCTATATCTTCATCTTCAACAGCTATTGTCCATAGACTCTGCCTTTTCATGGCCTCACAGTCAACATTGCTGATATTGACTATATAAGTCAGCAGCTATACAGCTGACCAAGCACAAGTTTGTATCTGCACCTATTCATGAGATTATCATGTCCTTTAAGTTTCCATTAAAATAGTTATTAATTATGCAATAATTTACAACTTCATTTAACCTCTTACCAAATTTGAACTATAACTGCATGCAGGCTTCCTTTTCACAGTAAGTAGGTTATTCATGGGAAACATCTTTACCCTATGTATTAGAAAATGCTCCCACCCACCCAGTGTTCACCAAATGACTATACACTATCAGAACTAGTAAATGGAAATCAGCTGGGACGTCCAGGTTTCTTGCAACCACAATACAAACTCAAATTGTCCAATGATAGTTCCATACAAAAAAATTTTAGGAGAAATGATATGAGCATTCACTATTGGAAAATAGAACAAACGAGGCCACTACTTTTTGCTTTTGTGAGAACAAGAGCAGTGCTTTCAAGTTTAAATACACTCATGCAAATAATTATAATGGTGCTTTTGCATTTTCAGAAACTGATCAAAAAATTGATATTATTATGGGTAAAAAATTTTTTAGCTGTTTGTATAATATTTGTGGTCAATAATATATAATCAAAAAGCTGATGATAGAGATTAAGTGGAGATAGTGATTTCTAGTCATGCCTGAGAACAAGAGCAGTGCTTTCATTTCTAGTCGTGCCTGAGAACAAGAGCAGTGCTTTCATTTCTAGTCATGCCTGAGACGGTGCTTTAATTTCTGGATGTGCCTGTCGACTCCACATTTTTTTATTATAGCCTGGTCTTCTGCTTCATTCTCTTACTATGATGAAAATAATCATGCGAAATTAAGGGAGTATTTTTTTCTTCTTGCATTATTTTGAGGTGAGTGGAGGGCCTGGAAACAAGACTATTTTTATTATAGAAAAACACCGCTTCAGGACACAGTATGTCAGAGCTAGTACCATTCATTTTACCGAAGTAAGTTCAATAGGATTGCAAAAGGAATTTAGAAAATTTTGGTCCAATAACTTGTACATTGTTGCATACTTTAGATCTGAACTCATCTCGTTCTTGGGAGAGTTTTCTAAGCTCAGGTGGGAACTCTTTCCTGTTGTCAAAATGTCCTTTTCCTTTCAGAGGTTCTGACAGTTTCTTGATGACTTTTGCTTTCAGGTTCTTACATGCTCCACTGTCTTCTTTTCCTGCATACACATTCATTTGGATATCCTTCATTCAGATAACAGAAGTGTTAAGACGTTACACCAGCTACAGTGAGGTCAGTTCAAGGTGCAATAGTATGTACGAGTTGGAGAAAGTATTCTGGGACTAATCCACTCAACCTCTTCTTGGGTGTCTAGTAATATTGAAGGCATAGACAGAATGAACGTTTTGGGCATTTCTTTACTATTTTCATTTGTATAATAATTCCACTGCACTTCTTTCTGATGACCCTACCTTAGGACAAATTATATCTAGTTATGAAAACGGTCAGGAAGAAATGTTCAAGACTGAACATGATAATGCTATAGATGAGGCCATGGTAATATACAAGGTAAGAACCTCGATAAAACAGTACTGTCCTTATGATTGTGAAACAGTATACATATATTAGTTTGAGCAACTATTGATATTGTCAGTGAAAAAAAAAAGTCAGATGCACTTGCAGTTGATAAAAGTTCTTTTGTGGGTCCTGTCAGCTGGTTAAGTTGTGCAACTGTGCTCGTTGAAGCAGTACCTTGGGGAGTGTCCATTGGGTCTGCTTGTTCCTCATGATCGGATGAATCACCTTCATCTCTATCACTCATAGCTACAATACATAGAAGAGTGCTGTTAGCTAAGGCTCATTAAAAGGTTATTAACCAGGAATGTAGACGAACTTGGGATACTTATAGCGGGCTATCAATTTCATTTGTTAGCTACAGCTATAACATGTTGTCTAACTTTACCTTGGACTCTATCCAGTGGATCATCATTGACATCTTGGATTTCACCATCAGAATTCTCCCATTCACCATCAGACATTGGTAGAGGATGAGACTGACCTAGGCTCCTAGCCATATTAACACATAGTACGTGAAATAATTTATGTATGTACATGTACACAATAAAAACCACAACAAACATTTTTTGGGGGTGCTTCTAAGTTCTTATGTGTAAATATTAACAGTAATTTATAGTAATGATGTAATGTAAGGAATTTACTCATAGAAGCACACATTTTTTAGCTGAATTCTGAAAAATAAACAAGTAAAAAAAACCTGTGTACATCCCTGGTGTAATTAACCTATGTGACTCTGTTGTGCCATACTTGTATTTTTTAAATGTGTAGTATAGCTAAGTTTACATGCATTATTTTGGCTTTGTAAGCTAGTTCAGCAGATTACAGATTTTTGGAGTAATGAAGATGTTTTAACACTCACTTTTTTAATATTCCATGCAGTTAATTTGTTTCCCATTCTGCACAGCACTTAATTAAGGAATCCAGGTCCTCGTCACATCCCTATTTTGATGTGGGTTCCCCATGATACACACTCCTACTTTGATGTAAAGTTTAAGTAATCCACTTGTAAATGTTTATTGGGGGGGGGGGGGGGGGGGGGGAGAAGGGGGGCATAGAGATCTAGTTTTATGGTAGCTACTTCTATTTAACATAATTATTATGCTCACTGTTCTTTCTTAGTAATTCTATTTTTTTATATTACAGGCTTATTTTACTGATTTGAGAAGGACAAGCTAGCTCTTTATCAGTTCTTTATTATTCCTTGTTTTTGTGTGTCTGATACAATGTATAATAAAAAATGATCGATAATTAAAAATCGCGCATACGTACACGTGCACGTGTTGATTAAATTATGATTGTCACATGATCTTAGTTCGCCATCTTTGGTTTCTGTGGGTGTTAATATTAGGTATTATAAAGATTTCGCAGCTGTATGCTCTTGTGATAAAGGTCTGTATCTTGCTATTGTGAGGTGGCGGAACCATGGACGAGAAGTATGACGTGATAGTGCTGGGTACAGGCTTAAAGGTACATAGCTAGCTATCGTCTTTAGTGAGCTAAAGGATGATAATGTGGTAACTTAACCATCTTGCACTTGATTGTAAGGAACTATAGTGTTTGGCTACGTATCAGCATAAATCTATAGCTTCTGTAGCCTTATGGTATAGTTTCCTCAATGAAAATTCTTGGGTGTGGTTATATGGTTGTAGTGCAGTGATAGTCATGGGTTGCATGGAGTGTGGCTATAGAGTGATAATGAAAACTGTCCAGGTAGTAAAGAGAATGTGTATGGATTTCTGTGAATGTAGTTTGGAAAATGTCTTTATAGATAGTATGAATAAGTTTATAAAGACGCTTCATTGGATGAATTTTCCAAAACTTGTATTCCACTGTAATCATCCTTATAAGTGGTAAACCTTTCCATTAACTATATAAAGTTCTCCAAATTAATCCATATTCACCCTGGACATTGGATTTTTGACTTAGAAAGCTCCCAAAATCCTATGGAAAACTTGCAGGGAGGGGGATTGGAACAGTTACACCTCACTTCCTTTATTCTAAGCAAGAATGGCAAAGAGAATTTTTAATTTTGAAGTTCTTTCTGAGGATAACCTCAAGCCTGATTCAATTTTGTGGACTTTTTTAGCATCATTTCTGGGAGGTTTGGCAGCTCGAGTCCAGCTTGTTTACTACAGTTAGCTTGTTAAGTTGTCCCCTTACAAGTGACTGGACCTTCCTCTTGAATTTATCTTGTAATGAGTATTAGTGGATGAGGCAATTAGGAGTGTACATTTTAGGGGGTGGAAAAAACATCTGGCATTGTGATGAGGTACTGAGTATAGCATACAGGTACCTTTAAGATGGTACCAACTGTGTCTCCTTGGGTCTCCTAAGGGAGAAAGGCATAAAGCTTATAGCATCTGGAGGGGAAAAGCAGTTTTTGTCACCTGTGATATTATTCTAACTGATGGCCATATTTATAATGTTGTGATATCACTGTGACATATCTGTTCTGTATAAGCTATAAGCATGGTGGCAAGAGGTACTATTTACCTTTTCTTTTCTAAGGCAGCCTCCTAAAAAGGTGCTGACAGCATGTTAGAATGGGACAGTATTAAATAAGACGTAACTAGGTAAACTTACAGTACCTAACTATCTAGCTGTACCATGTATCTTACTTACTATAGAAGATGGTACAGTTAAAGAAGTGACTATAATACCACACCATTCAACCAAACTATTCTGCTGGTGTAGTATGACTAGTCCAATTATGGATCCACCGGTACATGAAATCATAATACAATAATGAGGTGTTTTTATCGGGTGGTGAAGTGCAAGTAAAAATGTGTATAAAAATCTTCCGGGTCCATCCTGGGAGAGCTGTTGGGCTATATATGGTTAATTCTTGAAATGGGGGTAGCACTCTGTTAGTGAACTATGATCAGTTATTACTGATTCAGTTAATTACTTAGGTTGGACTACACTGTTTATTTTTAGGCTCTAGTATCTACAATGTAGTCTATTATGTTCCAGCATTAGTACATCAGTAGCAGACACTAAGTTACTTAAAAGCTGGAAGATATGTTGTTTTCAGGTCATTCATTCTTCAGAAGTGATACCACAAGTGGTTTCCTTCCACAAGTGGGATAAGAGATTTTGTAAACTTTGCTGTAAGGTGTGGTTGGTTATTTTTCTAGAATGTTTAATTTCTCTTTACCTGATATCTCCATTATTAAAGTGCCCTTTACCAAGGTAGAAAGAAAAGATTTCTTCCCACTTGTTAATCTCTTCTTTATAAGGATATCAAAGAAGATAATTTATCATTTGGACATCTATTACAGTTTCATCTACCATAGTTTCTGACAGAATCACCAATCACAGTAGTTTCACTTGTTGAAAATTTCTGCTCCAAAGCTATATGAATCTCATAAGTATATTTATGTAACCCATTGTTTAGTGTGTGTAACCTTAAACTTATGAATTACTGCCAAAAAAGGGAAATACAGTATAATTTCCAATGAAATTCTGACCTCGGCTATATTATGCAATATCATGATTAGTCTATTATAAGTATCTTTGACGGTGCATAGTCTTTCCTTCTTTATTCTTAACTGTATAGTTATTGATTTCACTTTCAGCAAGTAATGTGACTTGTTATAGATTGAATGCATTGTTAAAGGTTCTCTGTGTAAATATTCCAGTTCAATAAATCATTACTGAAGTAATGCTGGAGTTTAAGACTGCATGTTAAAACCAACTGAAATCACATGTCAACCAAATGTATAGTTCAGTGGCCACTATAATTTTATTCATTCTTTCTTTTTTGGAGGGGGTGGGCACTTACAAGCAGACCTACAGAATAATATGCTATATTTACAGCTATGACAGGTATTATAGGAAGCAAATAGTAGTAGACTAGTAGTCATAGAATGTCATGACTCTTCTGTAACTTCATCTATCAATGACAGGTGTATCTCTTTTATCTCAATAATAGTTATTAATATTAATAGGATTAATCTTAGTTGCCAGCCACCGGAAAATTAACCTTTCTCTAGCAATAATGACAGATGAAACATAATAGGCATATCCATATCAAGGTGCTGAGGGAGGGGGTGGGGGAAAACCTTGCAACCCTGTTCCAGGGTGTGGAGAACAGGAGGAAGAGAGGGGGTAGGCCTTCAACTCTCTGTCCCTAACAAAACTCTGTCTCCTGTGAAGCATTTTTACTGTCCCTATTATTACTATAGGCCCTTGTAGGTGGATACAACCTTGTTATGACTTTAACTCTATTGTATAGGAATGTATCCTGAGTGGCTTACTGTCTGTGAGTGGGAAGAAAGTGTTACATATGGACAGAAACAAGTACTATGGTGGTGAAAGTGCCTCACTTTCTCCTCTGG
Source organism: Diacarnus erythraeanus (assembly GCA_964016965.1). NCBI lineage: Eukaryota > Metazoa > Porifera > Demospongiae > Poecilosclerida > Podospongiidae > Diacarnus > Diacarnus erythraeanus. Next base: position 4,020,729 of record OZ024671.1, on the reverse strand, counting down.
AGGAGGTTCGTCATAGCAAAATAAAATAAGTGGTGATTATAGTCTTAGCCAGTGCATGTGAATACAATAGCAGGTTAATGCCCGCCAGATCTTAGCTAGCAGCTATATATCTCTCTTGTTATGTCAAACATGTATCATATATAGTAATGTGATTAAAACAAGTAAATGTCTTATAGAGAGTTAAATGCATCATTGATATGATGAGGATCAAATAACTCCAAATAGACTTTAATATCTTTTCTACTTCATTAAGTTTGTCTCTGTACAAAATACATCATGACTACTCTACTTTTAGTCCAAATGAGAACCTCTTAAACTCTTTGCAATGATTGACGAACTGATGATCAAAAACTTTGTCCAAGAAAAAAAAACTCATATCCAATAGTCAGCTTCACTCTTTTCCACTGATCTGGATGAGCTGATAGTTTTGAGTAGAGTGGAAGACTGATCACTGTAATGGAATCCATTGATGTTACACTTTCAACTTGCAGTTATACTCTCACTTTGGTAAAGGAAAGGAAGTTCCTGAAAGCATGGGCCGACCAAGAGATTGGAATGTTGATCTTATTCCCAAGTTTCTCATGGCTAATGGTATGTTGTTCATCCTGTGACATGTAGCGCTGTTGTTCACCTTGTAACATGTAGCATTGTTGTTCACCCTGTGACATGTAATGTTGTTCACCCTGTAACATGTAGCATTGTTCACCTGCATGACAGTCTCATTGGAGGCAATTCTCATTTGGTACTCCTCAATCTCTGCAAGGCGGTATTAATTAAGAGAAAGCATGTACTATAATAATAATTATGTGTGTAGCTAAGAGTAGTCCCATGCAATGGAACAACTGTATATAGTTTAATCATCAGTGGCATCATTGAGTATCTGTACATTCAACTTGTGACTGCCATGTCTGCCACTGCATACTTGTGAAATTACTTAATATTGTGAATGGCAAAGAGACAATAGACAGAAAGAGAGAGATAGAGAACATAAACAAAGGCCTTGGAAGGATCACAGAAGAGATAGAAATGAGGAATCCCAAAGAGAGCATAATAATGACTGGGACTACCTGTGACATGTAGCGTTGTTCACCCTGTGACATGTAGCGTGTTCACCCTGTGACATGTAGCGTTGTTCACCCTGTGACATGTAGTGTTTCACCCTGTAACATGTAATGTTGTTCACTCTTTAGCATTGTTCACTCTGTAACATGTCTGTAACATGTAGTTTTGTTGGTAACATGTAGTGTTGTACAGTTTACCTATAATTATTTTATACAGGTCAACTTGTCAAGCTACTAATACACAGTGGTGTGACACGTTACTTAGAGTTTAAGTCAGTTGAGGGTAGCTATGTGTTCAAGAAGGGTGGAAAGATATTCAAAGTTCCAAGCACTGAATCGGAAGCACTTACTACAAGTGAGTTATTTATTATTAGGGTGAAGTCTAATTAAATGTGTGAGCCCCAGTTGGCTCTCACTAAGTACCAGTTGAGACAAACCCTTAGTAGCAGGGTGGCTATAAGTTGATACTCTAAGCTCAATTTTTTAGGCTTTACTTGGACATGATGGGTGTGAATAATTATTGTTATATACATAGATCTACTATAAAAAATGAGTGGTGTTATGAGAATGGTGTTGTTAACTTTTTTTTTTTCTATTTAGGTCTGATGGGATTGTTAGAAAAGCGACGATTCAAAAACCTTCTTGTGTGGGCTAGTGATTATGATGAGAATCAGCCCAAGACTTTTAACAGTATGTGGGTATTAAATTATCCCTATGTTGTTACTTGGCCTAGCAAGGGAGGGGACCATTCTGCTCTTTAGGGCACTAACTGGTAATAATTTCCTGCAAGCTAAGTTGTAAAAATGGCTAATATTGTTATATGTTATAGCACAAGTGTGTGTAGCTGTTGTGTACCTTTAAATTAGTTTGTTATGTATATATTCTTCCAGAGCCTCCAACTTGAAGTGAATAACTTCAGTACAAAAATTGCTCACTTTCCTCCGTATTTTTGTAGCAAATTCCGTAGAGCTAGCTAGTTTAATGACCTGCATCATTCTTAATTATTATTATTGTTATAAGACACACATCTACGTGTAGTATCTTGTGATTAATAATGAGACTAGACTGTGAGCTAGATAGAATTGAGAGTCTTAGCTATCATAGTGCGTGACAGGAGACACTGGAACAAGCTATAGCTATATAAAACTTAATAACAATGCATCAGTAAACAAATTAACTGACAATAAATATACTTACCTGTTTTGACTGTTTAGACAACTCTTTAAGCCTCTGGACAATGTTATTTCACAGCTGTTCTGTTAGCTAGCTATACTTCCATATAAATTGAATCAATTTCCGTAGTCCCTATTTATAGGTGTAAATCCGTAAAAATACTGATAAATCCATGTGGTTGGAGGCTCTGTTCTTCCTTTTAAAGGAGATTAGGTATATTTGGTTGTAATGGTGACAAGCTCTCTGACCTATACATACATACATACATACATACATACATACATACATACATACATACATACATACATACATACATACATACATACATACATACATACATACATACATACATACATACATACATACATACATACATACATACATACATACATACATACATACATACATACATACATACATACATACAAAGTCATGTGCAGACTGGGCAGACTGGGATATGCTTTAAAACAGTACTGAATCAACACATCTGATTCAATGTACTATCTCACTGTAGTCTAGTACAAATATCTTTTAGCTAATTTACTGTGAGTAGGAGGAAGACTAGGAAATGAGGTTAGTGCAGGTTTCTTCTGTGCTATGCTAGTGGGCCTTATTTGATAGGTTTGTCCAGAAGGGACTAACTGCAATTTTTGGCCAAAAAAAAGTCTAGTGTGTGTAATCTACAATTTTGTTTTCAGCATCATGTCGTGACATGGTTCCTTTTAGAAGTATTAATATTACATTCCTCTTCTCATGCAGCTATTCAACCTACTGATCCTATGAGAAAAGCCTTTGATAAATTTGGTGTTGATGCAAACACAATTGACTTCATAGGACATGCTCTCTGTCTCTACAGAGATGATAGGTAATTCATATAATAACTATGTTCTTCAGCTGTTAAATGGTCTTCTTCTCGTACATAGCTTCATTGACGAACCTGCCAAAGCGACCATTGACAGGATAAAACTCTACTCGTAAGTACAACATTTCTTTGTGTGGGTAATGATTAGGATCCTGGGTTTTAGGGAATCTATTCAGCGTTATGGCAAGTCTCCGTATCTCTATCCTCTGTATGGTCTTGGTGAACTACCCCAAGGATTTGCTAGGTATGTAGTTTACCTGTGCTGATCACAATTCATGTACTAATAAGTGTAGTATACTATAACATTCATGATTCTAAGTATATGATGTTATGTTAGAGTAACACATTGTGTCATGCAATTGTGTCCTTTTTTCTTTGCCAGTAAGAGGATGTGTTCATCTCCAAGAAGTTTTCTGTGCATGAATTTTTTTTTTCTTAGTAGTTAGCTATACTATAATAGCTACATTGAACACCCAGTTCAGTTTCTTCTTTTTTAAATTAAAAATATATATATATCACTAGAGTGTTGTAGGTTAATTCTAAAACACTAACAGGATAATAAAGGAAGTTATAGTTACAATATACATTACTCATGGCCATCTGCTACCAGACTACATTTAAGTTGCACCTAGGCAGCAGTGGTATAGCCATTGTGTGGGTGACTATGGTTAGTTGGAACAAAGAACACATGATCCTGTTCAATTTAGCAACTTTTTAATTTTTTTTCTCCAACCAGACTTAGTGCTATATATGGAGGTACATACATGCTTGATAAGCCCGTGGAAGAAATTGTATATGAAGATGGGAAAGTTGTTGGAGTGAAGTCACAGGGTGAAGTGGCTAGATGTGAGTGTGTTGTTGGGGATCCTAGCTACTTCACTGATAAAGTGAAGAAAATTGGACAAGTAAGTAAAATGTACTGTTTTTTGTTTTTTTGTTTTTTGTTGTGTTTTTGTTTGTTTGTTTGTGGGTTTTTTTGTTGTTTTTCTGGCTGTTGTGATATTGCTAGCATGTTTAGTGTTTGTTGCTACAATGTTATACTAGATTGTGTTTATATGAATGGATGAAATTAAATTTCAATTTTGAGAACATTTTCAGACTTTTCTCACAGTGTAGCAATGTTTTTAACATCTTTCTCAGTAAAACCAAAGAAGTTGAGTGATGTAAGCTTGGACTATATGCATGTAGCTAATACTTATACTTGACTATGAACATCACTTCTACAACTTCGGGCTTGGACTTGCACATTAAAACCACACAAATTGGTGATATAGGCAAAATCATTAGCCATTATTATGTTATAAGCATGTCTTATGTTTTGTGTGTAATGCAGGTTGTCCGGTGCATCTGTATACTAAACCACCCTATCCCTAATACAAAGGACTCTTTGTCTTGTCAGATTATCCTGCCTCAAAACCAAATAGGAAGACGCTCAGGTCTGTGTCTCCTTGTGTCTGTCTATACAGTAATTTTATATGATCCTAATAATCATTGTAGACATTTATGTGTCCTGTGTGTCTTTTGCCCACAATGTTGCTTCCAAGGGATTTTATCTTGCTATGGTAAGCACAACAGTAGAAACGGGAAATCCTTCATCAGAGCTTAAACCTGGCTTGGATCTTCTGGGACCGGTCCTTGAAAAGTTAGTAACGATATTGTTCGTTAAGGATATATGTACTTGAAGGGCTAATGTTTGTTTTGTTTGTTTTTAGTCTTGTGTAAGTTTTATAGTAATTGGGAATGAAGTGGTCAAGTAGTTGTACTGGGAATGAGTGAGAGAATATTATGGTTGTAATACTCTGAAATTGGGACCTAACCAGTAGTATTGTGTATATTCAGTGTCATGTCCAGTTTGTGCATATACCATTTTCCTTCCATGGACTTGTTGGCGTAATTTTGGTGGCATTAAAGGGTGGTCATTGACTGGCTATTCTGTAAGAACCTGTATATAATTTTCCCATCAAATAACTGTGTGCACCATACACTCCTATATTGACTTTGTATATCATTAGTTCTTGGGCTAGTCTGCCTAAAGCTTTTTACCCTGAATAATTTCAGCTTAGTGGGGTAAGAATCCTGGATAGGGGTATTTATTTCCCTACCTGTATAATTAATGCCTATTGTATATGTTATGGTGTGGTTGGTGACAAATAGTTTTATCTTCTTTCAGGTTTGAACAAGTCAGTGATATTTTTGTTCCTGAGGATAAGGGAGTAGAATCTAGGGTATGTTTGTAGATAGATTGCCTTCAATTCACCATTTATAAAGGTGAAGTCTCTCTTTGATGCTATATTATCTAGAGAGTGCAGTGTATCTTGTGCGTAACAAATTTTCGAGGCATTGTATGGTCTTTTAAGGGGATACATTATGTAACTGGCATATAATATTAGAATCATTTTTTTGTAATAGGTCTTCATTTCTAAATCGTATGATGCGACTACACATTTTGAGACTACATGTGAAGATGTTGTGGATATATATGAGAGGGTCACTGGAATGCCTTTTGATTTTTCCAAGGTTCAGACCCAAATTGAGACTGTTGAGCAATAAATTGAAAACTTTATACTTTGACTTTAAAGAATTCTCTCTTTTTTTTTTTTGATTTTCTTTTATTCTAATTAATTATAATTAATATAGTTTAGAAAGTGTGTGTGAAAAATTTTTAATGTTAATTAATTGTGTGTATTTCATGTAGTACTTACTTGGCACCAATATTATGATTGTGTTTAATTTTAATGCGCTTAATTAGACTGATGTTCTTGAGTAATGGTGTGCTTCTTTCAGAACTGACGTAACTCTGCCTATCAAGGATAATGGCAGATTGGGAAGAGGTTCGTCAGTTAGCTGCTGATTTTCAGAAATTGCAAGAATCTAAGAGCACCCTTAAGTTGTCGGAGAGGAATTGCATTGAAGTAGTAACTCGTCTGATAAATACAGGACAGGTCGAGGTGGTGTACACCTTAGATGGAAAAGAATATGTTACAATTCAACAGCTTGAAAGAGAGATAAAAAATGAACTGATTGCTCAACGGGGTAAGTTTGTTTTGTTTTGGTTGTTTTTTTTAACTGGTAATGAGTGTATATAAACCGTAGGAATTTTTTTTTTTTGCACAATAATTATCATAGTTACTGTAGCCTGTCATGCAAAATTTAGTCCTAGTCTTGGGGGGAGGGGAGGGATGTTTTGTTGTCAGAAGTGACCTTTGGCCTGTGTCACTTTTAAATTTTTTTTGCTGTTAATTATTACAATCGGACACTCCTTCCTTGAAGGGAGGCTATTTTAAAAACCCAGACAGTCTGACTCCATATATACACACATTAAATTCGTTGTGGACATTTGTTATCAATTGTCATCAATAAAATGAGTTTAAAAACCTCTGAAAAGAGAACGCATTATGGACAGCTGTTCAGTCTTTTTAGAGAGATTGGTCTCATTTTGTGGGTGGGGGGTTTCCTTAAAACCCACTGTACAGTGTACTAACATTGATAAAGCATAAAATAATCATGTTACACTGAATCAATGATACATTATTATTAGGATGATGATATAAATTATTAATATTAACGAATTTAATGACTGACTTCTAACCACTAAAAGGTCACTAATTCTAATTTATTATTATTATTATTATGATTATTATTATTATTATGGTGCTTTAATGGACGTTAACTTGTCTGTCTTGTGAAAAAGAAGGGTGTTAACTTATATGTATTCTGGCAAGTCCTCACTCTCAAGAAAGTGTTGAAAGTTTTTTTGATCATTAAATTCTGGAAAGTGACTCTTAACTTTCAATGCACATCAGCTGTTCTTTTTTCATCTTCTATTATTAGATCAATCTTCCCCTAAGATTGAGAGAATATTCCCAACTGATTCACATACTCCTCTAGTGAGCAACTGTCTTGACATCTCATTGTTTTCTTCCTGATTTGTTTGCAGCTAAATGTGTGGGTCCTCCTTGTCACAGATGACAACATAATTTTTTAAAGCTTACCCTCTTGAAGCATTTGAGTGGCTAATGCATATGGTGCTATGACTTGTACTCAAACAAAGACTGTGACATGGTGGTAAATGCCTTCAGCATGTAAATGTAGTTGTTGATTGGAAGGAAAAAAATAAGAAGGAAGATATGAGTGAAAATGAAGTTAAAGGAGAGAGATGAGGATGTGACAGGTGAGGATGAGATAAGTGTTTGAGGATGTGACTGGTGAGGATGAGATAGGTGTTGGTAAAGGGAAGGAATGCCTCAACACAAGTCCAGCTCTACCTTTGTTTTCTCCATGCTCAAAATATTGTCTGTATCATAACTTCAGCAAGTTTCTCCTTCCATGAATGAACCCATTGATATCCCCAGATTTTCTACATACCTTTAACTATCTTTTGCTTTTCTAGTCAGCCATTGAACCCTTTGAATTTGTGCTCCCCAAGCCAATCAGTCTGCCAGCTATATGCTGGTTCGTGAGGAAGATATTCTTAGAGCAGAGTGTACTTAGCTCATATAAGTTACTCTGAGGGGAGGAGGTATCTTATTAGAATGAACTCCATTACCCAAAGAGATTCATACAGAGATAACATCATTTGCCTGATTTGTATGGCTAAATTTTATCTTTGATTACCTCTACTTTCAGTTTCAAAGTCAATTCCTGAAGTTGTTTTCAACATATATGACGACAACTTGAGCTAAAGTTGTCCTGATAAAGGGTGAAAGGTCAATTAGTCAGTGACATAAAGGCTGAAAAATCTTGACATGATGAACAAAAGTTTAAATTTATCCTGGTGGTTCCTTTAGGCATTATACTCTTCAACTCCAACCACATTTAATTGTGATCACTGAAGCCACACCCTTTAGAATACATGTAGCATGAATGAATAATATTATGTTCATTTATGGGGGCATATATCTGAAAGTTGAATTTTTGTGGTCAATTGTAATGGGTCATAACTTGCTTTCCCTTGTACCTACAAAGATAATTTTGATACCAAATTGTAGGTTAGAACATGTACTTTCAGTTGATGTGCTTAGCTGTCAGCTTGGACTGAAGTAGTGGTAAGATTCAAGGTCTCATTTTTCACTTTTAAATTTTTTTCTCCACGCTAAAGTCTATTCGCTTTCACCTGAGACCGCCAATTGCACCAGAAGCTAGTTTATGAAAGAGCCTGTCACTAAATCAATTAGCAAAATATTTGTGGCCAGAGGTATGTGGGTGATAAGTGCTACAGTTATTTTACTATAGATATACAAGAGAGAGTGGGATTGGAAATAGCCATGTTATGTGCCCGTTTCACACATGTGGTTGTTAGTACATAAAATGAAAAATCATAATAATAATATATTATTATTAATGTAATGTGGACATAATCAAAATGTGAGTGAATCATTATTCTGAGTGCTTTCATCTAAAAGACATATTGTCTTGCTAGTTATTATTTCCTTTGTTGGTGCAAATCATATCTCAGACTGCTGCCCAGCACAGATACTAAGACCTTATACCTTTACTAGCAACTGGAAGAGGGTTTTGCAGGTGAGGAAATAAGCCAATGGAGCACAGCCAGATACATCATGCTCAAGTACCTCCATGAAAGGTCCTAACTCATAGGTGATATAGTGAGTGATGCATGGTACAACACTGCTGTTGGTCAGCTTAAACAAAACTATCTCCTCCAAACTATCTGGAGTCTGCTTAGTCCACACTTGACTAGGCAAGTGAGAGATGCATGTATCTCAGGTAGGCTGGGTTCAATTCCAAGGCAGAAGCCAAAGGTTGCTTCTCTCGTTCCTTTTTCTTTCAGTGCTGAAATTGCAGCTTACAACGCATGCCTACACAAACAAAAATGTGAGTACGATGGAGGAATGGCTATACTATGAGCATGCAAAGTTAGAAAACAAGAAGCCTTTACTACAATGAATATGAGGAACGAATACAAATCATAACACAGGTACCAAAATTGGCAGTGAATATGCTCTACTACCCTTTCTTTTGGAGAAACAAGATAATCCAACACTGCTTACAATAGTTCAGAACGTGCATAAATCTTGTATCCAATTAAAAACTCTACAATTAGTCTATATCCACTTTTTCAGGTACAAATTCACTAAAGTCACTCACTCACTGAGAGCTGTGGTTAGGATAAAAATGCCTGGCCTGTAGAAAACAAACTGTATCCAAGTTCAATTAGGAGTAAGACAGTTAAAACACCAGAAGGAGCCACAGGAAAGCCAGAGATTAGGAGTAAGACAGTTAAAACACCAGAAGGAGCCACAGGAAAGCCAGAGATCGAGAACAAAAACTCAATAACACAACTTACCACAAATTGGCATGTAATGCGCCTATTCTCAAAAATCTTATGTGATGCACATTACTTTTGTATTGTGTTTACAATCCCTCTCTCTCGTATATCTATGATTTTACCTTGTCTTTTTCACTTGTTATGACATCAAAATAATGCGTAGCTGTGCACTCAGTGCATTCCTCATGGTTTTTGGCATGTCAGTACTTTACTTATTGGACATACAGCTATCTTTGGACTGGTAAGGCGTAGCACTTATAAAAAATATAAGAATCCTTGGATAATTAGCTATACACCGCTGTTTGGAATTTTGAAATTGGTCAAGAATTGAAGAGGTTATTGCAGATATTCAAGGTCTCAGGTGAATGCAAATAGACTTTAGTTGTAGTCAGGAAGCTCATAATTGACTTATGGCTAAATAATGATCTGTAGTACATCACCATGGAGACTATTTGCTATAATGTGGCTCACACAGGCTATAGCAGATTTTTTTGGCCAGACCACAAAGAGTCACCACAGTATGTACCCTCTTAACTTTAAAGCAAAGCGATGTAGTACAAATAGCTTTCCTTGGTGAAAATGTACATTAAATGAGCTTTCTAATGATACCAAAATTGTTGACAGAGTTGGACCAAGAAAAATTTTGAATAAAACTGAATAGTACACATGTTCAGTAATGGTCAAAATTGTCCAGCACCATGTGTCGTCCCTCACTTGCCATTCTCCTCTCAATTTCCTCTGCTCTCTGCCTTGATTTTGCCTTCTTCTTTCTCTTTGCAACTTCTTTTGCACTCCTGTCACTCTTACTGACTCTCGTTTTATCTGCCTCTTGAAAAAAAAAAAGTTTATTGGGCGAGGGCCTTGTACTATACCTATGTACTTCATCAAACGTGACAGCCTATCATATTCCATGTCACCATTAAAAACAAATCATCAGCAAATGTTATAGTAGGTTTAGACTAAAACTGAGTCTTGTTAGCCTTGCTCCATACCAGCCCCTAAAGAACACCGTTCCAACAGGTCCCGATTGGAAAGCCGAATAAACACAGGCCTGACATACTTGGCCAGATCACGAGGAAATTTAGGTTTATGAGGTGAGGGCAGAGCACTATTATATTTGCACCAGCTTTCTTTCCCTTTGGGGCAAACTGAAGAGGAGGATGGTGGAGAAGATCCAGGAGCAGGACTTGGCTCAGAACTCTGCAGAGATATACACAGTCAAGCTACCACATCCTATTGCCTCCTTTCAAACTAAGACTCACTGTTGGTCCTGGATTGGTTTTCAGACATCTAGCTCTACTAGCATACAGGGCTCTCACCCTTTTACTGGCTTTATAATACTTCTTTGGTGGCATATCTATATCAAGCTATTAAACTGATGTGAATGGCTCTACCATGTGACTAGCACATGCTCAGTACCTGGTAAAGTGTTAAGCACTGAATAAGCTACATTTCAACATAATCTAGTGTCACTGGTGCAAAAGATGTGAAAAATTACTAACCATATAGACAACATCATGTAGATTCTTCTTCCTAAAACGGTATGTATAAAAATGTGCATAACTTCAAACTAGAGTTTCCAAATACTCTGATATTTGGTGACTAGCATTGTTAAACATATATCTATCATAATTTTTCAGATAAATGCCCAGATATAGAAAGGGTATTTGTGAAGACTCTGACTCGATATACTTATATAATAAGAGACTACATTTCGCATGCACAACAAAGGTCAATCAATACATACCTATAGGATCTTTTTTGATGAGCTCGTATCCTCAGCATTTGCTTGTTTTTCTTAACCCTAGCCAAGATGTGGGAATATTCTGAATGCTTTGTAGTTTGAAATACATGAAATGGCTACAAGAAGTAAGTCATTAATTCTTGGGTTAATTAGAAAATGATTGACTCAGCAATAATAATACATTTCATCACTATTAAAATCAATATTAGTGTAGTAAGGCCAAATGAAAAAACAGCTCATTTAAAGATGGCGTTACATATACAATGATAAAAAGCGTCTTCATCTTTTGATGGACAATCTTCGTGCATCCACTTATGACATTCTTGGCAGTGCGTCCATTGCCTTATTAAGGTCATCATCAGAGTCAATGTCATCATTATGATTACCAAAAACAGATAATACATTCATTATTAGTACTCTCCCAATGCTGAGGAGCATGATTCTGAGCAGATATACTTCTTTTCTTCGTAACTTCCCTTCTTCCTCCTTGTATGTTGTACCAATCATAGCAAACAAGAATAGATAAGGAAGACAAAAACTTTTCAAGACATGCTGTGATCCTGTATTGTTAGTAATTCCTGTGCATGCAGCCAAGTCGATAATAGATCTGGTAAAGGGTGATAAGACAAATGGTATGGAGTGCACTATCTTAGGAATGGGTTTCTGTTGGGGAAAAAGTCTGACAGGCAGAGACCTGGCAGGAGTCCCAACTTGTCAGAGGAGAAGGAGAAACAGATTTTGCTCTGAACAAAATTCTCGTGTTTCTGACTGAGCATGTGCTTGTCAAAATGGCAGTTTACTTTGTGACTAATTATAGCATGCTATTGAATGTGATGTATGCATTAAATGTTTGTTCCTGTGTTTGAGCTGGCCTCAACCACCAGGTGAACTTTCCAGGTGATGTATTTGTAGCCATGTGACATAGTCTATGTAGATTGTACCCATTCTCAAATCTTTGCTCAAAGAGAATCATCTACTCTTCTCTGCTTAATTTCAGTAAAAGGAGTACACACCTCTATAGGCACACTTGGCTCTGAAGACTCGGTAGGCTCTGAAGGCTCGGTGGGCTCTGTAACTTTATTAGTAGAATCATACTGGGACAACAACATCATTATAGTGACTACATTAGATTGAACTCTGGACAAAGGGTCACAAGTTCTCAATTAAGAGTGGGGTACTACTGGCATACCTTTTTTCTTCAGAATACAAACCACAATGCTAAATACTTCTCTTCAGGTTTTTCCATAACCTATCTTTGAGCATTGGACTAAAAATTCATCATGTTAATTTTCTTTAGCTTATGTGAGATAGGATGGGGGATCAGGCCTTGAGACCCATACTTTACTCGCCTGTCATTTAGTGTACTAGGGTACATTCTAGCTGCCTGATTTAACACCAAACTTTCCTGATCTGACAGTTTCTATAGCGTCAGTTTCCTCCCACTGCTTCAAAGTCTTGGGCCTGTTCAAGGGAGATCTCAAGTCATCAGGCTTTGCTTGCTCCATCCCTTCAAAGCTGCCTCTTTTTCGCTGGCATTCTCTTCAAGCTTTACTTAAAAGCAGGCCTAAACTGCTAGGAAGTCAGCTGGTTTTGCTGGCCCAAAATAGCACCCTCCTGTTAAGCAGGATTCAGTTTACTACACTGCTGGCCACTAGCTGTTTATGAATCAATAACAGACAAATTGATCATGATCTTCAAAACCCTGGTTGAGGTTTGATGGTTGACAATAGGTAATGGTCGAGGATTAATGACTTAAGCTACTCAAAACAAGTTAGTTGTATTGAGTCAGGGGAAAATATTAAACCACTCCATTACCATCAGAGTGAAATGCAGTCAGAGTGCTGTTTCAAAAACCATGAGTAGGCGCAAGGAGACAGGTAGTGTGGATGATAGAAAATGACCAAAGATTCTGCTCCTAGGGAAGTCAAGGCATTAGTGCCTGCAAGATATAAAGCTCACTAACCCCCATTTAAAGAGAGACTGGGAGAAACTTGTGTAGTATGTAGTTCTAGTACAAGGCTTGATAAGTAATTCCAAACTTTTTTTTATTAGCACTGTATTTTGTATAATTCTGCAGGTAGAATTAACATTACGGACTTACAGACGGTAAGTTAATGTATTTCATTGTGCATACAATTAGACCTGTATGTACATGCATATTAGTGTGGAGTTTGCTGTGGGTGTTTATGTAGGAATTATTAGGGAATTGAGAGCAGATAAATTTAGCTTGCCATCCACACTATTATAGAGGGACATGGAATTACTCTAGTTTAGCCATTACAGCTACAATATTAATTTTTAGGACATACATTATCATTGACGAGTGAACTTGTCTAGTTTGCTAAACTTAGCTGGTTTAATATATCACACCATGGAACAGTTTGGAAACTATAAGACAGGCATGTTCTTGATTCCTCATTCTAGATACTATATGAACTCACTGTGTGCATTTTCATCTCTATTGCTACTGGCATATTGTGTAGCACTATTACTTCTATGATGAACAGTACTCTGTTAATCATTGTGTTCAAATTTACTTTTTGGAATGTTTATGTTTGGGTAGAGGAGTTTCATTAAGAGTAATCTACAAACTGCTCTCATTGACTCTAGAGCCTAACGGCAAGAGACCTTTGTAAAAGGATTTTTTGCTGATTCTGAATGACACTCATGATAGTGATTGTAAAACTTTCCAGCAGTGAATGCTGTTGATCCTTGTTAACTAATGTTAATTAATGCACAATGGAGAGCTTTACATGACAGACAAATGATATTGATAGTGCATTTTTGTGTCTAGCTCTCCTATTTATGAGTGTTTTTTTAATGCAACATGAACACAACTACAGCCCAAAAAATATCTGTGATTTGGCATCATAGATTAATTATTTCATTAACATTAGAACTTATGTTTCTAAATGTTTTGGTTTCTTTTACTGGCTGTGTATAGACTGCAATGCATGATAGTGCACAAAGAATGCTACATTAAATGAACTTGTCATTAATGCTTGCTGTTGAGGTAGTAAACATCAATTCTCTTAGTTCTTGGGTACTTCTACTGCACTGTAGTCTTGTATAAATCTCTACTGCAGTATAACCTAAATGAAACCACAGCCAATAATTATAGGCCACTGATATTACAACTAATGACTGCTCTTCATTCACACACGTTATAACAAAGGGTTAAGTTACATGTATGGAGAATACATGTTACGTCATATATAATAATGTAACATGTATTCTCCATGACGTAATTGACCATAAACACATATTTTATAGATAATGAATGTTGATCTGAGTCATGTGGAGATTGCTGTCACAGAAATACTAAAGCATGATCATTCTACAATACTACTTCACGGGGAACTCATATCAAAGTACGTATTTTGAGTACCAAAAGGGTTAAGGTGGAATTCCTGGCTATAAAATTAGGAACCAGATTTAGGTGCCTTGTTTCTTCAACAAGGTTCACGGACCTTGTACCTTTTACACTCAGTTAGTGGTTAGGGTTTACAGGGTTCTAGTTGGCCAGGGGTTAGGTCGTCAAGGGTTTACAGGGTTCTAGTTGGTCAGGGGTTAGGTCATCAAGGGTTTATAGGGTTCTAGTTGGTCAGGGGTTAGGTCATCAAGGGTTTACAGGGTTCTAATTGGTCAGGGGTTATGTCATCAAGGGTTTACAGGGTTCTAGTTGGTCAGGGGTTAAATCATCAAGGGTTTACAGGGTTCTAGTTGGTCGGGGGTTAGGTCATCAAGGGTTTATAGGGTTCTAGTTGGTCAGGGGTTAGGTCATCAAGGGTTTACAGGGTTCTAGTTGGTCAGGGGTTAGGTCATCAAGGGTTTATAGGGTTCTAGTTGGTCAGGGGTTAGGTCATCAAGGGTTTATAGGGTTCTAGTTGGTCAGGGGTTAAATCATCAAGGGTTTATAGGGTTCTAGTTGGTCAGGGGTTAGGTCATCAAGGGTTTATGGGGTTCTAGTTGGTCAGGGGTTAGGTCATCAAGGGTTTACAGGGTTCTAGGTGGTCAGGGGTTCTAGTTGGTCAGGAGTTAGGTCATCAAGGGTTTACAGGGTTCTAGTTGGTCAGGAGTTAGGTCATCATGGCTTTACAGAGTTCTAGTTTGTCAGGGGTTAGGTCATCAAGGGTTTACAGGGTTCTAGTTGGTCAGGAGTTAGGTCATCAAGGGTTTATAGGGTTCTAGTTTGTCGGGGGTTATGTCATCAAGGGTTTATAGGGTTCTAGTTGGTCGGGGGTTAGGTCATCAAGGGTTTATAGGGTTCTAGTTGGTCGGAGGTTAGGTCATCAAGGGTTTATAGGGTTCTAGTTGGTTAGGAGTTAGGTCTTGTGAATGAGCTATAGCTTAAGAACAAAGGTAAAAATCTCAGTGTTTGTATTTTTCTCTTTGTTGTGTTGGAAGTAGGAAGGAGAATATCTTGATAAGTATGAAATACAATGATTTACTATAAATCTGGTATACTTCAAGTTGAAATATTTCACAGTTTGACAAAATTACATTTCAAAAACAATAAGATTCTGATATTTAACTTTTGAATTGCAGTATATATCCCTACATTATTAGGTCTTATAGTTATTTTTATGATAAAACTTCACCCTATTAATATGTCACCCACTTTAAAGGGTTTTCACTCATATTTTCTGTTTATTCCCAAATGTGTCTATCTATTGAAAGGATGTACATTGATGCTCTCTGTGAGGAAATTAATGACAATTTACAAGAAAGTGGCCAGATGCTTGTGGCAGACATTAGCAAGAGTTTTGCATTACCTAACAGCTTTCTTCTTGAGGTAAATACTGTTCCTAAATTATCAGCATACGTTCACAGTTCAGTAAGCCACAAGTAAAATCACTAATGGTGATATTGTAAGATAGATTTATGGGGTTCTGTGTTTGTTTGTTTTAGGATTTTTTTTTTTTTTTTTTTTTTTTTTTTTTTGGTTTTTTGTTGATGAACATATTAATGCAAATTCCTCAAATACTTGATGTTATGAAACAGTATGACTAATAATCATGACAGCAACTGGTTTCTTGTGTACATTCAGATTATTGAAGATGCTTTAGGTGGCAAAATTCATGGTGAGCTGGATAAGTCTGAGTCTGGAATTATCTATACTGAAGCATATGTTTGCAGGTATATATGCATGTGTTTAATTTAAATGAATTTTTTTACAATTAATTTTTAGTATTATTTCTATAGTCTGTTCACTTCGCACCACTTTGACCTTCCTATTACTTTTAGCTATGAATATGATTCAAACACCATTCTGCTCAGCTTAAGAACCCGGAAACGTCCAAATATAGCATTACAGAATAAAATCAGTGGAAACTGCTCAACCGGCAGAGCCCATACATTTCTATGGGCATACCAGCCACCACAAGGAATATCTAATTCATGATGTCAACCGCGCGCATAGAATCAAAATAATTGTGTGAATAATTGCGTGCAAGGATAATGTTATGGGTCTTTGTTGTGGCTCTTTGACTTGAAATTAGTACACTGCAGTGAGAAAACATCATGATGAAGTGTTACTGCATTCGTTGTAGGTTACCCCAAAACATCCTGATCATCTGAACTGGCAAAAATCTTCAACAGGCACCCTTGGACAGGTACAGATCTTTTGACATACCTACAGAATGAGAACTCAAACACTTCTCCGTTAAAACATTCCTCTCAATCACTATCTGAAGAGACACTGGAGCTATCGCTGCTAACCCCATCAGAGCTGTGGTCATCTTCACTAGAACTAGACCCTCCCACTCTATAACAAACTCAACAGTACATTTACTTAATGTGATAGCATCCACTGTCTTCTTCTTCAGCTTCACAATTCCTTGATGGATCTTCTTGTTCTTCTTGCTCTCTCTTTCAACGTAATCATAAACGTTGCAAACAACAGCCTTTGTGTCTGACCTTACACGCTTTGCTAAAAACAGCTGGCAAACTTCCCGTAGGATGCGCGGGAACTTTTATTTGTGCGGAACACGTGATACACACGTACGTCATAACCAAAAACATGCAATTAAGAGCATTCGCTTGCATTCCATTGTACGTGCAGCACTTCCAGGTGCAAGGTGAACGTGAACAGACTATAGCTAGTAATAATAATTTTAAAGGGAGGTTATGTGTCAATGATTAAGATATCTCATCTGCTGTAAGGATAAAGTGCCCCATAATTCTAGGGATATGAATAAGGGATAGGAATAGGGGGCTGGTTTACAATTATGACATTCATCCAGTGTCACACTGACACAACTGTCTGTCTGCGCTCTATATAGTGCACCATACCATCCAGCTCCTAAAAAGGCCAAAATCATTTTTGATGCATAACATACCCAATTTGAACCAAATTTGCCTGGTTTGATGTTGGCATAATGATCTTCAAAATGCCTGGGTTCAATTTCATGTTAACCACTGTGTTCAGACCATGCCCACTTTGTATGACTTTTACTATATAGTGTATGTACTTCATTAGTTTACTTCCAATGTAAACAATGAATAGCTTTTATTTGGTTTAAAAATTTCCTGATAAAATTGTCACACATTTCAGAGAAATTGAGACTTTGATGATTTCATTGAGGTTTTCATTAATCATGCCTTAAGTAATGTATTATGAACAATTTATTGTGATTGTAGTACAAATTAAGCAACATTTTGACTAAAGAAAATTTGGAAAAATGGTTCGTCTATGCACAAAGCAATGGTTCAAAGTTCAAGCATACCCTTACCTTGTCCTACTCTTCGATGTGATTTGTACTGTTTAATTTGTATCAGTTACATATCCTTGGAAGTATGCGAACATGTAGTCTCTAGCCTTTCAGTGAAACTTGATATTATCTCGAGTCACAGAATCCAATCCTTTAGGTATCATTTGGTGAAGGGACGGCAGTGTATATTTACAATGAGACTTTGTGTATCTCTTGCTTTGTGCCCAGACTCTTTCAATTGGGTTCATTTCTGGATGAAATTTGAGGAGAAAGAATGCCACATGCCCTTGCTGTTGTAAGAATTGAATAACCTTAGGCTTCTCATTTTTAAAGTCCTCGTGATTTGCTAATATTTCTTGCATTTGTGGTCCTATGAGAGTTGATGTATTTATTCCACGCTCTTCCAGAATAGCTTTCATGCCTTTGAAAGTCCCATCGTCAAAGCAAAGCACGTGGCTTCTTCCTGCCCATGTTGTTGTATGCATCTTCGGCTGTTCCCCCCCCCCCCCCCCCCCCCCCCCCGGCTTCACTTTCATCTTGCTTACATCGTCTGCCATAGCCTTATGGCAACTACTTTGATCAAATATCCAGACGTAATTCCAGTTATCTGCTCTCTTATACTTCACTTCAGCAATTTTTACAGCGGCTTTCACTTGTGTCATAAATAATTTCTCATTAGTAAAATAACCTCTGTGTTCTCCATACTCCAGTAGTAAGCATGCTTGCTCCTTAATTGTAGGATCTGTTTTAACAGCTTCACTATATTTCTCTTCTGTTAGTGCAGGATATCCATGGATTTTATTGATGAAATCTGAAACCATTATTCCCGAATAAGTCGGAGCATGTGCTCTCCCTTCCTGCCCCACTAATAGTGTTGATCCTTGTTAGAATTGAAGGTGCATTCGTCATAGAAAAACACAACCATCTTACTCCTGGTTTCCATGGAGGATAAGGGTACGTTGGAAGGGTAAACTAGTGCAGATTCTGGAGTTGGTGCTTGGTCAGGATGTACAAAACCAATCTTAGCCATTTCTTCAAGGAAGATGCCACGCTCTTTGACCACACTTCTCTCTCATGGCCGTCAAAGTATAGGATCAACAGACTTTGACGGCACCTTGTGCGAAAAATTAATAATTTAAAGTGACCTCTGACCCCAACATTGAGTCAGCAGAGAGTTAAAAATGCAGCAGGTTGAAGTCTTTCCTTTAAGCTCAGCAATATCCCTCATAACATTGGTGAATGCTTCCACCTTACTGTGACCATGTCTCTCCCTCCACATGAATTCATCCAGATACCCTGGGACTTGTGAGCATGACAGCCTTTCATCCTTTTAAACTTGTGCTTCGCTCTTGCCCATAAGATTCAATGTTCTGTGTATGTTTGTGGGTTGTGGGATCTACAAATGTTATGGAGTGTTTCACCATTGAATGTGAACCAATAATGAAACTCAATTATATGCTGCCCGCTGGTCAGAGTGTATAATTGTCCCTGGGGCTACATGAGCCTGGATTATGGGCAGCAATGTGGCTGCATCTCATGCCACAACTTCCATGTAACCTAAGGCCAGAGTATGAGATGTATCTACTAATCCAAATACCCACACTTCATTTGTGGTAGCTCTTCTTCTTTGGTTTGTGTCAAGAGCAGAAATTATGATTCTATAGCTTTTGGATACAATTATAAATTTTACCTTGCTTGGATTTATAATGAAACAATGATTTATCAATTTGTATGATGACTCCAGGGCAGTTTGTATGTGCACACATCCCGATACCAACCATACATGTTAATGGCCATTCTATCACTGACTTCTGCATCTTTTGCTGCATCTGTCACTAGGTACTCCCTTGCCCAAAGGAACATTAACAGGAGTTATTTCTGAAGAGTAACCTTATGTGTGTTATATAATACATAATTTATGGACCCTCTGTTTCAATGTACCACCAACCTTTGACCACTGGAAAAAAATTTTTTGTCCTTGATGCTCTTACGGGTCCTGCAGACCCTACACTACCACCAGGAGTATTTATCAGTGACATCTTCCCGTGGTACCTCCACCATTGCTACATTACATCTATTTTAATTATGATATTTTGTGTTTTACAGTGGAACCCCTCTGCAGTGGCCACCATTGGAGGATAAAGTTTAGGCGATACGGTTGGTCTTATCTCAGGGGTTGTATGTGGGTCCAGGCTAGAATTACATAAAATCATTAATCCACTGGCAAAAAGTAACCAATGTAAAGTTAGGTTGCCCTTTCACATTCGCATTTTCACGAACAAACTCACACACTTTCTTATAAGTTCTTCAGATGACCATAAAACTCCAGTGCGCATATAATGGCCCTGCCTATTGCCAGGGATTTCACCATATTCTTTGAATTTCTTTTTCCATGGTCTAATAGTACACTCATTCTTCATCGTCATAATCCCAGCATAGTCAGCAGCACGATACTGGGTAAAATTAAAAGCTTTTCAAAATGAAAGGAAAGAAAAAGACCCAGAGATATCATGTCATCACAGCCTAAGGACAGCACCCATTCTTCAAGGAATTGTTCCAGCTTTAGATTAGGATTTGCAGCTAACTCCTCTTCCAAGTTGAATGTTGCTATCATCATCTTGATCTAGTATAGTTAGACCTGATACTCCTGCATCACTATCCTGGGCCAGAGGGGGAGAAGAAGGAAAGGAATAGAGGGTTCAGCAAAAGCTGCTCCTGTAGCATCACTTCAATCTAAATCTGGATCCAGTTCGAGCTTCTTGGCTTCTCTAGCCTTCCTAGCTGCTTCTTGAAGAGATTTAACTCTCTTGGGCTTGGGAGGCATTGCAAAAACTAGCTCAAACAAGACACACTCAAATCTGCAAGGATGCATTTCTATAGTAACGCTATCATCATGCATCATGGTTATGTCACTATCCACAAAAATTTGTTGCTGTTTTTTGTGCCTGAGGACATCAGAAGCCACTCAAAAAGGTGGCTACTTCACAATTCAAAAGCTAGCTGATCAAAAAAATATTGAGCTTACAGCTAAATATATCAAGCTGTAAGCAGTCCAATGTTACTAAGGTCAAAGGCTAAAGTTGAAGTGTATGTGAGTTACTGTTAGTATAAAATTAGGAGCTAGATGCCTTGGTGCACTATAGCGTTTATGTTCTATCCTATTCACAAATCAGCCTTCATCAAAGTCTATTAGCCCAAGGCAACAGGGAGAGTTCCACAACCTTCCGATGCTGACGCTGGAATAGAACTTCAATCTATTCCAGCATTACGTAATGACATTGACGTTCACAGGTACAATTTTCATTCACTATGTATGCAATGCTGACGCAAGACATAAGGCTCATTTAACCCTCATAACACGGAGGGCATGTTTATCTGCATAATTAATCTACACTCACACGCAGTGGGCATGTTTATATTCGAACCGGATGTGGTGACTAATCGTTTATATAACACCTTTGGGAGGCGGGACTACGATACAAGCTGCCTGGGATATGGGTTAGTTAATCATACATGCAGCTGTTAATAATCATTTTTGTGGTAAGACTACATCTCTACGACCACTGGATGAAGAATGATTTTGAAGGATATGCTGATAATGAAGAAATACAGTTATAATATGGATGAATGTAATGAAAATGATTCTTCACTTTATCTTTGTCATGATTCATGTCCACTGACCTATACAAAAAGAGAAGACAGATTGAATAAGTGTGGTGGCCTAGTCTCAGCCCTACAGCTAACACACCCACCCTCCAGTCTCTCTCACACACTCTGCACCTTGCTGGGCTTATCAGACAGGCGTTTAAACCTCCAATTTTATAACTGACACCTTGCTGGGCTTACCAGACAGGTGTTTGAACATCCAATTTTAGCTCACTATCTAGGGCCTTACGGGTAGGAGAAGGGGGGCAGGGGGGGGGGGTGGTTGCTTTCCCACTTTTTCACATCTCTTTTATTAAATGGCTATCTCCAATTATCAGAATTTTGCAATATTACAAGTGATGAACTTTAAACTTTGCACATGGCTCAGTTGATATCTGATTGGAGTCAAGTTAGCTAGCTTTCAGTTTATTGTTCAGATGGATAAGCGTCATTCTCAGCAGTCTCTCCTTGACATGTGGTCACAGAAGCATCCAAAACCTGATGCCACTCCAGATAACTCAGCCTTCAGCATGAGTGAAAGTCTCTGAAAGTGAAGTGAGAGTAGAGAGCTCTATCCCAAGTGGAACAGAAACTTCTAGTAGTGTGACTGGGAGCACTGCTGAAACTAATGTTGAGGGCACGAGTCAGCCTAATTGTTCAGCCTGCATACTCCCATGCTGCACTGATCCAAAGCCATTTCAACCAGTCAACTCAGTGGTATTGGCTAGCCTAGCCAACAAGGATCGAAACTTTGTTGTGGATTGGTTTAAACAGTTCCCTTGGCTGACTCTGTGCTTGACCAAGAAGAAGGTGTTTTGTGTCTATTGTCGATATATTTCTCAACACCAACTTCTCACCTTTAGCAAGAATTTCAGTCCTGCATTCATTAGTGATGGATTCAATAACTGGAAGAAAGCTATAAAGAAGTTTAACGACCATGAATCCAGTCATACTCACCTTGAAGCCAGAATGAAATGGAAAGCACGGGATCAACCTTCTTTACCTGAGTGTGTCAATGCTGAAATTCGCCGTTCACAGCAAGTGCGAAGAGATGCTCTTCTTCAACAGCTATCTTGTTTAAGATTTCTCTTACGACAAGGGTTAGCTGTACGTGGCCATAATCATGATCAGGAAGGTAACCTCAGACAGTTGCTGGTAATGATGTCCAAAGAAATATGTCCAGTAATAAGACAATGGCTTGCAGAGAAGAAGTACATGTCCCCTGAAGTAGTAAATGAACTTATTTCTATGATGGGGCAATCTGTTTTACGAAAACTACTGTGTAATATTAAAGGAGTCACCCCTCACTGGTTTGGAATAATTGCAGATGAGGCTACTGATGTGAGCAACAGAGAACAGTTAAATTTATCCATAAGATGGGTGAACAATGACTATGAGGTTTTTGAAGATCCTGTTGCACTCCCAAACACAACAGCAAACACTATTACTGAAGTAATAAAAAGATTTGCTTTTCAGGTGTGACTTACCTCTCTCACTATGTCGAGGACAGGCATATGACGGGGCGGCCACAATGCAAGGCCGACGAAAGGGGGTTGCAACTCAAATCAGAGATTCATATCCAGCTGCTCTACCAGTGCACTGCTTTGGACATTGTCTAACCTTTGTTTGCAGGATGTAGGTAGGCAAATCCCTACACTAAGAGACGCTCTTGATATTGTTCGGGAGATTGGAAAACTACTCACCAAAAAGGTCTCATCTTTTTAGTCAAAAATTGGCTGAAGCCGACTCAGATTCAGTAGTGACAGTTAGAAGCCTGTGCACAACGAGGTGGACTGCAAGAACATATGCTATTTATGCTGTACTGAGTAGCAAATAACAGAAAGCCAAGCCTAAGCCCAAATAGGGTTGAGAATTTCTCCAATGCAGCTACAATCCCGCCAGCTTTTAGTCCATATTTGTCATGAGTGGTTGCATTTACTTCACTCAGTTTCCATTAGAATAGAGTAGTCCTAGCTGAGGAAGTATCCAAAGGTCTGCAAGCTAAAAATTCAACTATCCAACAAGCGTTAGCTCCAATCAATCTGGCATCAGTGTTTTACAGGAGACAGAGGACAGAGCAAGCATTCAAGCAATTTTTTGAAGACACTGTTACAAAGGCTCAAGATCTCCAAATAGGTATGCCTGAGCTACCAAGGTACAGAAGGCCACCTGCTCGAATTGATGATGGTAGCCAGCCTCATCAGTTCTCTGCACCCCAAGAGTACTATCGACAAATTTACTATCAAGCGTGTGAGCTACTAGTGCAGGAGTTGGCTGATAGATTTGACCAAAGTGAGTTTCTTCAAGAATTGTTGGGTCTAGAATCACTGTTGCGGAAAGCTGCTAATGGTGAAAACTATGAAAATGTGCTTGACAGTGTTCGAAATGGCTGTTTTGCTTCAGATCTAAATCTTCCTAGTCTAGAGAAGCAGCTTCCACTGTTGGTTGATGTGGCTAAGCAAGGGTTTGCTCGCAAAGTTACATCAATACGGACTATAAGTGATGCTATGAACAATAGCCCATCCTACAAAGTGATTTTTTCTGAGATCCACAAATTATTACGACTGTAGCTTGTTCCCATAACATCTGCTACCTCTGAAAGAACATTTTCAGTTTTAAAGCGACTGCTTGTGTATTTAAGATCAACTATGACTGAGAAGAGACTAAACAATTGTCTACTTGTACATGTACATAAAGATATTGTAGATGAACTCAGTGTGAAAGAGATTGCTATTCAATTTTTGTCAGTAAATGATGAGAGGAGAAAGCAATTTGGTAAATTTTAATGCATTGTTTTTGTGTTTTGTTTTGTGTTTTGTACGTCTAAAAAGTAGACATACTTATGGCTTTAGTTATGTGTGGGATAAGTTTAGGGCAACTTCTTTTTCAAGGTTTCTGAGGGAGCATGCCCTTTGAACCTGCCCCATAATCAAAAGAGGTGTGGTTTTTAAAAAAGTGGGCATGGTCAGCAAAATGTTCCCCCCCCCCCCCCCACCCGAGGATTATTTTCTGCATATCTTACCTTGCCTCCCCCCCCCCCCCCCCCCCACTTTTCAACTTGCTCCTACCCCTTTGAGGGCTATGCTTACTATTCAACCACAAATTACAAGACAGATATTGTTTTCAACAGCAAAAGGTTTATTAGCTAAGTTGCTTCTTGTTTCAAGATTAACTAGCAAATTTTCTGACCAAGAAGGTTTTTAAGCTTTGATAGACAACCCAATTTAGGCAGCACAGCCCTACATTTTAGCTTTAGCTAGCTATACTACCACACTGCTTACTCACACTTGTGCACAGCCCTTATGTTTAGCTCACGCTAGCCTGTCTAGTTAGTTCACCCGACAAAATTAGCTAGCTAAAGCTTACCTTAGAGTTTTCTGGTTGCTAGGATCCTGTTTTCAATGGCCTGCCTGCCTTCCCGCATCTACCAAAATCACTCGTGGGTATAGACAAAGAGCCTACAGCCGTCTTACTAAAGATCAGGTAACTTTAATTAAAGCCTACCGCGCGTGAGTACAATTAATTAATTTTAGTAGCGGGGTACGAGAGTTAATGTCATCTTGTAAACCAGCCTTAAAAGTGAAACATCTGAATGCTGGTGAAATGTCTCAATGCTGGTGAATGTCTCAATGTTAATGAAATGTCTCAATGCTGCTGTCACTGTTTTTATAGGTATAGAAGTCGTATTCGAGGTTTATTTTCTGCTATCACTCATCCCACTTCAATTGGACCAATTATTATACAAAGAGGATTTCAGGAAAAATTATTCTTATGTATGTTCATAAAAGTAAACATTTACTGCTGCTCTACAGCAATGAAATAATACATACTAATATAACTATTGTACCGTAAATCTAGAAATAAAATATTTTTGGAAGCCAGAAATAAAATGGTCCCAAAAAAATCTATTAATTCATTATAATTAGACTGTTTTGGAAATTAAATTTTGTCCGACAATAAAAATTCGTAAACTCAAAAAATTTCCAGATTTACAGTACTATTGAATTCAAACATGAGCTTTACATATTTCACTCAGAATTATTAAATACTAAGATATAAATTTTGTATAAATAAAGGGAATCTCATTTTATCACCAAAACTCTGCATCATCATATTATGTATGGGATCACTGATACATCAGTTACTTGCAGGAACATAATGTTATAATTCTTAACTGTAATGACATTTCTTGTGAAGTATTATCATGACATGTTTATAATATGCAGCCATGTTACACAACCTATTATCATCGGGACAACTACTTGGCTCATTACATGGTCATGGAGACAAAGCACTTTATACTCCTAAAGTTTACACTAGAATGCAGAACAAGTGGGCTGATTCTTTCTTAGCATCCAATGGCTATTTAGGTAAAGGTGTACTTTACACTATCATTTTCAGTAGATTAACCTACTAATATCTATAGTAATGGATTATCAATACTTTCTGTATAATATCAACAGTAGGGCCTGGGATTAGGATATGTTACATAATTACCTGAACACTTCACATACTGGCTCTGTGCTTCTATTTATGCAATGCATTCTGTCTATGGGTGGGCATGCTTTAGCTACTAATGTACATACAAATTCATATACCAAGCATAGGCCAAAACCATGTGATGATTCATATTATTTTCCTAGCAATATCTAGGATAATTATAGAACAGTTCCATCCAGGCAGGGGAAATAGTATAAAACATACCTTGTAGACTGCTTAGATACATTTTCAAAATTGAAGTTTTTAAGTCCTATTGATTATACTTGGCTGCCATGGCAACCATACTGCCTGTAACTTGAGTCTAGGCATGGTGTTTGTGTAATAAGAGAAACACCTTTAGATATCCTTTTCAAAGCTTTTAAGTGAATCCTTTGTTTTTCCTTACCTTGTTTTGCCTTACCTTGTTTTGCCTTACCTTGTTTTTGTGTGAACTCTAGTACTGACAGCTAATGTTGTATAATATTGAATGAAGATTTCTATTTGGAAAACTATTTTATTTAGATGTATAATCATTCTCTTTTTTGACCATGTAGAGTATGATACTTTGAGAAGACTTGGAATGAATGATCCTCAGGGTTATGTATTGAGACGGTACTGTGACCCTTCCAATGAATGCAGTGTGATGCAGCTGGCATCGTGTGCTATAGGAGAGGGTATTCTCAAGGAGTTGGAGGGTGCAGTGGATGATATAGCCACCTCTGAGGTTGGGGGCTGGATTGATGTTTTAGTAAGTCTAATACCTTAACTAAGAAGAGGAACATGGGGGTGGGGTAGGATGGGGCAACTTCAAACTCCCATTAACAAAAAAAATTCAGTAGAGATAAAATTTTACAGGTTTACATAATATTTGATTATGTATAATGTTCTCATTAGAGATGTAAATTGTAATACAGTAATGGCTGCTGGTTTATGTTTGAAACTACTATGACATAGTTGAATAAAAATCTTGGGGTGGGGTGGGGACAAAACCATAGTCTAAAAATCTGCATATTTCAATTTAATTTCCTTAAAACTTATGATAATCAACTAAGGCATAAGTGCACAACTATTCCATTCGTGGACTAGGAACTTAAGTTAGATAGTGGGTGTGTCAGGTATAGCGTGTGGTGCACAAGTAATTTCAATGAGTTAAATTTTTTCACATGCAACAGCACCGTATAAATTCTAAAAAGACTGTCTGTAACCTTACTATATATGACTGGATTTGGGAAAACCCGCCTTATCGCCGGTGAATGAGATCTGACTATAGGCAGTGTTTACTATGATACTTGAAAATTTTATTAAAAATTTTTTTTTCCATAAATGAAAAGAATAACCTTTGTTCTAAGCACCTGTGCAGTTGTTCATCTTAGAGGGCGAAATAAGCCCGACTATCCAGTAACTTGAAAGCACTGACCTTGCATGCACGGAGCGTTGCTAAGCACATTTAGAGCGCGCACTTCTGGCACGCTAACCTCAGCTGCAGTCCCTTTCTTCTGCTTTTAAAGTTACGATAATGACCAGTGCTGTACACCTTGCCAGCGAGCTCAACAGACTGTTGAGGGAAGACTTGGACAGACTGGGAGGGTCTGATAGCCACGCCCTTAATTATTTGGTAGAAGACTACTTCACTTACCAGGAAGAACCTCCCCCTAGTAGGCTGAAACCACACCTTTTACCTATGAATAATTCTATTGTACTTTAGTAGGAAATGAAGAAAATGATGAAGGGTTTGGTGGACACTTCATAGAAACTGACTTAGATAGTAACTTTAATAGCATGCAACCAAAAAAATTATAACACTACATTAGAATCTTCCTCTGATGAAGATAGTGATCCACCTCTCTTTTTGGACCTTGATGAGGACCTATTTCAGCCATTGCCACAAGTAGAGAGCCAGACCATACCTCCAGCAGAGACTCCACCACCAGTAGCACCTCAGACACCTGCAGCACCATCAATGGTACTAAAGTAGTATAGCAATACAGCTTTCACCTTGTTATGTGCTATTTCAGTCATACCCAAAACTCATCAAATTCCTGGAGAAAGGGTGTGGGTGCCAGTGGGGTTCAAAAGGAAAGCCATGCTCAACACAGTTCTCCGGGGAACACTATGAGGATGTTATGGACCAGTGTGCTACCCTGTCCCGGTGTGAGCTGGACCTGGTCATTATGGCCCAAATAATGGCCAACATCAGAAAAGATGATGTA
The DNA here is from genome assembly GCA_964016965.1 of Diacarnus erythraeanus. Classification (NCBI taxonomy): domain Eukaryota; kingdom Metazoa; phylum Porifera; class Demospongiae; order Poecilosclerida; family Podospongiidae; genus Diacarnus; species Diacarnus erythraeanus. Next base: position 3,992,556 of record OZ024671.1, on the reverse strand, counting down.
GGGCCAAGGTCAGACCATGGACCCAAACCCCGACAGAGGGCAACAGTGACCTTTTACCATGAAGGTTTTCAATGTTGCATCAAGACGTTTTTGATGCTACATGGCATTGGTAAGTATTATTGACAAGTTGACATATTACCAGCTATGCTTACCTCACCTCCTTAGGGAAAGATGGATATAGAAACCTGAAAGCCCAATACCTAGCTGCTGGGCTCACTCTCAGACAGCATGGCAACCATGGGAGACTGCCATACAATACATTTTCATTTGTGGAGACAAGTAATGTGGCAATATTTCTTCATGCATATGCCGAGACAAATGCCATACTCTTGCCTGGTCGAATACCTGGCTACAAGCGACATGACATACAGCTAATTCCTTCAAATACAACCAAGAAGGTCTTAATAGTACTGTATTACACATAACAATACTTACATTGTGTTCTCTGAATAGGCTGTATAGTCACAGTATAAGCTATGTAGTGACGAGGCTGGACTGAGGGCGGCTGCCCTTTTGTTCTCTTTGGAGGATGCTGGCACCACAGATAATGGTCATGAAACCGATGACAGATTTGTGCTGGGTATATCAACAAAACTCAGTAGCCATAATGAGAGCAGCAACCCCTGATGCAGAGAAGTCAGAGGTAAAAACCTTTCATCGCAATAAAGAATTTTACTTATTTTCACCATAAGGCTGTGAAACGTGCTGAGGTACACTTGGAGCTGGCCATGAAAGCCAGAAGTTACATGAAACATCAAGTGGAATCAGCCGAGAAAGCTCTCACACAACACTTCCTTTAAAAAAAATCTGCCGGTACCCTCTGTTAGTGCTTGCTTACCACCTGCAAGTAATAACATCACAATGCACTACAGCTTTGACTTCGCACAACAGGTCTGAAGATACCTATCATTCAAGATAAGTTATGAAAGAAGCCTAACACATAGGTGCATTACCCTTCAGATACACAGCAGCCAGGTCCCATGTATTTCTTGACCCTGAGAAAATGTGGCATTTTCGGGATTCGTTGTGAAGCTATATATTCCACGTCAGGTGAGTTCTATTAGAGATATAAAAAAATTATAAGCATTATCTTTCAAATAGATTAACTACCTCATTGATGAGGCAGCCAACATAGGCAAGGGTGCGAACTGCACCATTAGCCTCCTTCACCACTTCCTCTCCCATCACAACTTGGATGCTGTCAACCTCCAATCCATGCTGACAACTGTTCTGGTCAGAACAAAAATCGATTTGTGATGCAGTACCTGGCATGGTGAGTTCTGACCAGACTTAATGAGAATATAGAAATCTCCTTTATGCTTGCTGGCCACACCAAATTTGCTCTGGATTGGTGTTTCGGCTTACTCAAGGAGACTTTTCGTACAAAAGTTGGATCATTGGCTGATATTGCTAAGGTTGTCAACACCTCAGCAGTTGTTAATCATGCTCAACTGGTGGGGACGGAGGATGGAACGGTGATCGTCCCCCAGTACAACTGGTCAGAGTTTTTTGCACCATATTTCAAACGCCAGGCTTTCAAGGGCATAAAATCCATCCACCATCTTGTATTTTCAAGCAGAAAACCAGGATCAGCTATGGTCAGAGAATTTACAGACTCAATAGAGAAGGAGCTAACCTTTCTCATTAATGAACACCAGCATTGGCACCCATCACCCCTGTAACTGCCATACACCACCAGGCCTAACACATGAAAGGAAGTAATACCTTTTTGAAAAAATAAGGGAATTCTGTCCCTTGGACTGCCAGGATATTGTGTGCCCGAATCCTACTCTCTCCATTACTCCTTCACCTGCCACTAACCATCAGCTTCCAGTTCCCCCATCACCTAAAAGACTAAGAAATAAATAAATCATTGATAGCTATTTTGTATTGTTTATATAAACCTCCTCTACATCTGTTATAACTATTATTTCTTACTCCCCCATCTCAGTATATCCATATCTGCTGTTGCACAACTAGCGCAGCAGCACTCTAAATCCAAACTAATGCTAGCTAAAGCTTTACCAGTCTGACTACTTGAGTGCTTATTCACATACAAGAAATTGCTAGTTGCTGCTACTCAACTAGTGCAACAGCAATCTAAATCTACCTAAACGCTAGCTAAAGCATTTACTAGTCCAAACTAACTACTTGCAGTGCTTACTCACCTTCAGGAAAGCCTTTTCTAAATCATCATCATCTCCTTTTTTCATCGCGTGGTCAGTCTTAGTTTACTCATAGTATACGGGATTAGTCTTAGCCGTGCATAGCAACGTTTGGAATGCAATTATTCTAAAATTTATTTTTTGGTGTGTGGTGCATGTTTTAGCCTGTAGCATAAAAGCTACATTCTCAAATGCCCCCAAACTTTCAGCACAAAGTTATTAGGTATTATAGATGCCAATTACATGAAAAAATAAATTTTGAAAAAAAAAAAGGCAATAAGGAGGGTTTTCCCAAATCCGGTCACATATCAATGTCCTTCAGAGTGACTTGTACTATAGTCCCTTGAGTTTTGTTTGCTGTTTTTTTCGGTTTTGTTTTGTTTTGTTTTATCTACTTGTGTATGTGTTCATACTATCATATATTTATAGCCATTATTACCTGCACCCTGTACCTCTGAAGATGCCCAATTGCTCCTTCAAAAGAAGTATTCTTCTGATGACAATCTGAAAATATTTGGCAGTTATGTAACAACAAGCAAACTCATTCAGTCTTGTTATGACTTCTTTACACCTCTCATTAAAGATAAGGCCGAAGAGGTTAGTATTTGTGTGATCAAATAATTTAAATTTAATACCAACTTGATACTTCAATTTAATTCTCCTTCTCTTAGTAGTAATGACCTATCTCTTAGCAGAAACTCTCCAGCATGTTACCTATATCTCTTACTCTTGATGGAAACTGCCCATCTCTTGATAGAAACTGATATTATTATTGATAGACACTTTACATTTCCATTAAACTTAATGCTTGCTAGCAATTAGCTAGACCATATTATATCTAGCACATGAAACAGCTGACTTTGATGGATATGTGTCCTCAAGTTTCATACCACAAGCTGTCCTATAAATTTGTAGTACAATCGAAGGGGCTCTCAACCAAAGTGGTATAACCCTTACAAGATTGTAATGGTTACTCTACTCTGGTTCTCAGCCCTTATTAATTTATTCTTTTTTTCTCAACTGTGAGTGAGTATTATTGCATTTCTTGCTATTAGATTGCTTCTTTGAAATCAGGACTATTATCTGAGATATATCAGAGGGAATTGGAAGTGGGTGCAGCAAGTTCTCGAACCGCTCATGGAAAGGGGAAAAGAAAGCAAAGGATCAAAGGAAAAAGGAATGATGACGTGCAGAAAGTTGAAGACAGAAATTATGAATTACAATTTATGACCACAAGTCAGGTAATAATTAACAGAATACATGTAATACCTATGAGTTACATAGTTACATAAGTAATATATATACTAGTAATACCCACGAGTTAAACATATATACTAGTAATACCCACGAGTTAAACATAAGTAATACATATACTAGAAATACCCATGAGTTACATATGTAATTTTCCCTGCAATACCCTCTTCAATATTTCATCTCTTACCCACACATTTCATCAAAGTTGGTAAGATTGTGTCATTATAGAGTTCCTTCAGGATCTAATAGTGTAGTTTCATTGACAGTTATATGCACTACTAATGTGTAATACATACATACATAATATACACTTACATTGCTACATTATGTCATTTTATAGATAGCTGCTAAACTATCAGAAAATTTAGTTGAATGTGACGAATTGTCAGAGTATATTGCAGAAAATATTGAAAGGTAAGTATTTATTATTAGATACATACTCTACAATTATTTCCTTGTGTATGCTGTGCATATGCTATCAGTGGTGTGTTATAATCTTTGGCACATTATGTCTGGGGGGGAGTGTCTATTACTTCTATGCTCCTTGTTATACTTTACCTATTATGCCTTCCTCCCTCCCTCAAACAAACACAATACAAGGGGAAATGTACAGTGTTTCCTATTGAGTATTATACATTATTATATTCTACATATTATATAGACTTTTAAGGCTATATGTTGATCCATACCCATTTGAAATTTACAAAAAATATATATCTCAGCTACAGCTGATGATGATTGCACCTTCCTGGTTATGACCAGTTTTGCAGAACAGCTTGATTATCCTTCCACCCATTCAAAAATGTTAATGGTGTTCACTCACCCTCTGCTCACTAATGTTATGGTACTTTATAAACCAGTGGTGCTAACTCCTAGCAGTTTCAGAATTATCCAACTGTTGTATGGGCGAATGATATATGGGCACTTCAATGTTTGGGTCAACTGCATCAGACTTGGCCAAATAATATAAGTAAACAATCATGGCATTGAAATATTCTAGAATATTCTTAAAATGACATTTGTAAGCTGTGTGACAATCTAACATAAGTAACTTATGCTAATTCGATTTGTTAGTTGTCTCAGTTGGTCAAAAATCAATTATTCTCAACATATGTGCCAAAGCCACCATTAATATATACAAGAATTTCTTTCTTCTGTTAATATCTTTCACTGTAAATTCTCCTAGTCTTAAACAGTTTTTTTCCAGGCCAGTGGTCATTAGATTATAGTGAATCACCTCTATACTATATTAATGACACTAGGATATGTCCAATAGTAGTTCATGTATTAACAACATTCACCCCCTGAAATGATCCACCCTTTAATCTGCACTCTGACAAGGTGTCTTGAATGAAGAGGTTCCACTGTATGGTTGGTTGGTTGGTGGTGGTTTATAACATAAGTATATAATATCTACTGTAAAGCACCACTACCCTTCTCACAATTGTACTAAATCACATTCACTTGAGCCCTGGAAGCTGGAGGTTAATAGACAGTTTAATAAATAATGTGGTTTTAGTTATACACTCATATAGGTAGATAGCTATAAATGTAGCTATAAATGTAGCTACAATACTTTTTTTTTTTTGAGGTCACATGTATTGAAAGGTACATATTGTACTCATGGACATCAGCTAACTTCACAACTGGTCTGTGTACAATCCTATTAATATAGAATAGTGCTTTTATAAGAAGTCTGCTGGTGTTTGTAGTTTTAAGGTATTTTTGAAGTGAAGACTCTAAATGACAATGTTGCTCACATAGCTACCACTCTATTAAGTGCATGTATGTTCTTGCTTGTTAGTTTGTTACAGAGTGCTCTTATGAAGGAGGCGATGACCTTGCTATCTAGTGGAAGTATGAGTCAGGGTCAGGCGTCTTCTAGAGAATTAAGGAAACGTCACGCAACTGTACAAGAAAAAATTCAGTCTTTATGGAATACCACAAGCCTTTATGATAAAGCTATCGGTCACTTTGAAGGTAATCTTAAGCACAATTTAGTCATCCTGTGTGTAGGATTATAAGACTCATAATAATGAAGAGTGTGTCAATAATGCAATTTTCTAAATACATATAATTTTAACAAAATTATAGATGATGATTAAATGCACTGCTACTGGCTGTTATAGACCTGAATAATTATCTTATCAACCACTTAATATTCACTACTGGAAATTGAACATGACTTCATGGGATGATTTATAAATACAAGTACGATTATGATCTCATCACACTTTAATCATGATACCCTCACTCAAACCAACCTCTGAAATAGTTAGAATGCTGTTGACCTACACATACACAATTAAGGTTATTTTCTTTACTTAAGGCAATGCAGCTATTCAACTTTCCAAATACCTGCTACGCACATTATGTTCCGATTTGTTGAATGTAATAATCATGTACCTTGCTGAAGATTGTGGACTTGTAACTGATAGCGATACACTGGAATTAAATGTGAAGGTAAGTGCACTACTACATTGAGTTAAAATGTTTTGGTCGTAGAATTGTGGAATTTGTGTTTATATCTCTCTGAAATCTATGTTATTTTTGTGTATGTTTCCACTATATCTGCATTAGACCCGTTATGTTAGCTCTGCTTAAGGTTTTTATAGACTGAATCAATGATTCGACACCTTTGTGAAAATATGCATGAACACATGTTAAAATGCACTGAATCTCTTGACATTTTTTATATACATGTAGACAAGGTAGTTTAAAGATTCTAGCTTGATCTTAAGTTTAAAAAAATAATTTTAGGCAGCAACATTTGATATGATACCTTTGCTTGTGTGTGTCAAGAATCCTAACATGATTTTTTTTCCAACAAAGGATTAGAAGTAGAAATTTCATTTTAATACAATTATAGTGGACAATTTTGGTGGAAATTATTTTTCAGTAACTATTTATTGCCATATTATGAATATCCAATGTTAGCATGTATGTGATATAGTACAATGTCCAGGTGTGACTACAAAACTAAACCTGGATTAATTTTTAATAGTCACATGGAAATTAAATTGATAGTGTTCATGGATTGTTATGATAATCTTTTTTTGTAGAAGAGGAGTGAGATAATTGCGAAATTTCCTGATCATATGAAGAAAACAATTTCTCTGGTCAATGTGTCTTTAAATGGAAAGGTAAAATAGGAAGGTATAATTAACTTTGTGATTATAGAGAAGTATGTACTACATTCAACGATAGGAGATTGTAAAAATTGTACCATATTTATTATTATGATGAGAAGTATACTGATAGGAGGTGTGTGTTAGTGAGAGGTGTAATAATAAATAGTTATAGGACATTTTTTTATAATGTTTCACTATTGCTGATATATTCTCCACCTTATTTTAGGAGGTGGGTGTGTTTTTTGGAGCATATGAGAATCTTTGCAGCGAACATTATTGTGGATTTATGCTGAAAAGATTGGATAAAAAGAAAGAAAGGTATGAATTCATGGACACTTTTACCCAGCATTGTAATACCTATTGAGAATAGTTCATATAGCAGTAGAGAGTTTAGCAAATTGTTGGCAATGATACTTCTATTAACACAGTGTGGACAAAGCATTATGTAAAATTGTACTTGTGTGTATCTGGCCTACATGTAAACAATTTACGTATTTTTATAGGCTAATGGTGTTCTCTCATCAGCAGTCATTGATAAAAAGTCTTCAGGACGAGCAAGATTGTGCAATGGCTCTGCATGTAATTGTTGTTTTACTGTTTCAACAAGGAACTGGTTCAATCATACACATTCCAGGGAAGTTTATTCCTACTCTAATCTCATTTTTGGCTCAGCTTATACCAAAGAAAGAACATGAAAAATTAGTACAATGTCAGCAATTAATTTCTTCACAATGGAAATCAAAACATTCAGTGTCTATAAGTAGTGAAGAAAGCAATAAAGAAGAACTGTCTACTGCTGTAAACACAATGAAACAGGACAATGATGCAGAAGCGGAAGGATCTATTGATACTGCATCAGTTTCTGAAGTGTATGATGTAGATCCAGCAACTTATGAACTGATTCGAGATTTAAAACAGTTAGTGGTTAAAGCTAGAACATGAAATGATTATTTCATTATCATCAGTAGATGAAAGTTTTGGTTATTATAATATATTTATTTTGCTCCTGTGGAGAATTGATCACTGTCACTGTTTATCAATATGTACTATGTAATATTTGCAACATGACAATAGGACTATGTAATAAAAATAATTCACATACTCACAATCAAATGTGTCCTTGTCCAAGTACACTTGCGTGTTGCTATAATAATGTATGCACCTACAGTCACATGGTAACATCCATTATCAGATTCATTATGGCTGTTACACAGTTAGCTTTGGCATGTTTCGTTCTCTATCATATTGAGTACTGTTGGTGTGCTAGTCATGGTGATTTGTATATTACTAAGATCACCTCTGAGTCACTTCAAGGAAGATATGCAACTTCTAATTTGGGAATTACTTTCAATTTGAAAAATTCTAGTTTGAGTGTGTCTGACTTTTTTGGAAACTCAATACTTGAAGTACATGAGATGGTAGATTCTAATCACCTTTGGATAAACATTGAAGGAAACAAGTTTATTCAAGTTTTTACTGATAAAGATAAAACATATCATGACTATTTTGTTCCAGAGCACATGTACAAAGGATCTATTACGACTTTTGATATAGAGGTTCTAAAGTCTTTGTCTTCAGCATATCACTACAGTAACCTAGAGAGATCAGTGAAGATATTCATTGCTAATCCTAATACAGATCTGATTGCAAGTACAGCATATGCCTTAGCCAGTGGTAACATTAATGGAGAAACACTTCCTTCTGTTTTACCCTTACATTTAGTGGCACTCATGGTGGAAGAATTGCATATGTATTTGCCCAATGAAAGAAATAGACAAAATACTATGTTCAACAATGGTAGCATCATATTAAATGATGAGTGCTTTGATGAATGTCCACCATGTCCTGATGAAGAATGTCTTAGTTTATGTGGTTATGGGTGTCATTGCTGGAAGTGGGTATGTGGAGATTGCTGTTATCATCTTGGTTGTTATGGACATGATATTTGCTGTCGAAAGAAGTTTATCCAAACTAGATGTCTATTTCCTTGGGGATTTAAATGTGAATCTGAATATGAATGTTAGTTATAACTACTCAGTAATTTGGGAAATTGATGTTAATGGATGAATATAGGCATTTGCTTATTAGTAGCTATTGCCATTGCCTGATGTAGTGTACTTAATTTGAGTTTCTACTTTTTGTTCAATTGCTGATTTCAACATTAAAATTTTTATTGCTATGAAATTGCTACTTATTACAATATTTTGTACAGCTACTTTGGCAGAATCAGTTACCATCACTCTGCATAAAAATATTACAAATAATTTTGAAGGAGTAGAAGGTTATGTTTTGTATCATGATAATGAAACAACCAGCCTTATAAATGGTGATGCCTGGGATTATAGTGATGCTATGGTTGTGTGTAAAGATTTGGGTAAGTTATCAGATACAATTTTTTTCTTTTTCGAAATTACTAACCATTAATTTTCTACATTTCTGATTAGGTTTTCAAGGTGTAGTTTCATTTATTAACAGTACATTAACAGAATCTGGTAGAAACCAAAGAAACGATGCTCAATGGCATATCATAAACACTCTAGTGTGTGTAGGAATAGAAGAACAACTTTCAGATTGTGATGTCGGTATTCCTGAAGATATAGTATTAGGGGACAAGTTATTTGAAAACTTATCAACCATTCAAGTTACAGGGGTAGCAAAAGTCTCCTGTGCAGGTATAATTATGGGTAGATGGTGAAGTGAAGGGTCCATTTTGTTACACTCTCTTGCCCAATATCCTTACAGCTGTTGTGATAGCTATAACATTATTTTGGTAGCTATGTAGTACATGAATAAGAACTTATATTAAACTATTCCAAATTCCTCAACTGTAAAAAATTTAATTATGAACTTGTGTCACCAAACCCTTTCCATTGATGAGACTAGGTATATTATTATAGCTTACAATAGTAGGTAACCTCTACACTTACCACTTGTATTGACATTTCACATTGAACCTGAAAGCTTGTTTTTTGATGGTATAAAATGATTAAAGGGTAATATCATGTATGTATGATCTTAGGATGACTGGTAAGACATATATTTCTTTAGTAAACTATCCACAATAGATTTCCTAACAAAGTGATGTAGAAAGTGTATGGCAGGCTTACATTTGATTTTTAGTGGCCGTGTATACCAGATCCATTTCAAGACAGCTTTAATTCCACTAACACAAAAGTAGTACACAATCCATGTCTAACTATCAATCACTACCTACACTAGTGAATGGGTCTGGTGTGGAAGACCAATCACAAAGAACTTTATATAATTGTTACTGTAACATAATAATTGTTATATTTTCAAAGGATTTCCAACTGTCAGGATATCAGGAGGTACTGATCTTCGTGTAGGAAGAGTGGAAGTACTATATAATGGTACATGGGGATCGGTGTGTGATGATTATTGGGGAAAACCAGATGCTGATGTAGTATGTAGACAGCTGGGTTATGGTGAGTCATTGAGCTCTGAAGGATCATACTTTAGAAAAGGACCTCCAAGTGAAAAGGTGACAGTATAATATCAATTATATATAGAATCCTATTAATTTTCATTATTTAGATCTGGATTGATAACATTAATTGTACTGGAAGAGAAAGTGATCTCATGCAGTGTAGCAAGAGTAACTTTGGAAATAATGACTGCATTCATCAAGAGGATGCATCAGTTATGTGCCAGTGTAATTTATATTATATTGAAATATACTGGGTGAGATGACCAATAATTATCTAAATTTTCACAGTGCCATCTAGTTGCAACAGCCTCCCACATATTGCTAATGCCGACCATTCACTTTACGAAACTAACATTGATGTACGAGTTTCTTTTGTGTGTCATGAGGGTTACACATTAGTTGGAACTGAAGAAGTACAATGTCTACCCAATGGACGTTGGAGTGAAAAAGTACCATATTGTGTTCGTAAGTGAAATAAACACAGGTGCAAAGATAATAATTCAAGTCTTAGTTCAGCTTGAATTCAGGTAGACCATGGCAGGATTAAATGTATATCTCATGACAACAGAGTTACTCATAAGATCATCAACATGACCCAATGCATTCACAATCTTTTCCTTGTGTGACAACAGTTAGTTATAAAGGTACTAACTTTGCTCACATGGCATAAGTTATACTATGACAAGGTTATAATGGATCATCACTGTAAACTACATCATAGGGGAGGAGAGCAGGTTAGAGGTTAAAACATGTTTTTCCTAAACATAAGTTGCACCATGAAAGGTGAAATGCAAAGATTTTATGTAACAAAACATATACTTCATAATTTATAAGTACCACTCACAGGTAAACGATGAATGTAATTTTTTTTGGCTGTAAAATCCCCCCAGAGCAATGTTTGTGTATTTACATTATTATAAATCTGGAAAAAAATTTTGAGTTGAGATTTTTGTTTGACAAAATTTAATATTTTGAAAGCAGAACTATTAAGAACAATATTTATTTCTAGCTTAATATTTTACTCTCAAAAAAATTTCCAGATTTACAGTAAATCTAGGAATAAGGAACCTACTATTATTAATTATTGTTTATCCAATTTTTTAGCTACTGGACATACATTCATGACAAACCAGAATTTACCAGGTATTTTAAGCTGGAGATTAGTTATACATAGTCTAAGTGGGTTTTGTGATGTGGGGCAAAATATACAAGTGAACTATAACTAATTATTATAATAGACATCTTCCACATGATTATCTATTTATATTATATATACTTTTAGATGAACATTTTTCAGCAAAATTTAATAGATGTTCTAAACTGGATTCATTAAGAAATGGTCGAAGTAACAACACTGCAAGTGACATAGGAGTATCAGTGATGTTCACATGCAACAGTGGATACGTTCTCATAGGCAATGTAGTAATCAAATGTGAACAAACTGGATATTTGGGGGTCTGGAATGGATTGCCTCCAATTTGCTATAACAAAAGTAAAGTGTGGTTCTAGATTATTATCACTTTAATAATATAGGGGCTGGCCTGGTTGCCATATCAGGTGACTGTGAGCTAATTGTGTGATTTCATAGTCAGATAATCATATCTGGTAGTCCTTGAATGAATTCACAATAAATAGTTCTGTATCAAGCTTGGTATGGTAATAAGTTGGGACTAAGCGTGAAACTACAACTCTATTATATTTACAGGCATTGATGAATCAATAAATAATAATTCATCAAAATTTGAAAATGGAGTTCAAAAGCCTACAGAGTCAGATAAATCACTACTCATTGGAACAGTAGTGGGTTCAGGAGGTATTCTTGTACTTTGTTTACTTATGGCTATCATGATCGTTTTACTTTATAAACTGAAAGTGTAAGTTACAAAATCATTTTAAAATACTCTTTGGTTACTAATGATAAATTCACAGGTTCAGAGGCAAATCAACCAAAGTTATTATTGATGATATGTCTGTCCCATTGGTTGCAACTGAGAGTGACAGCACTATAATAAATCCTAGTAGTTAAAAAATTTTTATTATTGATTTTTGTGTATGTGTGACATAATAACCTCCATTATCATTGAGTGACTAAATACAGTATTACATAGTACAAATATAATTATGCTATAAGTAGTAATTTCTGTCTAATAATGCTTGGACAAAGTTAAAGAGAGATATAATATAGTTCAAAGTAGTCTACTTTAAGTCAATAAAACTGTTCATCTTTTGATCAAAACTTAGTTGTAGCTGGAGAGGTTGTTTATAGCCATGCTTCATATTTGAACTCAAATAAGATACAAGTTTACACTGATCTTCAAAGTGAAGCAATTTTTTTTTGTACTTCTGACGAATATATTTATTTGACTTGGGATTAAAAGCTATAAATAAGGAATATTATTAATCATTAGGCATTATAGGTGGGGATTATGATGCAGTTACTGTAAATAATTGTCAACCCTTATCAGTATTGCTTTTTTCAGATATCCAGATTATGTCAATAGCACATTAGACAGTCACCACACTTACTACCCTTTCAGTCTGAAAAAGCTTTAGTTCTAGTGTGTTTACTAAGAAAGCTTAATTATGTGCAACAAATAATATACCATAACATTAATGAAAATACAAAAGTGGGGAAAATGTTAAGTTTGTGTAGATTTGTAGGCGAAGTAATTTTCTTTTTATGTATTGTCATCAGGAAATAGTCAACACATACTCTAAACAAGTTGAATGGTTATTTTCTCATTACCAGCTATCTTTTTTATATAGCTCCCCCCTCCCAACTAAAATGATATAAACAGCTAACAGATGAAGTTTAAAGAATAATGAATGGTGCAGCTTAATTAAAACGTACCTTTTAAGTATAGACCCACATAATGAAGTGCTGATTTTGTTGCAGAAAAAAATGGAAATTTTGGTTTGAAATTTCCTAAAGCATTTAATGACTCTATGATAGCAGTAGCCACAGTTTGTTCCATGTATCCAAGCATCGGTAGTGTAGTAACCAGGGTAGGCTGTTTCAAAGGGGGCAGTTTTGAAGGAAGATTTGAAATCTCATAAAAATCAGGTCGTCTAAATAAATATACATAAGAATTATCTATCAGTGAAGTTGAATTATGTGATTGTGTGTGTGGTTAGTACACATGAGTGTTGCATGTGCAGTCCAGGAAGTAAATATTAATAATAACAGCCTCGACTGTTGTTACTAACAGTTTGTAACTTGAGACAAGGAAGTGTTAAAGGGTAGGAGTGAAAGCAGTTTCAAAGCCGATGTAGTTAACTCTAATTAAGTATGTTTGCTTATGTAGCATTATTGGGTTAGGCGCTTGCCTCAAGTTCTACAAACTTGAGACTGTTATAGGTATAGATCAACATATAAAGAACAGTTTCTCTGTTAGTTTCACACAGTGTTATACAGGCAATTCTTATTTTTAGGTGTACAAGTACTTTTACAAGGCATCAGAGCCCCTTATTATCCCGAACACATAAAGTAATATGTATGGTAATCATGTATTCCCTGTAACAGTATGGGAAATCATATTCTTTACCACAAGTCATGTGTCACAACATAATCCATGCCCTAGCAACTATAATGCAGTGCTGATTCCAAGATCAATTATTTTTAAATTCACTATAAGAAGCTCTGTAAACATTACTTGGCTCCAAATTCAATCATGAGCATGTCACCAAGCAGTGCATAATATAATTTGCCAAAAAATTACCTCATATACTTCTCCAAGTGTAATTCCGAGCAAAAGCAAAATAGCTTGTTACAATATTCAGCAGAATAATCAGGACTTCCTGACAGAAGACTTTCATATCTGAGTAATTAATTTGTCAAATATACAATATTGCAGACAGCACCATAATATAATTATAAACAGAAGAATTGAAATCATGATATTATATGATGACAACATAGCAATTGCTATGAATTCATAAAACATACTAGAATAGTTCAATACCCTATATCCTAAAATGTATGTACATATTAAGTCTATCTATAACTCACTGTTTATTTCCATCCACATAACACACAGGACAGAAACCATTTATTTCAAATTGTTTAGGAAAAAGAGCTTTAACATCAAAAGATGACTTTTTCTTTGGAAGAAGATGTGAAGGAGGAAGAGTATATGGTGCCTTCGGAGGAACAAAACTATCCGGATTGGACAAAAATAATTGCAAGTCTTCATATGACAACATTTTATAATAACGTCCCCTGTACAGAAAGACAACAGTTTTGCAGATATCATACACACATCCTTATGGACATGACAATGAGAGCTCTTTAAACGTAATTTACATATCATATAACCAAAAATATTCATTTCATCATTCTGTATGCTGCTATAATGTATATGTTGCCATATCATTGAATTTAAGTTCATAATAATGGTTGTAGTTCCTCTTGCTATGTAGTATGCATCTCTAAAAAACATCTGGAGAAGGGGCCCTTCTTTCTCCAATAGCTTTAGTCTATGTGGTTTGGTTGATAGCCAGTTGGGAGTTTAATACATGGCTCCAGCTATTGGGAATAAGTAGCATATTACCGTCAGAGCATGCTACTGTTGCTTATCACAATCCTCTTTATAATATCTGGAAGATTAAAGTATGACTAAAAATGGGAACCATTGCAGCTCTTTTAGCATTCCCCTTATTACTATATCAAAGTTAACAAGGGAGTTTCTTAGTTAAGAACATTGCTGGGACCATTGGAAAGTGTTTCTGGAAAGAGTGATCAAGTTATTGAAGAGTATGGTCTGGTGGATCAATTCAAGATAGACCTTTCAAAACTTGCTTTCAAAAGGCTGACCATTTTGATGGACAGAAATCATGCACTCAAGCTCGCAACACAATTAGCTATACAATACACATACTTGTATTCAGCAGCATATTTTAATGATCTGGTAGTTGAACAATCAACTAGTTCTCCATGTAATGCAAGATTCACTGGGCAATGCTCATCAAATTCACCTAGACGAGACTTAAAGTCACTAGGAGTCACACACAAGCCTTCAATGGATGCAGCTTGACCTAAGAAAATCATTAAAACATGGTTACATTTAATACTTCACACTTCATATATTAACACGACATTTTGTTATTGTACCAATTAATCCCATAATCCTTGCCGAGGAATATGCTTTGCTCTTATCTCTCCTGCCTGTTAATAGATAGTTTCAAGAAATGGAGAATGGAACTATAGCCTGATATGTCATACACAGCTGCTGTAAAAACTATAGATTGAGTTTGCACATCATGTGACACCATATAACTCTGATCGTGAAATCAATGATTAAAAAAAAAAAACATTCAGGCTGAGGATAGACTAATATAAGATATTAGTGTCATGTCTAGTTTTGGACAACCAGCCTGATTGTACTTCAGTGGCTAGCTTCACTTGCCTATGACACTGAAAATTTACACACAAAAGTATAAACATATAGCTAGCTAGCTATCTGCATGACTGTGTAGCCATAAAGGCTCACTGAACTTCCAAGGGAATAGTTATTTTATAAGTAGTATATGCATACTGTGTGCTGATATACTATGTGAGCTATTAGTACTCAAAATAATAGCAAGACTCCATAAATTAGTTTTTTACTTGGGTCAATGTTTATGACATTTCACTACACAACACTGAAAATCAAATTTTGAATGTTTCAACTCCTTCTGTGCTGTTAACAGTATGTGAAGTTTTTTTCTATTAAGCAATTAATTGGGCAGTGATAATTTTAGGTACTGCAGTACACAAAAAGTTAACACATGCATGGCCAGATACTGCTGTTCCACAGTTGCAGGTACATGCTGCAGATTCATCATGTCTCACAAACTAGACATGCCCATCAAGTTACTCAGAGCAGCTTGTATATCTTGCTAAGGATGTTTTATATCCACTACATGGAGTGAATGGAGCCAGGAGACCAACCAGAGGCAGTTGATTAGACATAAACAAGAACCTACTTAGGCCCAACTCAGGCACACAACTCTTCACTGGCCACCACAAACATCAGATTTCTTTTTGGATATGAAAAGCTTGCACATGGTTCTTAGTTTGAACAATACCAATTATGCAAGATGAGTGCCAGTCAATATTTAATCCCACCCAGATATTACTGCTGAATTCGTCAATGAGTTCACTATATAGAAGACAACACAGGTGTCCTCATCATGATCATCGACCAGGCTCATTCATGAATAGAACAATGCTATTTTGAGTGGTCTTACCCCAATACCAATGCTTTCAGATACTAGATGGTGGTCAGGCGCAAACTTGAAAGGATGACTACAGAATTTGAAATATCTATTAAAAACACACACACACACACACGAAAAAAAAAAAACCAAAGAAGTCTCAGTGACATGGCACCATGAGCAGCCAAATAGTTCTCACACGACTTTTGCTCCACGTGTCAAAAATTGAAGAATGGGTAATGACCACAGGGCACAAGTGACCTAGTCCATGAGGATGTTGATAGCCATGTAATCCTACACCTTACAGATGCAGTCAATAACAATTTCTATAAGATTCTACTAGTTATGTACAACGGACACAAATGTGGTAGTTTTGGCTGTGGCAGCAGCCAAGCTAAACATCCAGGAACCAACCATATGTATGGGTCGCTTTTGGGACAGGAAAGAACTTTACAAGATTGCTGCATCCTTTGTTGCCAACAAGCCTCAAGGGCTCTAGCTTTATTTTCATGCCTTAATCTACATTAAATACAAGGAGAAAGAAGACAGCCTGGGATACTTGGAAGACCTACAAGGAGTGACCCAAATTTAGCTTGCTTTGTCTACTCACAGGTAACTGATGAGTATTTGGTTGTACAGGAACAGTTCACTATCCTGATTTATGAACGAATGAAGCTCACCAAGAGTTATTTACAAAAAAAGTCAGGCTATGGATGCCATTTTCTCAACCAAAGCTGCACTTGTCTAAAAAGGACCATATATGAAGGTGGACACTATTGGGACAAGTTGCCACTAAAATGCTACTCTATAGGTGCTTGGCCCCACAACTGGAAACCAGTGTGGAACCACAAAATCTTAGGCCAGTGCTTCATCAAGAGAACTACTTCACTGTGGCTGCAAGAAGAGGTGCATGAAATGGTAAAGCAGTCTTAAAATTACCATCGTGGAGGAGAACATTGTGACACAGGAAATAAAAATAGACATAGAGAGCCAGACAGGTTAAGCCATTATACATTCATGCAACAAGCAACACTCAAAACATACTATTGCTGAAGGGAGGGGTTCACATTTTTTCTAAGAAAGACTATCTTAAAATAAACAATCATTTACCTGATGATATTCTCGATAGATATTGCTGAATCTGTAAAGCACAATGTAGTCCAAGATCTTTACACTGTTCCCATACCCACCACTTGGAATTGGTACCCTCTACTTCATGCCAGTTGTCATGTTCATATGAATACCATATTTTAACAGACTCAATATTAGCATAGTACTGCTTTGACCGAATTAGAAGGATAGCATCACTGTCATGAACAGGATAAGTCCTGAATTTAAAAAAATATATGTGTGATATAAATATGCTTTATAAATGAGTTCTTTCAGCATATGAGGTTAGGTTTGTGTACATTTACAGTGGTATTAGAAGAAAAACTATCATAGGAATCACAAACAATGATGGAAAAAAATTCCTTTCATATCCCTACATATCAACCTGTTATTAGGGAAAAGATGTGTTGTGTAATAACAACTAGTCCATTATTATTGTGCCATCATTACCAGAGGTTTATCAAAATCCATTCATACTTAGCCCAAGTATTCATTTCTTCCTAGAATGCATTACATTTTGACCTCATATATCCTTAAATTCTCTTGCTAACAAATATTTTGGTTTATGGTATGTAAAAAGGAAAAAAAGAATTTGTTTCTGCTCATATTCCTAAATTTTTGACTAGTGGTTAGGTATCAAGCACTAAATAGCTTATAAATGTGAAACTCATAAATTCTCTCACCCCCCCCCCCCCCCCCCCCCCCCCCAGAAAAAAATAAAGCAGTCCTATCCCTAACCACACAGACTTATAATCAGGAGTCTGATAGTGCTTGTACTTGTAGCTTAGTTGTTCTTGAATTTTTGTTAGAACTGCAAATGTGGCTTCAGATTTTAATGAAAATTTGCAGTCAGCTCATTGTCCCAATAAGTCTGTGATCATACAACCAATGTGTTACACAAGTGAAATCTATAAAGAATAGAGGTGGTGCTTACCTATCTAAAGAATTTCTATCTTTTTTCCCTCTTCTCAATACTTCAGACTCATTTACTTTCAATTCCAATATACAAACTGGTATAATGTGAAACTTGGTTAGCAAATCAACTTGTGACTTAGTCAATGGCCATCCATCCAGCACATATCTGTTAAAATAGACATAGGTATTACATGAAAAAGCAAATATCCAGAAAAAATGATCACAGAAGAACCAGTTGTAAAGTAAAGAGCATATAAAGAAGCATTTCAGTTGATGCCCATGACTAAAATAGTAGTTTTTAAAAAAAATGCTTTACTCACAAATGATTTCATTTTTAAAATGAATCCTTAAAAATTACCTTTTATGTATGTAGCACATACTAAAGGTCAATGGTAGAAATTTAACTACTAAACTTACCCCCTTGTACAGCAATGAACATCCAATAAAGCATTTTCCAGAGCTAGTAAACACAAATCTTCAGGCACAATCAATCCAGATTTCAAGTGAGACAGAATAAGTTCTGACAGCTTTGAATTTGGAAATTTAGTAATAGTTGTACGTAACACTTCACCAATAGAGAGCCGAATACAGCCATACTCAGAGCAGAACTTCTTGGCAACTAAAACAAATAAGAAGCTATAACATCTAAATTTTGAGAGGATTTAGTTCTTTAGGGGGTAGGGGTTTACATTTTTAGCTACACATACGGTATTTGAATTATAATAGCATCATTTTTATTATAAGGAGATTGGTATCACAATGTCATTTATCCTACCCTGCCTGATACAGGATAAATTATGTCAAACATTACTTTGAGTTACTGATATTTTGATAATAAATGCTGTGAGAAAAACAAATAAGAATCATACTTGTAGTTTTCCCAGATTTAGGAGGTCCTACAATAGACAAAGTAATTGGAATGGCAGGTCCAGGAGGCTGTTGAAAAATATACTTGTGTGGATTTGCCATGAACAAGCTCCTATTTGAAAGTGAGGAAGTAAAATAGACATGTTGTCGATAAATGACAGGAAATTGTTGAGATTTAAATAAAGCTGCTGGGGGTAGAACACTGTGAGGGTTTTCCAATAACTGCACAAAAGATAAATAAAAAGTGAATTAAGAATTTATAAGACCTGCAAATCCAGACAATTCTACAGCATGATCAGTGCTAAGAATATTAATATTATGTAAGAATTCATGTCAATTACAAGTGCTTCTAAATATAGCTACAACTAAATGGACACCTATGGAGTAGAAACCAATAGATAGTATAGGGACAAATGATATTAACTCGCCAAGTGGTGTTTCAGCTGTTGTTATATTACATGTATATACCAAGCCCATAACCAAAATTTGTAGTAACTATAGTCTGTCCAAGCTGACGAGACTAACTCGGCTAAAAAAACTTCAAATTATGCGCATTTGGTATCATTTAGCAGCTCTTATGGAGGCGATTCTTACCAAATGCCTGTTTAGTCTGTTGTAGTGCCCCATAGAGAGATACAGGAGACTAATACAAATCCTATGGCAGTACTCTGGACCACAAGGAGTGTTGTGCATAATAAAAAAAATTGCTGCGTGGATAGTCAGCTGCTCTCTGGGCAAATGCATCGCGAATATTGTTATTATTGCGAGGTACCTATGAATAATATTAAAGCACTTCCGGGCTGCTTCCGTGGCTCTCGTCAGCTTGGCACAGACTATAGATGATTCTGCTGAACCTCCCAATGACTCTTGCTATAACTAATAAAATTGCTGTAATTTGGGACAGTATTTAAATAATAGCCTAATTACACACAGTAAAGATGATTAATCACATAATTGTCATTAAGCACTAAGTATAAAGTAGAATATAAAATTTACCTCCCCCCCTAAAAATTTTGCTACCAAGTGTTGTTATTGATACCCACAGTAGTACTCAACAACCACAAATATTAATTAACATCTTCATATTATCATTACCTTAACTGGACACCATTTCTTTAAAGTACTCAAGAACTTGTAACCATAATCAAGCAATGTTTTTGCTATATCTGAATCAACTTTAGTGCATTTAGTCAAAAGTCCCTCTCTGTCACGGTTATAGGGAAGTAACATCTTTTCGGCAGAAAACTTAACCACAGAAAGTTTTCGACAAGCATTAACAGTGTGGTATGGAATTTTTAATTCACTATAAACATCCTGCATTAAAAAGATTAATAGGTTCCATATTAATAGGTCCCCCATTAAATGTATACCTAGACTAGAATGTCTACTGCTATTAAAATCACAAAAAGAAGACAGATTACGGCAAGCTCAATACATGTATGTGTAGTAAGTACCCGAGTAGCCAGAGATTTTTGTTCATAGACACAATTATACTTTGTACAATATACGATCTAATAATATGGACAAAAATTATATAGTAAGTTGAAGTAATTATACCTAACCAATGAAAGTTGGTCGCTAAAATTTGCTTGCTATTCATTTTTACAGGTCACTATGCAATAATTCTTGATCCACATCATGTAACAATGATATCTTACCTGTAGAAATGATATAGAGTCAATCTGTTCTTCGACTTGCTCACTTATTGTGGCTTTCATTCTCTCCACTGCATCATCTTTAGTTTCTTCCTCTTCACTATCCTCCATTTCTGGTGCTTCCTCTTCATCAATTTCGGCTACTTGCTCCAGATAATCATTATTGTAGTCCTCCAATTCATCTAGAAAATAATATATCATAAAATTACATCTATATTATATCTAAAACAAACTCACTATCTTCATCTTCTTCACTTGAAGATTTACTAATGGAAGCAATTTTATTCTCATATTCCGTTTTTAATTCAGCTTTTCGTCTTTCTTTATCATCTTTCTAAAATAAGGTTCACACATTCACTTGTATTATAATAATAGCAGTGAATAATAATTAACTCACTATATCTGCTAACTTTGAATGTAATGGCAAGTTGATTTTATACCATTACAGCAAACTAAATGGGTTCATTCACCAAAGTACATAGTAGGCAGAATATAATTATATGTAATCACCTCTTATTAATGACAACATAAGGGCTAACTATTGGTTAACACTTACTTAGACATGAATAAACCTTTCATTTTATCTCTACAGAGAAATAACTTGCCAACATTTACACAAGAACTATGTTCAAGTATCAAAACGTTCTAATGCTCTATAACTGCCATGCATTCATAACTCAATGTGTGTACACCCTACCTCCTAACATACTGTATAGTATGTATAATATGTTATATCCTACATCAATAAATCGGCTCATCAACACTTACGTTCATACTCAATTACATAATGCTCTAGATATTAGGGAGTTAGGATGTTGTATACACATTGAGTACTTGTGGCAGTTTAAAAAATATATATATCTTGGACTTGGGAAAACCTACCTAGACCATTAAAAGCTCTTTGAGAGATCTATAATTTAATATTAAGTTTCAAGGGTAAATATGACCCTTCGTGAAAGTAAATTTGTAATGGTAATGTTTTTTAATAGTTCTGTAATAGCACATTATGATAACAATTTGAGCAAAACAAAATAAATTGTTCTGTATTAATTTTGCTGACAATTCTATGTATGAAAAGATAACCAGAGCTACGTACAGACAGTAATAAAATTAATGAAGCTCTTATACTATAAAACAAAACCCTTTCCTTTCCCCACATCATCCTATTATGACATACTGAGGTGCTACTATGCTCTATTATAACCTTATTCCATAATCCAGCTTTTACAGAGACTGGGAATTAAAGTTTGACACTTATGTATAATATTCTCAAATAATTCACTAAAGCAGGAGATATAATGGGAAGAAGGATTGTGCTACATAAGTATTAGTATACTTTCACTTAGTTTCTTTTTCTTGTTAGTGTATTTCATTTATTCATACATTTCTATTATTTCCATTCCTTTATCATGTTTTATGGTACTAATGATAGGAGGTATAAATGAATGTTGGTATTACTTGGTTAGTGGAACTATACTGTAAGGTTTCAATTAGGCTAAAACCACAGCATTCAAACTTGTACTTGGGAGGTAAAGTTTAGCAAAAAGCAGAGGTTATCCTATATCCTTACAGCCTTACAGGTGTAAGTTTACTTCATTTTAACATGCTTGGAAAATTGAGAAGCTTCTCCCTTCTACAAAAAAAAATTGTCTCTCTCTTTGTGTGTACATTTAATATGTAATCAATGACAATTTAGAAAATAAATAGGCACATCAAATAACGACTCTCTTCCTAAGAAATAAAGTGGCATGCACACACACACACACACACACACACACACAAGAATGTTCTACTTGCTAAAAAAAATTTTCCTACTGAAGCACAAACATATCCACTTCTGATAACTACATTTCTCTCAAAAGCAACAAACATACCCATTCTTTCATCATTTTATTCTTTATCTCTTGCTTTTTGGCTATCATGTTATTTCTTTTTCTAGTCCAAGCAGCTAACCGAGCTGGGAGTACACGATTTATCACATTACTCACTTCCACCTATAAAAATAAAATTAATTGGAAAAATTCAAATGTTCATATTTTTACCTGTAAAACAATAGCTGCATCAGGATAGAAACCCTTGTCGGCTAATAAACGCAATTCCTCAGGTTTAGAAGGAAAGCCTTCCAAAATAAATCCTGTTGATCTACAAATATTATGAAGATATGTATATACAGCAAATCTCAACATACATGATACAATAAGTTTACAACTACTTAAAACTCTTTTATTTTGTACACTTTCACTATTGAATGTCCTTCATAATTATACTAAACACACACTAATAATAAAACCTGCAAGTTTAATTTTACTTACCACTAGTTAAACTTTTTCTCTATGTGAAAGACAAAATTATATATACTCACTTATAAGGTTCTTCAAACCAAAACTGCTCCAAATGTTTAAGTATTACTTCTTCAGTCAAATGATCTTCATTAAGAAGATATGATTGAATTTCTAGTTCTTCTTCAGTAAGTGGCATTTTCAAATTTAGTTCCATATCAGATTCATTAAAATCTACATTAATAATTTCCACTCATTATCTCTTTATACAATCTAATAATTCACTAGGGCCATTATAAATAGATGGCTATAGACTATAGTTTACCTAGATCTATTAATATATTAATTTACCAGTTCCTTCATGAGTACTTTCGTCCTCACCACCTTCCCATTCATCATCGTCCACTAAAGGAGGTTTTTTCACTTTGGAAAGTATTTTTTCTTGCAAAAAATCACGGAATGATATATGAAAAACACCAAGCTTAGCTGCCAAATGTCTTCCCACAGAGGTTTTTCCAGAACCCTTAGCTCCAAGTAGAAAAATTCTTAACGGTGGCAACTGCATTATTTACAAATTCATTCAATATTTTTGTCATTGAATAGTGTTCAGACAGGCATGATGATATTTACAGGGCTTCTAGCTGTTAACAATGCAGAACATTATTAATGTAGTGCCAACCAATGTTTATACAGATGTCCAGATAGTCATGAGATAAATGATATTGTTAAAGGAACCATGTCACTACTTAGTGTTCCAATTTTGCAGCATTAGACGTTTATTCTGGAAGTGTTCGTCAATAACAACAACCAGAATATAATAATTATAGTGACAATTGACTAAGTATATATTTAGTGTGCACTTCCATAGCTTTCAATACAGCTTGGATTTTGTGGAGAACAGATTATACTGAGTTTTTCATTTTTGGTGGAATACTACTCCAAATCTTTCATTTGAATATTATCTCAAAGGTTACAGGGATTCAATAATAGTCTAGGAGAGTAGCCTCTGCTTTTTTAGAAAAGGGAGCAGGACAAAGATAGAGAGAAAAGAGTCTGGTTAAACCCATTACTAAAATTTATCGATATACTTTAGACCTTCACAAGAGCTATGGCCACTCAACAAAAGTTCACCCAAAATTGCAACTATGCCTTAGAGAAACTGCCCTTATCAAATTAGTTTTGAAGGCCCGACTCTACTCTGTCTTTTAGGCCAAACTCTACTCCTGAGAGAGGATAGAGCTGTAAAGTCCTTAGACTTATGTCAAGGTGCATTGATATGTTGAAAAAGAATCCATCTCTTTATGCAGATGGCAATATTGATATAAATACTCCTTAGCATACTTCTCTACAAATGCATTTGACAGATAGTAGGGACTTCTTACTTGTTACTCTCCTATGTAAGCCAGTGTCCTATTAAGTAGTTGCCAACAAAAGGGCTGGAGTGACTGTGAGATGCATATCATGTATACTCATGTGCAAATAACTTTATCCTCTCTCACTGAGGTTATCCTCTGTTTCACCAGTGGCCTAGTATGCACCTCTCCAATATCTTGGTATCTCCTCCCAATAGCTATGCCTCTAACAGTAGACTTGGATTCATGCACCAGTTATTCAATTAGTTGATAGCACAACCTGCTATTCCTTAGATGCATTAGCTATCTACCCTCTCTTGAAAATTGTTGTTGCTTTATCTCTAGGCATACTTCTTGTTGTCCAGGTTGAAATAATTTTATAAGCCAAGCAGTGAAATACAGCTACTAGATTATGACTATAACAAGACAGTACTTCTAGTCAGTAAATGAATAGCAGCTGTACAGACCAGCTGCTTTAAATGGTTTTATGGATATCAGACAATGCATGGGTGATTGAACCCTATTGAGTGACACTGTATACATATATATTATAATATTACCACAATTGGTTTGGATGGGGCAGTATACTCAGTTGGATTTGCAATAAACTTTTCCTTCGCTTCCTTAGAGCTAAAACAGTAAATTTTTTCTTTATATCTATAACCAAAGAACAAATCAACAAATTAATATAAATATCCAAGGTACAACTCTAGACAAGTGAGTGGAAAACATTTTTTGGAAATGAAGAAAATGTAGAGATGGATGGATAAGGACACAGTGCTAAAAAGTATAAAGAAACTAAGTGAAAAGAAACTGCTATATTACATTTACATAACACAAACCTTCCTTCCCATTAGCCTAGAATAAATGTACAATGGAGCATAGTGGCACCTCAGAATATCTGAACAGGATAATGAAGCAAGAGGAAATGGTTTCGTTATGAGGTATAAACCCATTACTGCTTGTACTTACTATTAGCTATTAAAAGTTCATCAAGGTTCATCTCACTACTAAACAGGATAACAGAAGAGGTTTGTGGCATGTAAGTACACTTTTCATTTCTTTCTCATGTACTTTTTTGTATTGTGATCTCATTCACTTCCAAGAAATGTTTTTTCTCACTTGTTTCCACTCATTTTTTATAACTACATCATACCCTTAGTATTTTTGTACCCACAGATTGCTGATATAAAGGAGGACAAGATCAGCCTGAATTAACTATATAATTATATAGTTAATTTGAGCTAGCTCAAAACTAGCTCTACATTCCACATGATATTATCTTGTAAAATCGGGGTACTCACCACACCAGTTAGAATGTCACCCATACCCACTCACAGATACACATACCTCATTGCAATTTCATTATTTCCTGGCCATAAGATACCACTATTTTTGAGAGCTACTGGACAAAAGTGACGTGTATCTCCCCAAGGTTTATATTGCCAAGAATCTTCTTTATCCCCATCTTCATCATCTTCCTCTTCATCATCACTCTCTGTAGTTAATGCACACATAAAGTTACAGGTACACTACTCAAGATAAACTACAGACTTGAAAGAGCTACCTATATCACCAATAAAGAGCTCAATATCAAATAAACTATAGTATCAAACTTGTTAGTGACTAAAAAATTAACCTTTCCAGTGCAGTTATAGTAGTCATGAACAGTATCTAGTTACCTACTGAATAATTATATTTATGTGTCCATGACCACCTTAACTACAACACAGGATTATCACTTATCAAAAAAACACTTTGTTACAAGGAGTGCAGCATGGTAGTCACATCTCAAGTCCTAGGTTTAGCATTCTTTATCTGTTCAAATGACACTGGAACTAGTAGCTAGACTTGAACGATGAGCAATACAAAACCATCAAATAACAGATCTCTTGAGTACATAGCCCCCTTACTGCTGCAAGTTTTGTGTGAGGCTATACTCTGTTTTTCATGTTATCATTATCATTGTTTCCAGGACATTTGATACCATATAGACTGTAGTGTAAAAAGCTAGACGCATATTTTTGTGATTTAAGCATAAAATAAAAGACAGGTCAGATAATTGCTAATCTAAAAGGACCCCACTTATATAACTAACCATCCTTCAGATCAGGATCATCATCAGCACTAGCATCATCATCAAAAAAGGAATATTCTAGTGATCTAACAGAAAATATACCTGCAAGACAAAAATTAGTGACACAACACTTAGCAAAACTACTCAATTAAGATCAGATTTTCAGCTCATATAAATCAGAGAGAAATTATAAATGATATAATTATCTTAAGAGTGCTACTCTTACGTTTGTAGTTTACTTCAGTATGTATGTCAAATGTAACAACAGTATGGTCTAAGCATGTATTATTCATGTTGCATATACATGGATATTTTTGTACATACTTAAATGTATCATACTGTTTTTCAATACATGTTACAAGTAGAACATTTCAAGTAGAGAACGCATATGCAGTTGCTTGGTATATCATTTTTCTACAATTATGCTGAATACTATAGAATTTTTAAAAAATTATCAGACCTATTATGTTTCTCCCTAATCCTACATGCAACAATAGAAGTACATGAACCTTTGAATTGTCAGTACAATCTATATAGTAGACCCCTTTAGATTAGTGAAGTTCATGCAATGCACATCAGTTTAGAGTTTGAGTAACAGCTATTCATAATTATGACATGTTTTACATTATTTATTGATGCAGAAGTTTGCATCCAGCTTCCATCTATTATCAAAATGATACTCAACATGAGGTAAACCAAACACAGAAGCCTTGGGTTTATGAGTATAATAACGTTGTACACAGCTTTATACATATCTAGCTTACATGAAAAAATTAACCATAAAAAACAGTGTTAAAATTATACATACCATCCAATTGTGAAATAGCAGAAGAAACCATATCATTCACAGGTAAAGAACAGTCAACAGTGATGGGATCAATAGCAGATCCCTTAATTGAGGCTGATAATTGATTCCACTGACGAGTATAGTCAGATTTAGCATTGTGCCAAAGAGTGACTAGTTCGGGAACTTTGACTGATTCTATATCCTACAGATGACATAGTATCATTGACATCCATACACAATAAAGCTCATTTGAATTTAAGCCTTTTAACTGAATAGCAAAGTGTTTTTCATTCATATTCTATATTCATACAGTCACAAGAAAAATATTATCCTCTGTGTAATATCATGGAGATGTATTTGCGGCAGGCTCTGAGAAAAGGTACAAATTCGGACAAATAATTATTTTTCAATACAACCTTTTTTGTTTGAATTATGATTATAATGGTATTTTCTTTTTATTATCTCAGAAGCAAGTATCATCCTTCTACTACCACCACGCTAAATTTCAGCAAGTAAAAGGCTTCAAAAGTGGGTGATCACGAAGTTCAAAGAAAAGCACCTAAAATAAACTTACCGAATGCACTAACTTCAATTACGGTGGAAGTTTTCAAATTAATATTCAAATACATTAAAAATTCAATAAGAAAAGTTATGACACAATGCCTGTAACGAGTTCACGTAAAGATTTACGGAATTAATGCTAACTACCAGAAGTTTATTGTTTAAGGCGTTTTTCTCAGAATCTTACCCCCTTGAGCTACTATAGTTATAGCATCCGTAACTAGACAACCGTAAGTGCTAGAGCCTCAAGTAAGGTATCATTTTATAGCTAAAAGCATGTACTATTACTATACTTAATAACTCTTTGCGAAATTTGTACCTTTTCTCAGAGCCTGTCACATTTGGCTGTTTTCTAATACATAATCCAATGTTAAAGCTACATAAAGGTTGTGCTACTACAATCAGTAGGCTACTAGCTATTACAGTCGACCCTTGAATATCACGCCCTCACTTATCCGGCTCCTCAGATTATCCGGCCTACCTATATCTACTTAATGAATACTAGTATTGGGTTGATACAACAGGTTATGAATATCACTAACAGTTAACTACCTGTTGGGGGCACCCCCCACCTCCTGTTAATGCAAAGCTGCTAACACTGGTTCAAGGACTTAGCTAGAGATGTGCCCAGTTAAAGTACAGTCATCTTTTTCTTCCTAAATAATTTTTGCCACATGTATACAATATTGATTCACATAAAAGGACATTTCACATATACGGACTAGTGCTGGTCACAAGGAGTTCGTATAAGTGAGGGTCTACTGTACTTGGACTAATTAGGTATAACTAGTGAACCTATATAATTTATTTTCTAAAGATATACAGAGTAATAGGCAAGGCCAAAATAATATTTAAGTAAACATTTAAAATAAATTAGTAGATAAAATATTCTTAATATAAGTTCCTTTACTTATATAAACAGAACTTATGTTTATTTACTACCCTTTCATGCATTATTAAACACATTGGTGATCATATGACCCTTTACCACAGACAGATAAAATTGCACTTCCAAAGAATTTACACTAATAATCTCACCTATGCATGCCACTAACATTTCAAAAACCTATAATTATAGCATTATCATAATATACCTCCTTTTCATCTTTATTCACATTTAGTTCATCATCTTTTTTGATAGAAATTTGAACAGGAAGGTTATGCATCTGAGTAAACCTGGATAGTAAAAAGTTTTCAGGTGCATGATCATCTTTAAGATTGATAACAAAATCAGGAAGTAATTCATTATCAATCATAGCAATCCAGTTTTCACGGGTCATTGGAAAAGAATCCACTATCCATCCACCAAACCTACATAACAATAAAATTGGTGAAGGTGAGATTGACTATGCTATGATTATTATTGGTGGTAATTTAACGATTTGTCGATTTTGGTACCAGTAAACATTAAACATGATCATGTATTCACATGCATGTCTAATAGAATAGTCAAATTTAATTGTCACCAAAATTGATGGAAAGACCACATCACCAAATTTAACTATTACCAATAAAACCTCTACAAATGTGAATATTTGGATACATGACAGTGATGGCAAACAATTCCAAGGAGTTACCACTATTGACTATCCTATAAAATGTATCCTTTAATTTCACAAGGGACAATTGAATTTATACCACCAATTAATTGCTAATAAAGCTGACGGTTTTAGTTTTGTATGGATTCTAAAAAGAATGCTTCAAAATTGTGGGAGTGAGCCATTTTAGCTGAATAGAAGTACCAAAACCGTACATACATATATCTGTATACAATTATTTTTTCTATACCGACTCCCTAATGTAGGGTTCAATCCACTTATCCCTAATAATAAAATCTATCAGGGATACACATCTGAGGATAATGGTCAGCTACAGAGTAGTTTCAAAAATAGTGTCATGTATGAAAATGTGAATGCTCAAAAGGTATCCATGTTTCAGGCTTTAGGTATTTTTCATTGACTTTACCATCACACATCTAACATTGGCCAGCTTCAAAAAATTTTTACCTCACAGAGGGCTAACTCAGTCACTTTAACCTCTCCCCCCTCCGCCACACCTCTCCCCACCCCCAAGAAACTTGGTTAATATAATTCTTTTCTAATGGTTTATTTAGGACTCCCCAAATACAAAATTTAAATTTTAAGAATTCTAACTCAAAGTGTATATACATTCTATTTTCATTACAATTGTTAGAGCTGTTGAACCCATGATAGAAATTAGGCAGTAAAGATGTGGATGATAGGCTGCAACATTTTTATCACTTAATTATTGGGTCCAAAAGCAATATAACAATATTATAATGCTGGGATCAATCTATAATATTGACTTATTCATTACAAAATCTTAATGTAGCTATAAATATGTTCTTGCTTTCTAGTTATAATGTATATTAAAGTACACTAAAAACTCTAAGCCTGGACTAAATTAAAACTATATCAACATCATCATCACTTTCAATTTTTTAAAGGATGTCTTATTTCAGAATATCATGATCTTAATTCATTATTGTAAAAACTCAAAATTGTTGTTACTGTTTTAACACACAAGTGACATAAACCTTGTCTATCCACTAAATTAACCAATCACTTAAACTACCCTCAGTATCACCATCTTCAACTACATCATTTACTAATTTCTTCTTCTACTCATACTAACATCATCATATCCCTTATTATAACAGCCTCTTATATTGAATTGCATCCTCCTCTTCATTTGTGAGAAACTTATCATTTTGGATGCAAGCTAAATTCTTTTAGTAGACCTAATTGTATTCAAGCAATAATTATCCTCAATATGCTAGTATATGAAAATTAGTACTGGATGCATATTGATAGTCCTTTAATCCATTTTCTCTTCACCTTTTGTCAATTATTTCTTCCATCCTTCCCAAAAACATAATAAAATCATGAATAATGTACATAGTTAAATAGTGCTATCTTGAAACACTGTTCAATTGTGCCAAGGCCACAAGTAGAGGGTGGGCTCCAGTGAGCCTGACGTCATACCTTCCACTAAATTTGTAGTTTGGTTGCAATGGTGACAAGAACATAGTCTGAAAACATATGTCAGCACTAAACCAAAATGACATGGCTATGGGCATGCATGTATCTATGTCTTTAATGTAGATATCTAAAATGGTTTTTGCTGGACCAGAAGACAACTGAAGAAACTGAAATGGAGTAGATGTAAGTGCTCTTTTAAAGATTTAATCTAAGGGAAAATTTTCATTCAAGTTCACCTTCAATCTAGCTAAAATATCAAACTCCTCAAAATTACAAACACTAGCAGACTCTTGATCACATGGATGTTCATTTAATAACATTAATACGCCTGTATACCAAATCCAGCAGCAAACCTAGCTGTATGTACCATAAGAAAGTACATAGCATGTCACCGACCACATGGAATGCAAGTGTCTCAGCTGACCTTGAAAAAAATAATGACACATTTTGGACAAACTAGCCATGTGGATGCATAACTAAACCACATCTTGAACTGTTAATTAACACACATACAATATAATTTCTCCAGCATGGGGTGGGAGTGGCTCAAGTGAACTAGCTATAACAGAGTCATACTATTACACACATAGCTTACACAGGACTAAGACATGGTCCAGGTCTATAATGTGTATATAGTATATTAGAAGGCGTAGCTGTGCATAATGATTTTGTACCTGTAACTAGAAAAATGGGCTGTGTCCACTTTCATCAACAGTCCATTATCTTCTATACCTTGAACCAAGTTTCTGAGGGTAAGTGTGGCTAAGCTAGTCATTATTTTTCACACCAATGATATAGTCAGTATTTCCCTTCATGTACATACTAGATTGCGTTGCTTACCTTGGACCATTTGGGTTTTTCATTCTTTTTTTCTGCTCTGCCATGTCAATTCCATTCTTTAAAGCTTCCATGTACATTTCTTGAGTAATGGAAACTGGTGAAGAATTAATATTGACTGTAGCTACTTCAACTGCTTTCATAACATCAGGATGATCTTGATTCACCTCAATATCACTTGTTTCCTCTGAATGATAATATTTATATTATATAGATAAATCGGTAATAACGGACTATAATATACCCTAACCCTAAGAATAACCCAATTGTCTATCTTTAGAGGTAGCACTCACTATAATATTGTTATCCCACATGCACACCAGCAGGTATAAGTGATTGGTTGTAATGTATATATCTGATAGCTACAAGTAAATGCTATAACTCTAGTTTGATTACCAAAGGTTTACAAATCTGAATACTCATGATCAGGGTTAAAAGAGCACTGGTATACTAGGTAAGAATAAATTTTTGGGAATAAATTTACTAGGATGTCAAAAAAAAAAAAATTAAATTAAAAAAATTAAAAAAAAATTAAAAAAATAAAAAAATTAAAAAAAATAATAATAATAAATCCCAAACAAAATTTCTAAGATTGTGCTCAAAATTATAGGGACCTTAAATTAGTAATTTTGTGAATGAAACTTATACTTTACTGAGTAAAAGACAGGAACTAGCTATAATAAAGAAATAGTTTATTGTTAAATAATACTTACCATTATTGAGTGAATAAAATTTATTCACTATACAGTATTATTAAAACAATTTTAACCTGATTTTGGGTTTGAAATATAAGACATAATTAAATAAATAACTTACCAGAACTAGACATTATTGCATTGATGGCTTCTTGCTGAGCTTCTTCTATTAAGCGATTCCTTTCCTTGGCTATAACAGGAACAAGTAACTGCTGAATATTCAGTACCTAATATTATAGATTATTATAATAGATAGATTTCAAATAAAGGATTTTTGCACTCCACTAATTTTGATCAATAACAGCATGTAGGAAAAAATTGCTGCCAATAAATATTGCACCACTTATTCTGTTTACATCTTTATAAATAGGTCTCCTTCCAACACTTACTCTATGAAATTGACACCTATAGTTAGATGCTTCTATTGACATAGTCAAGTGGAGGCTGACAAAGGTCTTTAAAAAGCTGTCCAATTGTTAGCTTAATAAAAGTGACCTTTAAATAACTCTGTCTTAAAAATCATCCAGATAACTATTGCTTATAACAATAAAGGTTATGAAGTTTAAATAGCCATAATATGAGAGTTATATTACAAGAGTACGTTATTCAAGCCAACTCTGGAACAAAGTTTCTCACCTAATATAACTGCTACAACTTTGACTATGCACAAAGGGGCTAACTTTGCTGGTGTTTAACCATTTTGCAGCTGTACAGAGCAATATAAAGGTGACAGAAGGTTTATGTTTATATGCCCTTCCAATATAAATCATTAACCGAGAATAAATATTATGTCTGTCAAAATGTTCAACCTTGGCATTATAGTAGCATAATATTTATATGTATTATCATAGCAATATTCTGGGTGGAAAGGCTAGCTAGCACACCTAACCCTTTCTGTGCTCTAAATGTACCCTTGTATCATGAAGATAAATACCTTAGCTATAAAACAAAACACTAACCATATTTCAAATCACTCAATTAATAGGTTCTAGAGAATGTCTGATTTCAAGTTTTACAAGTTTTCAGTGGAGCAGCAGTCGGCCAATTTCTTTTAGTTTTGGTTAGAAACTAAAATACCTAGTTTAAATCAATGACCATAATCATTGCATCACCTCCTTTTAGTTTTAGTCCAGGTGATCTATACAACACTTCTTTTAGTTAGTTTTGACTAATTGAGACACTACAGTTTTAGTATTTGTTTTATGACTAAAATTTAATACATAGTATTAGAATTAATGTTATAGTTTTAGTCTTAATTAACTAAAACAATGGTATCTTCTTGCTATAGTTATAAAATCAGGAGTTCAGAACTTCTCCTACTTGCACCTATGGTGATCATAAAAAAGCTAACTTTTATAGATTATATAGTTTTCCAGATATCCAGGACTTATAAAAACATACTTCTGGTTTAATAAAAAAGCTCATAATTCCCTTTTATGAACACGGACACCAGTAGGAGATTATAATCAATTCATAACCATAGCAAGAAAAACCATGCTTACGCTCACTCTAGAATCCTTACAGGAAGTGTACAAAGTCAATTGAAGATACAACATACCATAGCATCATAATGTTCAGACAACATTTTTGACATAGTACTTTTTCCAGAAGTTGGAGGTCCAAGAACACATATTTTACAGGGAATACGTGGAAATGGTGGCAACAAAAATGTTCTAGGACTGAGAATAAATTCTTTAAACGCTTCATCAGATGACATACTATACATTTTATCAAGAAACCTACATTGAATGAAAAATATACATTCAGATATAACCATATCATCAGCCTATAATCATCATCAAAAATGCATTACAATACCTGTAATGTCAAGTCCTGATTTCTATCACAAAGCCCATGAAGATACGCTATAAATCTAACTGCCATTAAACACTATACCATGCAATGATAACAAGTGCTGATGGATTAATTCTAATGACAACTTAATAGAGCTTTGCAGTTAGTTAAGCCTTAACTAAAATGAAAAACTATAGGGACAATTGTACATGTAAAAGTCCTAAAGTTAAAGCAGTGCATGATTAAGAGAAAGTTTGGTATGGACCAAAAGAGAAATAAGTATTTTTCAAACATCTTTCTGTGCACACTAAAGTGCCAGGGACATGTTTTCTCTCTCCTCAACTAGAAAACACCTTCCTCAAATTCTAGATCCACCACAGTTGTATAGTATTAAGTATTAGATGGTCAACTCAACATGCTATATTTGAAGTATTACCTCCTTCTATATAAAACCCAGGTTGCATCCTAATTATTCTAGATAAAGTATACATACCCTACAGAGAACTCCATTTTACCCAAAGTCATATTTCCCTGAGATAGTTGAACTGGACAATATCTCCCCCATTTTGAACGTCTCCATCGAAATTTTGGTAATAAAGTACCAGTGTCTATAAAGTTAATGTAAAAGATGTTACAATACCAGTATCTAAATGTGCTGTAATACAAGGGAGTCGAACTGGTATGTCTCAGGATGAAGTTTCACAATTTGTTGTAACAAGGTTTTAATGGGAAAAAAAAAATTTGGATACTGTACATTGCAACTACTTAGGTGACAAAAGGCAAAACTTGGTTTTGTAGCTATTACATTGTATGCACTGCCATGATGTGACCTATTTATTATTACTTTGGCTAGCTAGTTATTAGATTTTTCTCACGGTTAATGGGTTCTCACTATCTAAACCAGCCACACAAAAACAGAATTTTTAATTTAGCCAGCCCCCAATATAGCTGCAGTAGATAATAGGTAAAGGTAATATTGCATAGGCTATGAAGGATAAAGGACAATGATCATATTTTACTTCCCCATCACTGTGACCATACACCATGATCCCAAGAGGAGACGTAGTCTCGGGTATAATTCTCCCTGTAATTGTGAATTTATTTCTAATATTCTCTCTCTTTCTCTCTCTCTCTCTCTCTCTCTCTCTCTCTCTCTCTCTCTCTCTCTCTCTCTCTCTCTCTCTCTCTCTCTCTCACACACACACAGAACATTAATTCATTGCTACTATGTTAAATACAAATCTCCTATTACATAATTATCAGTATTTGATATTTGGCATTAAAAAATTTATCATTTGAGAATATTTTTTCATGCTTTAAATTTTGTATGAAATTAAGTAGAAAAAATATTAACTGTACCGTATTCATAAACAATACCTGCTAGTTGATGTAAAAATTGTTCACTATCAATGCCATCCATTTCATCATCTTCTTCATCATTAAATAGAGGAATTGGTACAGGAGAATGTGATAAACCAAGGTGATCCAAATGGATCAATAAACTCTATTAATAGAATGTCATAAAGTGGGTTAATTATGCCTATGTATATATAATGCAGAAGAGAATTGATATCCATGCCAATACTGTTTACCTTAAACACTTCCATAGCAGGCAAATTTGCATCCAATTCAATCACATATTGTCTATCATGGCCAACAATAAGATCCTGAAATAGATAAATTAACATTTTGTCCACAAATATAGCAAAACATTTTGAACGATGGTAATGTAAGGATAGATAAAATGCAAACTGGAGATAAAGACTTGAACTAGGTATGAATGGACAGATGAGATAAACTTCTGGTAACGATTATACTTGCACACAACAACCCTTTCTTCAACCTACACACCCTGTTAAGTGTGATTGGCAGATTGATAAACTTCTGATAATGTTAAGTACAAGCAAAAGTTAAACAAAACTTTCCTGTTCCTTACAATATATCCTAATAATTGATAATTTGGCAGAGTACAGTTAAACAATAATGAAAGTGAGTATTATACACCTCAAATGTAGGAACAAGATGAGGTTTCACTATTGATTATTCATTATTCCCTTGTCAGGTTAGATAACCATGTTACAAAAAGTAGAGGAATTAGTACCATAATAACTTAAGGTTCCATTATACCACTCTTATCACCATAAATTTTATGTTCAAATGTATGTATAGTGCTAGGCATATAATTAGCAACAAAATTAATATCCATCCTATATATACCATAAATCCCCTAATATCAGTGATCCCTTTATTTTAGCGAGTTTTGCTTATTATTGTGATTAGATCACTAAATTAACAGCATGAAATTATTCATGTGAGCCCACACGTGCTATTCCAACATTTCTCTATTGCTGATTTTCTATATGATACTAAAGCCAGGACCCTATTTACCTGATCCCAATGAGGAAGGATTCCCTATAAGTAGCAGCTAATCAGTTTGTTGTTGTAGAACTAGTGAAAAGGAGATGTGGCCCTTATGATCCTGAGCTTCATGCCAAAATTGGTAAATATTAAGTTGCTATAACAGACAACTTAGCTGCTGTGAAGAAGTTTAGTGAGCAGTTAGGGAAGCTGATCAGCAAAAGTACAGTACGTGGCTTCGTGAAAGCTTACTGCTCTTCTATAAGTCCCAGAATGCTGAGCCAATAACAACATGAATTGCGTTGACAACCCCTTTTGGTTGGAGATTTGGACTTTATAGTTCAGAAGTATGTAAGAAAGTTAAGGCTAGCTGGTGGGAGAGTGAATTAGTCTATTGTGATAGCTGCAGCTGCTGGTATAGTAGAATATAGCACAAAGTTCATGGTGGCCATATTGTATTAGGAAACAAATGGGCTGATTCTATTTTGGGAAGAATGGGTATAGTGAAGCATAAAGCTACCAAAGCTTCAAGGAAGGTTCCTCCTGATTTTGCTAGCTTTTCTTCAGAGAGTAATTAAGGATGACAACATTCCATTTGAATTGATCCTAAATTGGGACCAGACGAGATCGAGTAAGCCAGTGGACACTTGCAGATGAAGAATCTAAGCAAGTGGACGTTATTGGAACAGACGATAAACTGTTCTTTTAGCCATTATTCCATCTGCTACACTATACCCCTCAACTGATCTACAGACTGGAAAAACTTCTAAATCCCATCCTATGGTTTCTTTTTCAGCTGATTGGGATATATGGCATTCTACAAACCATTGGAATACAGAAGAGACTATGCTTTGTTATATTGAGAAAGTCATTGTACCTTATGTTCAAAGGATGAAGAATTCCAACCCGCATTGACATTTTTGCAGCACATTGAAGCTAACCAGTACTAGATTCCCTCAAAGAACACTGTACCTTTGTTCCAGCAGGATGTACTGGAGAATTGTAGCCACTTAATTTAGCTTTCAATGATCAGGTCAAGTGAGAAATGAAGAATTTACAAGGTGGTGTGTCAAGAAATTCCAACTAGCCCAGACAGCAAGAAACAAGTCACTGCTATTTTCTTACATTGTAGAACAGGTCTAGCATTACAGTCAATGTCATAAGGCAGTAGGCTCTATTTAGATTGCCAATAAATGTTATATTAGATAGTATCATTTATTTGCTACACAAAAAAACAAAGCATCAACTACAGCTATATCATCCTTGTTGAGATATATAGCTACATATTATACCATACTCATGATAGAATTCTCGAAATTACGAAATTATTTTTTAAAAACTTTTCTTCTATGTAATGATGCCTTGTTTCATGTTACAATGTTTACATTGGTAGATCAGAGAAGAGACTAGCTAAGTCTTAGACAAGTTTTCCAAAAAAATCCCCCATAGTAAGCACCAACAGAAAAATATAACTTGTTGACAGCTATTTTCATATTATAATATTCTAACCTCCAAATGCTTCAACATCACATTCCTAAACAACTGTACTTCTTTTTCAACATTACTGGTAATATCATTTGGTCTCTGTATCAATTGATCATTTATCATAGCAGCAGAATTCTTAGAGTCAAAAATCAGATTCTAAAATAAAAGAACATTATATAGAATGAACTTACATGCGCATACAAGACTAAGTGGTGAGAGTCCTAGCCTTGTTTTATTAATATCCTTATGTATAATGCCAAATATTCAAAACTTCTGAATAGCCATTCATCAAAGTCTAAATCCTTGATTAACTTATATGGAAAAGTGGTGCAGACTATAATTATAGCACTAGTTGGCAATTGAAGATAATGAAGTTGTATTAATAGATGCTAGAATACTTCTGTAATGGTTATAGAACCACCAAGAACTGATAATAGTTCTAGGTATTGCTATTATTATTATGTGTATATTTTGTCTTCCATTCCTTTTTTGTCTATTGACTAGAAGCTAAACTCTACACATTGCCTAAACCTTGATTATTGAATGTCTGCAGAGTCTATAATTGGACTTCACTTTACTTGCATACTTTACCATGTCATCTCCAAATATATCTAATTCTGTATCTTCCTTTTCATTTTCCTCATTACTTTCGGTATCATCATCTTCATTTTCTTTGATGTCATCATTCTTGGTATTAGAGATAGAAATGGGACAAGTATATAATACATTGCTATTGGGATCAAGTCTTTGTGCTGTTCTACGCCTTTCTAACTCTTGATCTGATATCTAAAGGAAAGACAATTTATGTCAGCAAATAAGTAAATATGTCTAAGAATAGTACTTGTACATACCTTTAAGTTTATAATAACTGTAGGCTTCAATTTAAGGTTTCTGATGAATTCAATTTGCTCAGTAACATTTTTCCACGTGTCACTAATAGTAGGTAAGCAGTCCAAAATATAGCCTATATTGATCAAATGATATTGAAGAAATGGATGAAAATGTTACCATAATAATAATTATGAAAAAACAATACCCCAAATTTAAAGCTTAATGAGTACTTGAGTATAAATATTTGAGCTTCACATCCAATTTCTTTAACTTCTATTAATAGGCTCCAAATATAACAACGCTTAATCTTCATAATTATTATTAATAGCCTAAAATAATATAGCACATACTATAGATATTACCATAGCTTTGAACATTGGATGACTCTAACTTGTTAGATATAATTTTAGCCACAAATGTTTCAGTTAACTCTTTTCCACTTTGTAAATCAGCTTTAGCCTAAAAAAAAGGTGAAAATTATAATCCTGAGATATTGAGTAGCCCTACTCATGAA
This sequence comes from Diacarnus erythraeanus, assembly GCA_964016965.1. Lineage (NCBI taxonomy): Eukaryota > Metazoa > Porifera > Demospongiae > Poecilosclerida > Podospongiidae > Diacarnus > Diacarnus erythraeanus. The sequence continues at coordinate 3,953,244 of OZ024671.1, read as the reverse complement.
AATAATAATAGTTCATGTTTTTAATGAATATTATCTAATAGCAAAAAATAAATAAATAACTACTATTCCTTCAAACTAAACTATAAATCTCAACTCCGGAAGCACCACATTACACTCTAGCAAAATACCATCCAGCTGAGCTAGATGGTATTTTTGCTGCCCTGGAAATGAAGTCCAAGTTCAAATACATTATAATAGAGATGGTCACGTCTCTAACAGGTGAGAATGGACTACTAAAATTATGAATATCATGTAGCTATCAGACTGAGAGCTCTATATCCTAAAGATGACAACATCAAGGATGTTTTCTGAGCACACAAAAGTTTGAATCAAGCCATCTCAAACATTCTGTACACTCTACAAGATAAAGCTATAATAGTGGCTGATCTAGAGAGGTTCATCTAAGTAACCCCCATGATTCTAAGTGGCTTAGCCGAGATACATGGTGGCAATCTTGAAAATCCAAGATAGCTGTTATAAATATCTACAATAACAAAAATGGAAAACTACTTAATTAGCTACTAATATCAGCATTGGTAAGGGGGCTTAAAGATTTCTTACCAACAGATTAAAGATCAATAATTAGCACCCATTTTCAAAATTTAGGATTACATTTTAAGCTTACTCACTTCACTTCCAAGATGTGATTCTTCTCCAATTAATTCTTCCAAAATCGTAGTATCTATAAGTAAAGAGTATAGCTATGATCTGAGGTGTCTGTACTAAGGTGATTGATAAAATTGTGGATCAATGGAGTATGTTTTCATTACAACAGACTCTAGTCAACTACTCAGTGAAGGCACCAAAAGGACTCCTGAGAAGATACATCTACTTATTGCAACACCTTGGGTTCCAAATTAAAAAGTTCAAGAAAAGTTTGTGGCATATTTCAGACAGCTATGAGAGGCTAATTTGAGTGAACAAATGGATATTAGCATAACTGGCTATTTAGCTTCGATATTTACCTGTTCAGAATGAAAAGTTGAATTATTTTCTAAATTTTACCAACCAAAAAACATTTTGTCAGCCTCACTAGGAAGTAGCTATAATATCAAAGTTTTTTTCTGGAATCTAAGATAGCCATGTAATACAAGAGTATGATTATATCAGCCTAAGAATAGTAGCACAGGGTATAATCAATCACCTTAAAAGGAATGTATCAGTTTATAAATACAATAGTCAGTTGAAAAATAATTCATGAATAAGTTGTAAATTATCCACATGTACAGAATACCTGCTTTATATATAACCTTGACAAGTAGAATTTTGAAACCAGAGACTCCTATGAAGTGATATTATTATACCTACTTGCAGCTTACTTCAATTCTGCAGTGCTTGAAATCTCTGGGAGTTGCTCTGTGACTAGATTGCTACTTGTTACTACAGCCATTATGTACTGACACATGGCTCCGTCAAATGTAATGAGATTGGTATGGGCAAGGAAACAAACACAAAGTAGTTGAATGTTACTGCCAAGAAAATTAGTGCTAACATTAACAGTAGAGCAATTACTTCTCTCAGAATATATGAGTGCTATTTGACTATTATCTTAGTAGAGTGATAGGGAATAGATGCTGGAAGATCATTCTTCTTTCAAATGTCTCAGTAAACTTCATGCATTTAATTATTAGCCATAAGTAATCTGACTGTCAGCAACTGTGGGCGTTTTGAGCTATGGTGTGTATCTGATAGCAGTTATATAAGCATTTCTATACTAAAATCCATGTGTTTGGATAATGTGAAAAATCTGTTTTGAAGAGAATAGCTAAGAGGTAAAAGTTTCAGTCAGTGGTATTCTGTAACCATGTAAGATATACTTACTCATTGTCATGATTAATCATCTAATGTACTTACCATTAATCAGTACAGATTTCCATACTGCAGCCAAATTCTTTGCTAGTGTTGTCTTTCCAGAACCCTAATTAGAGACAGATAAAATGACATGTCAAAAGGTATGCTGATTTAAATATGCTCCTTCTGTTCAGCAATGCTAGTAGTAATTATGAAATAAACTATCTGCTTTTTTCAGACAGTAGCTATCTACTCATACATCTCATCAGACAGAAACAATCATTCTTATAACAAGTTACCATAGATCCGGTTATTTTCAAGACACTTTATTTTCACTGATCTCATAAAATCTCATTTTTTATTTTCACTGGCAGGGAGGGATATCAATTAGGTAATGCTTTTGAATTTGTACGAATTTTTATTTTCGCTTCCCTTTATCCACCGCAAAAATAGCGAAATTAAAGTGACAGTGAAATTAACCGGATCTACGGTAGTAATTAAATTGGACCAAATCTTTTAAAATACCTAAAGAAAAAACTTTTTCTCGTCTGATATTATTTCATAGACATTATAGATTTTTATCATCAAATTTTAATTGCTTACTTTTTTTGTAACATTAATTTTATAGCTGCATGTAGATGGTTAAAACAGTGCTGCAAATTAGTACCCAATATTAAATACAACTATAGATCAGAGTATGATCTCTGTTATAACAATCAATGAAGCCACAGGTTTAAAATAGAAAGGAAAATTTGCTACATAACTTTACTTTCAGTAGTGGAATTCAGAAGCAGAATTTTGTCCTTGTACCTCTCCCAAAACAGCAACATGCAACTATTACTTTAACTTCACTTTAATAACTTTAACCTAATTTTAACTTACTGGTTTTCCAATAATGTGGAAGCACATTGGATTGCTCTGAAGTATTTCATTCTCCAACTAAATATTAATACAACTAGGTCATGCAATTATTATATCCCATAACAATATTTTAACCTGGAGCTAATGTATTCCCTGTAAGATAATAAATGCATCACAAGAAAGGACATCCCTTTTAAGTAGTGATTTTGACTAGGTAAAAGTGGGCATAATAATTCCATATACCATATTATATCACCTTTTGATACAGCTCTGTATTACATGTACTTAGATATAAGCTTAAGTTACACATACACAAATTGGACATACTTGGTTATCATCAAAAACAGAAGTGAACAGAGAAGAATTTCTTTCCATCATAATTTCTGCAAATTATTATAAATATTGTTGCTATGGGTATACAGCTACAATATTTGTTCCATACTGATATAGCAAATATATAATTAAATGCCAATATCCAAATATAAGTAATATGTCAACATAGTTGATACTGCTCTTTGCATAATCCACCATGATAAGATCATTCCCATCTATTCTGACCACATTTTCTTAAAGTCTTCATCCACTCATCCTTAATGATCATACTCTTGGATCATGAGATAATCTTTCTAGATTGATACCACCTGTAACTTTTTTTTGCTGATGGATATAATCTAGAAGTAATGGTGAGACTAGAAATTTGGGGTATGGCCAACGAAGGGGCTAACAATACCACTCTAAGTTTCTTTCTGAGGAAACCCCAATTCTTTGATAGATTTTCTATTGTGGTAAACGGTACTTTTGCCCCAGTGAAGCCTTATAGCTATCAATAAATTACCGTATTTCCTGAAATTTTGGTTTATTAATAATTCATTTTTCAAATTTTCATGTTGTTTTAATTTTGGAAGAGCCTAGCAAGCCCAGCATGTTGCGCTCCGCATCTCCAATTATTCAACTTTTTAAATTTCATAATAAAAGTGACATCCGAAATTAAAACAACGACAAAAATTTCAGCAAATACGGTATACCACTACTAATAGTAGGGAGACAGTTTAGAATTTTTCCCTGTGAACACACACCAATTACATGTTGGCATGTCATGCATTTCTGAAGGTCTCTACCCTCTGAAAAAGTTGCCTATATCATTCATGTAGTACAAGAAATTAAGATGCAGATTAGTGACCATGTTTTACCTATTAATTACTTTCAGTAAGCTTTAAAAATCTTTTCTCTTTTGTTACACAGATCTGCTCCTCTGGCCATTTTTGAGCCAGCCTTTAAAAGAAAGAACAATTCCTTCATGTGTAGTCTAGTTTTATAAATTGGTGATGGCTCCCACAATTAGTTGGACTTTCAAAAAATTAAACATTGAGAGGTACATGTATTAGAAGCTAAAAATGAGCTGTGGCAGATAAAAAAGTTAGTCATCTCTATATCACTATAGCATGAAGTGTGCCACTCTTCCTGTATAATTACCATGACAATTGAGATTACAGACACGAATATACTTTCCTTATAATGTGAAGTCCTTGCATATCTATACTCACCTGTTATAAAGATGAATATGGATATCTGCTACAACTAATTTTAACTAAAGCAAAAAAAAGTTCACATTTACAAGTGCACTTTTTTGGAAGAAGGTAAAGCACATGACTCATCAAATTAGGTAATGGTTCTATGGAAATCTCTCAGCTAAATTTCCATTAGCTCTGAATAGAAATAGTATTATCTTTGATGTTTTAGATAGGACATTTTCTCTGGTTCACCATGAAAAAAGAGATCACACTACCCTTGACTCTTCTACTGTGACTAATTCACCATTTACTTATATATTTTCATGATTGTACAGAAAGAATTTCATTAGTTTTATCATTAGTTATTACACTAAACTTTGAAGTGTTGATGTACTGGCTTTGTCAGTGAAAATTGTCCAGCAAGTCTATGTATTCGTAATTGAATGTGGCAATTGCTACAGAATACTTCTCAGAGCCTATTTAGTGGTGAAGCAAAACCTTCATTGAAAAAGATTATCAAGTAGCATATTTATGCCATTTTTGTGTAAGCTGCTGGCCACAGTGTTTTTTATGCTGCTAATTCCTTATGTATTTTGAGCAAGATAAATTTAGTATCATTTACTTCAGAGTTATTAGAGAGCAACTGATGCTAGTTTACCTCATTCAGACCAAAAAGGAATCAGTTATGGACAATTGCCACTGCTTGACTTTTCTACTTTAACTCCCATAACACACCTATACTTAAAATAGTAACTATTTATGTAGATCCTATGTCCTAGTCTACAGTTTCAGAAATGCCTTAGATAGAGTTCCCATGTGTCAACCCACTGAATAGCACAAATCCCTGAACCAAAGAATGCTTCTAAAATAGGGGCAAGAGACATTATCACCAAGAGAAATTTTTTTCTCAAAAAAAAATTGAAATGATCTCAAACCATTGAATTTTTTTATCCAGGTAGATCTATATCCTATCCAGCTATATAGCTCTATAACAGCTATAGGTAATTACGATTATAGATCAAAGGCTAGTCTCATTTCACAAACCTTTCACGAAAGTACTCCACCACGACTCTCCCAATCCCACGCCTAACCTCCTTAGGCTCACGACACCATACTAGTACTATTACAAGTTTCCATAGCAACGCAAGCGATTTGTATAGCCCGCCAAGTTAGGTAATGGTCGATATCACTAAAGAAGACTCATTACAATTTGAGGACTTCGTTTTTAGTCGATCTTTTTAATAGGCCACCATGGTGTAGATTTTTAACTATGATTGTTACTGGAATAGGTTACATGTTATAAGTACTTTACTTCTATTTAGTTAAAGGATATAAGTAGCTATTTAACTGCAAATGTACAAAATAGTCAAAGAAATCATAAATTCATTGAGACTAGGTTGTCAAGTAATAATTATACCATAAACCTGGAAAGTTTAGAGCTGAAATATTTTGCATTTTTATTGTTCAACAAAATTTAATTTTGGAAACAGCACAATTGATCAGATAATTTAATGATCCTGGCTTCCTAAAATTTACAGTAGAATTTTCAGCAATGTCCTCAATGAGCTGTCATATGATTCTTGTAGTTGTCTAAGGTCATTTATCAGTTGGGCCCTATAATATTTCTTCAAGGCTATCTAATAGTTTAGTAATCTCTAATTCAATGAAGTAATTCCTCTAGTAATCTAGTAATGTCTTCCAATAAATAATTCAGTGAAGTCTACTAAAGTGATAAAATGAAACTCCTTTAGATGTTCCAACTGTTGTAATTTTTTTGTTGGGTTGTTAAATTCTTCTATTACCATAAGGCAATCCATAAGCTCAACTAATAATGTTCCATTAGTTGCCTAATAATTCAGTAAACCATAGGCTTTTATTTTCATTTAGTCAGGACATAAAAGAATTCAGAATGACACCCTCTAATAAGTTTGTTGAATAGTTCTTCTAATTATTATATCAGGTATCTAACATATCAAGTCATCAATACCTGAAAAACACCCATAATATTGTATTACATCATCCAGTCAACAGCTATAAGTGTAATACATATAATAAAGGGATAGTACACACTTTTGAGTTTATATTGAAGGTAACTGGCAATAAATTAAGCTATAACTAGCCACGAAGAGCCACAAGATGTTGTAATCCTATACAGAAAGCCTACCCTCCACCCAAACAGCAAACAATAATGGGGGGGGGGGGGATTTTTTTAAATCATTATTGTAAGATATGTAATCCCAGAAAACTTTCAAGTAGAATTTTTATTGTCGGACAAAATTAAGTACTTAATGAAGGGATGTTTTAGATACAGAAACAAGTTCACTTCAATGCCACAGCTCATGACAAAGTTTTTGTTGATAAGAACTAGGACGAATCTAAATATCTGGATAATTTAATTCCAAAATGATTCAGGCTTCTGAGATTCTTGATGGTATCACAAAAGTGAAATAAATAATTCATGCCTATTAACAGACTATAGGGTTATAGTGACTTGTAGTTGGTCATAAATAATAGATGATACTTATTCATTCTTGCATGTCTGCTAAGACAAATGGCTCAATATCCATTCTTTGATCAAACCCCTTGCTTTAACTTGTCCTAAATCATGGAGAACTTCATGATAATTTCCTACAAACACCTGTAAAATATGTATTATAATGAACATAATAACATATAATACACACGACACAGCCACCTAACAAGAAATGGTATACATAATATTAATATACTTTAAGTGACATGAAATAGAATACTCACTTTCTAGCTACAAAATTAATATAGAATTAGTTTTGGCTACTGCCTAGTAGTAAAAGATATTGTTCGTTGCATCATTTACACTTTTGACAGCACTTACTTCAACGATCTTGTCAATACTTGATATTTTTTCATATATGTGCTCTGATGAAGAAATTGGTATAATAGGATCCTCACTTCCGTGAATAATTAAAGTTGGCAAAGTAATTTTATGTAAAGATTCTTCCAAAGTATTCAATGAATTGATTATAGCATTAACCCAACAGAATCTCATTTTTCCATGATAAATCAATGGATCTTCAACAAATTTTGCAACCTTGAACAAAAAAATAAAAATATATGATCTCAATAGTCCAAGATCCTACTACTATGATTGATTTATGGATAAATATATGAATAAGAGGCATTGTAGAAGAAAGTGTATTTATAGTTAGCAGAACATATGCATATTACAGAATTTCTCATTCCACTCCCTAGTGTGGGGGTTAATCCACCCTCCAATTATTTTTATTAAAGGAAGGACAGTAGGGAACATCACAAGAGGATAACAGACTATATGAATCATCTGGACACACATATGACCAGGACATTGCTAGACACTCTGAACATATATTCATGGCCAGTCAGGGGTCAGATCCTGGACTGTAAAAATTCTCTGGACACACATTCATCAGTCAGGGATTAACCAACCAATCCTTTGGGGACAAACATACATGACATAATCCTAAATACTTTGTAGGACTAGTACCAAGACAAGAATCTCCCAAATAAACATTACAAACAGAGAAATTGGAACAGAAAATGGAATCAAGAAATACATAGAAAACCCAGAACAAGCATAATAAGCATTCATTGAATCACACATATATAGGATACAATGATCATAAATTATTGTACTTCTATATACATAGCTAGCAAGTATACAATCTTACACTAGCACATGAATGAAAAATAATGACATATGTACAATTGCATAACTTGTTGGTCAGCATGATTTAAGTAGCAAAGGATCTAATAATGCTAAGGAACTTTAAAGTTTGTGAACCTACACTCCCATGGAATGGCTACCAAGCTGGCAGTTATGGTGCTCATTTGAAAATCACAGATAGTTATAGACCCTTTTCAGTTATGTAATTTTTAAAGACATCATACGCATGTCGGCTATATTGGAGTACAACTGAGACCTGTTGCAATGGTAGTGTCTGCAGCTAGGAGCTCACAGAAAGTACTATTAAATGGATATTCTTCTACTATACTGGAGAAGGAGGATAAAAGGAGGTATAAAGAAAAACTCTCTATTATTTCTGGACTAGATCCATATTAAATTCCAAAGCACAGAAATTCACCATTACGACTATTATACTCCAAGATGGCGACTACATCATGACCATGCCTACTGAAAAGGGTCTATTGTTCATTGGCTAAAGAGTGTTCAAATTCATGGAAGATTATATGGTCTTGACAAGATGCAGCTACACTAACCCAAGGTGAGGCTAAGCATTTAGCTGCCTTAACAAAGAATTTTTGAGATACTTTATCTTTTGATCATTTTGTATTATTGACCACGGTGCTGATATTAGAGTGTCTATATATGTGCTAAGTCTGCTGATATAACAATATCATTCATTAATTGTTATGTAGAGTGGTTAGTCAATGGAATGACATTAGTTGCTGGGCAACCAACAAGATTCTGAAACTTGTAAGCCAGAAAAAATTTCTGCAGGCTTGCATCCTCTTTTTAGTTCGTGTCAGTTGTCAGGCAATTTGGGACTTCATGGATACAGGGACCCCTATCCCTAAACCACTAGGGAATTTGGGCCCCCAGGGGGTTTATTTCAATAGTGTTTTATAGCTGCTCATAGGGAAACTGGGCCCTCCCAAAGCCTATAGCTTGTTATATTGCACACAATTACTGTCTGAGAGTTTTGAAAGACAAATGCAACATCACCAGACTTATAAAATCATAATTCATCAAATAAGCTATCTACTTATGTAGCTATATGTAGCTTACATGAAAGCAGCATTCTGATTGATTCATCTAACCTACTTAGAGCAGAGTCCATCCTCTCAGGGCCAAGTATATGGCTCCTTGTCATAGCAACAAAGATGGTTGCTAGGAAATTCTTTATTGTTGCTAGTTATACTTTGACCAAGGTATTACCTTCAGGCTTGTTAGTAGAACCTTCCGTTTCTACAGCTTCCATATATCCCTTAGTCTCAGAGTCTAACCATAATGCATCTATTACTGTGGTTTATAAAAGAAGAGAAAACGATGAGCAAAAGCTAGTAACAGGAAGGAAGAAGAATCCACTAACTAAGCCAGCTGCTTACTTCAGTAAATTGATGGTTTTTAAAGTGTTGAAGAAGGTATCCAAATACATTTCAATGGAAAAAACCACTGGGTAACTTCAAGTTCTCTAAGGAGGAGTGATTTCTGTTTATGACAGCAACTATCATGGTGACCTTATTACATCCTCACTCACTCATCAACTAGCACATATATACAAAGGCTTTACAACATTAGAGGATGAAGACAGAGAAGAGATGGATCCAGAATTACACATGTACAACAGCAACTAGGAGCTAATGACTGTGGATTATATGTCATAACCTTTGCTCTGCATGTTGCCATGAATGATGTCCCTGAACAAATGGTTTTTGAACATTAATGCATCAACATCTGCATAGCTGCGAGAAACTAGAAGCTTTTCCCCACAATAAAGTGAACATGATACCAAAACAGCAGCTTTTAGAGAGCTATTTGCCATTTTATCAGCTAGAACTGCTACTACACAGTCACGTGACTGTTACTTCCATGTGACTGTTACTTCCGCATGGCAACTTAGCATTCCGTGCATAGAGCTACATTAAGATGGTGAGCTACTGTTGCGCCCATTTTGCGCCAATAGGGCCACAAAAGCTACAAGAGAAAAGGGGATTCACTTCTACCGTATTCCAAGCAAGGCAAACAAAAGACAGCAATGGTTAACAGCCTTAAAGAGAGAGGATTTCAACCCAGGACCAAATACATATATATGCAGTGTCCACTTCATTGGAGGCAAGTTAAACCCTGCTATTTGATCTATATAGACAGCTAGATAAGTTACTTTGAATGTGTAGGCAAAAAGAGTGATGATCCACAGTCTCCAGCCTATATACCTTCTATCTTTGGAACCACGGAAGGTGTCAAAGAAGGCCAGCGTCAGCGAAGGTATGAAGCTGTGCAGCAGAGACGTAAGAAGAGGGAGGAGTATGAAGCTGCACAGAAAAAAGGGAGGAGGAAAATGCTGTTATGGAGAAAAGCATGTTAGAGAAATTTTCTAAGTGGAATACAAAGCCAAGATAAGTGAGCTAGCCAAGTTAAAGGAGCAATGTTTGATGGGCAGGGGGTTTCGCAGTGAATCCCTATTGAAAGAAGATGATAATTTAACTACATTTTACACTGGTCTGCCAAGTCACAGTGTGCTAGTTGTGGTATTTACTTTAGTGGAAAAGGGTGTTACGGAAGCATCTGTAAAGCTAACTTGTTTTCTTCTTACTCTAATGAAATTGAGGCTTAATTTAGCTAACTATGACCTCGGGTTTCGGTTTTCTATCCATGAATCCACAGTGTCAAGGATTTTGATAAACTGGCTACAGAATATGAATATGACTGATTCACTGGCCAGAAAATGTAGAGCTGTTCAAAGGACTATGCCATAGTGCTTCAGACCAAACTACGGTTTACAGGTGACACCCATATTTGACTGTTTTGAAGTCTTTATTGAGAAGCCTGGTGACTTGTGCCGTGCTGCAACCTGGTCGAACTATAAGCACTATAACACTGTTAAATACTTGATAAGCAAAACACCATAAGGAACTGTTAACTTTGTGTCCAAAGGATATGGTGGCCGTGTCTCAGATAAATTTATTACTGAAGACTGTGGGTACCTACATAAGCTACAACCACAAGATGTGGTACTTGCTGATTGTGGTACTTGCTGATTGTGGTTTTGACATAGAAGATAGTGTAGCTTTCAGGGGTACTACTCTCAACATACCTGCATTTATCTGAGGGCAGTCACAGCTTGCTGCAAAAGATGTTGAAGCTACACACAAGTTGGCAAATGTGTGAATCCACATAGAACATGTCATTGGAGCAACGACAAAATTCTTAGTGTTACAACACCCTTACCTACTGAATACACTAAGAGCAGAAGAGGAGGTCCTGTACTTTTAGACAGTATTGTGAAAGTCTGTTGTGCTTTACATAATGTATGTGATGTCATCATACCTACAATTCAAATTTATTATAGTTACTTTATTTAATCTGGTGTAGCCACACTTTCATCCTCAGGCTGGCAACTCCACATAACACTATGATATGTAATGACTGCATGTGCTGTGGTTAGATCTAGTGCTGCAACAGCTAGCCTTAGCTACCATCATGTCAAATGCAGTAGATTTCTGATGCTGTACGGAGCCATCACCAGACCCAAGTGTGAGGGTGTAGTTATATAATTATACACATGAATAATTAAAGAAAACGTATAAAACCACAACCATGGATGTATGCATAACAATAAGTCAGGGCTTTTTCCGCTCTCTTCCTTTCTTGGTGGGATGGCAACTAGGACACACCCATTTCCCTGATGGAGTTGCTACCATCTCTAAACACGACATGTGAAATCACATTTTTCATTGTCATAAGCTACCATATCTCCTCCTTTTGATTCTTTGCATTAACACCATGTTCCCTCATCCTGATCATCATTCTCTGACAATTTAATGTCGTGCCACACAACAAAATCACAGTAGCTACGTCTAGTTACATGCATCTGTAATTGACATTGCATGTAATATTGGTGACTTCTTAACAACTGAAGTGACCCTGATTGTGTTCTTTGCAAGCAGAACTGTTTCTTTTTCTCAGCTATATCACTTAATGACTCTTTGCACATAAAGGACATTTAATCTCTACAACCCCCTTACCACAGCAAGTACATTCAACCAGAGCGTCAGGTGATGCACCAACATAAGATCTCCTGTTATCAACAAAAAAGCCACATGGTATAATTTCAAACTCAGGATGTTTTGTGATCATTCCTGACTTGTATTCTTCCCTTGCATCCCTTTCATGTTCACAACCATATGACGTAGCAGCACATGAGAACTTGTATGATTCTGGATAGCATATTCTTCTCATGATATAGACAGTTGATGAGGATTTGTGTGTAATACCCTAAATTAAACACCGCATGGTCAGATACATACATTGTGCATTTCATGTCATACCTGGTGAAGCTGGGATGCAGTAATGCGACCAGCCCTATACTTGAACCATTGCTTGTTGTTAGCCTTTTGTAATTTCTTCAAGATGCATAACTTGCAAATCTGAAACTGGTTCATCACACATTCATTTGGCTTTTTCAAGCAGTTGGAAGTAGTTCAGATGAATCTTTTCAAGAGAATAAAGCCCTTGTAATGCAGGTGGTAGATGCTGTGATGATTTAAAAAATGCATCACTGTGTACAAGAGAAAGAATTCCTGGTTTTCTATTTGGAGCTTTACCTGTTGGCTTTGGATGTACAGGAGGTGTTAGTACTTATACAAACAGCTGTCTAATGTACAGATTTAAACATTGCCAGGAAGAAGATTCTTGCAAAGACCTCATCTGTACAGAAAAAATTCACCAACACATGCTGCTTTGTAGCAGCATGTTATGCGAGCAGTTATCCAAGGTGGTCATGTGTGAGGGGCAATTACTTGCTTTCATATCCCGAGCTACCATCTCCATGTAGTGAGGATGGCTTAAAACAGTTAAGGGGTTATATGAACCATATGGACCACACTTGAAGATTCATGTAAGAGCTGTTATGAACTATAATCGAGGCTAACCACCCTCCTTCACCCAAGAGGAACGAAAATCTGCACACACAGAACCCAGAGAGTGACTTTGACTCTCATTAGAAACTATTATGTAACTAACATACTTAGCTAGTTAGCTGTGACTTTTTGTTAAACTGTTACTTTGTTTGAAACTGCTATAACCAACTGTGACATTGTATTCACCAGCTATATTTATCAACACAATTGACTAATTAAAGCCAGTCTCGGCACCTATTCTTTTTTCAAATAAGTCTATTTTGTGTCCAATGTTGTCTAAACAGAAGAAAATCCCATCACTAAACTCTGTGATCAATTGGTAAGTTTGTACTTCTGCATCTTGTGACTGATACCAATTACAAGTGTAAAAAGGTTCTGGCAGTGTGAAGAACAAACTATTATAGCTAAGCTGAATATAGTCATTTTATACACTATTAATAAGTACCTACATAACAGCCATCTTTAAAACCATTGTCATGGTTACCAGGAATGAAAATGCAAGTGCCTCAAATCTCATTGAGTAGTGGTGTAGTTGTGCACCAATTTTAGTGCTTTTATTATAAAATGCACAATAGTTATGATGTGCTACACCACTGTGTAGAAACAGGTGGAAGGGCTGGGTGACATGCACTAGCCGTTGGAAGTGACATAGACTGACTAAGAAAGTAGTAACAAACTTGTTAAAATAATAGAAGTCAATGACAGAATTTCTAGAGGGATAACAGTGCTTGAATGCACACTGCTAACTAGTTGATAGTTTAAGGACCAACTCATCTTGACTCAATGACCCTCTTATAAACACATTTCCTTCCAGAATTTAGCACCACCTCATTAACTCTCTCTAAAAACATTAGAGTTCACCTTCAAGCAGTGCTACAGCAATAACATGCTGAGCTCTCAAGTCTCACGACTAGGGTGTGAGTCTCACGCCTCAGAACTAAATCTCACGCTTGCTGGTTCACAAACTCACGGCTATAATAGAAAAATTATTTTCAGAGTTGCAAAGTTCACAATTGGATTCACCTTACCTGATGCGGTAGGGGTGTGGTCTATCCAAAAAAGTAACTTTACTAGCGGTAGAGTCTACTGTAGCTAAGCTATTTGTATCTGTGTCACAGTCATAATATATTAATCATGTCTGTTTACCTTTCTGAAGAGGAAAACTTTGAGTTTGATGAAGGCAAGCCTGGACCATCTAAAAAGGTTAAAACAGGTGCTGGAACTTATCAAACAAGGTTTAGCATGGATTGGACTAGGACTCAGCCCTTCATTCGGGAGGTAAAGAATAATCTCTATAAGTTTATGTGCAGTATATGTAATCGACAAGTCAGCTGTGGTCACATGGGTAGATGTGATGTAGAACGGCATATCAGCAAACTATGCATAAATCAACTGCTAAATGTGTGAAATTCCAATCAGCACTGACATTTCAACCTGTATCAAGTTCAGTATCTGATAAGGTATATAGTTATATTTATTTGTAAATATATTTGCTTCCACTATGGCTTATTTTATAAGGTGATCCGTGCTGAAGTGAAAGTGGCAACAATGCTTGTACAAAAGTGTACCATTAGCTTTGGCTGATGAACTCACATTACTCTTTCACAATATCTTCTCTGATAGTGAAATTGCAAAGGGATATGCTTCAAGACAAACAAAAACAGCATGTATCATTAATGGAGCAGTTGCACCTTTTTTCAAGACCGGTTGATCGAAAGTATGAAGCAAGGGCCATATGCCCTATCCATTGATGGATCTAGTGACAATAGTATTAAAGAAAGCTAAGGCAGCAACTTGGGAATATAACAAAGCACATTCTAAGAGATGATATTATCATATGTACTAACTAGCATTGTGGTTATTATTCTTTAAAATTTTGTCATACTAGCATGGACACAGCCAAGTAGAAAGATTAGCACTTTCATAAGAGGCAGTGTAACAGCATGTCTCACACCTACAATAGGTGATCTCACTCCTAAAGTTGGATAGTCTCACTCTTTGATAATATTTGCCTTGAGAGCTCTGAACATGTGAACACAAAGAGAAGCTTTTGTACAGTGTAGTTATGTCACAATATAGCCTGTGATTTTTACAAGATGTGGATGAGGTAAAGAAGAGCTTTTCAAGGGCCTAGCCTTTTCATCAGATAGCTACTTTGTTTTCATTATGCTACCTCCAATCTTTGTGTTGCAAGCATATCTAGCTACCTAGTAGGCAGTCTACTTGAGCACCCTCAGTAACTACCATTACACCTCCATTACATCACTCTATAGTCTCCCAATTTTAATGACCTTTTGGCACCATTTATAACTAATTGTTAAACATAATAGTCATGTAATCAACTGAAATTCATGGGGGGAACCAAGTTGGTGATAATTACTTACCTCCTGTGGCATTGAACTAACTTTCCTAGCATCCCATGGAATTAAAGGCCTGTGAGGGACAAGTGCTCTTAAGACACTCACTGAAGATTTCTGTATAACACAAGAATAAACAAAAAAAGGCACAAATCCATAATTGATCTGCTAATTTAGATTAAGCTAATATACTGCAGAGTTGGAAAAATACACCTCCTTCCTATTTCAAAAAAAGTAGTACATTATATTCACATCAATAACGAGTTAAATACTGAAAATTTTCAGTTGAAATATTCCAAATTTTTATTATTTGACAAAATTATCCATAAATTAGACAAATTAATAGGTAATTTAATTTCAGGGTTCCAAAAATATTTTACTTTCAGATTATGATACCATATTACATTAGTCTAGAGTTGTAGGGGTAACTCATTATTGTACTAAAAGTCAGTACTGCACGACATTATAAGTTCAAACTTTAACCGGCACATATATTTAGAATTAAAAATACATCTATAGGTCACTGCCCAAAGTAGAGGATTTTAGAACCTAGAGCTACCCACAACATATTGACTAAAGGGCAGAGGCCTAGGCATAAGGACAGACAAGGTTTCTATAATAGCGAAGAGTAGACACTAAAAGTAGTAACTGACTTAGACTATAGTGACCCACCTATGCAGTTATTAATGTCTACAAAACACCTCTCAGTGCTTAAATCAACAGTTTGTCAACTGATATTATCAGACAAAAATTGCAATATGTCAGACCATTCTAAGTTTGGTCTGACATACTGCCCAGGCAAACTTTAGTACGACCTGCCGGATTCTGCCAGCAGAATTTTGGGCAAAATATCTGAAATTGTTATGACAATATAGGTTGCTAAGACTCAATTCATGTAGCAATGTACATGAGTGACATGACATACATGTCAATGTCATGAGATATGACTCGTGAGTAGTAATCATGCAGTAATCATTAATGACATGTCGACATGATGATCCCAGCCCACCAGCCAATGCATGTGATTAGCTAGAACCAGCCAATGTGGTCAAAAATGGCTACTTCTGAATGTGTGCCAGTGGAAGTTGCGGGTGAATTTGTGGTATCTATGGTTGTACCAAATAGCTCTGAAGTTTCTGGGTCTGATTCTGAGCCTCTACCTGACCCTGAGCCTCTTGTAGTATCTTTACTAAGCAAGCTTAAAGCACCTACAACATCAGATCTTTCCAGGAAGAGGAGGTAGAAGTGCATCTGCATCAACCCTTATAGTGAAACCATCACAAAGAATTAAAGAATTCCCAAATGAGGCACTTAAACTCTCGGTTACTGGTAAACTGTTTTGTATAGCATGCCATGAAACACTGTGTGCATTGCAAGCCATATTAGCATGTGGAGGGGAAGAAAAAATTGAAGGCTAAAGAGGCTAAACAGCTTGATGTAGCCAAAGCTTTAAAAAAATAAGAAGAATCTGTACATCCTCAGGGGAAAACATTACCTGATGATCAAAGGGTGAAGGTTTAACTACCTTTTTCAAAGTTGGTGTACCCCTATCAAAGCTTGAAACCTTTTAGAAGAAGGTGAATTTCAGTTAACTTTGCCTTCACACATGTTGGATTTGATTCCGTTTGTTTTGGCAGAGCTTCCAACATACCTTGCAAGAGCTCATGATGTGAGTTCTAATAAAGACATAGCTACTGGACTGGTGGGAAAAGAATGAAGAAACTCTAGTCTACCAAACTAATCTGCAGTGAAGAAAGCACTGCTTGTACAATCAATCCTCCTTTGCTGCCCCTGAAAGAGTTTTTTTCCTACTTTAATGTTCTTTTGAACATCTACAAAATAGAAGATTACATAGAAGCTACATAGTCTTATTTTGCAATATAACAATAGGAAAGCTTCATATCTCACTTTTGCTATTGTCAATAATGTGTATTAATATCGGTAAAAATAAAGCAAAATAGGTTGAGGTTTGAGGCAAAATGGGGAAGAATTTGGAGCACTGCTAAAAAGAAAAATGGGTAAAAATTTTGGCAAATCCTGGCAAACCTTACTTCCTAGAGTCTCAAGTGCAAATGAAAATGTTCACTTAGCCTTCAAGGAATTACTGTGGCTTTTAGTTCAACAATAGCTATCTATTTTAAGGTTCATATGCAAAGTGAAAATTTATTGTGCTACAAATGTGCAAAACCCCAGTATGTCTCTGTGTGTGTGTGTGTGTCAAGTCCTAAAGTAGCAGTTGTTTGTATCACTCATATCTAATATGAGTAAAAAGAAACGGGAAAAGTTGTAACTCTAGTGAAACTGATATATCTTGCCCTTCTAAGAAGCAGAGAACAATAACTGAGAGCACTATGGAGAAATACGATAAGAGTTTCAACACCACTACAGCTGGCTCTACATGTTGCCAAACTGAACTGTAAAGTTTATTAGGAGTTGAAGAAATTTTATCCGAGCTTTCATAGAAGGATCAGGAAACCTTTGTGCTTCAGGCATCAAAGATCATGCAAAATCAGACATGCATAAGAGATCCATGATGCTACTCAAGAGAGAGCAGTGTTCTAGATCCTATTGCTAGGTCTCTTTTCAATACAGATGGTGAATCTGAGGTAGCAATGAAAATGAAGTTTAATGTGGCTTATGTAATGGTCAAACAAAACAATAAAATGGAGCCTATCTGCTAGCTAGAAGAGCAATGTGTAATGAAAGTTACAAGAATAATATGGTTTACTTTAGCTTTGCAGACTATGATCTGAGGGACACTTAACTGACACTATAGAGAAAGCCCACTTTTTCAGCATCCAAATGGATGGTAGCACAAATTCTGCTAACCTGGAAGAAGAAATCTTGGTTGTTCTACAGTAGTGATGGTACTGTGCATGTTCAGAACTAATTTATATGCATGAGACAGCCTATGTCTGTGGATGCACTGGAATGTTTCAACAGGGCATTGCCATATCTTTCACTAATAATTAATGATAAATCTGAAGTGGGGTATTTTGCTGGATTTATTAAAAAAAATTATTTTCTGGACTTAAAAAAAGCTTTATGTGTATTTCAAGTCATAGAGCAATTGAACTAAGTTATAAGGCTTTTTATCCATACTTCTTACTGTGCTTCATCTCTATTTTGCCTACAACCATGATAGGAAAAAATATATATCTCAAAGATTGTTGCTACAGAGCTCCAAAAGGTAACAAAATGTAGCTTATTGTTAGGAGTACTTTACCAACTGTACTGAGCACATGATAGTCACCTGAGCATCAACTGCACATGCTCAGTTCATAACCTATTTTCACTGCTGAGTGTTGCTTTTGCAATCATGTCCTACAGTTCAACTTAGGTTTTGTGACAGATGAGACCGTACAGAAGAATACGGAAGATTACAGAAGCACTCGGCGGAGATGGGCTTCTAGAGAGACGGCATCGTTTTAAAAGGTAGAAAAGGATGTAGACATAGTAGTATTGACTTACTAACTTTACGCTACCATTATTTAATCCATTATTATTATTCGTTAGTGTATTTATCAAAGAAAGTTTACTTATAGCAGTAGCTAGCTTGAATAAGCTTGCGACAGGTTTTAGTTGTTTAGTTATGCCTGGTAAGAAGTAGAGAAGTATCTACCATAAGAAGAGGGCCAAAATCATCCAGAAAAAGAAAGACCTTGCTCTAGCAACTTAACACCCTGAACATCCAATCCCAGTGATGACTACCTCCAAGAAAAAGTTGGCTCTCTCTTCTCCTCACCTCCTCCATGTTACTCCTCATGTTCACTCAGCTCCTTCAGCACCTGCTGGACAGCTGAACCATCTACTGCTGGCTTTTTCATTCCTCCATCTTCCTCCAGTGAGTGTGCTGCTGAACATGGGTATTGGTATCGGCTCTTTAGTTGTGAAAAGCTTGATGCTCGGCTCCAGAAGATTGAGAGGTGCTGTTCCTGTAACTCACCCCTGAAATTGGAAGAGAGCTTCAGCAAGAGGAAGGAACTGGTGTCAAAGATCAGCATTGTGTGCTCCAATTTGGATTGTCATGTGTCAATACTTGTGTCTGATCCTTCCTCAGCTGAGGCTACAGCCCTAAATAAACGAACTGTTTTGGGCATAAGGATGATTGGTAGTGAGAGGGAGGTTGACACCTTCACGGCTTGCATGGAGATGCTACCACATCTGTCACCTAGCTGCTGTGTATAACAGACAAGTTCAGGCTGAAGTTTCAAAATGTGCCAGGTTGCAGCTGCTGAGCACCTGCATCGGTTGAATGGTGACTCCCCGGATGAGGTTGTAGATGTCAGAGTGAGTGTAGATGGCACTTGGTCCAAACACAGCTTTATAGCCCTCTATGGTGTAGTTTGTTACTTTTTGGGAGAGTGGGCAGGTACTAGCCTGTGAAGTCCTTTCCAAGCACTGTGCTGCTTGTGTGACCCGGGAGTCCATGGACCAAGAGTCAGCTGAGTATCAGGAATGGTGAGACAAGTATCAGGATGTGTATGAGATCAATTACACTGGCTCATCTCCTGCCATTGAAGTGGAGGATGTGAAGCGGATTTGGCTACACTCTGTAAACAAGCTAAAGCTGAAATAAACATCGATGGTGACTCAAAGGACTACAAAATACTGACAGAACTCAAGCCATATGGTGCAGAGGTGGATAAAGTTAAACACGAATGTGTGGGACATGTTTAAAAGAGGTTGGGTGCAGCATTCTGGAAACTGAAGACATCAAACCCCACTCTTAGTGATGGCACACCAGCAAGGATCAGTGGAAGAAGACTATGGATGCTCTCAAGATATTCTATGGTGGTGCCATTCTAGTAGAGTGGCTTAAGACCAAAAAAAGTCATTTTGTTTACACACTGAACAAAAGTACCAAAATTTATTTGTGCGTGTATATGATCATATAGAACAAGAAAATGATTGGCTGCAAAAATTTTGGCAAACAGGAGAGGACTTGTGCAACTTTAATGTAAAACCATAATAAAGTGCATTTAACATGCACAATACTGTATAATAGGAATGCAGCAGATTACTGAGTAACTGCTGAGTAACTGCTGCTTGCACCAACAACACATGCTCCAAAGTAGCTATGTCTGAATTAAACAGCCTTGACTGGAAATTTCTGCCAGAGAAAGTTATCAGAGGAATTGCGTCAAACTCCTACAGTCTATTGTGAGTATGATTAACAACATACACTTTGAAGAGTCTGACCCAGCCTGGCTGCAAGCCACCCTTCCAGTGAAGTTAGGAGGGCTTGGGATTTGGAGTGCAGTGCAGCTTGCATCCTCTGCCTTCTTGGCTTCAGCTGCTGCCTCCTCTGACCTAGTCCACTGCATTGTTCCACCTACTCTTCAGAGTTCCCCTATTCCATCTGTAAAGGAGGCTAAGTTGTGTTGGTCTGAGGGTCTTAGTGCCTTATCCCCTGAAGGGGTGGCTCAGCGCAAACAGAAGGTTTGGGACACCATCAAGGTTGAAGCTTTGGCAGATGACCTGCTGGTAAGTGCACAGAACCCTAGGGAGTGTGCCCGTCTGCTTGCCTCTAGAGCTCATGAGTCCGGTGTGTGGCTAAATGTGTTGTCCATATCTTGGTCTATGCATGGATGACAGCACCATTAGGATTGCTGTAGGTCTCCTGCCCATCTTTGCAGACCACATTCTTGCCATCATTGTGGAACAGAGGTAGACAGCTTAGCAACACATGGCTGAGATGCCAATGGAGTGAGGGCCGTTACCATCATCATGCGGCCATCAATGACATTTTATGTCGGGCCCTCTCTACTGTCAAGATACCATCACGCCTGGAACCAAACGGCCTCTACAGTTCTGATGGGAAGCACCCAGATGGTATTTCTGTGGTACCCTGGAAATGTGGAAAGCTATTAGTGTGGGATGCCACGTGCCCATACACCTATGCCCCCTCGTACTCACTGAGTGGCACCAGTGGGGCTGGTGCTGGCAGAGGAGAAGAAGGAAGCTAAATATACCTCCCTCAGCTCAATCCACACTTTCACCCCCGTCACCATCGAGACATCTGGTGTTTTCGGTCCTAAGTCCCTCCACTTCATCCGAGAACTTGGTAACCGTGTTATGTGTTACCGGGGAGGTTAATTCCACCAACTACCTTAAGCAGAGGCTCCCTGTGGCAGTTCAACACAGCAATTCAGCTGCTGTCCTTGGTACTATGGGCAACCCGACTTCCGTTTGTGGACCCCTCTCACTTTCTTTCATGTTTTGTTTTGTTTTACTTTCATAGACATTGTCCTGTATTGAATTCAGTTCTTTTTTTTTTTTTAAGAACTACTGTGAGTTTGTTTTGTTTTCTGGTTGCTTTTGTCTTTTGTTCCTCGGTGCTTAGTGCTGGTTGCTTTGCATGCTTTTGTTTCATCAGATGGAAAAAAATGTTATTGTACTTTTCCCTGAGGGGATGCAAGAATATTATGGAGTTCTGGTATTCTATCTGAAAGCAAGTCTGAAAGTATACAATTTACTAGCATTGCTAAGATTATCTGCAGCAAAATGTTCCAGAATGAACTAAAATGCAAAGGACCGCCAGAAGGATTCAGCCATAGACTTTTAATTTTTTTATGATTCTGAGTATTATGACTCTAGTCTAAGAAAATGTCAATGATTGATTTCCAAAGTTGACCCACAATTACATATTCTTCATAATTAAGAACACTTCTAATAAAAGGAGTAAGCATTCACTTGACCCTACCCATGTATAATATTGGCTTAAATATTCCGTTCAGTTAGTCATAGCAAGAAACTAATAGAGCTGAAAATGAAGTTCATCTAGATTTCTTTTGCAGTTTAGAAAAATACTTAACCACCAACACATGTGCTGTCATAATCATCTATCTAGCTATACCTTTATAGCAAACCCTTAGGATGCATTGCTGCAACATGAGAGATGAGCAGTTTTTTTAAAGCAGCATCCTATACCAGAAGGATGGGGATGGGCCAAAGATGGAGACCACGGTTGCTGGATGACCATTCCTGAAGTAGCAAGAACTCAACATCATCAAGTGTAGGTGCAAATCAAATCAAGGTTGCACCAGGTGCAATGCATCAAAGCAGGCTTACCATGTACTGATGAAAATGCAGTATTATATTAACTATATAGCTAAAAAATAATTATATTCTATCGAAGCTTACATCAAAGCTCTAAGCATAGAGCACATGCAACCTTGAGGTCTCATACACAAATTCCTGGTTATTGTAGGGGTCAAACCAAGCTATAGCATTATTTTCGTGTTTTTTTTGCTTTAAAAAGCTGTAAGTCCACTCCTACTTGCCAAAATTTTTGCAGCCAGTCTATTTCTGATGAATAATGATGTCACTAAACTGCAAAATAAATTTTGGTGCTTTTGTCCACCGTGTAAACAAAAAACCCCTAAGCCACCTAACTATTCGGGATCATGTGAGTGATGTGGATGGAATGTATCAGGCAATCTGAGCAACTCATTGTCCACTGACAGCTCTCCACTGCATCATCTCTGTCCCCCTAGTGAGAACAGCTGGTGTAAGTCCCAGGCTGCTGCTGCTCTTTCTGAGGACTATCACAAGCAAATTCCACCATCCCAGAGGATCTTGCAGAAGTTGTGAAGCCCATCTATGAACAGCTCTCAGAAAGGGATTTGCTGGAGAGGTGTACTCTGGGGACAACCCAGAATCTGAATGAAAGCCTGAACAACCTCATCTGGTCAAGGGTGCCCTAAGACTGGCTTTTGTTCAGTGTGCTGTGATGATCTTTAATGATGGTATGCACAGCCTTGAATAACTGATGCAAAATCTAGAAGAGGAATGTGGTCCGAGATCTTCAGCCATCATGATAAAGATCGCATCAGGGAAGCTAAGAGAAACAGTGAGGTTGTGGCTAGGAGGAGGAGAAGGAAGAAGAAGAGTGCAAAGTCTGCAGCTGAAGAGAAATCCCTTCAGAAGTAGGGGAAGTCATATGGTACTGGGGAATTTTGACCTGAAACTTTGAGAGAGTTTTCTCTAATAACATTTTTTCCAGTCTTTGAGAAAGCATTCAAGAGATATGACTTGGGGGGAAAAGTTGTAACTCCAACTAAATCTCCCCCTTTGGATTCGATAGGGAAAGTGGTAACATGGATGCTAATGCCGTCAGGGATCATATGGAGGTAGAAAGATCATGGATAGTTATTGTCAGGTGTTTTAATCCACAGGTTAGAACTAGCACTGAAAGATGGACTTCATAGCACATTGTTCTCAACAATTGATGAGATTCTCATTAACTTTATGGCCCCCAAAAAGTGTAAGGAGCTAGAAATAGTAGTGAGAACTTGTTTAGACTAGTCTGAATTTTCATCCAGTAAAAAAATGGGGGTAGCAGGCTTGTGGTACAAGATTCATGTCAACAAGGTAGCAGCACTAGAATGACTCATAGACAGGTTTAGAAGCTACCTTAATCCTAACAGAAGATGCCTTTACAAGGCCTGCTAACAAGCAGAAATTAAAGGAGTACATATATAAAGATAGTAAACTTCTTTTTGGTTGTGTAATAGTGGAAAGACAAAACTTGGAGAACCAATGGCAATTACTCACCAAAAAGAAGGATCCCCCACAGGCAATAGCAGCAATATGGACACAGAGACTGAGAAATTTATTTGGGCCTTTCTGACAGGGAAAAATGGTTGGAATATGACATTGACAACTATTGCCTCTACAACTGAGCAGCTTGTTGCAGATCTGCCACCCTGAACTTCTAGGGTCTCAGATTACTCCTCTGATAACTCTCCTTAAATAATCTTTTCCTATACCGTATTTGCTGAAATTTTCGTTTATTTAACTAATTAACTGCTAAATTAAATTATTAATGCATACGCGAGAACGAGGAATTAAATTGCACCTGACGTCTTGTGATCCAGTTTTCTTCCTAGAAAAGCCTGTAGGAAATTACCGGTGCAAGATCACCTCAAGCCACCTGCAGTTGCACAAAGGAATCTGCTCTAGGCTATCTAAGCTTCTACATAGATAGTAGTGTAGACTAAATTATGTTTATAAAAATCGATACCTCTCCCGGTAGTTCCGACTGTTAGCTCTACAGACAATTCCACTGCAGCCACCAGCACAAGAGGTCTAGTTGGCCTTATGAACTACAGGGTGTCATAAAAGCTGGCTGTATCTTTGATGCAAATTTGTGTCTACCACCTATCATGGAACGCATGCGTTGACGCAAATATGCATCTACTGCCATTAATCAGTTAATAATTCATTTTTTAATTTCGCAAGAGCCTCAACGTAACAAAATTTAAGATACTTGCAAGGTCTGTAGGACTATACCTGAAATACCAATAGCTAACTCAATAGTAGCAAGAGGCTAGTGGCCCATTCATATCGGGAAGGCCCTCTCTATAGTACTGGGTCTAAGCTGGAAATAGCAATATAGTATCGACATCCTTTATACACAATAAGCAAGCGAAAAATTCCCACGGTGCACTGCAGCTGTATCTCCAATTATTCATTAAGGAAAATTTTCATTAATGCAATTATTCAACCTTTTAAATTTCGTAATAAAAGTGACATCCAAAATTAAAACAATGACGAAAATTTCAGCAAATACGGTACTCATAATTTTAATAATAATTATTATGTGCTATATATTAACACCAGGCTATCTATATTTGTCAGGTCAATTGTCCAACCAGTTTCGGACATCTTGTCTTACACTATACATACATTATATATTATATTTTTTAATTTAAGCACTGCAGTTTAAATCATTCAATCCAGAATGTAGTTAGCATAATACATTAGAGAATATCTATTATTATTGTGGTCAGGTTATAAAACAGCAACTCACAGCTCTCTGATGCCAAATATAAAAGTAAAAGTGCAGACTGCCAGACATTATTATAACAGGACAGACCAATACTAATTACTTCTAAATAGGCCACTATGTAATTATAGGCATACAGTATAAGTCTACTATATACTAGTTACTACTTGTATCAGTTTACTACTCACACCTTACCATTATTCTCCTAGACAAGGTATTAAAGATGTGAAAGGATGGTGGAGAACTCAGGATAAGACCATGTATAAGCTCTTGCCTCTGAACAGCCACATGAGAGGCAATAAGCCCTCCCTAAAATAGATTATCATAATTATTATATACCACACACACAGGAGTCTATAACATGCTATTACCGTAATAGGCCTGGGTACAATTTACCATTGTTGGCTACTAACAAAGTATAGAAACAATTAGAGCAATGGAATTGCAATGGTGTCCACATACTAGTGTTACTGTATTATATATACACATCAATAATAATAATAATAATAATAATAATAATAATAATAATTATTATTATTATAACAGTTATTATTATCAGATAATTGACTATCTTGTCACATCTGCAGCTTATTGAAGACTAAACTTTGTGATCATACCTACATTTAATAGTCCTTTTCACAAAAGGTACCGAGGAATTTAATCTTGCGTGACATCACATCCAGGGTACATTCTTTGCAACTTCAATGGATTTTGCCATAGAAATCTATTGGAAACTCTTATCTTTTCTATCTGTCATAGTGCAGCAGCACAATCACTGTTCTTTTTATAAGAAATTTGATGAAAAATTGGTATTGACTGATGCAAATCCGGCGGGCTTATCTTTCATCAAATTTCTTATAAAAATAACAGTGATTATGATGCAGCGCTATGACAGATAGAAATGATAAGAGTTTTCAGTAGAGTTCTATGGCAAAATTCACTGAGGTTGCGAAGAATGTACCCCGAATGTGACGTCACACAATATTAAATTCCTCGGTACGTTATGTGAAAAGTCTATTATAATGCCAATTTTTAAATTGGTGATACCAACCCTTTAAAATCTATAAACATAACTACATGATATATTGGCTTGCTTTAACATCATGTACTCCCAATGTTACATACCATTGAATGGCCCATTAACAAGCAAGGAAGATCAGGATATCTCTGTTTCATTTCTAGGATATGATGAATTACATCCTGAACATAAATATCAATATCGTCAATACATACTCTCTCTCCTTCACTTCTACCATGGCCAACTAAAGGGTAAAACAAAAAATGTCATTTTAAATTAGAGTTAGTGGAATAACTTAGTGTGAAACTAATTGGGGTTATAAAAAATTCTTTAGTCTTTATTTTTAAGGGAATTGAAATTCATACAAGTACCTAATGTGGTAAAAATCTCCTCTACACAATGGAAGATTTTCTAAGAGAGGGCATGTGCAGAAATTTTGACCACACCCAGACTTATTAGTGGATGCATTGTATAAATTATGCTGCACATATTGCAATAACTTGGGAGTTAACACTAGTCTCACAGTCTGGCTCTTTTCCTTGAGAGTCTGGTCAAGTTCATTGTTGAAAGAGTACCCAAAATCATGATGGAGTCAAATATTGAAGTTGTGATTTTAGAAATAAATCTAAAAGACTAGCAGACAGAAGCAGTAAGCTCCTTCATAATAGGTAATTATATCTCTACCAACAGGATATGGAAATCTATTATATACTCTACACTTTTACCATTTTGTATTTGACAAGAGGTATACATAGTTGCATCCCTCCACCATCACACTATGATTTATCACCCTGAAATTCTACCTATTGTGTGAATGTCTGGAGGGCAATTCATTAGGAGATTTGTGCAGTGTCATCCCAAGCAGAATAAATTATCAGCACTAGTATATTATTTACCATGATCATTTGCAAACACAAGAATGTGATTTTCTGCTAGTAGTTCTGCAAGTTCTTGATACCGTTGAGCATGTTCTGTTACTCCATGACACACACACAGCATGGCTCTAATTAAAATTATACATCAGTTTGCTCATACCACAGGAAAAAAATTACCAGCTTCTAATCATAGTATAGCAACATTAATTTTATTACAGCTGCCATATCTGTACAGCTGCATTCTATGCTCTAAATGAGACACCCATAAATAATCTTGGTTCCTCCCATAAAATTGTGCTCTCACTGCTGTGACTCACAGATTAGAATGTCAGGACAGGAATTTTATGGTTGCTAGCTGTCCACAATGCCGAAACTTCATGCAATAAAAAAATAGCTATAAGGTGTATAGCTAGAAACATGCTGCATAGCTATACAACCTTAAAGTCTGAAACGTTGTGTTCTTTACCTTGGAGAGTCTCTAGGCTTCCATAGATGACAGAATAAGTGGTGCCCATTAAGTACACTATTTAATTGCAGATTCAAGGAATCGCCCTCCATTTTTTGATCTCAACTCATCTCAACCCAGCAATGCTCAACTCAGTATGGTGTTCAGCTCAACGCTGAGCTCAACGCTGAGCTCAACGCATAACGCCCTCAACTCGAGTACAGAGTTCATTTTGGTATGGAAGCCACACCCATCATGGCTGGTCAAATAGGAAGTAATGGCTGAATTCGTCAATGAAACTCGGGTATCTGTGTGGAATGAACAAAAACTGACTGTTTGGAAGTGGACACCAATTAATAATGTTGTGTAAGAGACCTATACCTTACCTGGGCATTGCT
Source organism: Diacarnus erythraeanus (assembly GCA_964016965.1). Taxonomy (NCBI): domain Eukaryota; kingdom Metazoa; phylum Porifera; class Demospongiae; order Poecilosclerida; family Podospongiidae; genus Diacarnus; species Diacarnus erythraeanus. Next base: position 3,925,576 of record OZ024671.1, on the reverse strand, counting down.
AGGTAGTCATCATATCGCAGCATGTATGTAGCTAACTGGCTAGAGTAGTCTTAACATTAGGCCAGTTACCTACAGTAAGGAGAGAATACATGCAAGTTAACTAATACTCATGGTGATAAGTGATAGTTTGATTTTTTATTTAGAGTAATTGATGAAACACTCATCCCATGATTATGTATAATACTGTCACCTTGATTATATTCAGGATACATTAATGAACTGGTAAAGCAGGCAATAACATAATTTTGTTACAAATTATATTGAATCTGGTACTAAGAATTTAATTATCCGTAATGTCCTAGTGTCCTTTCTTAATGTCCTTTCTTAATGTACTAATGTTCTTTCTTAATGTATTAATGTTCTTTCTTAATGTACTAATGTCCTTTCTTAATGTACTAATGTTCTTTCTTAATGTACTAATGTCCTTTCTTAATGTATTAATGTTCTTTCTTAATGTACTAATGTTCTTTCTTAATGTACTAATGTTCTTTCTTAATGTACTAATGTTGTACTAATGGTTTCATGTAGCTTTGTATGTGTACTTTTCATCTCTAGGCCTTAACATGAAGTGTATTTTGGTACATATATTTCTCTTAGACCTAGGAATGGGGCAGGCAAGCACTCAACATTAGGGGTTGGCGAATTATGCTCATTTTATTATGCTATGCTAGCAGTGCTCATCATTTTAATAATTATGCTACTAAAAACCTCATATTATGCTCAACATTATGCTCATAGACAGGGTCCAATGGTCACCTCAATCAAAACCACATCCTGCACATATGACAGATCACCATAGAGAGAGTATTTAGTGATCTCAAAAATTCATTTAAAGAGTCCCAAAGCCAGTCACTGGAAGATTACATTGAATTGTCATTAATATGGTTTCTATTGTATATTAATATACAATAGAAACCAAATTTCTGTTGTTGTTGTTTTTTGCCAAAAAAATACCTAATTATGCTCATAAATATATCAATTATGCTAGCATATGCTAGTATTTATGAAATCACCTATTATGCTCGAAATTATGGCATAATTCACCAACCCCTACTCAACATAATATTTTACATGTCACACTAGTTGCTGATATTTAATAAGGGAAGTGAAGGAAGGTAACTGGGATAGAGAGGTAAAAAATGTCACCTTGGGTTGTGAGAAACAATTTAACACTAGCTAGTTCAATGTGACAGATACCATAACTCACACTAGTAGCTAATTGATATGGAAAGTGAAAGAAGGTGACTGGGATGGAGATGAAAAATGACACCATGGGTTCAAAGTCTATGAGAAACAATTTAACATTAGTTTTGTCAATGACTATGAAGTGATAGGCACAGTTTTAGTGACTCCGATGTTATTATTTTATCCTATCTTTATGTAGTGATCAACTGTAAAGTGTCTTAGTGGTTAAACATTTTGGATATAAGGTCTTATTTAGAAGTAGTGTGGAAGAATTACAAATCTACTCCATGTTTATATACTATGGTTATCAGATCAGTTGTAATAAGATTGTGGAAAATTGGCCTATAGTAGCTTTTATACATTTGTATAAGCTATGAAATTAACTAAACGCCTATCTACCTTGATTTCCTGACAACTGATAATAAAGTGTAGAAGTTAGAAACAACTTAAATGTATGCACTCTATTTTATTGGATCCTTAATTTTTTTACAACTCTAGCAAGTGAGAAGCTAATTGTGAAGGACTGAGAACTGTATTAGCATCAAAAAAAATCTTTTATTATATCACTGCATGTCATAGATGTAGCTATTAACTAACACCAGACATTGTAAATCTGGTATTTCATTGGACATTTCTACTTGTTTACTCATGAAACAGTCACTGATATTTGACAATTATTTAAACCTATCATACTCATCTAGGGACTAAATAGAGTCTCCTCAAAAGCGTGGTTCAAAAAATATTTATTCCAGTTCTTGTGAAACTGTACTCCTCCTACAAAGGATAATAATAATAAGACCACTCTCAACACTTACCCGGTCCTTCACACCAATATTGGAAAGTAGGAAGCACAAGTAAATACCTGTTGTTGAAATTTAGGTACAAACTTTTTGATTTATCCATTATATTTCTGTGTGTAGTAACATAATGTCCTGGTGTATTTCTATCGTAAGGGGTCTAGTTTATACTTGTTTAGTGTATAACACAAACAAGTGTTATGATGGTAGCTTGCCATATGAAACTTTAGAAATGCATCAAGACATATCCAGGTATAATAAATCACTAATAAATCTAACCTCAAGTCTTCCTACTTTTCAATTTTGGTTTCATACATAAATCACTTTGCAAAAAAATTGTAAGAATCCAGTAAGAGTTGTCTCTATATGAATTTGATTTTATTTCAGAGCACTCGTGTATGTATCACATGGTGTTGCAGAGTACATGGGCCGCTATGAGAAGTTATGTCAGGTTTTATCAGAAAATGGATTCTTGGTATTTGGTCATGATCAAGGTAAGTATTTAGTTAATTAAGCATAATGAACTATTACTGTATTCTATACTTCCACTTTTTAGCATGTACAGTTACTCTTGTTTGATATTTCAATTTATTGTCTAATCTTTATGGTAACATTCATATTAAAGTTAATATCATCCATTTCTGATCTTTTCTTGTGATTTATTAGTGGGACATGGAAAGAGTGAAGGTGATAGGGTGCATATTGAGGACTTTGATACTTATGTTTTGGATGTCATTAATCATGTAAAAGATGTAAAGTTATCATATCCTGAAATTCCTTGTTTCCTTATGGGACATTCAATGGTAAGTGCCTTGACATTTTAATGACTTTTTCTATTAGGTAATCCTAGAGCAAATATATTCTACAATGTGAATTCACAAGGTACTGTAGTGCATCCAGTATAGTTATAAAATGTAGCTTGGATTTCATGGACCTCTTATTTGCCTCTAAATTTATTTCCTTTATTCTTGCCAATCACTTCTTAGATTCTTGTTGCCCTCTAGAGAACATAAACACTCCAGGCCCTTGCTAAAGCACCAAATGATGATGATTTATAAGTTTGTTGGTATTATAGTCATTGCAATAATATTGTCTGGTTGTACAGGGACCCTAGAGATTTGATGGTTGGTATTATAGCTATTGTCTGGTTATATATAGGGTGGATTGGTTGCTGTTCTTGTTGCTATTCAACAACAGGATATATTCAATGGATTTATCTTTAGTGCAGCAGGGGTGGAAATTGATCCCCGAAATACTGGACAATTTGTTGTGAGTATAGATACTATACATTAAATTTACATACAATCTACAATATTATTTTACTATTCCGCCTTCCAGGCTACACAAATGTAAATGGATGTTCAGACATTTTGTCTGTGAAAGTGGGTTGGCTATGTTCTAACTCAATCATCTTTGGAAATTGACCATAAAATTATTGTACTATGTATTCCTGTAAGCTTATACCCAAAGTAAGTTGAAAAATATGTTGTCCACAGTGATATCTTGTACTATACTCATGTTATTTGAATGTTAAGAGATGCTTAAGGGTGCTCATATACCCTCCATATACAAAAGCCAATTCCTTTTGCTATAAGGATGAAACTACTTAAAGCAACAACTTGAAACAAGCACTGATCTATAAAGTGCCATAACATTACTACTCACTAAAAGTATTAAGTAAATTATTAGCAGTCACACTTTCAAGTTAGTTAGAGCATAGCCAACTTTAATCAATGTGAATTCAGAAGAATGAGTCAGGTGTGTCTAACAGTCACTGACTGTTTATCTTGAAAGTGTGATAGATTATAGCCTGGATTTCATAGACCTTTAAGTCTTATTGCATTTAATTATTTATCCCTGGATTTATTTCCTTTGCCAAGTAACAAGCAGTAACAGTAATATCCATGTTTTGTTGTTAGCTTTATGTGATCAAATATGTGGTTTTTTTTTTTTTATTATAGAAATATCTGACAAAAGTAGTAGCATATATTACTCCAAAGTTAGGACTGATAAGTGTTGAACCAGCTCACATCAGTAGTATTCCTGAAGAGGTTAGTAACTATTATAGCAGACCTCTCAACCCAAAAATTAACAATTATTGAAACATTGGCTAAAAAATATTGAGATTTGTTGATGAAATATTGAGATTCTAATGTTTATCTTTGTGTTGTTCATTATAAGCTCTAGTAGCCCCCTTAGCTCTTTCGGTTCCTAGGTAATGCATTAGAAACAATATATGTGTTTTAATAATGATCAATGATGAAAGTGTTCCTTCAAGTTGCATACTACTCCTGCTAGGTGTTTTAATAAGAGAGAGAGAAAGAGGTATGGTCATTATTATTTCTGCAACATGGAATAACTGTCCAAATGTTTTGTGGCTTGTCCCTGGCTCCTGAAGAGTTCAAAGATACCCCCAAAGGTAGTCCACTCTGTGGGGGTCTTCAGCCTGTAGATTAGCTCTCATTTTATACTAGAAGGTATATCACTTGAACAAAGCATTTGGTAGTTTACAAACTCTTCACTCAACTTATCAATGTCAATATTACCCAAAATTTTTGGAAATTAGTGCACAAAATACTCAACTGAGTTAAAACAAGTGTCCATTCAAATCTAACCAAGTAGCATGAGTCAGCAATTCTTCCTGGAAAGGAACTTAAGCTACTGACATTAGCTTGGTGAAAATGGCCATGTGCTCAACTTTTGCTAATTTATAACACTGAAATTTCTTCCTTTCTACTAGCTAGCTATAATAATACGAAGTGATGCCACAGTAATGAGTCAGAGTATTGGGAAAATATTGGTAATTGTTTCAAAATATTGAGAAAAGGGAGGTTGATATTGAGATATTGCGATTGTGCCCAAAATATTGAGTCTCAATACCAAATATTGAGGGTTGACAGGTCTGTTATAGTTGCCTTGTATCGCTGTCTATTTAAAAGAAATGGGGGTTTACCTTACTACAAAAGGTTTCTGCTCCCTTCTTCCCTCTCCCTCTCACTACCTCCTTCATTATCTCCCCCATTACCTCCCTTTCTCTTCTTCATTACCTCATACCTCCCTTTCTCCCTCCTTTACTACCTCTATCGTTACAATAATTATAGCATCCATCTTTTTCCAGTGACTTTATATTATTGTTACAGTACTTTGTAGCTGTTTAAAGTCTCAGTTACATTCTTGTTGCTGTTTAGGTTGACATGTACAAGGAGGATCCATTGATATATCATGGTGCACTGAAAGCTAAGTGGTTGAGTGAATTCTTGGCCAAAGTTTATGTTGCACGAGCTGGTTTAAATGCAATAAATTTGCCTACGTTGCTACTGCATGGAACAGAAGATCGACTGGTCCCATTTTCAGGCTCAGAATATATTTACAATAACATAACAAGTAAAGACAAAGAGTTTGAGGTATGTATAGTGCATTGGTATAGTATCTATTAAGCAAAAGGGAACATAAGACTATATATAGTGAGAGGAACCAGACAAGCAATTTGAAATTCATGTATAGTATTAGAAGTGGAATTAAGGATCAGGGAACATACTAATATGACCAATAGTGGTTGTTACATGTTACAAGTGATACAAGTTACAACTATAGTGCTTTTAACAAGTTACATTAAGTGTATTTTACAAGTTACAATACTAACAAGTTACCAATGGCAGGCAATAAATGACCAATAATGTTCAACACATATTATAGTACCAATAATATTATGATGTACATACACAGGTAAATAGTCTATCCATTACACTTCCCCTTCCTTCTTTTGCACCAAAGAACTTTGGTGAATTCTAGATAGTGCGTCGGCATTAGCATTTTTGTTCCCTGATCGGTGTTCGACTTTAAACTGAAATTCCTGGAGAGCAAGACTCCATCTAGTTAGCCGGGAGTTTGTTTCTTTCAATCGATCCATCCACTTGAGGGCCCGGTGATCGGTCTGTATTGTGAAGGGTCTACCAAGTAAGTAAACACGGAATGCTTGGGTGGCCAATCGGATTGCAAGGCATTCTTTCTCCACTGTCGAATACTTCTGCTCCCTTGGTAATAGCTTCCTACTATAATAAGCCACTGGATGATCGGTACCTTCTTCATCAAACTGGCTCAAAACAGCCCCTACCCCATGATCTGAGGCATCTGTCTGTAAATAAAACTCTCTTGTGAAATCTGGACTTCTAAGCACAGGTCCTGTACATAGTGCTTTCTTCAGTTTCTTAAATGCTTGATCACACCTAGTAGACCAATTCACATGATTTGGAGCTGTCTTTTTAGTAAGGTCAGTCAGTGGAGTAGCAACTGTTGCATAATCGGGAATGAAGCGTCTATAGTAACCAGTGAGACCTAGGAATGCTCTTACTTGCTTCTTAGTTGATGGAATTGTGTAACACTCAACCGCCTGTAGTTTGCTCTCCTCTGGTCGTACTTGGCCATTCCCTACCACATGACCCAGATAACGGCATTGCTGCATACCAAACTGACATTTGGCTAGTTTTGCTGTGAGGTTATTAGCTGTAAGCCTCTGGAATACCTGTTGGATGTGCTCCAAATGGTCTTCCCAGGTTTCACTATATATGACTAGATCATCAAGATAGGCTGCGGTAAAGGATTCCAATCCATCAATTAGTGTGTCCATCATGCGTTGAAAGGTTGCCGGTGCCCCACTCAATCCAAACGGCATGACCGTGAACTGGAATAGCCCTTGTGGAGTTGTAAAAGCTGTCTTCGACCTGTCCTGCTCTGCAACAGGTACTTGCCAATATCCTCTGTTTAGGTCAATCGTGGTTATGAATTTAGCTCCACCTATACTGTCAATGAGGTCATCTATCCTTGGCATAGGATACGCATCTCCCCTGGTGACTGAATTTAACCGTCTATAGTCCACACATAGTCTTATTTCTCCACTTTTCTTTGGTACTACAACAATTGGAGAGGCCCATTCACTCCTGGATTTCTCAATAATTCCAGCTTCCAACATCTCCTTTAACTCCTTGCTAACTGCTTCTCTGTAAGCATGGGGGATGCGGTAGGGAGGAAGTTTCACTGGTTGAGCTGATTCGCTGTTGATATAGTGCATCGCTAGCTGGGTACATCCTGGTCGACTGCTGATGACACTCCCAAACTTCGATAGCAGCTCCTGAATGTCATTTCTCTCTTTCTCCCTGAGATGCTCTCCTATTGTGAGCTTAGCTTTCTGGTTTTCTTCCTTCCAACCTTGTGCTCTTTCTACGTCAATACTGACATCATCGGCAAAGTAGCTACTCACATTAGGTATCTGCCATTTCTTGAGCATATTGATGTGGAAGGTTCGTTTCCTCTTTCGAGTATCGTGCATGTCAACTATATAGTTCACTTTGCCAGTTCTCTTCAGCACCTCATAAGGACCTTGCCATGTTGCTAAAAGTTTGTTGGATGTTGCTGGAAGTAGTACCAGAACTTGATCTCCTTGCTTAAGCTCTCGTTCCTTCGCTTGTTGATCATAGAATTTCTTCTGTCTATGTTGGGCATTGGTCAGGTTGTCATGGACCAGTTCCGTCATTCGAGTTAACTTTTCTCTCATGGCTAGCACATGGGATATCACACTCTCAGTACTTCGCTTGCTGGCTACCCATGTCTCTTTAATCACATCTAATGGTCCTCGAACGGATCTCCCATACAGTAATTCAAAAGGTGAGAATCCAGTTGACTCGTGTGGCACTTCCCTATAGGCAAAGAGTAAGTAGGGCAGGAGCTTGTCCCAATCTTTACCTATATCAGCTGAAGCCTTTCGTAACATACTCTTGAGGGTTTTGTTAAAACGTTCTACCAGGCCATCTGTCTGAGGGTGGTACGGCGAAGTTCGGATGGGGTGGACATGTAGGAGCCGGTAGATTTCAGATAGAAGCTGGGAGGTAAAATTACTTCCCTGATCGGTGAGAATTTCCTGTGGAATTCCTACTCGAGAAAACACTTTAACAAGTTCCTCTGCTATATGTTCAGCATCAATAGATTTCAGGGGTATGGCATCAGGGTATCGGGTAGCATAGTCACATATGACTAAAATATATCTGTGCCCAGCCCTACTTCGGGGTAAGGGTCCTACGATATCCATGGCCATCCTTTCAAAAGGCACCCCAACTATTGGTAAAGGTATCATTGGTACCCTACTCACTCCTTGGCTGCATGCCTTCTGACATTCTTGGCAACTCCGACAGTATTGTGCCACATCTCTAAACAGGGTTGGCCAATAAAATCTTTGGAGAATTCTTTTGGCTGTCTTCCCTCTCCCTAGGTGTCCTGCAAGAGGTATAGAATGAGCAATATTAAAAACTTGATCTCTACAAGCCTTAGGTAAAACTAGTTGTTCCACCACTTGCTCTTCTCCTCTTATGCTCCGAGGGGTCCACCTCCGGTAAAGCAATCCCTCTCGTCGGAAAAATCCACGTCCAGCCACCAAGTTAGCACCTTCATCTGCTGCCTTGTTTGCTGCTTCGAGTGTCTTGTCGGAAGCCTGAAGCTTCTTTAACTCCTGGGTTGAAATGTCTAGGACCTGAATGGGAGCCTCTTCGATCTCACTAACTGTACCATCTTTGCCTCTGGTATACTGTAAAGAGTTCTCTCTCTTTTGCTGTCGACTCAGCTTTGCCCTGGCTTTACCTTGACTAAAAATATCCTCAGCAAACTCTTTCCCAATTACTGGTATCTCCACTGAATTCAGTCCTGACTCTGTGGTAGCATTGTCCACAGCTACTGGATGCACTTTTGCTCTCAATTTTTCCTCCTTCTGCTGCTGGACGGCTTCCTCTCTCCTGTTCCTTAGTGCTTGTGCTCGGGTTGTGACCACTAGTGCCTCTGCTTGTGACATCCTTCCAGTGTGGATGTTGCGCTTCTCCAGAAGATTCCCTAGCTCCGGAATATCTGTTCCTAGAAGCACCCCGACTGGCAGTGTCTCTGATATGGCTGCCTCGACTTTAATAGGGACTCCCTCTACCTCCATTTCTACTTCAGCAAGGGGATACAAGACTGTGTCTCCATGAGCACAACGAATAGTAACAGCATCACCTTCCAATAACTTGTTTTCCAGAATAAGATCTTTCCTGACCAAGGTCTTTGAGCATCCAGTGTCAAGCAAAATGTCATTAACGGCTTTGCCTTCCACTGAACCGCAGCAAGCAACACCTTTCCCCAGCCTGTTTTGAACGGTGGGCTGACATAGTAGGGCTGCATTATTCGGACATCGTGTTGAGATGTGACCTTTCTGCTGACAGTTATAGCATTTCACCTCTGGTCTTCGTGTAGCGTCTTTCTTTACTACCTCCTCTTCATCTTTTCCTTTCTTGCAATCTCTTGCAAAGTGTCCTATACCCCCGCAGGTATGGCACCTCCTTGGACCGGTATGTGGTCTCTCTCCCGATTTCTTGCGTTCCACTGTCTGCCTTCTGGCCAACTCAAAATCATCTGCTAGCTGTCCAGCCTCCATGCTGGTTGCAGGTTTTCTTTCTTTGATCCAGGTGCAGGCCTGTGGTGAGAGTGTAGTAAGGAACTGTTCCAAGACAATCAAATCAACTACTTCATCCTTGTCTTTGCAACCTTTTGTCCATTTCTTTGCTGAATCTTGGAGTCTAACCACCAGTTCACGACCCCTCTCAGTGCTTTTTCTGGTTGCAGTACGAAACCGTTGTCGGTATGTTTCTTCATTAATTTCGTAGCGACGGAGAATTGCAGCCTTCACTTCTTCATACTTTATAGCTGCAGTCTGTTCCATGGCAGCATAAGCTTGTTGAGCTTTTCCTGTCAATTGTGGAGCTAGTTTTAGAGCCCAGCGATTGGGTTCAATCTCGTACTCTTGCATGGTTCGCTCGAAAATAGTCAAATAGGCTTCTATGTCGTCGGCCTCCGTCAACTTCGTGAGGCGGAGCACATCAACAGCCGCGGCGGCAGCATGTCTCTCCCGAGGTTCACGGTCTCTTCCTTCCTCGAACATCCACCTCATTTGTCGCATTTGCTCTTCCAGAGCTTCTACATGTCGTCCATGTTCCTCATCTCTCCGGCGTCGTTCCTCTTCCAAGGCTCTCTCCATTCGTTGGTGATCCTCTAGGAAGGCTCTCATCAACTGAGCCATGTCTCCAGGCGTACTAATTTCTGCTTGATTTTCTTCAGACATCCTGATATTATAGGCTTTTCCTGATCTTGTATAGCTAATCATGAAATTGTGGATCCTGACAGTATCCTTCTGCCAAATCTATCCCACCGCTGCCACCAAATGTGAGGGACCAGGAAAAACTAGCTATCCTCTCTTCTACTTCAGATAGAGCATAAATAGCAACAGAATGAGACAAAGACTAAAAATTACTCATAGACAGTCTGTTTATATAGCAAACACTGACCAACCAGAACATGACATGATACAACAACCAATCATAAGTGAGCAAATACGGACAAGAAGCTTCTAGAACATACTAATATGACCAATAGTGGTTGTTACATGTTACAAGTGATACAAGTTACAACTATAGTGCTTTTAACAAGTTACATTAAGTGTATTTTACAAGTTACAATACTAACAAGTTACCAATGGCAGGCAATAAATGACCAATAATGTTCAACACATATTATAGTACCAATAATATTATGATGTACATACACAGGTAAATAGTCTATCCATTACAGTGGGATTTGCAGCTAAAGTCAACCTTTATGCCATAAATGCCAAAACTATTGATCGTGTTTGAACAGGGTTTTAATAGACAATGAATGATCTTATTTCATTCAGTCAAGCCATGCTATTTGATGTAAATGAAAGTTAAACCTGTGGGCAATGGCATTAAAAGTATATTCCTATCAACACAATACATTTGCATGATAGGAAAGATGTATACAAACTAGAGAAGGATGAACACTTGTAATTTGAGTGGATTGTTGGAGCGAGAAGGGTAGTGTATTGCAAGAATTATTACACAGTGATTATTACCAGAAATTGATATCAATTGTCCTCACACCTATAGCTTGATCATGATAGTCCCTTAGTGCAAAAAAATGGCTTTTGTGACAAAATATAGAATGGATTCAAATTAAGAACTATACACATAAAGACATTACTTGATTATTAGCAACATCTACAACTCCTTGACATCAGTTTATTTTGGAAAGCAATGGTGCATAGACTTGTTGCAGTTAGTATAATCCTTTTTGAAATTGGCACTTCAGCTATTATCCAGAAGTAAGTTCAACAACATTGCTATTTTTCATGTAGTTCTTTGTATATAACAGCTGTGAGGAAGAAATCAAGGCTTATATTAAGCTATGTGGTCATTTATACATAGAGCGTACTACCACACTGATTCTATTAATTTTGACTACTGAAGATTTCCTCAGTGTAGTATCAATTTAGCACTGTTTTAAATAGGTACTGTGTGCATTAATTTTTTTTCTTCTTCTTCTTTAGAGATTTGAAGGTAGCCATCATGAAGTGCTACATGATAAAGAGCAAGAGAGAGCTCGAAATGTAATAAAGGACTGGCTCATTGCACATAAAGATTAAATGACTGGTAACAGGGTAAATAACGTCATCAAACTATTCATGTAAATAACGTCATCAAACTATTCATGTAAATAGTACTGTTAGTATTATAGGCTCAGTTATACATTGATTAATTTATAAAGGGCTCCAGGGAATAGCCCAGGTAACTATAAAGTCTATTGAGTTCACTAAAGTTCAACCAATATTATTATTAACTCCCTAACAACTTGCTTGTTTCCAAAACTATACAAACACTAACAGACTCCTGATTAAATAGTCATCTTTATCTAGCAGCAAAGTTATCTCATGAAGCAAGTACACAGTTGGGGGCAACACCAGATGGGAAAGTTAATTTAACTTTTAAGGATTTGAATAATCTGTGACTAATTTCATTTTTGATACAGATTCCCTACTTAAATCAGAGCTTGGATCAAAACTGGCTCATAGTTTCTACGATTAGCTATGTACCTACTGCATCAAACTATTTTCAGGAACTTTAGATCAGAGACCAATAGTAATGTACTGCACCAGTTAAAACCTTCTAAAGTGACTTTTTAGCTACAATAGGGCTCAGTCTTTATCTAGTACTGACATTTGAGGCCAGTTTCTAAGGACCATGTACATATATAGTCACAGTTATGATTGGTTACAATGGACCTCTCCATTTAGATCATAGTGGAGGTTATACCAACTGAAATTAATCCAGTCTCCAGGACATCTACGCTAGGGATTAGTATGCTGTACCCTTTATCTAATTAATAATTCTAAAATTGCCTGTTCCTAGGAGACTATTAGAAATCGCAAAATTGCATTGAGGTTCGGTATCTAGAGGACATAGTTTGCTTTTTAAATAAACATTTGAGATTCTAAGTGACCAGTTCAATTGGTCATTTTTGATGTAGTATCTAATACCCTCCAGGGAGACCATTTTGGTTAGTATAGATCATCCTTTTATCTAATGGCATGACTACTGTTTATTTGCTAGAAAGTGCCAGGATTTAAGTGAGGCTATTATTCAATGAATCAGCATGATTAATACTATCTGTCATATCATGTACAATGATATAACAATTTTCACCAGCCCTTTGAAGGTATATAGCTATATAAGAACAGGACACTTTAATTAGATTGACTATGATACCCAAGGAGGCATAGTCAATGAGCTGTAGCTACTATTTAAGGTCTTGTTGGAGGTGACTAATCAAGTATCAGTTTAGCTAACTGGAATTCAATGTACTCCCAGACCACTACAGTTAATTAAGATCACTATAATTGAGATTTCAATTATTAATGAGTCAGTTGAGACCACTAATTTCATTCCCAAGCATCAAAAAATGATAAAAAATGATACAAGTTAACAGGATCTCTCCATGGGGTTTCTTATTCAGTTAACTGAATTAAATATTGAGACCAGATTCCAAGACTTAATTACTAACTGCACCAGTTATTAGTCACTTTAATTCACCAGTTATCTGCATGACACTAGTCTGATGAGAACCATAAAAGATCGAGTCAGAGGCCACCACATCCCCAGTTGACCTAGTTTAGCATGCATTATATTTACATCCAGACAATGGTCTCAGGTGCAATAAACTAGTGTAGTCTCAGCAACCAATTCATGTATGAAGACAGTGAAAGTTAGGTGATGCAGAGTTAATCAAAGTGAAACTGAGGTGGCAAGTAGCTGTCTAGCTAAATGTTGGATTTATAGTAACACCATGAAAATATTCGCCCAATCATGTCAAAACTATTCTTTCCACACAAGTTTATTTTTGGTTGGAGCTTTTTTAGCACTATAAATCCAATATCTTAGCTACAAAGCTCAGAAAGCTCTTGATACTACATTTGATTAGAGTTCATGCTTCACTTATGGAGAATTATTTTGAACACAGGAATCAAGTAATAATGTATTACATATTGCTATAAGTACTTTCAGAGTTCTTTTGTGGACATTATCACTACTACTACTGTTATTAATAATATGGTTCTCTCTAAGTCTCATGAGTGGACCTGCTTTTGCTGTTGAGTATTCCAAGAAGATTATAATGCCAGGAATTCACTTAGTGCTAAAAAATACAAGACAGATGTCATTCCAACAATGGCATAAATACACACGTAGATTGGAAGAGGCTATATTTTGCACACCATGCTATCACAGTATGAGATTTCACTACACATTCTCATCCTGATGATCACCACTGATAATAATGCCTAAGAACAAACACAACAAGCACTACAATAATAGCTATCAAATCAACAACCCAACCCAGTGCAGTGTTTATTAGCCAGGCAAACCGGTGGAGGAGTGTTTTTCCGCCCAGTTTCAGTTATTAACAGACTAGACCCCATTACATCCTGTATGCATGCAATCCATGTAGTCACACCCTCGCTTTTGCGTTACTATAGCAACTATTACTAACGTTCGTCGAGCAGCTGGTGCTTGGGGCGGTTTGTCTGCTAGAGCCAACCTTTACACTCCTCACCGTGGTGAAGTTTGCTGGTTTTTGTCAATATATAATTAAAGATGCTGCGTTCTGTACAAGTGTGGGTAACCAAGATGGACGATGTGGACTCTGTTAGAGACACTTCAAAGGAAAGAGATAAAGATAGGGAGCAGAGGCTAAGGTGAGAATAAGCTATATTACAGTCTTTAGTGTAGTTGTAGCTAAATTAATAGTCTGATAATCAGACACTACCCTACTTGTATGGTTTGACTCTTTTAAATGAAGATGGTCTCAGACATTCTTTTATAACATAGCTAGTTAGCTAGCTAGCTATATATACTAACCTGTATAGAATATTCATGTTAGCTTGTTGTCTGCCTTGGTTATAGCTTTGGAGTTATAGCATTGGCTGATAAGGGTAATCATATGGTAGTATTTAATGGAATTCAGTATTCCTCTACTATGACTTTTAAATAGCTAGCTAACTATCCATTAAACTTCTTCGGTAGCTCTTTGCTACCGAAGATGTTTTGAAATAAACCAGACTTCTTGTCTTACTGAGTTGTCCACTGCATCTAGCTTACATATTCAAGCATTACTTTAGCTGGTATCTCTATGATGACTCATCATGTTTTAGTACCACCCAATAAATATATAATCATATCCCAAGGATGGCCTTATTGAAAGATCTACTCTCTCTATATTATAGCTATATTAGATGCCAGTTACCTAATAATTATTCTACTAAAAGATAGATCCTGCACTGTACAAATAGCAATATTTATGGACCACTATATTTCAGCTTAAAATGTGTCCTACTTAATATTAATAACTTCACCTATCCTCCAGGGTATATTGATTTATTTGTTTGTTTGCTTGTTTATTTGTAGGCAGCTATGCTATATTTACTCCTTTAAAACAAAGAAGGTTTTTCTGCTATAAGTTGGCATTCAGATCTGCCATAGGTGTCGGAATCATGAGGCACTTGACCCCATTATAAATTCAATGGAGTCACAATTTTATTAGATATCTACATGCAAGACCAATAGGATATTAATAAACTTGTAGACACCTTTATATCAGACCACAATATTCCTGTTTCTAGTCAACCGATCAATATTTTTTTAAGTAAATGTACTCTACAAGCAGCTGCATGCAGTTACAAATTAGTGCTGATAGTTTTGTTTTTAGCAGTGTTTTAACTGCTAGCTACTTGCTACTTGCTACTTCAGAACCTAGATAGTTTTCTAGATCAAGACGACCTTGCTAAACTATACAGAATATTCCAGTTCATGAAAGATAATTGTACTGCCATAATTATGGCAGATAGTATGTTTTTTTGAATAATGACATATGAATGAATAATAATCACTCCCCCCCCCCCCACCATTGTGAGGGGAAGTCCTGACCAGAAAAATATCATTAATACTGGCCTCATAGACAATTTTTATTTTTTTGTAAAATAGCATTGAGTATGATTATCAGACAATTTGACACTCTTGACCACAAATCTAGTATCTTCCTATGCCTATGTCTGCCATTAGCAAAATTTATTTTAGACTTTTATCACATTGGCACTCACTTCTTTTTAGCAAACCCCTTTTCCGGGAGGGTTATTCAGAAGTATCCTGTTTCATCATGTTCTAGCCTCATATCCTTAATGGAACCATAATACTGATTATGGGAAAAGTTATAACTTTACATATAGCAGTGCCAAAGACAAGCTAGCACTGTTTCCATTGTGAAAAGCAACTTTGTATGTAGTCTTATAATTATTAGGAGAGAAGTCAAATAGTCCATACAAATACTAGAGAGAATGTGAATCATGTTAGTGGTCATTGTTTGAAAGTATATTGTGTCTTATCTATGAATCAAAGCAATTAAATTGGTCCTCACTGCAACAACAGATCCAAGAATTTTGTGAAAGCGAGAGTTGTATTTTGGCCAAAGACCATGACACCTAGGATGGAGATGTGCATTGCACATAGTGTGAAACCATTAGCAATGATTGATATTATAGAGTAATTAGCTACAGTTTTAATTCATTACTACTGAGTTATAGGCAGAAGTAGCTAATAAGCATTATTAGCTAAAGGGGAAGGGGTTAGAACCAAAAGGGGGTGTTACAAACCCTTCCCTCTTCAATGTGGTCAATAGTATATGAATTGTGTTTCATAGTATCATGTCCTTAATAGATCTTCCATAATGCCTATAATTTATATACATAACATCACAAGCATGTCCTTTCTAGTACTCAAACTTAGCTGTACATACATAAAAGTTGTTGATCAAGGTGGATGCATATAATAATGTTGTCTGAACAAGCTTTTCTAAACATTTTATTCATAGCTAAGATAATTGGACATACTTAAGGTTAACTTTTTCATGAAGCTACAATTTTTTAAGTGTTTGATCCTTGCTTATACACCTCTGTAGTTGCTAACATTGAGGCACTCTGCACAAATTTCACAATGCTTTAACATTTGTTACATATCTGGGCAAATCTGCCTCTATATTGTTGTTGTCACAATTATGTATGCAGTCACTTTATATTCATTAATTTTAGTGTGAATGATGTTGCATTTCGACCTGATGGTGAGGTACTGCTGGTAGCATCAGGAATGAAAGTACAGGTATTTAAAACCACTCTCATTTATGTATTTTTGAAAATTAAAAGTGGATTGGTCACCTCTCTATAAATGTGCATGGATGTAGATAGTTTTTTCACAGAAATGAATAAATAAAAACCTGAAGTCAAGGTTATATTTTAAGGAGACATAATTGATCAAGATATACAACAGCAAGAGGTGATCAGCCACAAGCGTTAGATAAATATTATTAGTTTTTGAGGTCATAATGGGCTTCGCCTATGTTAAAAGGAAAAAGAATAGCTACATCATATTATATAATACCATCATCTAACAATGTAGTTGTTCTCAGCAGCTGATGGAAGTTTAATGCGGACTTTAAAGGGTCATAAAGATATAGTGTATTGTGTTACCTTTTCTAGAGATGGTGAGTATATTTAAATAATAATTATTTGTGTATATTTTTTTACTGCACTCTGTTACTTCTATGCCGCCACTATCACTGTTGTCCTCAATTTTGCATCTCAGCACAATCATTCAGCAACTTAGCATATTGATCAAGCTATCTACAAGTTCAACATCACATTATATAGCCTTCAATTTCTTCAACCTCATGAGTAATGTAATACAGACTACAGTTAGAGATCTTTTGAGGAAACAAATAACTGTCATGATTACATCACATCTTGAAAATTTACTTTTACCTAGACTTTAACTGAAACTCCTACCTGTCAGGCCCGAGATCCTCCTGACAATGTCTTTTGTTTCAATATTTAGCATGGTATATTACTGTAAGCAAGGTAGGCTTTGGGCTCACTGTTGTCAATATGCTGTACAATAGAGTATAAGAATTTCTGAAAGTGGATGTTTGTAAGATCTGCCTTCTCTTTTCCACACACATAACAATGAAATAATAGTTTCTTGCAAGCAGTAGCAACATCTCCCTCACTCAGACCTGTACACAGACAATCTTATGTTCTTACCTACTATACAAGGGCAAGAGCAATTATGACAGTATCAGACATCTCATGGCTGAGCATGCTTTGTCAAGTAACCAATTTTAGCCAGTAGCTTGTTCCCAGGCAAAAATTCTTTACCATTACTATAGCATTACAACAGTTGCTAACTATTAGCAAACTACCAATCTTTTTTTACTAAAAACAATTTTTTAAGCTAGAGAGCTTCTTTGTCTTTCATGGCTTAGCTATTAGATACAAAACCTTAGCATTCCTGCATTCCTTCTGAGGAGTGGACGAGTGATGCTACAAAGTGGCCACCTCTTGAGTTTGGGCACATTGTAAAGCAGTTTATGAGGGAAAAGTTGAAGTGAAAGGCATACTATTACTTTTCTCAAGTAGTTACTAAGTTTCACTATATCTAACTTTGCCATCATGAACTTCTGAACTAGCATAGCTATAATAAAAGCAGAGACCTAGTCATTAACATTTAAATGCACTCAAAAGGTCACTTATTTAAAAGAATTATGATCAAAAATGTATGACAATAGTGAGAATAAGATGATACTATTTTTTGTAGGAGAGATGTTTGCATCAGGTGGTGCTGACAAACAAGTCATTATATGGGGAGGTAACCCAGCTGAAGGAAAATTGAAGTATTCTCATGTTGATACTGTTCAAAGAATTGCATTTAATCCTGTGGCCACACAAGTTCTAAGCTGTACAGCTACAGATATTGGTAAGATTTTAATCAATGTCACTAATTATAATCTCTTTCGTGATGGTCAAAAATAGTTAATGTCTAAGAATGAATATTGGCCTGCTTTTTTCCTCCAGAATGTCTATACTGATGGTAGATTAGGAAATACATGGTGTACCTAGCTATAAAGTAATAGTAGAGAAAATAATTAATGCTCAGTGTCAGATATATACATGCATTTTGTCCAGGTTTATGGCATCCAGATGCAAAAAGTGTTTTGAAAGGCAAGGTATCTTCTCGCTGTTGTAGCTGTGGTTGGACTAGTGATGGCCAGTATTTTGCACTCGGACACTATAATGGAAGCATCACAATCCTAACCAAGGTTAACTATAAGTAGTAATTGTTTTAGTCTACGTATAGCAATATGTAGTTAATGACCATCATGTGTGCCCACTGAGACTAGCTATAACTTAGGAAAAGGCTGTTTTATACTGCAATGGTGGTTGAGGATGAGGGCTAGAGCCCCCCCACCTGATTAAAGATTTGCAGCTAAAAGTGTATACTGCATTGACTTGTACTATCTGTCTGAGCGTCACTTAAAATGCCTCAACCCCCTCTGTACTGACAAAATTACTACAAAGCTGGTCTTCGATCTTTGCAAAATTATTAAATAAGTATAATATTATATTATTAGAGCCACTCTATTCCTGGGGCAAATCAAGGTGTCCTGATTAAAAGGGGTTCCTTCATTTTCTGTCAATAGGTGCACAGATTTTCATTCTATGAAGGCTTCCCTTCTATTCTTAGAGTTATGGTTTGTATGAGGACATAGTCTATTACCTCTTCTTCTGGGGCATCATAAGCATCTCCAGATCAACAGATGAAAAATGTTCCACCAAATGACAAACAAATAATGGAATCTTGAGTGATGTGCTCTTTATTTTTAGGCAATGTAATTGAAAACATAATTGAAAGAAAAATTTTTTAGCTATAGTAGAAGCTGTAATTACACAAAATTTCCCTATTCCTGCTATATTTATATATTTCACGATTGGAGTCAGATGGTCTTCAGCAATGTAGTCCCATGTTTTGTTCCCAATACTAGGATTTTTGTCAAATTGTTGGTCAGAAAAATTAATGCCAGAGGTAAGTTAGAATGGAAGTACACACATGGATTTTAATACAACTTTCAAGAATAGAAGTACACATTTATACTCTTGTGGCTCTAAAAAATGTGCATTTAATCTTAGTATCCTAGTAGCATGGTCTGATTCAGCCTCCTTATTGAAGCAAGCATAGAAGACATTACATTCTATAAGCACTCACTTCACTCCTTTATCAAAACTTAGCAATCACATTTCACAATTATCAATTTTGCAAATTCACAAAAATGTTGCTTTCTCCTAGTAATCTTGTAAATGAGATCAACAAAAAAATGTCATCAAATTGCAATTAGCCAAGTGACAGACACAACCCAAATTGGTTGATTCAACATTACCCTAGAGAGCGCTGAATCATTATATTAATAGTGGTGTCTAACTCAAAGCCCACTACGTGATCCCAGGGAATTTCCCTGGCTGGAAAAGCTATTGATATGGTCAATAAGAGAGTTGCTACCTCTGCATTGTTATGTAGGGGCATATCAAAGAACCTATTAACTGGTTTCTCCCTGATTTCATCCTAAAACAAAACAATTTTATCATCACTGCCATTTCCTTCATCACAAAGAATCTAAAAGTTCCTTTCTAACATAATCATTGTATGGAAGCAAGACATTCTTCATAACATGTTTTGGTATGGGTTAACAACTAGGTAAACTGTGTCAGGCTATAAAAATTGCAATAAAATTTTTGACCTAGTAACAGAATTTTTAATTGAATCTACAAAAAATGACTCCTGGCATTTACTACCACTAAGATGCCTTCTGTATGTCTTTGTACTTGGTGATAATGTCTTCGCATCATGAACTAATAGGAAATACTTACATCTATATTACATAGATCACAATGAGCAAAATTCTACTGTAACTCAGGCCTAAGGATTTCTACTATTTATGTTTTCTTTTTGGTCTTTTGGGAAAACAAAACTCCATCTCAGTCTGCTTGGAAGAATTTATCTTTTCAAGTTGACATACCAAGTGTGATTTAAAATACCAGTCAGTATTAAATTGATCTTTTAAGAGATCAACAACAGATCACATTGACAGTCGGATGTGAGGTTACTAGAATGTGAGTGCAGCAGATAATTTTGCTTAGAGTATGAACAAAGGTAGTATAACTTGGGACAGCAGGACAGAGCACTTAAATGTATCACCTAAAATAGGACAGTTGATATCTATGGCTAATAATATTGAAAACAGAGAGGACACTTAATAATTCTCATTGATACTTTGACTAACTTTTACTTTTGATAAAATATAATACAGCTACAAAACATGTTACCTTGTTACTACCCACACATTACCATGCTAATGCTTACTATAATGCAATCTGGACTAATAAATTTTTTTATAAGGAGCAATAGGATATGAGATGACATTGTACTTGTCGAAGAGATTTCATCAGCATAATAGGTTAATATACAAGAACTAACTACACATCAGGTCACTAATTAGTACTAAGTATGCTGATGCAGCATAAGGTGACAGAACTCAAGTTTACATAAACCTTGTTAAACTGACTATCTATTGATGTTATAGCTGGTAGTCATTAAAACAGTAAATATAAACAGTGCTATGTACTTGTGAGATACTTCTCTTTCTGTATTTCATTTTAATTCATTGAGACAATAGCTATTAAGGACTACAAATACATTGAATTCAAGAAGTATGTGACTTGTAATGAAACAATGGCATAAAAAGCATGAATGACAGTGAATTTATCCTTAGCTAATACATAAGTATGGTAATTTGCCCTAAGGTCTTCCGTATTACCGGACTCTCACAATCTAGGAAGAATTTTGTATATAGTTGGAGATGATATAATTATGGCTGGAGTAATGTGGAAGTGATAAGGGATACAAGCTGGTTGATATTGATTGGTTTGATAAGTCAGTACTTGAAGTTCCACCTTGGTTGATGGTTATGTTGACACTGCAGTCCTTAAAGTTCATTAAACTAGTGGATCCACTACTGTTTGAAACATAGACAACAAATGTCTTTCATTTTGCTGCAAAAGTCATTTCATTTTCTCCTGCCAGAATATTTACCATGACTTGGTGCTGTCTCAGAAGTGTTCTCATACATTCTAAGTGCTTTTAGAGATCTATGGCCTGTTCATTCTTTTCTGGCACTCCTGTCTGGTACAACTTCGTTGCTCCAGTAGCACGAAGACTATGATTTGTTTTGTTCCCAGAAATACCTGCCTGCTTGCACATTTCCTGAGTCATGCAACCTAATTTATTTCTTCTCTAAAGAAAGATGGTGCAATAACAGGCAAGTCTTTTGGTAGTTGAACCATCCTAAAATTTCAAGTAGCCTTAATGTAACAGATGAGAATAAATGGAGCACTAAAAGGACTTCACTGAGTTACAAAATGTAGTTATGTAATGATTTAACACATGCGCACTGGGTTTGGCAATGGGATCTAAAATGAAGGATATGCACGAGGTTTTTAGTTGATTTAGTGGACCATTGGCCTGAGGGATGGTGCATAACTACAGCATATGCACATATTAATTGATGTGAAACTCAATATTTTCAAGAAAATACGTTAGCATTTACAGTATCCACTTTTGCTCCTAATATGTATGTCTACAATTTTATCCTAATCTTGATTTAAATTTCTGTGGCTAACTTGTTCAGTACCAGTGATTCATCACTTCTGATAAACAACACTTATTAGATACTCGCTTTGAGTTTTTATGTCTAGCTTTTGTTAGAATCATTTATTTTGTGGTATAAATGAATGCTCAAATACTGTATATCAATCAGAGATCATTTTCTGAAACCCTTCAGCTACTGATTTTCTTTATTACATGTGACTATCTATTTGAAGGTCATTAATTTATAAGTGTAATTATAATTACCCTATAACAATGGTATCTGATTTACTCAGAATGGAGAAGAGAAGGTGAGGATTGAACGACCAGAGGGTTTACCAGTCTGGTGTCTCACATGGAATCCTTTGAGGTAATTATATAAATCTGAATGCATTGAAGAAGGAGTTTACTAAATTAGATGAGAGAAATTTCTTCACTAAATTCCTTCTATTTTAAGCTTTGGTATGATGATATAAATTTATGTGTATGTTCATATTCTCTTACTTTGCTAAATATTTGTATGGGAATAGGTACATTAAAAACTGCTATAAGTTCGTGTTATCACTCGTGCATTTTGTCTTAACAGCACCACCCATGCAATGTGTACTGTGTCTTTTCTAGGTATATAATTTTTCTGGGCCTCTTGTTCTATCTTATTTAAGGGCTATTTATAGAAGAACATTGTGGTCTAGAACAAGTAGGAAAAAAACAACAAAAAAACATACCTACTACCTTATAAGAATCATATTTTTATTAAAAGAAAACTGGCAATGGACAACAATTTAGTTTTAGTAGTTTCATGTATTGGGTCATACCATCTACAGCTTATTAGAGCATAACTACGGATATATAGATGATCACTTGCAGTTTACAACCAACTAATTAAGTGGGCAAGGAATTATAGCAGCTTCTATGTCTTTAGACTTTAAACTCCCAAAGCTAGCTCAAGAAACCTAGGAATAAGGCTTGTGCAAGATAGGGGCAGAGTGCACATGTATTGTCATAAGATAGAGTAAATTCAGCAATTTTTAGTTACCACTCATTTTTAATGTAAACCCAAAGCCATGATAATCATATCAACCTGGACATTACTACCAATTAGTACCCAACTATGATCTTCAAATATATTATTACCATTGTAGGGATGACCAATATGACATTTTAACAGTATGTGATTGGGGACAGAAACTCAGCTATTATCAGCTCAATGGGAGACAGGTGAAACTTTAATCAGAGTAGTTTGTCACATGACATCATGTATAATTATTGTACTTCTACAAAAACATTTCTTGAAATAGAAGAGTCACAATGCAAAAAGTATATAAACTTGAGATAGATATTTAAACTAATCTATCTTCCTTCAGATTGGCAAAGACCGAAACTTAGATTATGACCCAACCTCCATTAAGTATTTTCCTTCGGGTGAATTTTCTGTTATTACTGGAACTAACAAAAAAGTGAGCATTTCTTGTTATGATTTCATGTCCATTTCACTTATCATTGGAGTTATAATGGATTGTATTAACTTCAGCATGTACATTATAAAGGTTAAGTAAGTATGCAAGATTAAATGGGGGCTCTAATCCAAGCACCTTTTTATACCTTTTCTTTATACAATTAATTCATAGGTTTATGTTAGGTTGTATTTCCTATGACTAAGTATCGGAATATATACTATTATAGACCAGGATGTTGTGATATCACTATTTAATACTACTTAATATGTGCAGGCCAGTATTTATTCACGTGAAGGTGTGTTGTTGGGTGAAGTGGGTGAGTTAGAATCCTGGACTTGGACAGGATGTATTCGACCTGGCAAGACCATCAATCAACTAGTATAAGTTCATTCACAGTGACAGTAATGTATATTATGTATTAAATTGGCTGTAGGTTGTTGGGTGTCAGGATGGAACATTAGTCATGTACCAACTCACCTTTAACACTGTCCATGGCCTCTACAG
Source organism: Diacarnus erythraeanus (assembly GCA_964016965.1). Classification (NCBI taxonomy): domain Eukaryota; kingdom Metazoa; phylum Porifera; class Demospongiae; order Poecilosclerida; family Podospongiidae; genus Diacarnus; species Diacarnus erythraeanus. The sequence goes on along the minus strand of OZ024671.1, from coordinate 3,901,696 downwards.
AGACAGGTAATGCAATAGCAATAAGTATTTTCATTTGTCTGTATAATGTCTCTAATATATGAACATTTATGTATACTAAATGTGCATGGATGAACAGTTATATAATGATTTTATTCTTTCACCATAGATATGCATTTAGAGAACGAATGACCCAAGTTGTAGTTCAAAATTTATTAACAGAAGAAATGGTGAAGATCAGGTGTCGCGATCTAGTAAAAAAAATAGCAGTATACAGGAACAGACTTGCTGTTAGTTATAATATTATGTTTTTATCACTGGTGTAATGCATTATGTATTGTCCCAACCTCAGATACAGCTCTCTGAGAAGATTATTGTTTATGAGCTGACTTCAGAGAATGCAGACAGTATGCAGTACAAAGTAAAGGTACATACATGCATTGATTTAATTTTATAGCATATAGATCAGGTTAACTTCACTGTCGCTTTTTTTTTTTTGCTAAAGTCACTGTTGGCCCCTGGCCACAAACATTAAGTATATTTATAGAAGCTTATAATACTGGTAAATTAACTTCCACTGGACCTTCAGTATAATATGTTTGTTATAATTAGTATGTACCTTATTATGGAGTTTTTACCTTTGCTAAGCATTATTTGCTTGTTATCGTGTAGCATTTCCTGCTAAATATTAAGTCTATTCTATACATTCTCTTCCCATTCTCCAGAGTAAGTTTACTCACAGAGAAGACTGCAGTTTACTGGTTGTGTGTAGTTACCATTTAATCCTTTGTCAGGAGCGGACTCTAAACTGCCTCACATTTTCTGGTGATAAGGAAAGGTATAAAGACACATGATACAGATATAGTATTTATATTTTAAATATTTTCATCAAAATTGAGGACATCTCTATCTTTTCTAAAGTTGAACTCAATTATTATCTACCCATTTAGAAATATTGGGAAAATGATATTGAATCAATATCAGCTTAGTTTTTATTTTAGTGCCATATTGGTAGATCTTAATCAGTCAAATTTCAGTTAGCACAATAAAAAAAATCATAGATTACACTATTAAACCTATAAAAAATATCTACCATATTATGGTTTTAACTCTGTATTTTAGGGAATGGGTTTTGGACTCACAGATTCGTTACATCAAAGTTGTAGGTGGACCAGAAGGAAAGGAATCTATTCTTGTTGGACTGAGAAATGGCCAAGTTCTCAGAATTTTTGTGAATAATCCTTTTCCCAACCTTCTTTTCAAGCAGCAAGTTGCTATACGTTGCCTTGATCTCAGTTTAAGGTATGAAGCTTTAAAGCTGGAACTCTACCACTCATCACTTCAAACATGCAATTGCACTCATAAATAAAATGAGAGCACAAAAAAGAGAAAACATTTTGAGCATTGTTCAAACTATGTAATATGTAATATAGACAAGATTACCCAATTTACACAGCTGTTGGGACTCAGGATATTGGTAAACCCACTATTTAATAAGCAGATTAAATTACTAAGATTCAATATCCATGTTGATTTGCATGTTCTCATTCCTACCAACCAGCCGGTCCAAGCTTGCAGCAGTAGATGAAAATAGCATTCTAATGGTATATGACCTCAAGAACAAGCAACTCCTTTATCAGGAACCTAATGCCACAAGTGTAGCATGGAATACACAATATGAGGTACACTACAACGTGTATACAATATTACAGTGAGACTTCAAAATTTTAGAGAGGTAGGCCTGGATTCTTCCTGAAATTTATTATTTTTTTTGTCTAAATTGAATTTCATAATAACATTATTTAGACAAAAAAATTATATATTATATGCATGGTTATTACAATCTGACTCTGCCAGTCTTTTGTGTAGCCACGTTAGCTCTATAGTCACTGTGAATGAGTGAAACAGTTTTCTTTGGTCTTAAATTGAGATTCAATGGTCAAAAAGTTTCATTAAGTGGTTTACATTTACTGAATGAGGGAGCTGGCTTAATTTATAGTTGTTGTTGGACATCTTTAACATGTGAATTATAATATCTGAGGATGTGACTGATGGATATGAACCCTGGTCATTTTTAGAAGTAGTTTCAGTAGTTTATTTGAAACTGTGGTTGCTGGCCATTGTTCAGAGTTGAGAGGGGGCTGCTTCTAGTAGTTCTATGACAATAGATTAGACTACCCTATACAGGTTATACATTTCTCAGGTAGGAAAAAGAGAGTGCTAATAGAAGTTTAAAAAGATACATAAAATTTCAAGAAACATTGTTATGCTATCTATGCAGGATATGTTATGTTTTAGTGGCAATGGCAATCTGAACATTAAAGCCAGCAATTTTCCAGTTCATCAATTAAAACAACAGGTACTTATCCTAACAACCAGGAAAAATACTAAACTGGCTACTCTTTGTGGAGGGTGTGGATGAAATAGTCAAGTTAAACGAGGAGGTTGGATTCATTATTTATTTTTTGATTTAATGCAATAGAAATACAAACTACAAAAAGTCAAACTATAAGAGGGAGTGTGCTGGGGCATAGATCACATCATTAAAATACCTTTTCAACTTTAACAGCATTTGTTGGTTTTTCCTACACAACTGCTACACTTGCAGATACTTCTCAATGGTTTCCTATAAACTGTTTTTCAGCTATAAACTGGTGTGCATGAAGCTTTGAGCAGGTGGCAGAGACAAGGAACATCAATGTGAACCACACCTGCAATATCGTTATGATAAAACAGATTTAGTGTTAAGACTATACAGGGTAGGATTCATGTATAAAGTTAACCTAACAGTTTATAGCAACAGCCATTTCAGATATTTGGTTGTATGTATAAGTATTTAAGGAAATTAAATAGGTGGTGAAAGAACAGAACACTATATTTAAACTTTATGCCAATTCAGAATTTTTTACACATGAGTGCCTGTCACACCTTTTCTATTCGGCCTCCTTGTTTAAGGGAGCTTATAATGGGACACTTATTTTATACATTTATAACACTGGTCCAGTTTTGATAGAGTCCATGATGTGTTTCTTTGTCCTTTTTGCAGGGTTTTGTAGTCGGTTTTAGTGGTACTAAAGTATTCTGTCTTAACTACTTTTCCATGACGCGTGTTAATGCTCCTCAGGTACCACTACACATAATTATATACTTACATAGCTATCTAGTACATACTTGTGTCATTACTTTTCCCAGGAAATGTATTCTCCTGCATGTATCTCTATACACATTTATTCAGTGCGTTATTCACTTCAATAACGGAGTGAATACCTCTGAGTTCATTTTTATTTTGCATGGCTATAATCAGTAGATTTTGGTCAACTGAACTCAAATATTCTAATATTCCTTCTTCTTAAGCAACTATTATGTACTTGCAGTCAGTTTCAATGATTCAATTTCTTGAACGAAAGAATTACAAGTAAGTATTTCACTGCTCTGATTAACATGACACATTATTTGCATAGGTTAAGACTAAATCTTATCCAGCTAAGCTACTACTATTGTGTTATAATTGTTCCATTGCACAAATGTTATTCATTAAAGTTTAGCAACTAATATTATGATTGATATTTTACTTACCCAATTAATTGTTATGGTCACATAATTATAGTAATGCTGTATTTTTAATCTTAAAAAAATAGCAGACAAAGTAAAGGTGCTATTTATGGTAGAGAATCTTCTCACTTCCTAAGACATTCACATCAAAATGATGTGATCTTTAATTATTATAACCTTTGTATTCATTAAATAAAAAACTAATGTTGTCCTTTAAAATTTACTGACATTATAATGTACTATAGTATGTGGAAAAATTTACACTCTATAATATATAATAATATTGGCTATTCTGATTTTCTTGTAGGGAAGCATATAAAATTGCTTCTTTAGGAGTGGCTGATGGTGACTGGAAAATGCTGGCCATGGCTGCTTTAGAGGTATGTAATGTACACATACATATATTGCACAATTTATGTCACTCTCTTCAGGTTATTTTCATACTGGATATACACAATGATTTACAGATAAAGAACACAGGCAACCACATACTAAATGATCATAAGTGTGCATCTGGGTTTAGCCTATAGGGCAAAGTAATGTAATCTATGACTTCAATTTTTTAATAGTTTTCTTCTATAAATTTTTTTAGGGAATGGATTTTGAAATTGCAAAGAAAGTAAGCACTAAATCTAGTGTCTGATTCTATGTGATAATATTGCTATAATCTTGATAGGCCTTTATACGTGTAAGGGAGAAGAAATTCTTGGAATTAATTCATTCTATTGAGGTATAATCAAGTATGAGCTAAACTATCCCCACACTATAGATAATGCATAAAAACAATTGTTTTATATGTACATATGTTCTAGCATTTAACCAAGAATACTGGCCCCACAATTATTTTCATTCTGTATATATACTATTATAATTAGTGAGCCACATGTATATGGTTATTGTAGTAACCCAAATAGAGGGATTTCTTTAAGTAGCCAGTATATATGCCAGTATCTGCTAAACTTAATACATAGGAAAGGAAGTCAAGAGGTGAATCTAATAACCAGGTGTTCCTTGCTGACATATTTGCCTATCAGGTATACATGTATATGGTATACAAAGTTGTGTATATATATAAGTATAACTTTTTGTTGTTCCTCTTCCCTATTGTGCAGACATTACTATCTATACTAACATTATTTTATTCTTGGAAGCAGTAGGCTCTATATATTGCATGTAACCAGCATAGTGGTGGAGTCTTATTATTGGGTCCACTGTGACAGCTAAAACTTTTGACCATGTTAATGAGGGAAGTAAATGATCTATTAGGGTATTTATTTATACAGAAATTACAAAATAAATTTATAGTCAGGTAGCTTAGCAAGATTATGGGGACACTGGACAAATGTAGTTATTATTACTGAGGTATATGATTTGAAGATAGGATATGCTGCAGGATTCCTTTCTATGTCAAAATGGAACAAGAAATTATATTCTTAAGTGCGATTGCTATAGGCACGAATTGTTTTATTTTCGTGTCTCATAGAGTTTGTATATAAAAAAATTTAATAGCAAAATTATTTGTATCTTGGAAAATGGATTTTATTTAGTAGTTACATTTACAAAGTTCGGTGCAAGTCCAGTTGGCTTTCTTGCAGCTACACATCCTCGTAGTTACATTAATTTTTATAACTTCTAGGCAAGCTCAGCTGGCTGCTTTCAAACAGGTGTCGAGGAAGTTGTGCACTCATCCCAATTCAAACCCTTAGATGCTGAACTCGCTGGACTCAGCCTGTTCTGCTGAGGTATTTCACTCACAATCCATATGCTCACTTGGTATATAGCCCTCAACGCAGCCCTCAACCAATGTGGACTCTTGTAGATAGGTGATTTTCATTGTTCTATTCCTATGGCAAAAGAGTTCCATTCTAGCTTTATCCACATATTCACGGTTTTTTGGTCTTGTTGTACATCATCACCATAAACCTTTCCAGGAGTGAGAAAGTGGGTAAGTCCTCAGTGATAGACACAAAGGGATTCATTGCTATGTCCGTTAAAGTACTGGTTAAATCAGGAAAAAACTTCCAGGTTCCCACGCAATTCTTTTCTCCCTTCAAAAGAACCCTTATGTGGTATCACACCCCATGAAGCAGGTAATGCTGAAGATTTGTCTTCACCTAGAGAGGTAGACAGAGAATTAATGTTTCAGTATGAAAAATATTGGCCTCTTCCAAAAGCTACCCAAATAGGGATTCGAAGAAAACAAATTGAAAAACTTATGACAATAACATCTGTATCCACTGTGCGAATCAAACAGCTATGGTGACCATTCTGTATGGCATCTGTAATGTGGACCAATAGTCTGGTGTTCAACTCTTTGTGGTCACATATTTTTGCATTTTGTGATCAGTACCTTTTGTAAGTACTTCACTACCAAAAGTTATATATTATTTCCTTACCTTCTGGATAATTGAAAGAAGCTACTTTATATAGAGAAAATCAAAAAGCTCTGTCTTGTTAGTTACATATCGCAGAAAGTCATTCCACTTCCCTGGTAAAAAGTTAAGTTAACTTGTTCTTGCCAGCTACCTTTTGCCTGATGCCTTTCGCCCTCTTTTCTCTTGTAGATGCCTTAATATTATCACTGAGGTAGATAGCCCAAACAACATCCACACAAGTTGATCGCTCCAGCTGCTTTAGAATATATAGGATAACAGCATCAGCAGCATATTGGTTTAATGTAGTGGTGTTAACAAGGCGAACAAGAGCTCCACCATCAAAAGCTATAGCATCAAAACTATCTGGCGAGTCATTTTGAGCCAACAAATCAAACTTTTTTAAAGATCATAATTTATCACACTCAGATATAGGAGGAAAGAGTGATTTTCATGCTTAAAGATGGAAGACCTATAGCATTTCTTCACTAATTATACCATCTGGAAAATAGTGAAGTGAAACGGCATTGCAAGTGCCTTAAAGCAAGTAAATACAAGCAACATGCAACAGATAGTAGGCAAGTGTATGTGGTATTTTATTTCCGCGTTTATAATTTTTGCAATAATGTAGCGCAAAAATGTTGAATTTTGCGCTTATTGCATTATGTATTTTGGAAACTAAAAATCTACAGAATTAATGAAAATTTATATTCCATGATTTGATCCTATCATAAAGGCAAAGCTGAAGGTCCAAGGACTTCAAAAAAATTTTTGGTACTTTTGTCCGCTATGTCCCTATTTCATGAAAATATGTTGCTAAGCTGCCTGACTAATATAAACTTTCTGGAATGATATCTATCTTTTTATCGTGATTTACTGTATTCCTATTTCCTGATATCATTGATATATTAAATCAATGATCTATACATATGTATGTTCAAAAAGACATGAAACTGCACCTGGCATGAAACTATTGTGAAACTGCAAGTATGATTTTTTTCACTTAACTAACTTTTTAGGGTAAATTTCAAGAAGCTGCTGACATTTATAAAAGAGCCAGAGCAGAAGACAAAGTACATATATATATTTACTCTAGTTATAGTCTAATGTGGAGTGGACCAGGCCTGTCATTGGATTATGATCTTGTCTAGGAAGGGTACTATAGCTATTAAAGATAATTATTATAGTCGAGTTATATTCTCACCTCACCCACCTCAAAAATTAGCAAGTGGCATTAAATTTTTATTAATGGTCCATTATTCTTTGGGCATGAAGGCAATTCTTGTACACATAAATGAAGCCCTATGTGTGTTGTAAAAATAGACTTATGTTATATTTTTGAAGGCAGTGGAAATGTATATTGATCTCCGAGAGTTTGACTTTGCCAAGAAGCTTATGGCAGGCACAAATTACAATGTTAAGGATTTAATGACTAAACAGGCAGACTGGGCAGTGCATACTAATGATCCTCATGGAGCATGGTAAGGAATATTTCCATAGCATTTTCTACAATCTGACAGCATTTTCTACAATGTGACAGCATTTGGATATTAGGAAGAAAATTTCAAAACTGTATCTCCTTCAGTATGCCAGACATTCTGAAAATCTATAATATTACATCAGTACAGTCGGCATACTATTAAATAATATAGTTGATGATATATTATTCTCCAAGTAAAGTCACCACATGAATATTAGAATAGGGATTGGAAACTAGAACACTATCAAAGAAAGTACTAACAGAAGTTGGTAAAAAAAGCCACTGACAACTTTATGAGATTTTATAGTTTAGCACCTCAAAAGAAGCTGAAACAACAAACTTCATAAGTGAAGTGCTTTAGTTGGTTTTGTTTCTGTTGCTCTCAAGAAAACTGGCACTTTTTAAGCTCTTTGTTACTGAAATTTACTTGAATTATCTCATCAAGTACGGAAAGTACATTTAATTCCTTTTCTAGTATATCTATGCTATATTCATTTCATATGACAACTGTCCTTGTTTTATGTAGTGACATGTATATGGCAGCTGGTGAGTACATGAAGGCAGCAGAAATTATGGGAGAGAATGGATGGGTTGAAAGGTAAACATTTTTTTATGTATATCACTAGTATATAACTTTTACTTTGCCTAGGCTTACTAACCTAGTTTATGAACTACCTAAGACAGCAGTGGGAGTTTTGAAACGCTGTGCTGAATTCTTCAAGTTACTCTGCCAACCTTTGTTAGCTGCAGAAGTATATGAAAAAATTGGAGATAACTGGGCCACTGTGTCTCTATATATAGAATCCAAGCAATGGGACACAGTATGTCTTCACCAGTTTTGGATAGTACAATCTCTAGTGTTGATAGCAAGAAGCTGGACTATGCTACATGATTTAGGATGTAATGGTGGTCAATAGCTGTGAGTATAGGTGCATTTGGCTTACCATCATATTCTATGTATCCTGTAATGTAGGACAGACTAGATTCTTGCTGGTATAATAGATCAAAGGTATAATTCATGATACCAGAGTTATTTTTTATGTTGGTGATAATGCTTCTTCAGCTTGCATACAAATGTAGTATTATGCTAAATCAGGATATACTTGTAAATCCAAACCCCAATTTATGACTCATGCCATAATTTTATACAATACTAAGCTAATATACTTTTTTACACCAATTTACATTACCTTCTGTTCAGATAATGAATCAATTTCGAAACCCACCAATATATTTATAGTTCTTTTATGCATTCTTCATAGGCTTTTGAGATGGCAAGGAAATTTGGTCAATATGAGGTAAGGTTATCAGATTAAATTAAAAGGAATTCAGTGCCTTTTTGTAGCATGAAATATATTTACCATATTCTCAATGGCTCATGGAAAATGATAGATTTGAAGAGGCTCATGAAGGTATGTACATGAAGAATTTCAGTGAAGTTAAAGAATATCTTTATAATTGTTACTGTGTAATGAAACTTTAAAGTAGCAAATGATATGACAACTGTTGAAAATAGTTGTCCAAGTGAGTAATCAAAAGCATGTGACATTTTTAATTTATAGGCATTATTATAAGTAGGCATTTGGTGTTTACATATTATAGTTATATGTGGAGGGTCAGAAACCAAAAGTTTTACTCTTTCATTGATTTCAGCATTATTATCGGCTGGCAAAGAAAATGAAGCATTAGAACTACTGGAGGAGTTGGCTCACAATGCAATCAAGGAAAGGAGGTATAAAGAGCCATAGGGCTAGGGCTGCTATGGCTAGCCCTAGCCCTAACCCTAGGCTACAAACTACCTTTGGTCACATTTTAAAAAAGAAAGGATAGCCTATATTATTTGGTGGATATACAATAGACCCATTGATTCTATAAATATTTGATAGCTTCATATAGTAAGTGGCCAAAGTTTTAGGTCACCTAGTATTTTTGGAATAACTCTTAGGTAGTAAGCTTTCATGGTACCAATTTTGTTGGTTAAAATATCTATTTAATATGTGTAGAAACCAAGCAAATTATCAGTTACACAGATGTTAAGTAAATTTTAGTCATGCTATACAGGTCATTTTGTGCTTGTAGCTAAGCAAGCTATATGATTGGGAAGTGACTTCTTGGATTATTTCCCCATGTCAATTTAAGCTACAACCTGTTTAATACTAATAGTAATCACAAAATGGCATTCACAGAGTCTGTAAAAGACCTGAAGGAGAGACATTGGAAATTGGTCCTCTGTGGTTACATTAAGTGAAGAGCATACTGTAGCCAAGTTAAAAGCAAGCCTCTGTACAGTGCAAGGCATTCTCACCGATGGTGTAAAAGATCTTATGTAAGAGTGGATGAGAAAACTTTGCAGCTTTCTGGCCATTTTCTTAAGACCTTAAAGGCAGCTGCATGATACTTCAAGACTTTTAATGACGACAAGAACTTTGAGAGGGCTAGACCTATGTTTTATCCGGAGTGTGTAATTTTACTGTAAGCTTTATAGGTGCCACTCTTCAAGTGTAAGAGCGCATGTGCTATAAAGGTAAGGACATTTAAATGTCCAGGTTTATTACGTAGACCTTTTCTGACCAACTTGGATGGGAGAAAATTATTGGCGAGGACTTCATCTCTTCCAGTTAGATGGAACCAAATGTCACAATGATAAATACTTCATGAATCAAGCTACTACAAGGTAGATTTCTGTTTTTCCATGACCATCTCAGAGTGTAGACTTCAATTACATAAAACATTTGTGGAAGATCAAGAAGAAAATGGATATACTTTAAGACAGAGCTAAAAGATCTCATTTTTAAAACTTAAAATAGTATTACTGTAATCATTCTGTACATTTTATGAAAAGATAGTGCCAAGTAGTTATTAGTGCTCATTATGGTTTCAGAAGCATCTAGCTATAAATTTATGCTTTACTACCTTTACTATGAAATCTTAGATATAGCTATCTGGTTACCAGGGGTAACCTACAGTACAAACTATGTTATAATCATAAAAACTAAGCTCAAATTAAAGATTGAGGTTGTTTTCCTTGACATGTAAGTCTAATCACATTCGCTTGACCCCAAACTCTAGACATTTGCAGATTTCACTAGCTGTATACTTTGTTCAGCTGCAAAATTGGTTGTATATTTTAGGAGGCAAGTACACTGCTACCCATTGACTACACAGAACACATGACCTGAACTCATAAACCCTACATTTCAACTTTATAAAGACACAGTGTATTATATTATTTAGTGCAAGTGTGCAATATGGAATGAACAATTAACTAGCTAGTGCCTTAGTTTATAGACAAGTTAGCAATGTAGTCCAAGCATGATGTGTCTACCTCTCTTTACTCTAGCTGGAAAGCCCAGTAAGCATGCCCATTTTATATAGTTGTTGTGTTCCTTTGTTTAGTACATAACTAAAGCTACAAATAAAGTGTATTACATCCTTTAATTGGTTTAACCACCAACTTTTGGGGCTCAAGGGAACTGTAAACTCCTTTTTCCTGCTCTCTCCCATTTTGCATATCTGTCCCAAAAAAAGTTGATCTTGGTCTCATAATGTTGCACTTTCTGATAGTATATAGGTTCTTACTTTCCACCAGCCTATAAGAAGTTTGCCTACCTGCCTTCATATACTACTTTCAACTATTACTCAACACCATACTATATGAAAACTCTTTTCCTGCTCTTTCATTTGAACAGACAGAGAAACATTAGAACTTAACATACTATCAGAAAGCTCTTTATATGAGCAACTTTTTGATAGACATTTTTGGACAAAGTATAAGAGAATTATGAGCAGATATATAAAACAGGAAAATAATGGTTTAGTTCCCTTGGTCAAGTGAATGCAAAGGGACTTTAATATTATGTTTTGTCATTGATTTTAAAAATATCTACACTACACACAACATAGGTACAATGATGCTGGCTACTATTACTGGCTTGTAGCAAAGTCGAGCTTAAATGGTGCCCATAACACATACAAAGGTATTTGATTATATTATGCATCTCCGGTTAGATGTAATTATGTACCTATTTTTACAAGTACCTTGCTCCAGTTGATTGTTACTGCAAAGAAATATCTTTAGCAAGAAATAAGCTACCTTAAATTCTGCAATTATAATTGCAGGCTGTTTAGGAAAAGAGATTCTCACCCTTCTCTGGATTTAAACCTTTATCCCCTTAAATTTTATGTATACCCACTGCAGCTAGCCCTCTCTATAATGCTGGAATATCTTCAAAGATGAAATCCTAGATATATTTATGTTTAACTAATTTTTTTACAGATCCAAATGGGAACAAAACTCATTTAGAAAAATTAACTCAGAAGTTTCATCTTAGCCTAAGCAATGCAGATTTGTATTTCGTGTTCCATGGGATCCATTGCTTTATCGAACAACCCTTTACTTCATTCTTGCCTGAAGCCCTTCTCAATATGTCTCGTTATCTTGTATTGAATACATTAAAAAACTGTCCCAAGGGCATATCTAAACTGTATCCATTATATTATGTTAGCCAGAGGGTAATGTAATGTTCTATGTCAGACAAAATAGGCCTCAATTTTCTCTTCCTCAGTTTTTTCCAGCTGCCATATACCTTAATGTTTGGCTGTTTAAGACCCAGCTAGGCAGAATCTATTATCACGGTATATAACTAGTTTGCAGATTTCTTTTTCTCTATCATTTTCCTGGGCTAGTTCAATAATGGCAAGCAGTTTTATTTTTTACCAAAGGTCATAGGTCTATGTATCATCAAAAAAGTACCTGTGAGATTTTTTCAAAAGCTTGCTTAATGTAGCTATTAGGTCATCAAATTAGAGTGAGGTCTAACACCTGTTCTTTCACTGTGAGCTGGTATTAGACACTTCATTAGATGTTTTTGCACTTGTAAGTTAGCTTGTTATTTACTACTGTGTCATGTTGACAGAGTATAAAACAGGTATTCTTATCTATCTAGGAAGACATTTCTGGGACATCATGTATAACTGGCAGTGGCAAGTACAGTATTTTATGTACTATATAGTTCATTTAGGTGTGTATCATGCCTGATTTAGTTTCTTCTTTACATCAAGGACCCATTTCTCTTATACTCAGTAATTCAGTAGGTCTCTATACAGCGTTTTAGAAATAATGCTGTATCCTATAGTTTGTTGTAGCCAAATTTTTGGATATCTTGCACTTAGAAATGGGTATAAGTAACAGTTATCAAGATCTAGCTATGGATGTGATAAACAAGTATGGGGGGGGAAGAATACTTTTTTAGCTTGTAATGTGCCATTAACATTTTGTTTTCAATTATCATGATAATCATAATAATTTTAATGATAATTATTTTGATGATAAAATAGTATTACCCATCCCTAGTAAGCATACATCATCTGTTGAATGGAGTGAGCATGCATAACCTGTTGAGTTCGATGGGCAGCTCCAATAATAACAAATAAAAAAACTTCTAACCATCCTGTTTGGACATTATAATAATTACATTCATTGTTCTGCCCCCATGTTGATGATTTGTAAGATGAGGGAAGGAACTTCACTATTTTCTCAGTTTATCTGGCTCTCCATTTCTCAACAGGATATGCTGGGGAGATAAGGGTTGTGTTTTGCACAACATTCATCTTTATTGCACTGTATTATTACTGGTTGACTGTCTATTCATGTCTACTACTCTGTAATTTATAAACTTTTTTTTGCTCTTTAATCTCTATAAATTATTTTTTAATTTCCAAGAAATGTTTTTCCTCACATGATGTTTTTGTATACTACATCATAGAATAAATCACATTGTACAGCCATAAGATTTTAACTCCAGCTGTATCATCACATTCATGTATGTGTGCTCCTTAATGTAGCATAGATCTACTCTCTTTACAATGGCTAAGCAGAGCAAGGTTCTTGGAGCTTACAAACTAGCTCGATATGCATATGAAAAAATACAGGTTTGTTATCACACCTGCGTAGCCACCTCTATTCCTATCTCTATAAATTTATTTGTTTGATTAGACACTGCAGATTCCTCTGGCTTTGCAAGAAACTATTGAAGTAGGAAGTCTTACAATTCGTTCCAAACCATACCAGGATAAGGATGTAAGCAGAAATCTTCTTGTCAATTTAGTAATGAGTGCCTATGGTAGTTTTATAACCATGGTAACAAAATAAGTCTTAGCCATAGAAATTGCAATCATGATAAGTATAGTAATTGTAGAATAAATGACTCTGGTTAAAGTATACTGACATGAAGTAGAGTTTATGACTTCAATCTCTATGGCTGTATAGTATAACTAATCATGTTATTAATGTCAGAGTTTCAATAAGCAAAAGGCCATGTAATGAGTATTCTATCACTGTGTAATTATTATTAGCATGTATTTCATCTAGGATTTGCTACCTATGTGCTATAGATGCTCAACTACAAATCCACTAGTCAACTCCATTGGTAACATGTGCGTTAATTGTAGGCAACCTTTTGAAGTATCATTTGCATCATTTGGTAAGCTTACACCTTAAATTTTCAAACTAATGGTAGAACTTATAAAAGTTCAGCTTTATGGTTACATAACAGAAAATTATATAGATAGTAGCAAATAAAGTGACAAGACGAAAAGCAGGTATACATGCTCATAAAATATTAGCAGTTCTATAGTAATTCTTTTAACTAATTATAAGAAGTATTGAAATGGTGTTTCCCCTAGGCTTACAGAAAAGGGCACGTTTTCAGGCTTATTAATTATGGTGATTTCTAAGCTTAGACCATCCACATTACCAAACTTATGGATACAGGGCTACCAATATTTGTAGAGAGAATAATGCCATAGTTTCTGTTGCCTGCTTGTTTTCAAATTTTGATATTTGGATTTAACTATTGAACAGGATAGGCAGTTGTAAAAATCTCTCTGTACATTATCCTATTCATTAGTTTTGGAGTTACTACGTTATTGTTGCTTTGCTTTGTTATTACAAAAGGGGATGATATATAACAGGGAGTTCAACTTTATTACTCATTTATTTACCAGACATTCATTAACTGCCCACACCATCAACAGGATATGTGGTGAGGGGGAAGTATTCATCACAGAAATGGTCCACTAATTCTTATCCTTTTCTAGTGGACATACTTTTTTGTAATTGTCACCTCATCCATCCCTTCAATAGTGTTAAATATAGTTAATAAACCAATAACTATAGTTAACTTTAAAGATAGGTTAGCTAATTCACCAGGCTACCTCTAGCTATACAACTACTAATATTGCAGACTGCTCCTAATAAACATTAGTTAACAGTCCTATGTGCATATGTGGTGATTACATGATGGCAAGCCTGTGATAGATATCTCCTTATTGTTAGCTTTCTTTTTAAGAAGTATAGTACACACACTGGCTTCTAAGAGACTCCAGCTTTTCTTTTTTTTTTTTTTTTGATCTTGGCAACAGACAGGTAGTGCATTTTTAGTTTGACATGTTCACTTTTATTTGACTACATACATTTTACTTAATACTTTTGCTCTTACTTTTTTTCGTGATATGATTTTTTTATTGCAGAGGTGCTACCAGTGGTAGAGTTTGTATTAGAAGATGGTATAAGGTCAGTAGGAATGGTAGTCTGTATGTAATATGTCATAAAAAATACATCAGGTATTTTAGTTTATGTTTACTGTGCTAGGATTCATGAAAGCCCTTTAATAATGTAGTATAATTATTTCTATTTTTGTGCTAATTGTATTTCTTCCTACCTTAGGCCTGTAAGTTTATATATTGCATATACAGTGATGAGGAAGCACTGACATTAATAAAAAAGGAGCCTCCCATGAAGAAGAGGCAGTCTAGCCAATGGAAAGAAAGTGTACAAGGAAGTATCCATTGAATTAATTTCATGATGTAAAATATCGAGTGATAAGTCATAATGTAATTTCCAGGCAATTTAAAGAAGAATTAGATTAATATGCTATAAAGAAGCCCAAGGCATGCAGTACATCTTGAGATCTGTCCTTATGTGTACATCACTAAAAGCATTAATTAGTAAACACAATGTGCTTACTACTTTTGAAACCTGGTCACAAAACTTTTGGAGTCTTTTGTTTGGATGAGTTGTTTTGTGGTATTAAATTATCCACTGTGTAGTGTGTGTGTGTACTCAAACTGGTTTTGTGATTTTTTTTAAGCAAGAATATCAGATGTGCAGTCTCTTCGGTTGGATGATGAACCTACTGAAGACATTAATATAGAGGATCCTTTCAGTATTAATATATATGGGGTTAGTGAGCCATTATGCAAAAGTTATGTACATGATGATTAAATACTTCATTGCTCTTGTCCATCTAATGACTAGAAAATTGTGTTCATTGTCTTGCTATTATGTAAGAAGTTTTTTTTAACTGTTATTGGTCAGCTTCTATTGAGGAAACCTTTATTCAATGCACACTTCATCAACTTAGAACATTGGATCATTGGATAAAATTAATAGAACTCTGTATACCACTTCATTGTGGGGACATAATTCTTATAGCAACTCACAGTTAAACTACATATTTTTTTCTGTGCCCTTCATAGTGTTGACCTACAGGAACTACTAAGGGAACAAGTGTACTTATATAATTATATATTATTAGTCTATGAAAAATATTTTGTGCTATAAGTATAATTGTGGTATAATAAGCAAAATTTTTTCCTGTAGGCTACAGATAAGTTTGTTCCAGTTGTTTGTGGCCGAAAGGTACTTGAATCTCTTCATTGGATGGAGGTCATAATCAAGAAGTGGGGACCTCCAGTAGGAAATCAGTACTACAAGTCTGTCATGCCAGAAGTCAATATTACTGTCTGTTCAAACTGCAATAAGGTATGTGGATCAATAGCTCAAGCAAAATTTTGTACTATACTGTATTCATATACATTCTAGATGTTCCATACTGATGACTATGAACTTCAAGTTTTATCTAAAGGACACTGCCCTTTCTGTAGGCAGATAGTTGAGTCACTTTAGGTTTAGAACTTTTACTACTTATACTAATATGTAGTGCTATGATTATTACTACTGTTATGACTATTACTACTGTTATGACTACTATGCATATAAACTCTAAATGTAATTTTTTGTGTGGTATGACACCATTACTTTTCTACTGTGAAGTCTATCATCATTTTACTTCCATTATAGCTAATAATAGTCACGTTCATTTTTGATGTTATAGCACTAGTTTTCAAACAGAACCATTTCTCTCAAAGGTATTAACTCTGGTGGATTACTACAGTTATAGGTAATATCTGATAATATGGGTTGAGACGTGACAATAATGCAGAGGAACAGTACTTATGATAATATTTATCCAGTCTTTTTCAATGGGAGGAAATTGTATCACATAAGTCATCATCTTTTCCGAGCCTATCCAAAAAACTTTTTTGCACTGGCCCAAACAATGCTAATGGTAAAATACATATTTCATATAATTTATGTGCATGGCATGGTGCATTCATTTGGTATATACATGAGGAGTGAGAGTAGGCTCCTGTGGATCTCCCTGTTTAAAATGGTATGAATCATTCATACTGATTCTGGAAATTGTTGGGTGTGATCTATGGTTTAAGCCTAGTGCCTGATGATATAAAGTAAGCTAAGAGCTGTGTGAGCATTGATTTTGAGCAACCTTTGAATCAGTAGAGCTTGATTTGTCATTAGGGAATTCTCTTATCTCCTGTTTAGAACCATTTGGATTCTTAGCAACTGAAATTTTTGAAGATTGGGGTATGTACACTTATTTTTATGCAATGAAAGTGGAGGAAGAACTTGGCTGTAGTTTGTTTAGCACTGGAGACTTTGAGTTCCTTATCTGCTGTTTGTTGGGATCTCATCAAGTGTACTGAGTTCTATAATTAGGAGCCAGTATCCTAACAAGAGATGTATAAATGAGGTAGCAGTGATCTAGCATCAAAAGGTTCTGAAGTACCATCTTTGGATGGTTAAGGTTATGGGGGACCCTATTGGCAGGAGACCACATGGAAAGCATATTGAAGGGAGTTAGCAATTCACTGTTCCAAATCGTCTAGCATTTTTTGACTTATTTTATACTCATCTTGTCCTGTTTAAGCAGTATTAGCTGGCCAATAGTGAATGGACTACCAATTATATTTTATAGTAGTATTAAAGTAGTAAGTATAGTAGTATAGGTTAAAGGAAGAAATGATTGATTTTCATAGTCTTCTTTTCTGACTTATTAATTTAAAATGTCAATTTTTAAATTGTCTTGGCATTTTTATCAACTCAACAAAGAGAATAATTTTAGTCCTAGCCAATTTAAATAATAATATTTAATTATGTGAGTATAGTAGTGTAGAAAAAAATCCATTTTGATCCAAGTCATCTTTTTTGACTTGTTAATTTGAAATATCCACATTCGCCTTGATCTGTTTAAGCTTTTTCATGAAAGAAAGTCCTAGTCAATCTATAGTCCATTGACTGGCTATTATATTTTATTATAATAATAGTACCATGAGTTGAATGAAAAATAATATTTGTCTTCGTTCATGTCATCTAGCATTTTTTGATGTATTTATTTAAAATACACTCCTTTAGGAGTTTTATCATTCATTTGAGTCCTAGCCAACCTAGTCCATAAACTACCGTAGATCCGGTTATTTTCAAGACACTTTATTTTCACTGATCTCATAAAATCTTGTATTATGAAGCAATTCATGCTTTATTATTTTCACTGAGGGGGAGGGATTTCAATTAGGTAATTTCTATGTATAATTATTGAATTTTTTAATTTTTCTTCCCTTTACCTATCACAAAAATAGCAAAATTAAAGTGACAGTGAAATTAACCGGATCTACAGTACCTGATATATTTTATAGTAGTAGGTATTGTAGTGTAAGTTAAAGTAGACTCCTTTAGAGGTTTTATTAAAGAATTTTTTTTGAGTCCTAGCTGGCCTATAGTTTATAGACTAGCTGTTATATTTCATAGTAGTAGGTATTGTAGTGTAGGTTAAAAGTTAAAATCCAACTCGAATAACCTATTTTTACGTATTACCTATTTTAAACTCATCTTGGGGGTTTAAGCATTTTAATCAATGACTCCTAACTGACCTATATAATTCATAGAATAGCTTTTTTTAATAATTGTTGGTGTATTAATGTAGATTAAAAGAAGAATATTTATTTTCATCAAAGTGGTCTTATATTCCTAAAATGTCTAAGTATTTTGACCGAAAAATTCCTAGCCAACCTATAGTTTGTGGACTAGCTATTAATAATTATAAAAGGAAAATATATATTTTCATCTAAGTCATCTAGACCTCTTTTTTGATTTATTTACCACTTTAATTATATTTTGATCTTTCGATGAAAGTAAGAAATTTCTAGTCCAAGCAAACCTATATTATTATTAATTGTGGATTAGCTATGATATTATTTGGCATAAGTTAAAGGAAAAATATTTATTTTTGTCTAATCTTCTTTTTTAACTTTTTTTTTTGATTTATTAATTTAAAATACAAATTATACTTGTCTTGGTCCATTTAAGCATTTTCATGAAAGAAAAAAATTTATGAGTCATAGCTAACATAGTAATCTATGAACTAGCTATTATAGAATAATTATAACTGTAAGTATAGTAGTGTAAATTAAATAAAAAAACATATTTTCATCCATGTAGTCTAGAGTTATTTTTGACTTGTTTAATTTACCCAATATAGTTCCATTTATTTCGATGAAAGAAAACTATTTTTAGTCCTAAAAGACCTATATGGTTCATAAGTAGGTATCTATAGTAGAAAAGGTCGACTAAAAAAATCTACATCTAGTCATGTCATAAAGCCTTTTCTTTTTGGAGTGCTTTTTCACATTATGCACTCATTTTTTTATAAAATTAAATTCACGATAAATGAAATATTTTATTTAAGTAGGACTTGTGGTGTACATTAAAGGAAAAATATCCATTTCCATATAAGTCGTCTGACCTTCTTTTTTGACATATGCATTTAAAATGCTCATAATAGGCTTATCTTAGTACTTTTAAGCGTTTTAACAAAAAAAAATATTTTTGAGTTGTAGCTGATCGACAGTACTAAGGAAGACGAAGATATTTTATTTTAGTAGGTAATGTGGTGTAGATTAAAGGAAAAGTATCCATTTGAATCCAAGTCGTCTTACCTTCTTTTTTGACATATACATTTAAAATGCTCATAATAGGCTTATCTCAGTACTTTTAAGCGTTTTAACAAAAAAAATATTTTTGAGTTGTAGCTGATCGACAGTACTAAGGAAGACGAAGATATTTTATTCTAGTAGGTAATGTGGTGTAGATTAAAGGAAAAGTATCCATTTGAATCCAAGTCGTCTTACTTTCTTATTTGACATATACATTTAAAATGCTCATAATAGGCTTATCTTAATACTTTTAAGCGTTTTAACAAAAAAAATCTTTTTTAGTTGTAGCTGATCGACAGTACTAAGGAAGACGAAGATATTTTATTTTAGTAGTTAATGTGGTGTAGATTAAAGAAAAAGTATCCATTTCAATCCAAGTCGTCTTACCTTCTTATTTGACATATACATTTAAAATGCTTATAATAGGCTTATCTTAATACTTTTAAGCGTTTTAACAAAAAAAATCTTTTTGAGTTGTAGCTGATCGACAGTGCTAAGGAAGACGAAGATATTTTATTTTAGTAGGTAATGTAGTGTAGATTAAAGGAAAAGTATCCATTTGAATCCAAGTTGTCTTACCTTCTTTTTTGACATATACATTTAAAATGCTCATAATAGGCTTATCTCAGTACTTTTAAGCATTTTAACAAAAAAAATATTTTTGAGTTGTAGCTGATCAACAGTACTAAGGAAGACGAAGATATTTTATTTTAGTAGGTAATGTGGTGTAGATTAAAGGAAAAGTATCCATTTGAATCCAAGTCGTCTTACCTTCTTTTTTGACATATACATTTAAAATGCTCATAATAGGCTTATCTTAGTACTTTTAAGCGCTTTAACAAAAAAAAAAAATTTTGAGTTGTAGCTGATCGACAGTACTAAGGAAGACGAAGATATTTTATTTTAGTAGTTAATGTGGTGTAGATTAAAGGAAAAGTATCCATTTGAATCCAAGTCGTCTTACCTTCTTTTTTGACATATACATTTTAAATGCTCATAATAGGCTTATCTTAGTACTTTTAAGCGTTTTAACAAAAAAAATCTTTTTGAGTTGTAGCTGATCGACAGTACTAAGGAAGACCAAGATATTTTATTTTAGTAGGTAATGTGGTGTAGATTAAAGGAAAAGTATCCATTTGAATCCAAGTCGTCTTACATTCTTTTTTGACATATACATTTTAAATGCTCATAATAGGCTTATCTTAGTACTTTTAAGCGTTTTAACAAAAAAAATCTTTTTTAGTTGTAGCTGATCGACAGTACTAAGGAAGACGAAGATATTTTATTTTAGTAGGTAATGTGGTGTAGATTAAAGGAAAAGTATCCATTTGAATCCAAGTCGTCTTACCTTCTTTTTTGACATATACAATTTAAATGCTCATAATAGGCTTATTTAAGCGTTTTAACAAAAAAAATCTTTTTTAGTTGTAGCTGATCGACAGTACTAAGGAAGACGAAGATATTTTATTTTAGTAGGTAATGTGGTGTAGATTAAAGGAAAAGTATCCATTTGAATCCAAGTCGTCTTACCTTCTTTTTTGACATATACAATTAAAATGCTCATAATAGGCTTATCTTAGTACTTTTAAGCGATTTAACAAAAAAACTCTTTTTTAGTTGTAGCTGATCAACAGTACTAAGGAAGACGAAGATATTTTATTTTAGTAGGTAATGTGGTGTAGATTAAAGGAAAAGTATCCATTTGAATCCAAGTCGTCTTACCTTCTTTTTTGACATATACATTTAAAATGCTCATAATAGGCTTATCTTAGTACTTTTAAGCGTTTTAACAAAAAAAAATCTTTTTTAGTTGTAGCTGATCGACAGTACTAAGGAAGACGAAGATATTTTATTTTAGTAGGTAATGTGGTGTAGATTAAAGGAAAAGTATCCATTTGAATCCAAGTCGTCTTACCTTCTTTTTTGACATATACATTTAAAATGCTCATAATAGGCTTATCTTAGTACTTTTAAGCATTTTAACAAAAAAAATATTTTTGAGTTGTAGCTGATCAACAGTACTAAGGAAGACGAAGATATTTTATTTTAGTAGGTAATGTGGTGTAGATTAAAGGAAAAGTATCCATTTGAATCCAAGTCGTCTTACCTTCTTTTTTGACATATACATTTAAAATGCTCATAATAGGCTTATCTTAGTACTTTTAAGCGCTTTAACAAAAAAAAAAAATTTTGAGTTGTAGCTGATCGACAGTACTAAGGAAGACGAAGATATTTTATTTTAGTAGTTAATGTGGTGTAGATTAAAGGAAAAGTATCCATTTGAATCCAAGTCGTCTTACCTTCTTTTTTGACATATACATTTTAAATGCTCATAATAGGCTTATCTTAGTACTTTTAAGCGTTTTAACAAAAAAAATCTTTTTGAGTTGTAGCTGATCGACAGTACTAAGGAAGACCAAGATATTTTATTTTAGTAGGTAATGTGGTGTAGATTAAAGGAAAAGTATCCATTTGAATCCAAGTCGTCTTACATTCTTTTTTGACATATACATTTTAAATGCTCATAATAGGCTTATCTTAGTACTTTTAAGCGTTTTAACAAAAAAAATCTTTTTTAGTTGTAGCTGATCGACAGTACTAAGGAAGACGAAGATATTTTATTTTAGTAGGTAATGTGGTGTAGATTAAAGGAAAAGTATCCATTTGAATCCAAGTCGTCTTACCTTCTTTTTTGACATATACAATTTAAATGCTCATAATAGGCTTATTTAAGCGTTTTAACAAAAAAAATCTTTTTTAGTTGTAGCTGATCGACAGTACTAAGGAAGACGAAGATATTTTATTTTAGTAGGTAATGTGGTGTAGATTAAAGGAAAAGTATCCATTTGAATCCAAGTCGTCTTACCTTCTTTTTTGACATATACAATTAAAATGCTCATAATAGGCTTATCTTAGTACTTTTAAGCGATTTAACAAAAAAACTCTTTTTTAGTTGTAGCTGATCAACAGTACTAAGGAAGACGAAGATATTTTATTTTAGTAGGTAATGTGGTGTAGATTAAAGGAAAAGTATCCATTTGAATCCAAGTCGTCTTACCTTCTTTTTTGACATATACATTTAAAATGCTCATAATAGGCTTATCTTAGTACTTTTAAGCGTTTTAACAAAAAAAAATCTTTTTTAGTTGTAGCTGATCGACAGTACTAAGGAAGACGAAGATATTTTATTTTAGTAGGTAATGTGGTGTAGATTAAAGGAAAAGTATCCATTTGAATCCAAGTCGTCTTACCTTCTTTTTTGACATATACATTTAAAATGCTCATAATAGGCTTATCTTAGTACTTTTAAGCGTTTTAACAAAAAAAAATCTTTTTTAGTTGTAGCTGATCGACAGTACTAAGGAAGACGAAGATATTTTATTTTAGTAGTTAATGTGGTGTAGATTAAAGGAAAAGTATCCATTTGAATCCAAGTCGTCTTACCTTCTTTTTTGACATATACATTTAAAATGCTCATAATAGGCTTATCTTAGTACTTTTAAGCGTTTTAACAAAAAAAATCTTTTTTAGTTGTAGCTGATCGACAGTGCTAAGGAAGACGAAGATATTTTATTTTAGTAGGTAATGTAGTGTAGATTAAAGGAAAAGTATCCATTTGAATCCAAGTTGTCTTACCTTCTTTTTTGACATATACATTTAAAATGCTCATAATAGGCTTATCTCAGTACTTTTAAGCATTTTAACAAAAAAAATATTTTTGAGTTGTAGCTGATCAACAGTACTAAGGAAGACGAAGATATTTTATTTTAGTAGGTAATGTGGTGTAGATTAAAGGAAAAGTATCCATTTGAATCCAAGTCGTCTTACCTTCTTTTTTGACATATACATTTAAAATGCTCATAATAGGCTTATCTTAGTACTTTTAAGCGCTTTAACAAAAAAAAAAAATTTTGAGTTGTAGCTGATCGACAGTACTAAGGAAGACGAAGATATTTTATTTTAGTAGTTAATGTGGTGTAGATTAAAGGAAAAGTATCCATTTGAATCCAAGTCGTCTTACCTTCTTTTTTGACATATACATTTTAAATGCTCATAATAGGCTTATCTTAGTACTTTTAAGCGTTTTAACAAAAAAAATCTTTTTGAGTTGTAGCTGATCGACAGTACTAAGGAAGACCAAGATATTTTATTTTAGTAGGTAATGTGGTGTAGATTAAAGGAAAAGTATCCATTTGAATCCAAGTCGTCTTACATTCTTTTTTGACATATACATTTTAAATGCTCATAATAGGCTTATCTTAGTACTTTTAAGCGTTTTAACAAAAAAAATCTTTTTTAGTTGTAGCTGATCGACAGTACTAAGGAAGACGAAGATATTTTATTTTAGTAGGTAATGTGGTGTAGATTAAAGGAAAAGTATCCATTTGAATCCAAGTCGTCTTACCTTCTTTTTTGACATATACAATTTAAATGCTCATAATAGGCTTATTTAAGCGTTTTAACAAAAAAAATCTTTTTTAGTTGTAGCTGATCGACAGTACTAAGGAAGACGAAGATATTTTATTTTAGTAGGTAATGTGGTGTAGATTAAAGGAAAAGTATCCATTTGAATCCAAGTCGTCTTACCTTCTTTTTTGACATATACAATTAAAATGCTCATAATAGGCTTATCTTAGTACTTTTAAGCGATTTAACAAAAAAACTCTTTTTTAGTTGTAGCTGATCAACAGTACTAAGGAAGACGAAGATATTTTATTTTAGTAGGTAATGTGGTGTAGATTAAAGGAAAAGTATCCATTTGAATCCAAGTCGTCTTACCTTCTTTTTTGACATAAACATTTAAAATGCTCATAATAGGCTTATCTTAGTACTTTTAAGCGTTTTAACAAAAAAAAATCTTTTTTAGTTGTAGCTGATCGACAGTACTAAGGAAGACGAAGATATTTTATTTTAGTAGGTAATGTGGTGTAGATTAAAGGAAAAGTATCCATTTGAATCCAAGTCGTCTTACCTTCTTTTTTGACATATACATTTAAAATGCTCATAATAGGCTTATCTTAGTACTTTTAAGCGTTTTAACAAAAAAAAATCTTTTTTAGTTGTAGCTGATCGACAGTACTAAGGAAGACGAAGATATTTTATTTTAGTAGTTAATGTGGTGTAGATTAAAGGAAAAGTATCCATTTGAATCCAAGTCGTCTTACCTTCTTTTTTGACATATACATTTAAAATGCTCATAATAGGCTTATCTTAGTACTTTTAAGCGTTTTAACAAAAAAAATCTTTTTTAGTTGTAGCTGATCGACAGTACTAAGGAAGACGAAGATATTTTATTTTAGTACTTTAGTAGTTAATGTGGTGTAGATTAAAGGAAAAGTATCCATTTGAATCCAAGTCGTCTTACCTTCTTTTTTGACATATACATTTAAAATGCTCATAATAGGCTTATCTTAGTACTTTTAAGCACTTTAACAAAAAAAAATCTTTTTGAGTTGTAGCTGATCGACAGTACTAAGGAAGACGAAGATATTTTATTTTAGTAGTTAATGTGGTGTAGATTAAAGGAAAAGTATCCATTTCAATCCAAGTCGTCTTACCTTCTTTTTTGACATATACATTTAAAATGCTCATAATAGGCTTATCTTAGTACTTTTAAGCGTTTTAACAAAAAAAATCTTTTTTAGTTGTAGCTGATCGACAGTACTAAGGAAGACGAAGATATTTTATTTTAGTAGGTAATGTGGTGTAGATTAAAGGAAAAGTATCCATTTGAATCCAAGTCGTCTTACCTTCTTTTTTGACATATACATTTAAAATGCTCATAATAGGCTTATCTTAGTACTTTTAAGCACTTTAACAAAAAAAAATATTTTTGAGTTGTAGCTGATCGACAGTACTAAGGAAGACGAAGATATTTTATTTTAGTAGTTAATGTGGTGTAGATTAAAGGAAAAGTATCCATTTGAATCCAAGTCGTCTTACCTTCTTTTTTGACATATACATTTAAAATTTTCATAATAGGCTTATCTTAGTACTTTTAAGCGTTTTAACAAAAAAAATCTTTTTTAGTTGTAGCTGATCGACAGTACTAAGGAAGACGAAGATATTTTATTTTAGTAGTTAATGTGGTGTAGATTAAAGGAAAAGTATCCATTTGAATCCAAGTCGTCTTACCTTCTTTTTTGACATATACATTTAAAATGCTCATAATAGGCTTATCTTAGTACTTTTAAGCACTTTAACAAAAAAAAATATTTTTGAGTTGTAGCTGATCGACAGTACTAAGGAAGACGAAGATATTTTATTTTAGTAGGTAATGTGGTGTAGATTAAAGGAAAAGTATCCATTTGAATCCAAGTCGTCTTACCTTCTTTTTTGACATATACATTTAAAATGCTCATAATAGGCTTATCTTAGTACTTTTAAGCACTTTAACAAAAAAAAATCTTTTTTAGTTGTAGCTGATCGACAGTACTAAGGAAGACGAAGATATTTTATTTTAGTAGTTAATGTGGTGTAGATTAAAGGAAAAGTATCCATTTGAATCCAAGTCGTCTTACCTTCTTTTTTGACATATACATTTAAAATGCTCATAATAGGCTTATCTTAGTAGTTTTAAGCGTTTTAACAAAAAAAATCTTTTTTAGTTGTAGCTGATCGACAGTACTAAGGAAGACGAAGATATTTTATTTTAGTAGTTAATGTGGTGTAGATTAAAGGAAAAGTATCCATTTGAATCCAAGTCGTCTTACCTTCTTTTTTGACATATACATTTAAAATGCTCATAATAGGCTTATCTTAGTACTTTTAAGCACTTTAACAAAAAAAAATCTTTTTTAGTTGTAGCTGATCGACAGTACTAAGGAAGACGAAGATATTTTATTTTAGTAGTTAATGTGGTGTAGATTAAAGGAAAAGTATCCATTTGAATCCAAGTCGTCTTACCTTCTTTTTTGACATATACATTTAAAATGCTCATAATAGGCTTATCTTAGTACTTTTAAGCACTTTAACAAAAAAAATCTTTTTTAGTTGTAGCTGATCGACAGTACTAAGGAAGACGAAGATATTTTATTTTAGTAGGTAATGTGGTGTAGATTAAAGGAAAAGTATCCATTTGAATCCAAGTCGTCTTACCTTCTTTTTTGACATATACATTTAAAATGCTCATAATAGGCTTATCTTAGTACTTTTCAGCGTTTTAACAAAAAAAATCTTTTTTAGTTGTAGCTGATCGACAGTACTAAGGAAGACGAAGATATTTTATTTTAGTAGGTAATGTGGTGTAGATTAAAGGAAAAGTATCCATTTGAATCCAAGTCGTCTTACCTTCTTTTTTGACATATACATTTAAAATGCTCATAATAGGCTTATCTTAGTACTTTTAAGCGTTTTAACAAAAAAAAATCTTTTTTAGTTGTAGCTGATCGACAGTACTAAGGAAGACGAAGATATTTTATTTTAGTAGGTAATGTGGTGTAGATTAAAGGAAAAGTATCCATTTGAATCCAAGTCGTCTTACCTTCTTTTTTGACATATACATTTAAAATGCTCATAATAGGCTTATCTTAGTACTTTTAAGCACTTTAACAAAAAAAAATCTTTTTGAGTTGTAGCTGATCGACAGTACTAAGGAAGATGAAGATATTTTATTTTAGTAGGTAATGTGGTGTAGATTAAAGGAAAGGTATCCATTTGAATCCAAGTCGTCTTACCTTCTTTTTTGACATATACATTTAAAATGCTCATAATAGGCTTATCTTAGTAGTTTTAAGCGTTTTAACAAAAAAAATATTTTTTAGTTGTAGCTGATCGACAGTACTAAGGAAGACGAAGATATTTTATTTTAGTAGTTAATGTGGTGTAGATTAAAGGAAAAGTATCCATTTCAATCCAAGTCGTCTTACCTTCTTTTTTGACATATACATTTAAAATGCTCATAATAGGCTTATCTTAGTACTTTTCAGCGTTTTAACAAAAAAAAATATTTTTGAGTTGTAGCTGATCGACAGTACTAAGGAAGACGAAGATATTTTATTTTAGTAGTTAATGTGGTGTAGATTAAAGTAAAAGTATCCATTTGAATCCAAGTCGTCTTACCTTCTTTTTTGACATATACATTTAAAATGCTCATAATAGGCTTATCTTAGTACTTTTAAGCGTTTTAACAAAAAAAAATCTT
Source organism: Diacarnus erythraeanus (assembly GCA_964016965.1). Classification (NCBI taxonomy): domain Eukaryota; kingdom Metazoa; phylum Porifera; class Demospongiae; order Poecilosclerida; family Podospongiidae; genus Diacarnus; species Diacarnus erythraeanus. The sequence continues at coordinate 3,874,059 of OZ024671.1, read as the reverse complement.
TTTTAGTTGTAGCTGATCGACAGTACTAAGGAAGACGAAGATATTTTATTTTAGTAGTTAATGTGGTGTAGATTAAAGGAAAAGTATCCATTTGAATCCAAGTTGTCTTACCTTCTTTTTTGACATATACATTTAAAATGCTCATAATAGGCTTATCTTAGTACTTTTAAGCGTTTTAACAAAAAAAATATTTTTTAGTTGTAGCTGATCGACAGTACTAAGGAAGACGAAGATATTTTATTTTAGTAGTTAATGTGGTGTAGATTAAAGGAAAAGTATCCATTTCAATCCAAGTCGTCTTACCTTCTTTTTTGACATATACATTTAAAATGCTCATAATAGGCTTATCTTAGTACTTTTCAGCGTTTTAACAAAAAAAAATCTTTTTGAGTTGTAGCTGATCGACAGTACTAAGGAAGACGAAGATATTTTATTTTAGTAGTTAATGTGGTGTAGATTAAAGGAAAAGTATCCATTTGAATCCAAGTCGTCTTACCTTCTTTTTTGACATATACATTTAAAATGCTCATAATAGGCTTATCTTAGTACTTTTAAGCACTTTAACAAAAAAAAATCTTTTTTAGTTGTAGCTGATCGACAGTACTAAGGAAGACGAAGATATTTTATTTTAGTAGTTAATGTGGTGTAGATTAAAGGAAAAGTATCCATTTGAATCCAAGTCGTCTTACCTTCTTTTTTGACATATACATTTAAAATGCTCATAATAGGCTTATCTTAGTACTTTTAAGCACTTTAACAAAAAAAAATCTTTTTTAGTTGTAGCTGATCGACAGTACTAAGGAAGACGAAGATATTTTATTTTAGTAGTTAATGTGGTGTAGATTAAAGGAAAAGTATCCATTTGAATCCAAGTCGTCTTACCTTCTTTTTTGACATATACATTTAAAATGCTCATAATAGGCTTATCTTAGTACTTTTAAGCACTTTAACAAAAAAAAATCTTTTTTAGTTGTAGCTGATCGACAGTACTAAGGAAGACGAAGATATTTTATTTTAGTAGGTAATGTGGTATAGATTAAAGGAAAAGTATCCATTTGAATCCAAGTCGTCTTACCTTCTTTTTTGACATATACATTTTAAATGCTCATAATAGGCTTATCTTAGTACTTTTAAGCGTTTTAACAAAAAAAATCTTTTTGAGTTGTAGCTGATCGACAGTACTAAGGAAGACCAAGATATTTTATTTTAGTAGTTAATGTGGTGTAGATTAAAGGAAAAGTATCCATTTGAATCCAAGTCGTCTTACCTTCTTTTTTGACATATACATTTAAAATGCTCATAATAGGCTTATCTTAGTACTTTTAAGCACTTTAACAAAAAAAAATCTTTTTTAGTTGTAGCTGATCGACAGTACTAAGGAAGACGAAGATATTTTATTTTAGTAGTTAATGTGGTGTAGATTAAAGGAAAAGTATCCATTTGAATCCAAGTCGTCTTACCTTCTTTTTTGACATATACATTTTAAATGCTCATAATAGGCTTATCTTAGTACTTTTAAGCGTTTTAACAAAAAAATCTTTTTGAGTTGTAGCTGATCGACAGTACTAAGGAAGACCAAGATATTTTATTTTAGTAGGTAATGTGGTGTAGATTAAAGGAAAAGTATCCATTTGAATCCAAGTCGTCTTACCTTCTTTTTTGACATATACATTTAAAATGCTCATAATAGGCTTATCTTAGTACTTTTAAGCACTTTAACAAAAAAAAATCTTTTTGAGTTGTAGCTGATCGACAGTACTAAGGAAGACGAAGATATTTTATTTTAGTAGTTAATGTGGTGTAGATTAAAGGAAAAGTATCCATTTGAATCCAAGTCGTCTTACCTTCTTTTTTGACATATACATTTAAAATGCTCATAATAGGCTTATCTTAGTACTTTTAAGCACTTTAACAAAAAAAAATATTTTTGAGTTGTAGCTGATCGACAGTACTAAGGAAGACGAAGATATTTTATTTTAGTAGGTAATGTGGTGTAGATTAAAGGAAAAGTATCCATTTGAATCCAAGTCGTCTTACCTTCTTTTTTGACATATACATTTAAAATGCTCATAATAGGCTTATCTTAGTACTTTTAAGCGTTTTAACAAAAAAAATCTTTTTTAGTTGTAGCTGATCGACAGTACTAAGGAAGACGAAGATATTTTATTTTAGTAGGTAATGTGGTGTAGATTAAAGGAAAAGTATCCATTTGAATCCAAGTCGTCTTACCTTCTTTTTTGACATATACATTTAAAATGCTCATAATAGGCTTATCTTAGTACTTTTAAGCGTTTTAACAAAAAAAATCTTTTTTAGTTGTAGCTGATCGACAGTACTAAGGAAGACGAAGATATTTTATTTTAGTAGGTAATGTGGTGTAGATTAAAGGAAAAGTATCCATTTGAATCCAAGTCGTCTTACCTTCTTTTTTGACATATACAATTTAAATGCTCATAATAGGCTTATTTAAGCGTTTTAACAAAAAAAATCTTTTTTAGTTGTAGCTGATCGACAGTACTAAGGAAGACGAAGATATTTTATTTTAGTAGGTAATGTGGTGTAGATTAAAGGAAAAGTATCCATTTGAATCCAAGTCGTCTTACCTTCTTTTTTGACATATACATTTAAAATGCTCATAATAGGCTTATCTTAGTACTTTTAAGCACTTTAACAAAAAAAAATCTTTTTGAGTTGTAGCTGATCGACAGTACTAAGGAAGACGAAGATATTTTATTTTAGTAGTTAATGTGGTGTAGATTAAAGGAAAAGTATCCATTTGAATCCAAGTCGTCTTACCTTCTTTTTTGACATATACATTTTAAATGCTCATAATAGGCTTATCTTAGTACTTTTAAGCGTTTTAACAAAAAAAATCTTTTTGAGTTGTAGCTGATCGACAGTACTAAGGAAGACCAAGATATTTTATTTTAGTAGGTAATGTGGTGTAGATTAAAGGAAAAGTATCCATTTGAATCCAAGTCGTCTTACATTCTTTTTTGACATATACATTTTAAATGCTCATAATAGGCTTATCTTAGTACTTTTAAGCGTTTTAACAAAAAAAATCTTTTTTAGTTGTAGCTGATCGACAGTACTAAGGAAGACGAAGATATTTTATTTTAGTAGGTAATGTGGTGTAGATTAAAGGAAAAGTATCCATTTGAATCCAAGTCGTCTTACCTTCTTTTTTGACATATACAATTTAAATGCTCATAATAGGCTTATTTAAGCGTTTTAACAAAAAAAATCTTTTTTAGTTGTAGCTGATCGACAGTACTAAGGAAGACGAAGATATTTTATTTTAGTAGGTAATGTGGTGTAGATTAAAGGAAAAGTATCCATTTGAATCCAAGTCGTCTTACCTTCTTTTTTGACATATACATTTAAAATGCTCATAATAGGCTTATCTTAGTACTTTTAAGCGTTTTAACAAAAAAAATCTTTTTTAGTTGTAGCTGATCGACAGTACTAAGGAAGACGAAGATATTTTATTTTAGTAGTTAATGTGGTGTAGATTAAAGGAAAAGTATCCATTTGAATCCAAGTCGTCTTACCTTCTTTTTTGACATATACATTTAAAATGCTCATAATAGGCTTATCTTAGTACTTTTAAGCACTTTAACAAAAAAAAATCTTTTTGAGTTGTAGCTGATCGACAGTACTAAGGAAGACGAAGATATTTTATTTTAGTAGTTAATGTGGTGTAGATTAAAGGAAAAGTATCCATTTGAATCCAAGTCGTCTTACCTTCTTTTTTGACATATACATTTAAAATGCTCATAATAGGCTTATCTTAGTACTTTTAAGCACTTTAACAAAAAAAAATCTTTTTGAGTTGTAGCTGATCGACAGTACTAAGGAAGACGAAGATATTTTATTTTAGTAGTTAATGTGGTGTAGATTAAAGGAAAAGTATCCATTTGAATCCAAGTCGTCTTACCTTCTTTTTTGACATATACATTTAAAATGCTCATAATAGGCTTATCTTAGTACTTTTAAGCACTTTAACAAAAAAAAATATTTTTGAGTTGTAGCTGATCGACAGTACTAAGGAAGACGAAGATATTTTATTTTAGTAGGTAATGTGGTGTAGATTAAAGGAAAAGTATCCATTTGAATCCAAGTCGTCTTACCTTCTTTTTTGACATATACATTTAAAATGCTCATAATAGGCTTATCTTAGTACTTTTAAGCGTTTTAACAAAAAAAATCTTTTTTAGTTGTAGCTGATCGACAGTACTAAGGAAGACGAAGATATTTTATTTTAGTAGGTAATGTGGTGTAGATTAAAGGAAAAGTATCCATTTGAATCCAAGTCGTCTTACCTTCTTTTTTGACATATACATTTAAAATGCTCATAATAGGCTTATCTTAGTACTTTTAAGCGTTTTAACAAAAAAAATCTTTTTTAGTTGTAGCTGATCGACAGTACTAAGGAAGACGAAGATATTTTATTTTAGTAGGTAATGTGGTGTAGATTAAAGGAAAAGTATCCATTTGAATCCAAGTCGTCTTACCTTCTTTTTTGACATATACAATTTAAATGCTCATAATAGGCTTATTTAAGCGTTTTAACAAAAAAAATCTTTTTTAGTTGTAGCTGATCGACAGTACTAAGGAAGACGAAGATATTTTATTTTAGTAGGTAATGTGGTGTAGATTAAAGGAAAAGTATCCATTTGAATCCAAGTCGTCTTACCTTCTTTTTTGACATATACATTTAAAATGCTCATAATAGGCTTATCTTAGTACTTTTAAGCACTTTAACAAAAAAAAATCTTTTTGAGTTGTAGCTGATCGACAGTACTAAGGAAGACGAAGATATTTTATTTTAGTAGTTAATGTGGTGTAGATTAAAGGAAAAGTATCCATTTGAATCCAAGTCGTCTTACCTTCTTTTTTGACATATACATTTTAAATGCTCATAATAGGCTTATCTTAGTACTTTTAAGCGTTTTAACAAAAAAAATCTTTTTGAGTTGTAGCTGATCGACAGTACTAAGGAAGACCAAGATATTTTATTTTAGTAGGTAATGTGGTGTAGATTAAAGGAAAAGTATCCATTTGAATCCAAGTCGTCTTACATTCTTTTTTGACATATACATTTTAAATGCTCATAATAGGCTTATCTTAGTACTTTTAAGCGTTTTAACAAAAAAAATCTTTTTTAGTTGTAGCTGATCGACAGTACTAAGGAAGACGAAGATATTTTATTTTAGTAGGTAATGTGGTGTAGATTAAAGGAAAAGTATCCATTTGAATCCAAGTCGTCTTACCTTCTTTTTTGACATATACAATTTAAATGCTCATAATAGGCTTATTTAAGCGTTTTAACAAAAAAAATCTTTTTTAGTTGTAGCTGATCGACAGTACTAAGGAAGACGAAGATATTTTATTTTAGTAGGTAATGTGGTGTAGATTAAAGGAAAAGTATCCATTTGAATCCAAGTCGTCTTACCTTCTTTTTTGACATATACAATTAAAATGCTCATAATAGGCTTATCTTAGTACTTTTAAGCGATTTAACAAAAAAACTCTTTTTTAGTTGTAGCTGATCAACAGTACTAAGGAAGACGAAGATATTTTATTTTAGTAGGTAATGTGGTGTAGATTAAAGGAAAAGTATCCATTTGAATCCAAGTCGTCTTACCTTCTTTTTTGACATATACAATTAAAATGCTCATAATAGGCTTATCTTAGTACTTTTAAGCGATTTAACAAAAAAACTCTTTTTTAGTTGTAGCTGATCAACAGTACTAAGGAAGACGAAGATATTTTATTTTAGTAGGTAATGTGGTGTAGATTAAAGGAAAAGTATCCATTTGAATCCAAGTCGTCTTACCTTCTTTTTTGACATATACAATTTAAATGCTCATAATAGGCTTATTTAAGCGTTTTAACAAAAAAAATCTTTTTTAGTTGTAGCTGATCGACAGTACTAAGGAAGACGAAGATATTTTATTTTAGTAGGTAATGTGGTGTAGATTAAAGGAAAAGTATCCATTTGAATCCAAGTCGTCTTACCTTCTTTTTTGACATATACATTTAAAATGCTCATAATAGGCTTATCTTAGTACTTTTAAGCGTTTTAACAAAAAAAATCTTTTTTAGTTGTAGCTGATCGACAGTACTAAGGAAGACGAAGATATTTTATTTTAGTAGTTAATGTGGTGTAGATTAAAGGAAAAGTATCCATTTGAATCCAAGTCGTCTTACCTTCTTTTTTGACATATACATTTAAAATGCTCATAATAGGCTTATCTTAGTACTTTTAAGCGTTTTAACAAAAAAAAATCTTTTTTAGTTGTAGCTGATCGACAGTACTAAGGAAGACGAAGATATTTTATTTTAGTAGTTAATGTGGTGTAGATTAAAGGAAAAGTATCCATTTGAATCCAAGTCGTCTTACCTTCTTTTTTGACATATACATTTAAAATGCTCATAATAGGCTTATCTTAGTACTTTTAAGCGTTTTAACAAAAAAAATCTTTTTTAGTTGTAGCTGATCGACAGTACTAAGGAAGACGAAGATATTTTATTTTAGTAGGTAATGTGGTGTAGATTAAAGGAAAAGTATCCATTTGAATCCAAGTCGTCTTACCTTCTTTTTTGACATATACAATTTAAATGCTCATAATAGGCTTATTTAAGCGTTTTAACAAAAAAAATCTTTTTTAGTTGTAGCTGATCGACAGTACTAAGGAAGACGAAGATATTTTATTTTAGTAGGTAATGTGGTGTAGATTAAAGGAAAAGTATCCATTTGAATCCAAGTCGTCTTACCTTCTTTTTTGACATATACATTTAAAATGCTCATAATAGGCTTATCTTAGTACTTTTAAGCGTTTTAACAAAAAAAATCTTTTTTAGTTGTAGCTGATCGACAGTACTAAGGAAGACGAAGATATTTTATTTTAGTAGTTAATGTGGTGTAGATTAAAGGAAAAGTATCCATTTGAATCCAAGTCGTCTTACCTTCTTTTTTGACATATACATTTAAAATGCTCATAATAGGCTTATCTTAGTACTTTTAAGCGTTTTAACAAAAAAAAATCTTTTTTAGTTGTAGCTGATCGACAGTACTAAGGAAGACGAAGATATTTTATTTTAGTAGGTAATGTGGTGTAGATTAAAGGAAAAGTATCCATTTGAATCCAAGTCGTCTTACCTTCTTTTTTGACATATACATTTAAAATGCTCATAATAGGCTTATCTTAGTACTTTTAAGCACTTTAACAAAAAAAAATCTTTTTTAGTTGTAGCTGATCGACAGTACTAAGGAAGACGAAGATATTTTATTTTAGTAGGTAATGTGGTGTAGATTAAAGGAAAAGTATCCATTTGAATCCAAGTCGTCTTACCTTCTTTTTCGACATATACATTTAAAATGCTCATAATAGGCTTATCTTAGTAGTTTTAAGCGTTTTAACAAAAAAAATATTTTTTAGTTGTAGCTGATCGACAGTACTAAGGAAGACGAAGATATTTTATTTTAGTAGTTAATGTGGTGTAGATTAAAGGAAAAGTATCCATTTGAATCCAAGTCGTCTTACCTTCTTTTTTGACATATACATTTAAAATGCTCATAATAGGCTTATCTTAGTACTTTTAAGCGTTTTAACAAAAAAAATCTTTTTTAGTTGTAGCTGATCGACAGTACTAAGGAAGACGAAGATATTTTATTTTAGTAGTTAATGTGGTGTAGATTAAAGGAAAAGTATCCATTTGAATCCAAGTCGTCTTACCTTCTTTTTTGACATATACATTTAAAATGCTCATAATAGGCTTATCTTAGTACTTTTAAGCGTTTTAACAAAAAAAAATCTTTTTTAGTTGTAGCTGATCGACAGTACTAAGGAAGACGAAGATATTTTATTTTAGTAGTTAATGTGGTGTAGATTAAAGGAAAAGTATCCATTTCAATCCAAGTCGTCTTACCTTCTTTTTTGACATATACATTTAAAATGCTCATAATAGGCTTATCTTAGTACTTTTAAGCGTTTTAACAAAAAAAATCTTTTTTAGTTGTAGCTGATCGACAGTACTAAGGAAGACGAAGATATTTTATTTTAGTAGTTAATGTGGTGTAGATTAAAGGAAAAGTATCCATTTGAATCCAAGTCGTCTTACCTTCTTTTTTGACATATACATTTAAAATGCTCATAATAGGCTTATCTTAGTACTTTTAAGCACTTTAACAAAAAAAAATATTTTTGAGTTGTAGCTGATCGACAGTACTAAGGAAGACGAAGATATTTTATTTTAGTAGTTAATGTGGTGTAGATTAAAGGAAAAGTATCCATTTGAATCCAAGTCGTCTTACCTTCTTTTTTGACATATACATTTAAAATGCTCATAATAGGCTTATCTTAGTACTTTTCAGCGTTTTAACAAAAAAAAATATTTTTGAGTTGTAGCTGATCGACAGTACTAAGGAAGACGAAGATATTTTATTTTAGTAGTTAATGTGGTGTAGATTAAAGTAAAAGTATCCATTTGAATCCAAGTCGTCTTACCTTCTTTTTTGACATATACATTTAAAATGCTCATAATAGGCTTATCTTAGTACTTTTAAGCGTTTTAACAAAAAAAAATCTTTTTTAGTTGTAGCTGATCGACAGTACTAAGGAAGACGAAGATATTTTATTTTAGTAGGTAATGTGGTGTAGATTAAAGGAAAAGTATCCATTTGAATCCAAGTCGTCTTACCTTCTTTTTTGACATATACATTTAAAATGCTCATAATAGGCTTATCTTAGTACTTTTAAGCGTTTTAACAAAAAAAATATTTTTTAGTTGTAGCTGATCGACAGTACTAAGGAAGACGAAGATATTTTATTTTAGTAGTTAATGTGGTGTAGATTAAAGGAAAAGTATCCATTTCAATCCAAGTCGTCTTACCTTCTTTTTTGACATATACATTTAAAATGCTCATAATAGGCTTATCTTAGTACTTTTCAGCGTTTTAACAAAAAAAAATATTTTTGAGTTGTAGCTGATCGACAGTACTAAGGAAGACGAAGATATTTTATTTTAGTAGTTAATGTGGTGTAGATTAAAGGAAAAGTATCCATTTGAATCCAAGTCGTCTTACCTTCTTTTTTGACATATACATTTAAAATGCTCATAATAGGCTTATCTTAGTACTTTTAAGCGTTTTAACAAAAAAAAATCTTTTTTAGTTGTAGCTGATCGACAGTACTAAGGAAGACGAAGATATTTTATTTTAGTAGGTAATGTGGTGTAGATTAAAGGAAAAGTATCCATTTGAATCCAAGTCGTCTTACCTTCTTTTTTGACATATACATTTAAAATGCTCATAATAGGCTTATCTTAGTACTTTTAAGCGTTTTAACAAAAAAAAATCTTTTTTAGTTGTAGCTGATCTACAGTACTAAGGAAGACGAAGATATTTTATTTTAGTAGGTAATGTGGTGTAGATTAAAGGAAAAGTATCCATTTGAATCCAAGTCGTCTTACCTTCTTTTTTGACATATACATTTAAAATGCTCATAATAGGCTTATCTTAGTACTTTTAAGCGTTTTAACAAAAAAAATCTTTTTTAGTTGTAGCTGATCGACAGTACTAAGGAAGACGAAGATATTTTATTTTAGTAGGTAATGTGGTGTAGATTAAAGGAAAAGTATCCATTTGAATCCAAGTCGTCTTACCTTCTTTTTTGACATATACATTTAAAATGCTCATAATAGGCTTATCTTAGTACTTTTAAGCACTTTAACAAAAAAAAATCTTTTTTAGTTGTAGCTGATCGACAGTACTAAGGAAGACGAAGATATTTTATTTTAGTAGTTAATGTGGTGTAGATTAAAGGAAAAGTATCCATTTGAATCCAAGTCGTCTTACCTTCTTTTTTGACATATACATTTAAAATGCTCATAATAGGCTTATCTTAGTACTTTTAAGCACTTTAACAAAAAAAAATCTTTTTTAGTTGTAGCTGATCGACAGTACTAAGGAAGACGAAGATATTTTATTTTAGTAGTTAATGTGGTGTAGATTAAAGGAAAAGTATCCATTTGAATCCAAGTCGTCTTACCTTCTTTTTTGACATATACATTTAAAATGCTCATAATAGGCTTATCTTAGTACTTTTCAGCGTTTTAACAAAAAAAATCTTTTTTAGTTGTAGCTGATCGACAGTACTAAGGAAGACGAAGATATTTTATTTTAGTAGGTAATGTGGTGTAGATTAAAGGAAAAGTATCCATTTGAATCCAAGTCGTCTTACCTTCTTTTTTGACATATACATTTAAAATGCTCATAATAGGCTTATCTTAGTACTTTTAAGCGTTTTAACAAAAAAAAATCTTTTTTAGTTGTAGCTGATCGACAGTACTAAGGAAGACGAAGATATTTTATTTTAGTAGGTAATGTGGTGTAGATTAAAGGAAAAGTATCCATTTGAATCCAAGTCGTCTTACCTTCTTTTTTGACATATACATTTAAAATGCTCATAATAGGCTTATCTTAGTACTTTTAAGCACTTTAACAAAAAAAAATCTTTTTGAGTTGTAGCTGATCGACAGTACTAAGGAAGATGAAGATATTTTATTTTAGTAGGTAATGTGGTGTAGATTAAAGGAAAGGTATCCATTTGAATCCAAGTCGTCTTACCTTCTTTTTTGACATATACATTTAAAATGCTCATAATAGGCTTATCTTAGTAGTTTTAAGCGTTTTAACAAAAAAAATATTTTTTAGTTGTAGCTGATCGACAGTACTAAGGAAGACGAAGATATTTTATTTTAGTAGTTAATGTGGTGTAGATTAAAGGAAAAGTATCCATTTCAATCCAAGTCGTCTTACCTTCTTTTTTGACATATACATTTAAAATGCTCATAATAGGCTTATCTTAGTACTTTTCAGCGTTTTAACAAAAAAAAATATTTTTGAGTTGTAGCTGATCGACAGTACTAAGGAAGACGAAGATATTTTATTTTAGTAGTTAATGTGGTGTAGATTAAAGTAAAAGTATCCATTTGAATCCAAGTCGTCTTACCTTCTTTTTTGACATATACATTTAAAATGCTCATAATAGGCTTATCTTAGTACTTTTAAGCGTTTTAACAAAAAAAAATCTTTTTTAGTTGTAGCTGATCGACAGTACTAAGGAAGACGAAGATATTTTATTTTAGTAGTTAATGTGGTGTAGATTAAAGGAAAAGTATCCATTTGAATCCAAGTCGTCTTACCTTCTTTTTTGACATATACATTTAAAATGCTCATAATAGGCTTATCTTAGTACTTTTAAGCGTTTTAACAAAAAAAATATTTTTTAGTTGTAGCTGATCGACAGTACTAAGGAAGACGAAGATATTTTATTTTAGTAGTTAATGTGGTGTAGATTAAAGGAAAAGTATCCATTTCAATCCAAGTCGTCTTACCTTCTTTTTTGACATATACATTTAAAATGCTCATAATAGGCTTATCTTAGTACTTTTCAGCGTTTTAACAAAAAAAAATCTTTTTGAGTTGTAGCTGATCGACAGTACTAAGGAAGACGAAGATATTTTATTTTAGTAGTTAATGTGGTGTAGATTAAAGGAAAAGTATCCATTTGAATCCAAGTCGTCTTACCTTCTTTTTTGACATATACATTTAAAATGCTCATAATAGGCTTATCTTAGTACTTTTAAGCACTTTAACAAAAAAAAATCTTTTTTAGTTGTAGCTGATCGACAGTACTAAGGAAGACGAAGATATTTTATTTTAGTAGTTAATGTGGTGTAGATTAAAGGAAAAGTATCCATTTGAATCCAAGTCGTCTTACCTTCTTTTTTGACATATACATTTAAAATGCTCATAATAGGCTTATCTTAGTACTTTTAAGCACTTTAACAAAAAAAAATCTTTTTTAGTTGTAGCTGATCGACAGTACTAAGGAAGACGAAGATATTTTATTTTAGTAGTTAATGTGGTGTAGATTAAAGGAAAAGTATCCATTTGAATCCAAGTCGTCTTACCTTCTTTTTTGACATATACAATTTAAATGCTCATAATAGGCTTATCTTAGTACTTTTAAGCACTTTAACAAAAAAAAATCTTTTTTAGTTGTAGCTGATCGACAGTACTAAGGAAGACGAAGATATTTTATTTTAGTAGGTAATGTGGTGTAGATTAAAGGAAAAGTATCCATTTGAATCCAAGTCGTCTTACCTTCTTTTTTGACATATACATTTTAAATGCTCATAATAGGCTTATCTTAGTACTTTTAAGCGTTTTAACAAAAAAAATCTTTTTGAGTTGTAGCTGATCGACAGTACTAAGGAAGACCAAGATATTTTATTTTAGTAGTTAATGTGGTGTAGATTAAAGGAAAAGTATCCATTTGAATCCAAGTCGTCTTACCTTCTTTTTTGACATATACATTTAAAATGCTCATAATAGGCTTATCTTAGTACTTTTAAGCACTTTAACAAAAAAAAATATTTTTGAGTTGTAGCTGATCGACAGTACTAAGGAAGACGAAGATATTTTATTTTAGTAGTTAATGTGGTGTAGATTAAAGGAAAAGTATCCATTTGAATCCAAGTCGTCTTACCTTCTTTTTTGACATATACATTTTAAATGCTCATAATAGGCTTATCTTAGTACTTTTAAGCGTTTTAACAAAAAAATCTTTTTGAGTTGTAGCTGATCGACAGTACTAAGGAAGACCAAGATATTTTATTTTAGTAGGTAATGTGGTGTAGATTAAAGGAAAAGTATCCATTTGAATCCAAGTCGTCTTACCTTCTTTTTTGACATATACATTTAAAATGCTCATAATAGGCTTATCTTAGTACTTTTAAGCACTTTAACAAAAAAAAATCTTTTTGAGTTGTAGCTGATCGACAGTACTAAGGAAGACGAAGATATTTTATTTTAGTAGTTAATGTGGTGTAGATTAAAGGAAAAGTATCCATTTGAATCCAAGTCGTCTTACCTTCTTTTTTGACATATACATTTAAAATGCTCATAATAGGCTTATCTTAGTACTTTTAAGCACTTTAACAAAAAAAAATATTTTTGAGTTGTAGCTGATCGACAGTACTAAGGAAGACGAAGATATTTTATTTTAGTAGGTAATGTGGTGTAGATTAAAGGAAAAGTATCCATTTGAATCCAAGTCGTCTTACCTTCTTTTTTGACATATACATTTAAAATGCTCATAATAGGCTTATCTTAGTACTTTTAAGCGTTTTAACAAAAAAAATCTTTTTTAGTTGTAGCTGATCGACAGTACTAAGGAAGACGAAGATATTTTATTTTAGTAGGTAATGTGGTGTAGATTAAAGGAAAAGTATCCATTTGAATCCAAGTCGTCTTACCTTCTTTTTTGACATATACATTTAAAATGCTCATAATAGGCTTATCTTAGTACTTTTAAGCGTTTTAACAAAAAAAATCTTTTTTAGTTGTAGCTGATCGACAGTACTAAGGAAGACGAAGATATTTTATTTTAGTAGGTAATGTGGTGTAGATTAAAGGAAAAGTATCCATTTGAATCCAAGTCGTCTTACCTTCTTTTTTGACATATACAATTTAAATGCTCATAATAGGCTTATTTAAGCGTTTTAACAAAAAAAATCTTTTTTAGTTGTAGCTGATCGACAGTACTAAGGAAGACGAAGATATTTTATTTTAGTAGGTAATGTGGTGTAGATTAAAGGAAAAGTATCCATTTGAATCCAAGTCGTCTTACCTTCTTTTTTGACATATACATTTAAAATGCTCATAATAGGCTTATCTTAGTACTTTTAAGCACTTTAACAAAAAAAAATCTTTTTGAGTTGTAGCTGATCGACAGTACTAAGGAAGACGAAGATATTTTATTTTAGTAGTTAATGTGGTGTAGATTAAAGGAAAAGTATCCATTTGAATCCAAGTCGTCTTACCTTCTTTTTTGACATATACATTTTAAATGCTCATAATAGGCTTATCTTAGTACTTTTAAGCGTTTTAACAAAAAAAATCTTTTTGAGTTGTAGCTGATCGACAGTACTAAGGAAGACCAAGATATTTTATTTTAGTAGGTAATGTGGTGTAGATTAAAGGAAAAGTATCCATTTGAATCCAAGTCGTCTTACATTCTTTTTTGACATATACATTTAAAATGCTCATAATAGGCTTATCTTAGTACTTTTAAGCGTTTTAACAAAAAAAATCTTTTTTAGTTGTAGCTGATCGACAGTACTAAGGAAGACGAAGATATTTTATTTTAGTAGGTAATGTGGTGTAGATTAAAGGAAAAGTATCCATTTGAATCCAAGTCGTCTTACCTTCTTTTTTGACATATACAATTTAAATGCTCATAATAGGCTTATTTAAGCGTTTTAACAAAAAAAATCTTTTTTAGTTGTAGCTGATCGACAGTACTAAGGAAGACGAAGATATTTTATTTTAGTAGGTAATGTGGTGTAGATTAAAGGAAAAGTATCCATTTGAATCCAAGTCGTCTTACCTTCTTTTTTGACATATACATTTAAAATGCTCATAATAGGCTTATCTTAGTACTTTTAAGCGTTTTAACAAAAAAAATCTTTTTTAGTTGTAGCTGATCGACAGTACTAAGGAAGACGAAGATATTTTATTTTAGTAGGTAATGTGGTGTAGATTAAAGGAAAAGTATCCATTTGAATCCAAGTCGTCTTACCTTCTTTTTTGACATATACATTTAAAATGCTCATAATAGGCTTATCTTAGTACTTTTAAGCGTTTTAACAAAAAAAAATCTTTTTTAGTTGTAGCTGATCGACAGTACTAAGGAAGACGAAGATATTTTATTTTAGTAGGTAATGTGGTGTAGATTAAAGGAAAAGTATCCATTTGAATCCAAGTCGTCTTACCTTCTTTTTTGACATATACATTTAAAATGCTCATAATAGGCTTATCTTAGTACTTTTAAGCACTTTAACAAAAAAAAATCTTTTTTAGTTGTAGCTGATCGACAGTACTAAGGAAGACGAAGATATTTTATTTTAGTAGTTAATGTGGTGTAGATTAAAGGAAAAGTATCCATTTGAATCCAAGTCGTCTTACCTTCTTTTTCGACATATACATTTAAAATGCTCATAATAGGCTTATCTTAGTAGTTTTAAGCGTTTTAACAAAAAAAATCTTTTTTAGTTGTAGCTGATCGACAGTACTAAGGAAGACGAAGATATTTTATTTTAGTAGTTAATGTGGTGTAGATTAAAGGAAAAGTATCCATTTGAATCCAAGTCGTCTTACCTTCTTTTTTGACATATACATTTAAAATGCTCATAATAGGCTTATCTTAGTACTTTTAAGCGTTTTAACAAAAAAAATCTTTTTTAGTTGTAGCTGATCGACAGTACTAAGGAAGACGAAGATATTTTATTTTAGTAGTTAATGTGGTGTAGATTAAAGGAAAAGTATCCATTTGAATCCAAGTCGTCTTACCTTCTTTTTTGACATATACATTTAAAATGCTCATAATAGGCTTATCTTAGTACTTTTAAGCGTTTTAACAAAAAAAAATCTTTTTTAGTTGTAGCTGATCGACAGTACTAAGGAAGACGAAGATATTTTATTTTAGTAGTTAATGTGGTGTAGATTAAAGGAAAAGTATCCATTTCAATCCAAGTCGTCTTACCTTCTTTTTTGACATATACATTTAAAATGCTCATAATAGGCTTATCTTAGTACTTTTAAGCGTTTTAACAAAAAAAATCTTTTTTAGTTGTAGCTGATCGACAGTACTAAGGAAGACGAAGATATTTTATTTTAGTAGTTAATGTGGTGTAGATTAAAGGAAAAGTATCCATTTGAATCCAAGTCGTCTTACCTTCTTTTTTGACATATACATTTAAAATGCTCATAATAGGCTTATCTTAGTACTTTTAAGCACTTTAACAAAAAAAAATATTTTTGAGTTGTAGCTGATCGACAGTACTAAGGAAGACGAAGATATTTTATTTTAGTAGTTAATGTGGTGTAGATTAAAGGAAAAGTATCCATTTGAATCCAAGTCGTCTTACCTTCTTTTTTGACATATACATTTAAAATGCTCATAATAGGCTTATCTTAGTACTTTTCAGCGTTTTAACAAAAAAAAATATTTTTGAGTTGTAGCTGATCGACAGTACTAAGGAAGACGAAGATATTTTATTTTAGTAGTTAATGTGGTGTAGATTAAAGTAAAAGTATCCATTTGAATCCAAGTCGTCTTACCTTCTTTTTTGACATATACATTTAAAATGCTCATAATAGGCTTATCTTAGTACTTTTAAGCGTTTTAACAAAAAAAAATCTTTTTTAGTTGTAGCTGATCGACAGTACTAAGGAAGACGAAGATATTTTATTTTAGTAGGTAATGTGGTGTAGATTAAAGGAAAAGTATCCATTTGAATCCAAGTCGTCTTACCTTCTTTTTTGACATATACATTTAAAATGCTCATAATAGGCTTATCTTAGTACTTTTAAGCGTTTTAACAAAAAAAATATTTTTTAGTTGTAGCTGATCGACAGTACTAAGGAAGACGAAGATATTTTATTTTAGTAGTTAATGTGGTGTAGATTAAAGGAAAAGTATCCATTTGAATCCAAGTCGTCTTACCTTCTTTTTTGACATATACATTTAAAATGCTCATAATAGGCTTATCTTAGTACTTTTAAGCACTTTAACAAAAAAAAATATTTTTGAGTTGTAGCTGATCGACAGTACTAAGGAAGACGAAGATATTTTATTTTAGTAGTTAATGTGGTGTAGATTAAAGGAAAAGTATCCATTTGAATCCAAGTCGTCTTACCTTCTTTTTTGACATATACATTTAAAATGCTCATAATAGGCTTATCTTAGTACTTTTAAGCGTTTTAACAAAAAAAAATCTTTTTTAGTTGTAGCTGATCGACAGTACTAAGGAAGACGAAGATATTTTATTTTAGTAGGTAATGTGGTGTAGATTAAAGGAAAAGTATCCATTTGAATCCAAGTCGTCTTACCTTCTTTTTTGACATATACATTTAAAATGCTCATAATAGGCTTATCTTAGTACTTTTAAGCGTTTTAACAAAAAAAATCTTTTTTAGTTGTAGCTGATCGACAGTACTAAGGAAGACGAAGATATTTTATTTTAGTAGGTAATGTGGTGTAGATTAAAGGAAAAGTATCCATTTGAATCCAAGTCGTCTTACCTTCTTTTTTGACATATACATTTTAAATGCTCATAATAGGCTTATCTTAGTACTTTTAAGCACTTTAACAAAAAAAAATCTTTTTTAGTTGTAGCTGATCGACAGTACTAAGGAAGACGAAGATATTTTATTTTAGTAGTTAATGTGGTGTAGATTAAAGGAAAAGTATCCATTTGAATCCAAGTCGTCTTACCTTCTTTTTTGACATATACATTTAAAATGCTCATAATAGGCTTATCTTAGTACTTTTAAGCGTTTTAACAAAAAAAATCTTTTTTAGTTGTAGCTGATCGACAGTACTAAGGAAGACGAAGATATTTTATTTTAGTAGTTAATGTGGTGTAGATTAAAGGAAAAGTATCCATTTGAATCCAAGTCGTCTTACCTTCTTTTTTGACATATACATTTAAAATGCTCATAATAGGCTTATCTTAGTACTTTTAAGCGTTTTAACAAAAAAAAATCTTTTTTAGTTGTAGCTGATCGACAGTACTAAGGAAGACGAAGATATTTTATTTTAGTAGTTAATGTGGTGTAGATTAAAGGAAAAGTATCCATTTCAATCCAAGTCGTCTTACCTTCTTTTTTGACATATACATTTAAAATGCTCATAATAGGCTTATCTTAGTACTTTTAAGCGTTTTAACAAAAAAAATCTTTTTTAGTTGTAGCTGATCGACAGTACTAAGGAAGACGAAGATATTTTATTTTAGTAGTTAATGTGGTGTAGATTAAAGGAAAAGTATCCATTTGAATCCAAGTCGTCTTACCTTCTTTTTTGACATATACATTTAAAATGCTCATAATAGGCTTATCTTAGTACTTTTAAGCACTTTAACAAAAAAAAATATTTTTGAGTTGTAGCTGATCGACAGTACTAAGGAAGACGAAGATATTTTATTTTAGTAGTTAATGTGGTGTAGATTAAAGGAAAAGTATCCATTTGAATCCAAGTCGTCTTACCTTCTTTTTTGACATATACATTTAAAATGCTCATAATAGGCTTATCTTAGTACTTTTCAGCGTTTTAACAAAAAAAAATATTTTTGAGTTGTAGCTGATCGACAGTACTAAGGAAGACGAAGATATTTTATTTTAGTAGTTAATGTGGTGTAGATTAAAGTAAAAGTATCCATTTGAATCCAAGTCGTCTTACCTTCTTTTTTGACATATACATTTAAAATGCTCATAATAGGCTTATCTTAGTACTTTTAAGCGTTTTAACAAAAAAAAATCTTTTTTAGTTGTAGCTGATCGACAGTACTAAGGAAGACGAAGATATTTTATTTTAGTAGGTAATGTGGTGTAGATTAAAGGAAAAGTATCCATTTGAATCCAAGTCGTCTTACCTTCTTTTTTGACATATACATTTAAAATGCTCATAATAGGCTTATCTTAGTACTTTTAAGCGTTTTAACAAAAAAAATATTTTTTAGTTGTAGCTGATCGACAGTACTAAGGAAGACGAAGATATTTTATTTTAGTAGTTAATGTGGTGTAGATTAAAGGAAAAGTATCCATTTGAATCCAAGTCGTCTTACCTTCTTTTTTGACATATACATTTAAAATGCTCATAATAGGCTTATCTTAGTACTTTTAAGCACTTTAACAAAAAAAAATATTTTTGAGTTGTAGCTGATCGACAGTACTAAGGAAGACGAAGATATTTTATTTTAGTAGTTAATGTGGTGTAGATTAAAGGAAAAGTATCCATTTGAATCCAAGTCGTCTTACCTTCTTTTTTGACATATACATTTAAAATGCTCATAATAGGCTTATCTTAGTACTTTTAAGCGTTTTAACAAAAAAAAATCTTTTTTAGTTGTAGCTGATCGACAGTACTAAGGAAGACGAAGATATTTTATTTTAGTAGGTAATGTGGTGTAGATTAAAGGAAAAGTATCCATTTGAATCCAAGTCGTCTTACCTTCTTTTTTGACATATACATTTAAAATGCTCATAATAGGCTTATCTTAGTACTTTTAAGCGTTTTAACAAAAAAAAATCTTTTTTAGTTGTAGCTGATCTACAGTACTAAGGAAGACGAAGATATTTTATTTTAGTAGGTAATGTGGTGTAGATTAAAGGAAAAGTATCCATTTGAATCCAAGTCGTCTTACCTTCTTTTTTGACATATACATTTAAAATGCTCATAATAGGCTTATCTTAGTACTTTTAAGCGTTTTAACAAAAAAAATCTTTTTTAGTTGTAGCTGATCGACAGTACTAAGGAAGACGAAGATATTTTATTTTAGTAGGTAATGTGGTGTAGATTAAAGGAAAAGTATCCATTTGAATCCAAGTCGTCTTACCTTCTTTTTTGACATATACATTTAAAATGCTCATAATAGGCTTATCTTAGTACTTTTAAGCACTTTAACAAAAAAAAATCTTTTTTAGTTGTAGCTGATCGACAGTACTAAGGAAGACGAAGATATTTTATTTTAGTAGTTAATGTGGTGTAGATTAAAGGAAAAGTATCCATTTGAATCCAAGTCGTCTTACCTTCTTTTTTGACATATACATTTAAAATGCTCATAATAGGCTTATCTTAGTACTTTTAAGCACTTTAACAAAAAAAAATCTTTTTTAGTTGTAGCTGATCGACAGTACTAAGGAAGACGAAGATATTTTATTTTAGTAGTTAATGTGGTGTAGATTAAAGGAAAAGTATCCATTTGAATCCAAGTCGTCTTACCTTCTTTTTTGACATATACATTTAAAATGCTCATAATAGGCTTATCTTAGTACTTTTAAGCACTTTAACAAAAAAAAATCTTTTTTAGTTGTAGCTGATCGACAGTACTAAGGAAGACGAAGATATTTTATTTTAGTAGGTAATGTGGTGTAGATTAAAGGAAAAGTATCCATTTGAATCCAAGTCGTCTTACCTTCTTTTTTGACATATACATTTTAAATGCTCATAATAGGCTTATCTTAGTACTTTTAAGCGTTTTAACAAAAAAAATCTTTTTGAGTTGTAGCTGATCGACAGTACTAAGGAAGACCAAGATATTTTATTTTAGTAGTTAATGTGGTGTAGATTAAAGGAAAAGTATCCATTTGAATCCAAGTCGTCTTACCTTCTTTTTTGACATATACATTTAAAATGCTCATAATAGGCTTATCTTAGTACTTTTAAGCACTTTAACAAAAAAAATCTTTTTTAGTTGTAGCTGATCGACAGTACTAAGGAAGACGAAGATATTTTATTTTAGTAGTTAATGTGGTGTAGATTAAAGGAAAAGTATCCATTTGAATCCAAGTCGTCTTACCTTCTTTTTTGACATATACATTTTAAATGCTCATAATAGGCTTATCTTAGTACTTTTAAGCGTTTTAACAAAAAAATCTTTTTGAGTTGTAGCTGATCGACAGTACTAAGGAAGACGAAGATATTTTATTTTAGTAGGTAATGTGGTGTAGATTAAAGGAAAAGTATCCATTTGAATCCAAGTCGTCTTACCTTCTTTTTTGACATATACATTTAAAATGCTCATAATAGGCTTATCTTAGTACTTTTAAGCACTTTAACAAAAAAAAATCTTTTTGAGTTGTAGCTGATCGACAGTACTAAGGAAGACGAAGATATTTTATTTTAGTAGTTAATGTGGTGTAGATTAAAGGAAAAGTATCCATTTGAATCCAAGTCGTCTTACCTTCTTTTTTGACATATACATTTAAAATGCTCATAATAGGCTTATCTTAGTACTTTTAAGCACTTTAACAAAAAAAAATCTTTTTTAGTTGTAGCTGATCGACAGTACTAAGGAAGACGAAGATATTTTATTTTAGTAGGTAATGTGGTGTAGATTAAAGGAAAAGTATCCATTTGAATCCAAGTCGTCTTACCTTCTTTTTTGACATATACATTTAAAATGCTCATAATAGGATTATCTTAGTACTTTTAAGCGTTTTAACAAAAAAAATCTTTTTTAGTTGTAGCTGATCGACAGTACTAAGGAAGACGAAGATATTTTATTTTAGTAGGTAATGTGGTGTAGATTAAAGGAAAAGTATCCATTTGAATCCAAGTCGTCTTACCTTCTTTTTTGACATATACATTTAAAATGCTCATAATAGGCTTATCTTAGTACTTTTAAGCGTTTTAACAAAAAAAATCTTTTTTAGTTGTAGCTGATCGACAGTACTAAGGAAGACGAAGATATTTTATTTTAGTAGGTAATGTGGTGTAGATTAAAGGAAAAGTATCCATTTGAATCCAAGTCGTCTTACCTTCTTTTTTGACATATACAATTTAAATGCTCATAATAGGCTTATTTAAGCGTTTTAACAAAAAAAATCTCTTTTAGTTGTAGCTGATCGACAGTACTAAGGAAGACGAAGATATTTTATTTTAGTAGGTAATGTGGTGTAGATTAAAGGAAAAGTATCCATTTGAATCCAAGTCGTCTTACCTTCTTTTTTGACATATACATTTAAAATGCTCATAATAGGCTTATCTTAGTACTTTTAAGCACT
The DNA here is from genome assembly GCA_964016965.1 of Diacarnus erythraeanus. Lineage (NCBI taxonomy): Eukaryota > Metazoa > Porifera > Demospongiae > Poecilosclerida > Podospongiidae > Diacarnus > Diacarnus erythraeanus. Next base: position 3,852,416 of record OZ024671.1, on the reverse strand, counting down.
TTAACAAAAAAAAATCTTTTTGAGTTGTAGCTGATCGACAGTACTAAGGAAGACGAAGATATTTTATTTTAGTAGTTAATGTGGTGTAGATTAAAGGAAAAGTATCCATTTGAATCCAAGTCGTCTTACCTTCTTTTTTGACATATACATTTTAAATGCTCATAATAGGCTTATCTTAGTACTTTTAAGCGTTTTAACAAAAAAAATCTTTTTGAGTTGTAGCTGATCGACAGTACTAAGGAAGACGAAGTTATTTTATTTTAGTAGTTAATGTGGTGTAGATTAAAGGAAATGTATCCATTTGAATCCAAGTCGTCTTACATTCTTTTTTGACATATACATTTTAAATGCTCATAATAGGCTTATCTTAGTACTTTTAAGCGTTTTAACAAAAAAAATCTTTTTTAGTTGTAGCTGATCGACAGTACTAAGGAAGACGAAGATATTTTATTTTAGTAGGTAATGTGGTGTAGATTAAAGGAAAAGTATCCATTTGAATCCAAGTCGTCTTACCTTCTTTTTTGACATATACAATTTAAATGCTCATAATAGGCTTATTTAAGCGTTTTAACAAAAAAAATCTTTTTTAGTTGTAGCTGATCGACAGTACTAAGGAAGACGAAGATATTTTATTTTAGTAGGTAATGTGGTGTAGATTAAAGGAAAAGTATCCATTTGAATCCAAGTCGTCTTACCTTCTTTTTTGACATATACATTTAAAATGCTCATAATAGGCTTATCTTAGTACTTTTAAGCGTTTTAACAAAAAAAATCTTTTTTAGTTGTAGCTGATCGACAGTACTAAGGAAGACGAAGATATTTTATTTTAGTAGTTAATGTGGTGTAGATTAAAGGAAAAGTATCCATTTGAATCCAAGTCGTCTTACCTTCTTTTTTGACATATACATTTAAAATGCTCATAATAGGCTTATCTTAGTACTTTTAAGCGTTTTAACAAAAAAAAATCTTTTTTAGTTGTAGCTGATCGACAGTACTAAGGAAGACGAAGATATTTTATTTTAGTAGGTAATGTGGTGTAGATTAAAGGAAAAGTATCCATTTGAATCCAAGTCGTCTTACCTTCTTTTTTGACATATACATTTAAAATGCTCATAATAGGCTTATCTTAGTACTTTTAAGCACTTTAACAAAAAAAAATCTTTTTTAGTTGTAGCTGATCGACAGTACTAAGGAAGACGAAGATATTTTATTTTAGTAGTTAATGTGGTGTAGATTAAAGGAAAAGTATCCATTTGAATCCAAGTCGTCTTACCTTCTTTTTCGACATATACATTTAAAATGCTCATAATAGGCTTATCTTAGTAGTTTTAAGCGTTTTAACAAAAAAAATCTTTTTTAGTTGTAGCTGATCGACAGTACTAAGGAAGACGAAGATATTTTATTTTAGTAGTTAATGTGGTGTAGATTAAAGGAAAAGTATCCATTTGAATCCAAGTCGTCTTACCTTCTTTTTTGACATATACATTTAAAATGCTCATAATAGGCTTATCTTAGTACTTTTAAGCGTTTTAACAAAAAAAATCTTTTTTAGTTGTAGCTGATCGACAGTACTAAGGAAGACGAAGATATTTTATTTTAGTAGTTAATGTGGTGTAGATTAAAGGAAAAGTATCCATTTGAATCCAAGTCGTCTTACCTTCTTTTTTGACATATACATTTAAAATGCTCATAATAGGCTTATCTTAGTACTTTTAAGCGTTTTAACAAAAAAAAATCTTTTTTAGTTGTAGCTGATCGACAGTACTAAGGAAGACGAAGATATTTTATTTTAGTAGTTAATGTGGTGTAGATTAAAGGAAAAGTATCCATTTGAATCCAAGTTGTCTTACCTTCTTTTTTGACATATACATTTAAAATGCTCATAATAGGCTTATCTTAGTACTTTTAAGCGTTTTAACAAAAAAAATCTTTTTTAGTTGTAGCTGATCGACAGTACTAAGGAAGACGAAGATATTTTATTTTAGTAGTTAATGTGGTGTAGATTAAAGGAAAAGTATCCATTTGAATCCAAGTCGTCTTACCTTCTTTTTTGACATATACATTTAAAATGCTCATAATAGGCTTATCTTAGTACTTTTAAGCGTTTTAACAAAAAAAAATCTTTTTTAGTTGTAGCTGATCGACAGTACTAAGGAAGACGAAGATATTTTATTTTAGTAGGTAATGTGATGTAGATTAAAGGAAAAGTATCCATTTGAATCCAAGTCGTCTTACCTTCTTTTTTGACATATACATTTTAAATGCTCATAATAGGCTTATCTTAGTACTTTTAAGCACTTTAACAAAAAAAAATATTTTTGAGTTGTAGCTGATCGACAGTACTAAGGAAGACGAAGATATTTTATTTTAGTAGTTAATGTGGTGTAGATTAAAGGAAAAGTATCCATTTGAATCCAAGTCGTCTTACCTTCTTTTTTGACATATACATTTAAAATGCTCATAATAGGCTTATCTTAGTACTTTTAAGCACTTTAACAAAAAAAAATATTTTTGAGTTGTAGCTGATCGACAGTACTAAGGAAGACGAAGATATTTTATTTTAGTAGGTAATGTGGTGTAGATTAAAGGAAAAGTATCCATTTGAATCCAAGTCGTCTTACCTTCTTTTTTGACATATACATTTAAAATGCTCATAATAGGCTTATCTTAGTACTTTTAAGCACTTTAACAAAAAAAAATCTTTTTTAGTTGTAGCTGATCGACAGTACTAAGGAAGACGAAGATATTTTATTTTAGTAGTTAATGTGGTGTAGATTAAAGGAAAAGTATCCATTTGAATCCAAGTCGTCTTACCTTCTTTTTTGACATATACATTTAAAATGCTCATAATAGGCTTATCTTAGTAGTTTTAAGCGTTTTAACAAAAAAAATCTTTTTTAGTTGTAGCTGATCGACAGTACTAAGGAAGACGAAGATATTTTATTTTAGTAGTTAATGTGGTGTAGATTAAAGGAAAAGTATCCATTTGAATCCAAGTCGTCTTACCTTCTTTTTTGACATATACATTTAAAATGCTCATAATAGGCTTATCTTAGTACTTTTAAGCGTTTTAACAAAAAAAAATCTTTTTTAGTTGTAGCTGATCGACAGTACTAAGGAAGACGAAGATATTTTATTTTAGTAGGTAATGTGGTGTAGATTAAAGGAAAAGTATCCATTTGAATCCAAGTCGTCTTACCTTCTTTTTTGACATATACATTTAAAATGCTCATAATAGGCTTATCTTAGTACTTTTAAGCACTTTAACAAAAAAAAATCTTTTTGAGTTGTAGCTGATCGACAGTACTAAGGAAGACGAAGATATTTTATTTTAGTAGTTAATGTGGTGTAGATTAAAGGAAAAGTATCCATTTGAATCCAAGTCGTCTTACCTTCTTTTTTGACATATACATTTAAAATGCTCATAATAGGCTTATCTTAGTACTTTTAAGCACTTTAACAAAAAAAAATATTTTTGAGTTGTAGCTGATCGACAGTACTAAGGAAGACGAAGATATTTTATTTTAGTAGGTAATGTGGTGTAGATTAAAGGAAAAGTATCCATTTGAATCCAAGTCGTCTTACCTTCTTTTTTGACATATACATTTAAAATGCTCATAATAGGCTTATCTTAGTACTTTTAAGCACTTTAACAAAAAAAAATCTTTTTTAGTTGTAGCTGATCGACAGTACTAAGGAAGACGAAGATATTTTATTTTAGTAGTTAATGTGGTGTAGATTAAAGGAAAAGTATCCATTTGAATCCAAGTCGTCTTACCTTCTTTTTTGACATATACATTTAAAATGCTCATAATAGGCTTATCTTAGTACTTTTAAGCGTTTTAACAAAAAAAATCTTTTTTAGTTGTAGCTGATCGACAGTACTAAGGAAGACGAAGATATTTTATTTTAGTAGTTAATGTGGTGTAGATTAAAGGAAAAGTATCCATTTGAATCCAAGTCGTCTTACCTTCTTTTTTGACATATACATTTAAAATGCTCATAATAGGCTTATCTTAGTACTTTTAAGCGTTTTAACAAAAAAAAATCTTTTTTAGTTGTAGCTGATCGACAGTACTAAGGAAGACGAAGATATTTTATTTTAGTAGGTAATGTGGTGTAGATTAAAGGAAAAGTATCCATTTGAATCCAAGTCGTCTTACCTTCTTTTTTGACATATACATTTAAAATGCTCATAATAGGCTTATCTTAGTACTTTTAAGCGTTTTAACAAAAAAAATCTTTTTTAGTTGTAGCTGATCGACAGTACTAAGGAAGACGAAGATATTTTATTTTAGTAGGTAATGTGGTGTAGATTAAAGGAAAAGTATCCATTTGAATCCAAGTCGTCTTACCTTCTTTTTTGACATATACATTTTAAATGCTCATAATAGGCTTATCTTAGTACTTTTAAGCACTTTAACAAAAAAAAATCTTTTTTAGTTGTAGCTGATCGACAGTACTAAGGAAGACGAAGATATTTTATTTTAGTAGTTAATGTGGTGTAGATTAAAGGAAAAGTATCCATTTGAATCCAAGTCGTCTTACCTTCTTTTTTGACATATACATTTAAAATGCTCATAATAGGCTTATCTTAGTAGTTTTAAGCGTTTTAACAAAAAAAATCTTTTTTAGTTGTAGCTGATCGACAGTACTAAGGAAGACGAAGATATTTTATTTTAGTAGTTAATGTGGTGTAGATTAAAGGAAAAGTATCCATTTGAATCCAAGTCGTCTTACCTTCTTTTTTGACATATACATTTAAAATGCTCATAATAGGCTTATCTTAGTACTTTTAAGCACTTTAACAAAAAAAAATATTTTTGAGTTGTAGCTGATCGACAGTACTAAGGAAGACGAAGATATTTTATTTTAGTAGTTAATGTGGTGTAGATTAAAGGAAAAGTATCCATTTGAATCCAAGTCGTCTTACCTTCTTTTTTGACATATACATTTAAAATGCTCATAATAGGCTTATCTTAGTACTTTTAAGCACTTTAACAAAAAAAAATCTTTTTTAGTTGTAGCTGATCGACAGTACTAAGGAAGACGAAGATATTTTATTTTAGTAGTTAATGTGGTGTAGATTAAAGGAAAAGTATCCATTTGAATCCAAGTCGTCTTACCTTCTTTTTTGACATATACATTTAAAATGCTCATAATAGGCTTATCTTAGTACTTTTAAGCGTTTTAACAAAAAAAATCTTTTTTAGTTGTAGCTGATCGACAGTACTAAGGAAGACGAAGATATTTTATTTTAGTAGGTAATGTGGTGTAGATTAAAGGAAAAGTATCCATTTGAATCCAAGTCGTCTTACCTTCTTTTTTGACATATACATTTAAAATGCTCATAATAGGCTTATCTTAGTACTTTTAAGCGTTTTAACAAAAAAAATCTTTTTTAGTTGTAGCTGATCGACAGTACTAAGGAAGACGAAGATATTTTATTTTAGTAGTTAATGTGGTGTAGATTAAAGGAAAAGTATCCATTTCAATCCAAGTCGTCTTACCTTCTTTTTTGACATATACATTTAAAATGCTCATAATAGGCTTATCTTAGTAGTTTTATGCGTTTTAACAAAAAAAATCTTTTTTAGTTGTAGCTGATCGACAGTACTAAGGAAGACGAAGATATTTTATTTTAGTAGTTAATGTGGTGTAGATTAAAGGAAAAGTATCCATTTCAATCCAAGTCGTCTTACCTTCTTTTTTGACATATACATTTAAAATGCTCATAATAGGCTTATCTTAGTACTTTTAAGCGTTTTAACAAAAAAAAATCTTTTTTAGTTGTAGCTGATCGACAGTACTAAGGAAGACGAAGATATTTTATTTTAGTAGGTAATGTGGTGTAGATTAAAAGAAAAGTATCCATTTCAATCCAAGTCGTCTTACCTTCTTTTTTGACATATACATTTAAAATGCTCATAATAGGCTTATCTTAGTACTTTTAAGCGTTTTAACAAAAAAAATCTTTTTTAGTTGTAGCTGATCGACAGTACTAAGGAAGACGAAGATATTTTATTTTAGTAGTTAATGTGGTGTAGATTAAAGGAAAAGTATCCATTTGAATCCAAGTCGTCTTACCTTCTTTTTTGACATATACATTTAAAATGCTCATAATAGGCTTATCTTAGTACTTTTAAGCACTTTAACAAAAAAAAATATTTTTGAGTTGTAGCTGATCGACAGTACTAAGGAAGACGAAGATATTTTATTTTAGTAGTTAATGTGGTGTAGATTAAAGGAAAAGTATCCATTTGAATCCAAGTCGTCTTACCTTCTTTTTTGACATATACATTTAAAATGCTCATAATAGGCTTATCTTAGTACTTTTAAGCACTTTAACAAAAAAAAATCTTTTTGAGTTGTAGCTGATCGACAGTACTAAGGAAGACGAAGATATTTTATTTTAGTAGTTAATGTGGTGTAGATTAAAGGAAAAGTATCCATTTGAATCCAAGTCGTCTTACCTTCTTTTTTGACATATACATTTAAAATGCTCATAATAGGCTTATCTTAGTACTTTTAAGCACTTTAACAAAAAAAAATATTTTTGAGTTGTAGCTGATCGACAGTACTAAGGAAGACGAAGATATTTTATTTTAGTAGTTAATGTGGTGTAGATTAAAGGAAAAGTATCCATTTGAATCCAAGTCGTCTTACCTTCTTTTTTGACATATACATTTAAAATGCTCATAATAGGCTTATCTTAGTACTTTTAAGCACTTTAACAAAAAAAAATCTTTTTTAGTTGTAGCTGATCGACAGTACTAAGGAAGACGAAGATATTTTATTTTAGTAGTTAATGTGGTGTAGATTAAAGGAAAAGTATCCATTTGAATCCAAGTCGTCTTACCTTCTTTTTTGACATATACATTTAAAATGCTCATAATAGGCTTATCTTAGTACTTTTAAGCGTTTTAACAAAAAAAATCTTTTTTAGTTGTAGCTGATCGACAGTACTAAGGAAGACGAAGATATTTTATTTTAGTAGGTAATGTGGTGTAGATTAAAGGAAAAGTATCCATTTGAATCCAAGTCGTCTTACCTTCTTTTTTGACATATACATTTAAAATGCTCATAATAGGCTTATCTTAGTACTTTTAAGCGTTTTAACAAAAAAAATCTTTTTTAGTTGTAGCTGATCGACAGTACTAAGGAAGACGAAGATATTTTATTTTAGTAGTTAATGTGGTGTAGATTAAAGGAAAAGTATCCATTTCAATCCAAGTCGTCTTACCTTCTTTTTTGACATATACATTTAAAATGCTCATAATAGGCTTATCTTAGTAGTTTTATGCGTTTTAACAAAAAAAATCTTTTTTAGTTGTAGCTGATCGACAGTACTAAGGAAGACGAAGATATTTTATTTTAGTAGTTAATGTGGTGTAGATTAAAGGAAAAGTATCCATTTCAATCCAAGTCGTCTTACCTTCTTTTTTGACATATACATTTAAAATGCTCATAATAGGCTTATCTTAGTACTTTTAAGCGTTTTAACAAAAAAAAATCTTTTTTAGTTGTAGCTGATCGACAGTACTAAGGAAGACGAAGATATTTTATTTTAGTAGGTAATGTGGTGTAGATTAAAAGAAAAGTATCCATTTCAATCCAAGTCGTCTTACCTTCTTTTTTGACATATACATTTAAAATGCTCATAATAGGCTTATCTTAGTACTTTTAAGCGTTTTAACAAAAAAAATCTTTTTTAGTTGTAGCTGATCGACAGTACTAAGGAAGACGAAGATATTTTATTTTAGTAGTTAATGTGGTGTAGATTAAAGGAAAAGTATCCATTTGAATCCAAGTCGTCTTACCTTCTTTTTTGACATATACATTTAAAATGCTCATAATAGGCTTATCTTAGTACTTTTAAGCACTTTAACAAAAAAAAATATTTTTGAGTTGTAGCTGATCGACAGTACTAAGGAAGACGAAGATATTTTATTTTAGTAGTTAATGTGGTGTAGATTAAAGGAAAAGTATCCATTTGAATCCAAGTCGTCTTACCTTCTTTTTTGACATATACATTTAAAATGCTCATAATAGGCTTATCTTAGTACTTTTAAGCGTTTTAACAAAAAAAATCTTTTTTAGTTGTAGCTGATCGACAGTACTAAGGAAGACGAAGATATTTTATTTTAGTAGGTAATGTGGTGTAGATTAAAGGAAAAGTATCCATTTGAATCCAAGTCGTCTTACCTTCTTTTTTGACATATACATTTAAAATGCTCATAATAGGCTTATCTTAGTACTTTTAAGCACTTTAACAAAAAAAAATCTTTTTTAGTTGTAGCTGATCGACAGTACTAAGGAAGACGAAGATATTTTATTTTAGTAGGTAATGTGGTGTAGATTAAAGGAAAAGTATCCATTTGAATCCAAGTCGTCTTACCTTCTTTTTTGACATATACATTTAAAATGCTCATAATAGGCTTATCTTAGTACTTTTAAGCACTTTAACAAAAAAAAATATTTTTGAGTTGTAGCTGATCGACAGTACTAAGGAAGACGAAGATATTTTATTTTAGTAGGTAATGTGGTGTAGATTAAAGGAAAAGTATCCATTTGAATCCAAGTCGTCTTACCTTCTTTTTTGACATATACAATTTAAATGCTCATAATAGGCTTATTTAAGCGTTTTAACAAAAAAAATCTTTTTTAGTTGTAGCTGATCGACAGTACTAAGGAAGACGAAGTTATTTTATTTTAGTAGGTAATGTGGTGTAGATTAAAGGAAAAGTATCCATTTGAATCCAAGTCGTCTTACCTTCTTTTTTGACATATACATTTAAAATGCTCATAATAGGCTTATCTTAGTACTTTTAAGCGTTTTAACAAAAAAAATCTTTTTTAGTTGTAGCTGATCGACAGTACTAAGGAAGACGAAGATATTTTATTTTAGTAGGTAATGTGGTGTAGATTAAAGGAAAAGTATCCATTTGAATCCAAGTCGTCTTACCTTCTTTTTTGACATATACAATTTAAATGCTCATAATAGGCTTATTTAAGCGTTTTAACAAAAAAAATCTTTTTTAGTTGTAGCTGATCGACAGTACTAAGGAAGACGAAGTTATTTTATTTTAGTAGGTAATGTGGTGTAGATTAAAGGAAAAGTATCCATTTGAATCCAAGTCGTCTTACCTTCTTTTTTGACATATACATTTAAAATGCTCATAATAGGCTTATCTTAGTACTTTTAAGCGTTTTAACAAAAAAAAATCTTTTTTAGTTGTAGCTGATCGACAGTACTAAGGAAGACGAAGATATTTTATTTTAGTAGGTAATGTGGTGTAGATTAAAGGAAAAGTATCCATTTGAATCCAAGTCGTCTTACCTTCTTTTTTGACATATACATTTAAAATGCTCATAATAGGCTTATCTTAGTACTTTTAAGCACTTTAACAAAAAAAAATCTTTTTGAGTTGTAGCTGATCGACAGTACTAAGGAAGACGAAGATATTTTATTTTAGTAGTTAATGTGGTGTAGATTAAAGGAAAAGTATCCATTTGAATCCAAGTCGTCTTACCTTCTTTTTTGACATATACATTTAAAATGCTCATAATAGGCTTATCTTAGTACTTTTAAGCACTTTAACAAAAAAAAATATTTTTGAGTTGTAGCTGATCGACAGTACTAAGGAAGACGAAGATATTTTATTTTAGTAGTTAATGTGGTGTAGATTAAAGGAAAATTATCCATTTGAATCCAAGTCGTCTTACCTTCTTTTTTGACATATACATTTAAAATGCTCATAATAGGCTTATCTTAGTACTTTTAAGCGTTTTAACAAAAAAAATCTTTTTTAGTTGTAGCTGATCGACAGTACTAAGGAAGACGAAGATATTTTATTTTAGTAGGTAATGTGGTGTAGATTAAAGGAAAAGTATCCATTTGAATCCAAGTCGTCTTACCTTCTTTTTTGACATATACATTTAAAATGCTCATAATAGGCTTATCTTAGTACTTTTAAGCACTTTAACAAAAAAAAATCTTTTTTAGTTGTAGCTGATCGACAGTACTAAGGAAGACGAAGATATTTTATTTTAGTAGGTAATGTGGTGTAGATTAAAGGAAAAGTATCCATTTGAATCCAAGTCGTCTTACCTTCTTTTTTGACATATACATTTAAAATGCTCATAATAGGCTTATCTTAGTACTTTTAAGCACTTTAACAAAAAAAAATATTTTTGAGTTGTAGCTGATCGACAGTACTAAGGAAGACGAAGATATTTTATTTTAGTAGGTAATGTGGTGTAGATTAAAGGAAAAGTATCCATTTGAATCCAAGTCGTCTTACCTTCTTTTTTGACATATACAATTTAAATGCTCATAATAGGCTTATTTAAGCGTTTTAACAAAAAAAATCTTTTTTAGTTGTAGCTGATCGACAGTACTAAGGAAGACGAAGTTATTTTATTTTAGTAGGTAATGTGGTGTAGATTAAAGGAAAAGTATCCATTTGAATCCAAGTCGTCTTACCTTCTTTTTTGACATATACATTTAAAATGCTCATAATAGGCTTATCTTAGTACTTTTAAGCACTTTAACAAAAAAAAATCTTTTTTAGTTGTAGCTGATCGACAGTACTAAGGAAGACGAAGATATTTTATTTTAGTAGGTAATGTGGTGTAGATTAAAGGAAAAGTATCCATTTGAATCCAAGTCGTCTTACCTTCTTTTTTGACATATACATTTAAAATGCTCATAATAGGCTTATCTTAGTACTTTTAAGCACTTTAACAAAAAAAAATCTTTTTTAGTTGTAGCTGATTGACAGTACTAAGGAAGACGAAGATATTTTATTTTAGTAGTTAATGTGGTGTAGATTAAAGGAAAAGTATCCATTTGAATCCAAGTCGTCTTACCTTCTTTTTTGACATATACATTTAAAATGCTCATAATAGGCTTATCTTAGTAGTTTTAAGCGTTTTAACAAAAAAAATCTTTTTTAGTTGTAGCTGATCGACAGTACTAAGGAAGACGAAGATATTTTATTTTAGTAGTTAATGTGGTGTAGATTAAAGGAAAAGTATCCATTTGAATCCAAGTCGTCTTACCTTCTTTTTTGACATATACATTTAAAATGCTCATAATAGGCTTATCTTAGTACTTTTAAGCGTTTTAACAAAAAAAATCTTTTTTAGTTGTAGCTGATCGACAGTACTAAGGAAGACGAAGATATTTTATTTTAGTAGGTAATGTGGTGTAGATTAAAGGAAAAGTATCCATTTGAATCCAAGTCGTCTTACCTTCTTTTTTGACATATACATTTAAAATGCTCATAATAGGCTTATCTTAGTACTTTTAAGCGTTTTAACAAAAAAAATCTTTTTTAGTTGTAGCTGATCGACAGTACTAAGGAAGACGAAGATATTTTATTTTAGTAGGTAATGTGGTGTAGATTAAAGGAAAAGTATCCATTTGAATCCAAGTCGTCTTACCTTCTTTTTTGACATATACATTTAAAATGCTCATAATAGGCTTATCTTAGTACTTTTAAGCGTTTTAACAAAAAAAATCTTTTTTAGTTGTAGCTGATCGACAGTACTAAGGAAGACGAAGTTATTTTATTTTAGTAGTTAATGTGGTGTAGATTAAAGGAAAAGTATCCATTTGAATCCAAGTCGTCTTACCTTCTTTTTTGACATATACATTTAAAATGCTCATAATAGGCTTATCTTAGTACTTTTAAGCACTTTAACAAAAAAAAAATATTTTTTAGTTGTAGCTGATCGACAGTACTAAGGAAGACGAAGATATTTTATTTTAGTAGGTAATGTGGTGTAGATTAAAGGAAAAGTATCCATTTGAATCCAAGTCGTCTTACCTTCTTTTTTGACATATACATTTAAAATGCTCATAATAGGCTTATCTTAGTACTTTTAAGCACTTTAACAAAAAAAAATCTTTTTTAGTTGTAGCTGATCGACAGTACTAAGGAAGACGAAGATATTTTATTTTAGTAGTTAATGTGGTGTAGATTAAAGGAAAAGTATCCATTTGAATCCAAGTCGTCTTACCTTCTTTTTTGACATATACATTTAAAATGCTCATAATAGGCTTATCTTAGTAGTTTTAAGCGTTTTAACAAAAAAAATCTTTTTTAGTTGTAGCTGATCGACAGTACTAAGGAAGACGAAGATATTTTATTTTAGTAGTTAATGTGGTGTAGATTAAAGGAAAAGTATCCATTTGAATCCAAGTCGTCTTACCTTCTTTTTTGACATATACATTTAAAATGCTCATAATAGGCTTATCTTAGTAGTTTTAAGCGTTTTAACAAAAAAAATCTTTTTGAGTTGTAGCTGATCGACAGTACTAAGGAAGACCAAGATATTTTATTTTAGTAGGTAATGTGGTGTAGATTAAAGGAAAAGTATCCATTTGAATCCAAGTTGTCTTACCTTCTTTTTTGACATATACATTTAAAATGCTCATAATAGGCTTATCTTAGTACTTTTAAGCGTTTTAACAAAAAAAATCTTTTTTAGTTGTAGCTGATCGACAGTACTAAGGAAGACGAAGATATTTTATTTTAGTAGTTAATGTTGTGTAGATTAAAGGAAAAGTATCCATTTGAATCCAAGTCGTCTTACCTTCTTTTTTGACATATACATTTAAAATGCTCATAATAGGCTTATCTTAGTACTTTTAAGCGTTTTAACAAAAAAAATCTTTTTTAGTTGTAGCTGATCGACAGTACTAAGGAAGACGAAGATATTTTATTTTAGTAGTTAATGTGGTGTAGATTAAAGGAAAAGTATCCATTTGAATCCAAGTCGTCTTACCTTCTTTTTTGACATATACATTTAAAATGCTCATAATAGGCTTATCTTAGTACTTTTAAGCGTTTTAACAAAAAAAAATCTTTTTTAGTTGTAGCTGATCGACAGTACTAAGGAAGACGAAGATATTTTATTTTAGTAGGTAATGTGGTGTAGATTAAAAGAAAAGTATCCATTTCAATCCAAGTCGTCTTACCTTCTTTTTTGACATATACATTTAAAATGCTCATAATAGGCTTATCTTAGTACTTTTAAGCGTTTTAACAAAAAAAATCTTTTTTAGTTGTAGCTGATCGACAGTACTAAGGAAGACGAAGATATTTTATTTTAGTAGTTAATGTGGTGTAGATTAAAGGAAAAGTATCCATTTGAATCCAAGTCGTCTTACCTTCTTTTTTGACATATACATTTAAAATGCTCATAATAGGCTTATCTTAGTACTTTTAAGCACTTTAACAAAAAAAAATATTTTTGAGTTGTAGCTGATCGACAGTACTAAGGAAGACGAAGATATTTTATTTTAGTAGTTAATGTGGTGTAGATTAAAGGAAAAGTATCCATTTGAATCCAAGTCGTCTTACCTTCTTTTTTGACATATACATTTAAAATGCTCATAATAGGCTTATCTTAGTACTTTTAAGCGTTTTAACAAAAAAAATCTTTTTTAGTTGTAGCTGATCGACAGTACTAAGGAAGACGAAGATATTTTATTTTAGTAGGTAATGTGGTGTAGATTAAAGGAAAAGTATCCATTTGAATCCAAGTCGTCTTACCTTCTTTTTTGACATATACATTTAAAATGCTCATAATAGGCTTATCTTAGTACTTTTAAGCACTTTAACAAAAAAAAATCTTTTTTAGTTGTAGCTGATCGACAGTACTAAGGAAGACGAAGATATTTTATTTTAGTAGGTAATGTGGTGTAGATTAAAGGAAAAGTATCCATTTGAATCCAAGTCGTCTTACCTTCTTTTTTGACATATACATTTAAAATGCTCATAATAGGCTTATCTTAGTACTTTTAAGCACTTTAACAAAAAAAAATATTTTTGAGTTGTAGCTGATCGACAGTACTAAGGAAGACGAAGATATTTTATTTTAGTAGGTAATGTGGTGTAGATTAAAGGAAAAGTATCCATTTGAATCCAAGTCGTCTTACCTTCTTTTTTGACATATACATTTAAAATGCTCATAATAGGCTTATCTTAGTACTTTTAAGCACTTTAACAAAAAAAAAATATTTTTTAGTTGTAGCTGATCGACAGTACTAAGGAAGACGAAGATATTTTATTTTAGTAGGTAATGTGGTGTAGATTAAAGGAAAAGTATCCATTTGAATCCAAGTCGTCTTACCTTCTTTTTTGACATATACATTTAAAATGCTCATAATAGGCTTATCTTAGTACTTTTAAGCACTTTAACAAAAAAAAATCTTTTTTAGTTGTAGCTGATCGACAGTACTAAGGAAGACGAAGATATTTTATTTTAGTAGTTAATGTGGTGTAGATTAAAGGAAAAGTATCCATTTGAATCCAAGTCGTCTTACCTTCTTTTTTGACATATACATTTAAAATGCTCATAATAGGCTTATCTTAGTAGTTTTAAGCGTTTTAACAAAAAAAATCTTTTTTAGTTGTAGCTGATCGACAGTACTAAGGAAGACGAAGATATTTTATTTTAGTAGTTAATGTGGTGTAGATTAAAGGAAAAGTATCCATTTCAATCCAAGTCGTCTTACCTTCTTTTTTGACATATACATTTAAAATGCTCATAATAGGCTTATCTTAGTAGTTTTAAGCGTTTTAACAAAAAAAATCTTTTTTAGTTGTAGCTGATCGACAGTACTAAGGAAGACGAAGATATTTTATTTTAGTAGGTAATGTGGTGTAGATTAAAGGAAAAGTATCCATTTGAATCCAAGTTGTCTTACCTTCTTTTTTGACATATACATTTAAAATGCTCATAATAGGCTTATCTTAGTACTTTTAAGCGTTTTAACAAAAAAAATCTTTTTTAGTTGTAGCTGATCGACAGTACTAAGGAAGACGAAGATATTTTATTTTAGTAGTTAATGTTGTGTAGATTAAAGGAAAAGTATCCATTTGAATCCAAGTCGTCTTACCTTCTTTTTTGACATATACATTTAAAATGCTCATAATAGGCTTATCTTAGTACTTTTAAGCGTTTTAACAAAAAAAATCTTTTTTAGTTGTAGCTGATCGACAGTACTAAGGAAGACGAAGATATTTTATTTTAGTAGTTAATGTGGTGTAGATTAAAGGAAAAGTATCCATTTGAATCCAAGTCGTCTTACCTTCTTTTTTGACATATACATTTAAAATGCTCATAATAGGCTTATCTTAGTACTTTTAAGCGTTTTAACAAAAAAAAATCTTTTTTAGTTGTAGCTGATCGACAGTACTAAGGAAGACGAAGATATTTTATTTTAGTAGGTAATGTGGTGTAGATTAAAAGAAAAGTATCCATTTCAATCCAAGTCGTCTTACCTTCTTTTTTGACATATACATTTAAAATGCTCATAATAGGCTTATCTTAGTACTTTTAAGCGTTTTAACAAAAAAAATCTTTTTTAGTTGTAGCTGATCGACAGTACTAAGGAAGACGAAGATATTTTATTTTAGTAGTTAATGTGGTGTAGATTAAAGGAAAAGTATCCATTTGAATCCAAGTCGTCTTACCTTCTTTTTTGACATATACATTTAAAATGCTCATAATAGGCTTATCTTAGTACTTTTAAGCACTTTAACAAAAAAAAATCTTTTTGAGTTGTAGCTGATCGACAGTACTAAGGAAGACGAAGATATTTTATTTTAGTAGTTAATGTGGTGTAGATTAAAGGAAAAGTATCCATTTGAATCCAAGTCGTCTTACCTTCTTTTTTGACATATACATTTAAAATGCTCATAATAGGCTTATCTTAGTACTTTTAAGCGTTTTAACAAAAAAAATCTTTTTTAGTTGTAGCTGATCGACAGTACTAAGGAAGACGAAGATATTTTATTTTAGTAGGTAATGTGGTGTAGATTAAAGGAAAAGTATCCATTTGAATCCAAGTCGTCTTACCTTCTTTTTTGACATATACATTTAAAATGCTCATAATAGGCTTATCTTAGTACTTTTAAGCACTTTAACAAAAAAAAATCTTTTTTAGTTGTAGCTGATCGACAGTACTAAGGAAGACGAAGATATTTTATTTTAGTAGGTAATGTGGTGTAGATTAAAGGAAAAGTATCCATTTGAATCCAAGTCGTCTTACCTTCTTTTTTGACATATACATTTAAAATGCTCATAATAGGCTTATCTTAGTACTTTTAAGCACTTTAACAAAAAAAAATATTTTTGAGTTGTAGCTGATCGACAGTACTAAGGAAGACGAAGATATTTTATTTTAGTAGGTAATGTGGTGTAGATTAAAGGAAAAGTATCCATTTGAATCCAAGTCGTCTTACCTTCTTTTTTGACATATACAATTTAAATGCTCATAATAGGCTTATTTAAGCGTTTTAACAAAAAAAATCTTTTTTAGTTGTAGCTGATCGACAGTACTAAGGAAGACGAAGTTATTTTATTTTAGTAGGTAATGTGGTGTAGATTAAAGGAAAAGTATCCATTTGAATCCAAGTCGTCTTACCTTCTTTTTTGACATATACATTTAAAATGCTCATAATAGGCTTATCTTAGTACTTTTAAGCGTTTTAACAAAAAAAATCTTTTTTAGTTGTAGCTGATCGACAGTACTAAGGAAGACGAAGATATTTTATTTTAGTAGGTAATGTGGTGTAGATTAAAGGAAAAGTATCCATTTGAATCCAAGTCGTCTTACCTTCTTTTTTGACATATACATTTAAAATGCTCATAATAGGCTTATCTTAGTACTTTTAAGCACTTTAACAAAAAAAAATCTTTTTTAGTTGTAGCTGATTGACAGTACTAAGGAAGACGAAGATATTTTATTTTAGTAGTTAATGTGGTGTAGATTAAAGGAAAAGTATCCATTTGAATCCAAGTCGTCTTACCTTCTTTTTTGACATATACATTTAAAATGCTCATAATAGGCTTATCTTAGTAGTTTTAAGCGTTTTAACAAAAAAAATCTTTTTTAGTTGTAGCTGATCGACAGTACTAAGGAAGACGAAGATATTTTATTTTAGTAGTTAATGTGGTGTAGATTAAAGGAAAAGTATCCATTTGAATCCAAGTCGTCTTACCTTCTTTTTTGACATATACATTTAAAATGCTCATAATAGGCTTATCTTAGTACTTTTAAGCGTTTTAACAAAAAAAATCTTTTTTAGTTGTAGCTGATCGACAGTACTAAGGAAGACGAAGATATTTTATTTTAGTAGGTAATGTGGTGTAGATTAAAGGAAAAGTATCCATTTGAATCCAAGTCGTCTTACCTTCTTTTTTGACATATACATTTAAAATGCTCATAATAGGCTTATCTTAGTACTTTTAAGCGTTTTAACAAAAAAAATCTTTTTTAGTTGTAGCTGATCGACAGTACTAAGGAAGACGAAGATATTTTATTTTAGTAGGTAATGTGGTGTAGATTAAAGGAAAAGTATCCATTTGAATCCAAGTCGTCTTACCTTCTTTTTTGACATATACATTTAAAATGCTCATAATAGGCTTATCTTAGTACTTTTAAGCGTTTTAACAAAAAAAATCTTTTTTAGTTGTAGCTGATCGACAGTACTAAGGAAGACGAAGTTATTTTATTTTAGTAGTTAATGTGGTGTAGATTAAAGGAAAAGTATCCATTTGAATCCAAGTCGTCTTACCTTCTTTTTTGACATATACATTTAAAATGCTCATAATAGGCTTATCTTAGTACTTTTAAGCACTTTAACAAAAAAAAAATATTTTTTAGTTGTAGCTGATCGACAGTACTAAGGAAGACGAAGATATTTTATTTTAGTAGGTAATGTGGTGTAGATTAAAGGAAAAGTATCCATTTGAATCCAAGTCGTCTTACCTTCTTTTTTGACATATACATTTAAAATGCTCATAATAGGCTTATCTTAGTACTTTTAAGCACTTTAACAAAAAAAAATCTTTTTTAGTTGTAGCTGATCGACAGTACTAAGGAAGACGAAGATATTTTATTTTAGTAGTTAATGTGGTGTAGATTAAAGGAAAAGTATCCATTTGAATCCAAGTCGTCTTACCTTCTTTTTTGACATATACATTTAAAATGCTCATAATAGGCTTATCTTAGTACTTTTAAGCACTTTAACAAAAAAAAATCTTTTTTAGTTGTAGCTGATCGACAGTACTAAGGAAGACGAAGATATTTTATTTTAGTAGGTAATGTGGTGTAGATTAAAGGAAAAGTATCCATTTGAATCCAAGTTGTCTTACCTTCTTTTTTGACATATACATTTAAAATGCTCATAATAGGCTTATCTTAGTACTTTTAAGCGTTTTAACAAAAAAAATCTTTTTTAGTTGTAGCTGATCGACAGTACTAAGGAAGACGAAGATATTTTATTTTAGTAGTTAATGTTGTGTAGATTAAAGGAAAAGTATCCATTTCAATCCAAGTCGTCTTACCTTCTTTTTTGACATATACATTTAAAATGCTCATAATAGGCTTATCTTAGTACTTTTAAGCGTTTTAACAAAAAAAATCTTTTTTAGTTGTAGCTGATCGACAGTACTAAGGAAGACGAAGATATTTTATTTTAGTAGTTAATGTGGTGTAGATTAAAGGAAAAGTATCCATTTGAATCCAAGTCGTCTTACCTTCTTTTTTGACATATACATTTAAAATGCTCATAATAGGCTTATCTTAGTACTTTTAAGCGTTTTAACAAAAAAAAATCTTTTTTAGTTGTAGCTGATCGACAGTACTAAGGAAGACGAAGATATTTTATTTTAGTAGGTAATGTGGTGTAGATTAAAAGAAAAGTATCCATTTCAATCCAAGTCGTCTTACCTTCTTTTTTGACATATACATTTAAAATGCTCATAATAGGCTTATCTTAGTACTTTTAAGCGTTTTAACAAAAAAAATCTTTTTTAGTTGTAGCTGATCGACAGTACTAAGGAAGACGAAGATATTTTATTTTAGTAGTTAATGTGGTGTAGATTAAAGGAAAAGTATCCATTTGAATCCAAGTCGTCTTACCTTCTTTTTTGACATATACATTTAAAATGCTCATAATAGGCTTATCTTAGTACTTTTAAGCACTTTAACAAAAAAAAATATTTTTGAGTTGTAGCTGATCGACAGTACTAAGGAAGACGAAGATATTTTATTTTAGTAGTTAATGTGGTGTAGATTAAAGGAAAAGTATCCATTTGAATCCAAGTCGTCTTACCTTCTTTTTTGACATATACATTTAAAATGCTCATAATAGGCTTATCTTAGTACTTTTAAGCGTTTTAACAAAAAAAATCTTTTTTAGTTGTAGCTGATCGACAGTACTAAGGAAGACGAAGATATTTTATTTTAGTAGGTAATGTGGTGTAGATTAAAGGAAAAGTATCCATTTGAATCCAAGTCGTCTTACCTTCTTTTTTGACATATACATTTAAAATGCTCATAATAGGCTTATCTTAGTACTTTTAAGCACTTTAACAAAAAAAAATCTTTTTTAGTTGTAGCTGATCGACAGTACTAAGGAAGACGAAGATATTTTATTTTAGTAGGTAATGTGGTGTAGATTAAAG
Organism: Diacarnus erythraeanus; assembly: GCA_964016965.1. Classification (NCBI taxonomy): domain Eukaryota; kingdom Metazoa; phylum Porifera; class Demospongiae; order Poecilosclerida; family Podospongiidae; genus Diacarnus; species Diacarnus erythraeanus. The sequence continues at coordinate 3,832,925 of OZ024671.1, read as the reverse complement.
GAAAAGTATCCATTTGAATCCAAGTCGTCTTACCTTCTTTTTTGACATATACATTTAAAATGCTCATAATAGGCTTATCTTAGTACTTTTAAGCGTTTTAACAAAAAAAATCTTTTTTAGTTGTAGCTGATCGACAGTACTAAGGAAGACGAAGTTATTTTATTTTAGTAGTTAATGTGGTGTAGATTAAAGGAAAAGTATCCATTTGAATCCAAGTCGTCTTACCTTCTTTTTTGACATATACATTTAAAATGCTCATAATAGGCTTATCTTAGTACTTTTAAGCACTTTAACAAAAAAAAAATATTTTTTAGTTGTAGCTGATCGACAGTACTAAGGAAGACGAAGATATTTTATTTTAGTAGGTAATGTGGTGTAGATTAAAGGAAAAGTATCCATTTGAATCCAAGTCGTCTTACCTTCTTTTTTGACATATACATTTAAAATGCTCATAATAGGCTTATCTTAGTACTTTTAAGCACTTTAACAAAAAAAAATCTTTTTTAGTTGTAGCTGATCGACAGTACTAAGGAAGACGAAGATATTTTATTTTAGTAGTTAATGTGGTGTAGATTAAAGGAAAAGTATCCATTTGAATCCAAGTCGTCTTACCTTCTTTTTTGACATATACATTTAAAATGCTCATAATAGGCTTATCTTAGTAGTTTTAAGCGTTTTAACAAAAAAAATCTTTTTTAGTTGTAGCTGATCGACAGTACTAAGGAAGACGAAGATATTTTATTTTAGTAGTTAATGTGGTGTAGATTAAAGGAAAAGTATCCATTTCAATCCAAGTCGTCTTACCTTCTTTTTTGACATATACATTTAAAATGCTCATAATAGGCTTATCTTAGTAGTTTTAAGCGTTTTAACAAAAAAAATCTTTTTTAGTTGTAGCTGATCGACAGTACTAAGGAAGACGAAGATATTTTATTTTAGTAGGTAATGTGGTGTAGATTAAAGGAAAAGTATCCATTTGAATCCAAGTTGTCTTACCTTCTTTTTTGACATATACATTTAAAATGCTCATAATAGGCTTATCTTAGTACTTTTAAGCGTTTTAACAAAAAAAATCTTTTTTAGTTGTAGCTGATCGACAGTACTAAGGAAGACGAAGATATTTTATTTTAGTAGTTAATGTTGTGTAGATTAAAGGAAAAGTATCCATTTGAATCCAAGTCGTCTTACCTTCTTTTTTGACATATACATTTAAAATGCTCATAATAGGCTTATCTTAGTACTTTTAAGCGTTTTAACAAAAAAAATCTTTTTTAGTTGTAGCTGATCGACAGTACTAAGGAAGACGAAGATATTTTATTTTAGTAGTTAATGTGGTGTAGATTAAAGGAAAAGTATCCATTTGAATCCAAGTCGTCTTACCTTCTTTTTTGACATATACATTTAAAATGCTCATAATAGGCTTATCTTAGTACTTTTAAGCGTTTTAACAAAAAAAAATCTTTTTTAGTTGTAGCTGATCGACAGTACTAAGGAAGACGAAGATATTTTATTTTAGTAGGTAATGTGGTGTAGATTAAAAGAAAAGTATCCATTTCAATCCAAGTCGTCTTACCTTCTTTTTTGACATATACATTTAAAATGCTCATAATAGGCTTATCTTAGTACTTTTAAGCGTTTTAACAAAAAAAATCTTTTTTAGTTGTAGCTGATCGACAGTACTAAGGAAGACGAAGATATTTTATTTTAGTAGTTAATGTGGTGTAGATTAAAGGAAAAGTATCCATTTGAATCCAAGTCGTCTTACCTTCTTTTTTGACATATACATTTAAAATGCTCATAATAGGCTTATCTTAGTACTTTTAAGCGTTTTAACAAAAAAAATCTTTTTTAGTTGTAGCTGATCGACAGTACTAAGGAAGACGAAGATATTTTATTTTAGTAGTTAATGTGGTGTAGATTAAAGGAAAAGTATCCATTTGAATCCAAGTCGTCTTACCTTCTTTTTTGACATATACATTTAAAATGCTCATAATAGGCTTATCTTAGTACTTTTAAGCGTTTTAACAAAAAAAAATCTTTTTTAGTTGTAGCTGATCGACAGTACTAAGGAAGACGAAGATATTTTATTTTAGTAGGTAATGTGGTGTAGATTAAAAGAAAAGTATCCATTTCAATCCAAGTCGTCTTACCTTCTTTTTTGACATATACATTTAAAATGCTCATAATAGGCTTATCTTAGTACTTTTAAGCGTTTTAACAAAAAAAATCTTTTTTAGTTGTAGCTGATCGACAGTACTAAGGAAGACGAAGATATTTTATTTTAGTAGTTAATGTGGTGTAGATTAAAGGAAAAGTATCCATTTGAATCCAAGTCGTCTTACCTTCTTTTTTGACATATACATTTAAAATGCTCATAATAGGCTTATCTTAGTACTTTTAAGCACTTTAACAAAAAAAAATATTTTTGAGTTGTAGCTGATCGACAGTACTAAGGAAGACGAAGATATTTTATTTTAGTAGTTAATGTGGTGTAGATTAAAGGAAAAGTATCCATTTGAATCCAAGTCGTCTTACCTTCTTTTTTGACATATACATTTAAAATGCTCATAATAGGCTTATCTTAGTACTTTTAAGCGTTTTAACAAAAAAAATCTTTTTTAGTTGTAGCTGATCGACAGTACTAAGGAAGACGAAGATATTTTATTTTAGTAGGTAATGTGGTGTAGATTAAAGGAAAAGTATCCATTTGAATCCAAGTCGTCTTACATTCTTTTTTGACATATACATTTTAAATGCTCATAATAGGCTTATCTTAGTACTTTTAAGCGTTTTAACAAAAAAAATCTTTTTGAGTTGTAGCTGATCGACAGTACTAAGGGAGACCAAGATATTTTATTTTAGTAGGTAATGTGGTGTAGATTAAAGGAAAAGTATCCATTTGAATCCAAGTCGTCTTACCTTCTTTTTTGACATATACAATTTAAATGCTCATAATAGGCTTATTTAAGCGTTTTAACAAAAAAAATCTTTTTTAGTTGTAGCTGATCGACAGTACTAAGGAAGACGAAGTTATTTTATTTTAGTAGGTAATGTGGTGTAGATTAAAGGAAAAGTATCCATTTGAATCCAAGTTGTCTTACCTTCTTTTTTGACATATACATTTAAAATGCTCATAATAGGCTTATCTTAGTACTTTTAAGCGTTTTAACAAAAAAAATCTTTTTTAGTTGTAGCTGATCGACAGTACTAAGGAAGACGAAGATATTTTATTTTAGTAGGTAATGTGGTGTAGATTAAAGGAAAAGTATCCATTTGAATCCAAGTCGTCTTACCTTCTTTTTTGACATATACATTTAAAATGCTCATAATAGGCTTATCTTAGTACTTTTAAGCACTTTAACAAAAAAAAATCTTTTTGAGTTGTAGCTGATCGACAGTACTAAGGAAGACGAAGATATTTTATTTTAGTAGTTAATGTGGTGTAGATTAAAGGAAAAGTATCCATTTGAATCCAAGTCGTCTTACCTTCTTTTTTGACATATACATTTAAAATGCTCATAATAGGCTTATCTTAGTACTTTTAAGCACTTTAACAAAAAAAAATATTTTTGAGTTGTAGCTGATCGACAGTACTAAGGAAGACGAAGATATTTTATTTTAGTAGTTAATGTGGTGTAGATTAAAGGAAAATTATCCATTTGAATCCAAGTCGTCTTACCTTCTTTTTTGACATATACATTTAAAATGCTCATAATAGGCTTATCTTAGTACTTTTAAGCGTTTTAACAAAAAAAATCTTTTTTAGTTGTAGCTGATCGACAGTACTAAGGAAGACGAAGATATTTTATTTTAGTAGGTAATGTGGTGTAGATTAAAGGAAAAGTATCCATTTGAATCCAAGTCGTCTTACCTTCTTTTTTGACATATACATTTAAAATGCTCATAATAGGCTTATCTTAGTACTTTTAAGCACTTTAACAAAAAAAAATCTTTTTTAGTTGTAGCTGATCGACAGTACTAAGGAAGACGAAGATATTTTATTTTAGTAGGTAATGTGGTGTAGATTAAAGGAAAAGTATCCATTTGAATCCAAGTCGTCTTACCTTCTTTTTTGACATATACATTTAAAATGCTCATAATAGGCTTATCTTAGTACTTTTAAGCACTTTAACAAAAAAAAATATTTTTGAGTTGTAGCTGATCGACAGTACTAAGGAAGACGAAGATATTTTATTTTAGTAGGTAATGTGGTGTAGATTAAAGGAAAAGTATCCATTTGAATCCAAGTCGTCTTACCTTCTTTTTTGACATATACAATTTAAATGCTCATAATAGGCTTATTTAAGCGTTTTAACAAAAAAAATCTTTTTTAGTTGTAGCTGATCGACAGTACTAAGGAAGACGAAGTTATTTTATTTTAGTAGGTAATGTGGTGTAGATTAAAGGAAAAGTATCCATTTGAATCCAAGTCGTCTTACCTTCTTTTTTGACATATACATTTAAAATGCTCATAATAGGCTTATCTTAGTACTTTTAAGCACTTTAACAAAAAAAAATCTTTTTTAGTTGTAGCTGATCGACAGTACTAAGGAAGACGAAGATATTTTATTTTAGTAGGTAATGTGGTGTAGATTAAAGGAAAAGTATCCATTTGAATCCAAGTCGTCTTACCTTCTTTTTTGACATATACATTTAAAATGCTCATAATAGGCTTATCTTAGTACTTTTAAGCACTTTAACAAAAAAAAATCTTTTTTAGTTGTAGCTGATCGACAGTACTAAGGAAGACGAAGATATTTTATTTTAGTAGTTAATGTGGTGTAGATTAAAGGAAAAGTATCCATTTGAATCCAAGTCGTCTTACCTTCTTTTTTGACATATACATTTAAAATGCTCATAATAGGCTTATCTTAGTAGTTTTAAGCGTTTTAACAAAAAAAATCTTTTTTAGTTGTAGCTGATCGACAGTACTAAGGAAGACGAAGATATTTTATTTTAGTAGTTAATGTGGTGTAGATTAAAGGAAAAGTATCCATTTCAATCCAAGTCGTCTTACCTTCTTTTTTGACATATACATTTAAAATGCTCATAATAGGCTTATCTTAGTACTTTTAAGCGTTTTAACAAAAAAAATCTTTTTTAGTTGTAGCTGATCGACAGTACTAAGGAAGACGAAGATATTTTATTTTAGTAGTTAATGTGGTGTAGATTAAAGGAAAAGTATCCATTTCAATCCAAGTCGTCTTACCTTCTTTTTTGACATATACATTTAAAATGCTCATAATAGGCTTATCTTAGTAGTTTTAAGCGTTTTAACAAAAAAAATCTTTTTTAGTTGTAGCTGATCGACAGTACTAAGGAAGACGAAGATATTTTATTTTAGTAGGTAATGTGGTGTAGATTAAAGGAAAAGTATCCATTTGAATCCAAGTTGTCTTACCTTCTTTTTTGACATATACATTTAAAATGCTCATAATAGGCTTATCTTAGTACTTTTAAGCGTTTTAACAAAAAAAATCTTTTTTAGTTGTAGCTGATCGACAGTACTAAGGAAGACGAAGATATTTTATTTTAGTAGTTAATGTTGTGTAGATTAAAGGAAAAGTATCCATTTGAATCCAAGTCGTCTTACCTTCTTTTTTGACATATACATTTAAAATGCTCATAATAGGCTTATCTTAGTACTTTTAAGCGTTTTAACAAAAAAAATCTTTTTTAGTTGTAGCTGATCGACAGTACTAAGGAAGACGAAGATATTTTATTTTAGTAGTTAATGTGGTGTAGATTAAAGGAAAAGTATCCATTTGAATCCAAGTCGTCTTACCTTCTTTTTTGACATATACATTTAAAATGCTCATAATAGGCTTATCTTAGTACTTTTAAGCACTTTAACAAAAAAAAATATTTTTGAGTTGTAGCTGATCGACAGTACTAAGGAAGACGAAGATATTTTATTTTAGTAGTTAATGTGGTGTAGATTAAAGGAAAAGTATCCATTTGAATCCAAGTCGTCTTACCTTCTTTTTTGACATATACATTTAAAATGCTCATAATAGGCTTATCTTAGTACTTTTAAGCGTTTTAACAAAAAAAATCTTTTTTAGTTGTAGCTGATCGACAGTACTAAGGAAGACGAAGATATTTTATTTTAGTAGGTAATGTGGTGTAGATTAAAGGAAAAGTATCCATTTGAATCCAAGTCGTCTTACCTTCTTTTTTGACATATACATTTAAAATGCTCATAATAGGCTTATCTTAGTACTTTTAAGCACTTTAACAAAAAAAAATCTTTTTTAGTTGTAGCTGATCGACAGTACTAAGGAAGACGAAGATATTTTATTTTAGTAGGTAATGTGGTGTAGATTAAAGGAAAAGTATCCATTTGAATCCAAGTCGTCTTACCTTCTTTTTTGACATATACATTTAAAATGCTCATAATAGGCTTATCTTAGTACTTTTAAGCACTTTAACAAAAAAAAATATTTTTGAGTTGTAGCTGATCGACAGTACTAAGGAAGACGAAGATATTTTATTTTAGTAGGTAATGTGGTGTAGATTAAAGGAAAAGTATCCATTTGAATCCAAGTCGTCTTACCTTCTTTTTTGACATATACATTTAAAATGCTCATAATAGGCTTATCTTAGTACTTTTAAGCACTTTAACAAAAAAAAATCTTTTTTAGTTGTAGCTGATCGACAGTACTAAGGAAGACGAAGATATTTTATTTTAGTAGGTAATGTGGTGTAGATTAAAGGAAAAGTATCCATTTGAATCCAAGTCGTCTTACCTTCTTTTTTGACATATACATTTAAAATGCTCATAATAGGCTTATCTTAGTACTTTTAAGCACTTTAACAAAAAAAAATATTTTTGAGTTGTAGCTGATCGACAGTACTAAGGAAGACGAAGATATTTTATTTTAGTAGGTAATGTGGTGTAGATTAAAGGAAAAGTATCCATTTGAATCCAAGTCGTCTTACCTTCTTTTTTGACATATACAATTTAAATGCTCATAATAGGCTTATTTAAGCGTTTTAACAAAAAAAATCTTTTTTAGTTGTAGCTGATCGACAGTACTAAGGAAGACGAAGTTATTTTATTTTAGTAGGTAATGTGGTGTAGATTAAAGGAAAAGTATCCATTTGAATCCAAGTCGTCTTACCTTCTTTTTTGACATATACATTTAAAATGCTCATAATAGGCTTATCTTAGTACTTTTAAGCGTTTTAACAAAAAAAATCTTTTTTAGTTGTAGCTGATCGACAGTACTAAGGAAGACGAAGATATTTTATTTTAGTAGGTAATGTGGTGTAGATTAAAGGAAAAGTATCCATTTGAATCCAAGTCGTCTTACCTTCTTTTTTGACATATACATTTAAAATGCTCATAATAGGCTTATCTTAGTACTTTTAAGCACTTTAACAAAAAAAAAATATTTTTGAGTTGTAGCTGATCGACAGTACTAAGGAAGACGAAGATATTTTATTTTAGTAGGTAATGTGGTGTAGATTAAAGGAAAAGTATCCATTTGAATCCAAGTCGTCTTACCTTCTTTTTTGACATATACATTTAAAATGCTCATAATAGGCTTATCTTAGTACTTTTAAGCACTTTAACAAAAAAAAATATTTTTTAGTTGTAGCTGATCGACAGTACTAAGGAAGACGAAGATATTTTATTTTAGTAGTTAATGTGGTGTAGATTAAAGGAAAAGTATCCATTTGAATCCAAGTCGTCTTACCTTCTTTTTTGACATATACATTTAAAATGCTCATAATAGGCTTATCTTAGTACTTTTAAGCACTTTAACAAAAAAAAATATTTTTGAGTTGTAGCTGATCGACAGTACTAAGGAAGACGAAGATATTTTATTTTAGTAGGTAATGTGGTGTAGATTAAAGGAAAAGTATCCATTTGAATCCAAGTCGTCTTACCTTCTTTTTTGACATATACAATTTAAATGCTCATAATAGGCTTATTTAAGCGTTTTAACAAAAAAAATCTTTTTTAGTTGTAGCTGATCGACAGTACTAAGGAAGACGAAGTTATTTTATTTTAGTAGGTAATGTGGTGTAGATTAAAGGAAAAGTATCCATTTGAATCCAAGTCGTCTTACCTTCTTTTTTGACATATACATTTAAAATGCTCATAATAGGCTTATCTTAGTACTTTTAAGCGTTTTAACAAAAAAAATCTTTTTTAGTTGTAGCTGATCGACAGTACTAAGGAAGACGAAGATATTTTATTTTAGTAGGTAATGTGGTGTAGATTAAAGGAAAAGTATCCATTTGAATCCAAGTCGTCTTACATTCTTTTTTGACATATACATTTTAAATGCTCATAATAGGCTTATCTTAGTACTTTTAAGCGTTTTAACAAAAAAAATCTTTTTGAGTTGTAGCTGATCGACAGTACTAAGGAAGACGAAGATATTTTATTTTAGTAGGTAATGTGGTGTAGATTAAAGGAAAAGTATCCATTTGAATCCAAGTCGTCTTACCTTCTTTTTTGACATATACAATTTAAATGCTCATAATAGGCTTATTTAAGCGTTTTAACAAAAAAAATCTTTTTTAGTTGTAGCTGATCGACAGTACTAAGGAAGACGAAGTTATTTTATTTTAGTAGGTAATGTGGTGTAGATTAAAGGAAAAGTATCCATTTGAATCCAAGTCGTCTTACCTTCTTTTTTGACATATACATTTAAAATGCTCATAATAGGCTTATCTTAGTACTTTTAAGCGTTTTAACAAAAAAAAATCTTTTTTAGTTGTAGCTGATCGACAGTACTAAGGAAGACGAAGATATTTTATTTTAGTAGGTAATGTGGTGTAGATTAAAGGAAAAGTATCCATTTGAATCCAAGTCGTCTTACCTTCTTTTTTGACATATACATTTAAAATGCTCATAATAGGCTTATCTTAGTACTTTTAAGCGTTTTAACAAAAAAAATCTTTTTTAGTTGTAGCTGATCGACAGTACTAAGGAAGACGAAGATATTTTATTTTAGTAGGTAATGTGGTGTAGATTAAAGGAAAAGTATCCATTTGAATCCAAGTCGTCTTACCTTCTTTTTTGACATATACATTTAAAATGCTCATAATAGGCTTATCTTAGTACTTTTAAGCACTTTAACAAAAAAAAATCTTTTTGAGTTGTAGCTGATCGACAGTACTAAGGAAGACGAAGTTATTTTATTTTAGTAGTTAATGTGGTGTAGATTAAAGGAAATGTATCCATTTGAATCCAAGTCGTCTTACCTTCTTTTTTGACATATACATTTAAAATGCTCATAATAGGCTTATCTTAGTACTTTTAAGCGTTTTAACAAAAAAAAATCTTTTTTAGTTGTAGCTGATCGACAGTACTAAGGAAGACGAAGATATTTTATTTTAGTAGGTAATGTGGTGTAGATTAAAGGAAAAGTATCCATTTGAATCCAAGTCGTCTTACCTTCTTTTTTGACATATACATTTAAAATGCTCATAATAGGCTTATCTTAGTACTTTTAAGCACTTTAACAAAAAAAAATCTTTTTGAGTTGTAGCTGATCGACAGTACTAAGGAAGACGAAGATATTTTATTTTAGTAGGTAATGTGGTTTAGATTAAAGGTAAAGTATCCATTTCAATCCAAGTCGTCTTACCTTCTTTTTTGACATATACATTTAAAATGCTCATAATAGGCTTATCTTAGTACTTTTAAGCACTTTAACAAAAAAAAATCTTTTTTAGTTGTAGCTGATCGACAGTACTAAGGAAGACGAAGATATTTTATTTTAGTAGGTAATGTGGTGTAGATTAAAGGAAAAGTATCCATTTGAATCCAAGTCGTCTTACCTTCTTTTTTGACATATACATTTAAAATGCTCATAATAGGCTTATCTTAGTACTTTTAAGCACTTTAACAAAAAAAAATATTTTTGAGTTGTAGCTGATCGACAGTACTAAGGAAGACGAAGATATTTTATTTTAGTAGTTAATGTGGTGTAGATTAAAGGAAAAGTATCCATTTGAATCCAAGTCGTCTTACCTTCTTTTTTGACATATACATTTAAAATGCTCATAATAGGCTTATCTTAGTACTTTTAAGCGTTTTAACAAAAAAAATCTTTTTTAGTTGTAGCTGATCGACAGTACTAAGGAAGACGAAGATATTTTATTTTAGTAGGTAATGTGGTGTAGATTAAAGGAAAAGTATCCATTTGAATCCAAGTCGTCTTACATTCTTTTTTGACATATACATTTTAAATGCTCATAATAGGCTTATCTTAGTACTTTTAAGCGTTTTAACAAAAAAAATCTTTTTGAGTTGTAGCTGATCGACAGTACTAAGGAAGACCAAGATATTTTATTTTAGTAGGTAATGTGGTGTAGATTAAAGGAAAAGTATCCATTTGAATCCAAGTCGTCTTACCTTCTTTTTTGACATATACAATTTAAATGCTCATAATAGGCTTATTTAAGCGTTTTAACAAAAAAAATCTTTTTTAGTTGTAGCTGATCGACAGTACTAAGGAAGACGAAGTTATTTTATTTTAGTAGGTAATGTGGTGTAGATTAAAGGAAAAGTATCCATTTGAATCCAAGTTGTCTTACCTTCTTTTTTGACATATACATTTAAAATGCTCATAATAGGCTTATCTTAGTACTTTTAAGCGTTTTAACAAAAAAAAATCTTTTTTAGTTGTAGCTGATCGACAGTACTAAGGAAGACGAAGATATTTTATTTTAGTAGGTAATGTGGTGTAGATTAAAGGAAAAGTATCCATTTGAATCCAAGTCGTCTTACCTTCTTTTTTGACATATACATTTAAAATGCTCATAATAGGCTTATCTTAGTACTTTTAAGCACTTTAACAAAAAAAAATCTTTTTGAGTTGTAGCTGATCGACAGTACTAAGGAAGACGAAGATATTTTATTTTAGTAGGTAATGTGGTGTAGATTAAAGGAAAAGTATCCATTTGAATCCAAGTCGTCTTACCTTCTTTTTTGACATATACATTTAAAATGCTCATAATAGGCTTATCTTAGTACTTTTAAGCACTTTAACAAAAAAAAATATTTTTGAGTTGTAGCTGATCGACAGTACTAAGGAAGACGAAGATATTTTATTTTAGTAGGTAATGTGGTGTAGATTAAAGGAAAAGTATCCATTTGAATCCAAGTCGTCTTACCTTCTTTTTTGACATATACAATTTAAATGCTCATAATAGGCTTATTTAAGCGTTTTAACAAAAAAAATCTTTTTTAGTTGTAGCTGATCGACAGTACTAAGGAAGACGAAGTTATTTTATTTTAGTAGGTAATGTGGTGTAGATTAAAGGAAAAGTATCCATTTGAATCCAAGTCGTCTTACCTTCTTTTTTGACATATACATTTAAAATGCTCATAATAGGCTTATCTTAGTACTTTTAAGCGTTTTAACAAAAAAAATCTTTTTTAGTTGTAGCTGATCGACAGTACTAAGGAAGACGAAGATATTTTATTTTAGTAGGTAATGTGGTGTAGATTAAAGGAAAAGTATCCATTTGAATCCAAGTCGTCTTACATTCTTTTTTGACATATACATTTTAAATGCTCATAATAGGCTTATCTTAGTACTTTTAAGCGTTTTAACAAAAAAAATCTTTTTGAGTTGTAGCTGATCGACAGTACTAAGGAAGACCAAGATATTTTATTTTAGTAGGTAATGTGGTGTAGATTAAAGGAAAAGTATCCATTTGAATCCAAGTCGTCTTACCTTCTTTTTTGACATATACAATTTAAATGCTCATAATAGGCTTATTTAAGCGTTTTAACAAAAAAAATCTTTTTTAGTTGTAGCTGATTGACAGTACTAAGGAAGACGAAGTTATTTTATTTTAGTAGGTAATGTGGTGTAGATTAAAGGAAAAGTATCCATTTGAATCCAAGTCGTCTTACCTTCTTTTTTGACATATACATTTAAAATGCTCATAATAGGCTTATCTTAGTACTTTTAAGCGTTTTAACAAAAAAAAATCTTTTTTAGTTGTAGCTGATCGACAGTACTAAGGAAGACGAAGATATTTTATTTTAGTAGGTAATGTGGTGTAGATTAAAGGAAAAGTATCCATTTGAATCCAAGTCGTCTTACCTTCTTTTTTGACATATACATTTAAAATGCTCATAATAGGCTTATCTTAGTACTTTTAAGCACTTTAACAAAAAAAAATCTTTTTGAGTTGTAGCTGATCGACAGTACTAAGGAAGACGAAGATATTTTATTTTAGTAGGTAATGTGGTGTAGATTAAAGGAAAAGTATCCATTTCAATCCAAGTCGTCTTACCTTCTTTTTTGACATATACATTTAAAATGCTCATAATAGGCTTATCTTAGTACTTTTAAGCACTTTAACAAAAAAAAATCTTTTTTAGTTGTAGCTGATCGACAGTACTAAGGAAGACGAAGATATTTTATTTTAGTAGTTAATGTGGTGTAGATTAAAGGAAAAGTATCCATTTGAATCCAAGTCGTCTTACCTTCTTTTTTGACATATACATTTAAAATGCTCATAATAGGCTTATCTTAGTACTTTTAAGCGTTTTAACAAAAAAAATCTTTTTTAGTTGTAGCTGATCGACAGTACTAAGGAAGACGAAGATATTTTATTTTAGTAGTTAATGTGGTGTAGATTAAAGGAAAAGTATCCATTTGAATCCAAGTCGTCTTACCTTCTTTTTTGACATATACATTTAAAATGCTCATAATAGGCTTATCTTAGTACTTTTAAGCGTTTTAACAAAAAAAAATCTTTTTTAGTTGTAGCTGATCGACAGTACTAAGGAAGACGAAGATATTTTATTTTAGTAGGTAATGTGGTGTAGATTAAAGGAAAAGTATCCATTTGAATCCAAGTCGTCTTACCTTCTTTTTTGACATATACATTTAAAATGCTCATAATAGGCTTATCTTAGTACTTTTAAGCACTTTAACAAAAAAAAATCTTTTTTAGTTGTAGCTGATCGACAGTACTAAGGAAGACGAAGATATTTTATTTTAGTAGGTAATGTGGTGTAGATTAAAGGAAAAGTATCCATTTGAATCCAAGTCGTCTTACCTTCTTTTTTGACATATACATTTAAAATGCTCATAATAGGCTTATCTTAGTAGTATTAAGCGTTTTAACAAAAAAAATATTTTTTAGTTGTAGCTGATCGACAGTACTAAGGAAGACGAAGATATTTTATTTTAGTAGTTAATGTGGTGTAGATTAAAGGAAAAGTATCCATTTGAATCCAAGTCGTCTTACCTTCTTTTTTGACATATACATTTAAAATGCTCATAATAGGCTTATCTTAGTACTTTTAAGCATTTTAACAAAAAAAATCTTTTTTAGTTGTAGCTGATCGACAGTACTAAGGAAGACGAAGATATTTTATTTTAGTAGTTAATGTGGTGTAGATTAAAGGAAAAGTATCCATTTGAATCCAAGTCGTCTTACCTTCTTTTTTGACATATACATTTAAAATGCTCATAATAGGCTTATCTTAGTACTTTTAAGCGTTTTAACAAAAAAAAATCTTTTTTAGTTGTAGCTGATCGACAGTACTAAGGAAGACGAAGATATTTTATTTTAGTAGGTAATGTGATGTAGATTAAAGGAAAAGTATCCATTTGAATCCAAGTCGTCTTACCTTCTTTTTTGACATATACATTTTAAATGCTCATAATAGGCTTATCTTAGTACTTTTAAGCGTTTTAACAAAAAAAATCTTTTTGAGTTGTAGCTGATCGACAGTACTAAGGAAGACCAAGATATTTTATTTTAGTAGGTAATGTGGTGTAGATTAAAGGAAAAGTATCCATTTGAATCCAAGTCGTCTTACCTTCTTTTTTGACATATACAATTTAAATGCTCATAATAGGCTTATTTAAGCGTTTTAACAAAAAAAATCTTTTTTAGTTGTAGCTGATTGACAGTACTAAGGAAGACGAAGTTATTTTATTTTAGTAGGTAATGTGGTGTAGATTAAAGGAAAAGTATCCATTTGAATCCAAGTCGTCTTACCTTCTTTTTTGACATATACATTTAAAATGCTCATAATAGGCTTATCTTAGTACTTTTAAGCGTTTTAACAAAAAAAAATCTTTTTTAGTTGTAGCTGATCGACAGTACTAAGGAAGACGAAGATATTTTATTTTAGTAGGTAATGTGGTGTAGATTAAAGGAAAAGTATCCATTTGAATCCAAGTCGTCTTACCTTCTTTTTTGACATATACATTTAAAATGCTCATAATAGGCTTATCTTAGTACTTTTAAGCACTTTAACAAAAAAAAATCTTTTTGAGTTGTAGCTGATCGACAGTACTAAGGAAGACGAAGATATTTTATTTTAGTAGGTAATGTGGTGTAGATTAAAGGAAAAGTATCCATTTCAATCCAAGTCGTCTTACCTTCTTTTTTGACATATACATTTAAAATGCTCATAATAGGCTTATCTTAGTACTTTTAAGCACTTTAACAAAAAAAAATCTTTTTTAGTTGTAGCTGATCGACAGTACTAAGGAAGACGAAGATATTTTATTTTAGTAGTTAATGTGGTGTAGATTAAAGGAAAAGTATCCATTTGAATCCAAGTCGTCTTACCTTCTTTTTTGACATATACATTTAAAATGCTCATAATAGGCTTATCTTAGTACTTTTAAGCGTTTTAACAAAAAAAATCTTTTTTAGTTGTAGCTGATCGACAGTACTAAGGAAGACGAAGATATTTTATTTTAGTAGTTAATGTGGTGTAGATTAAAGGAAAAGTATCCATTTGAATCCAAGTCGTCTTACCTTCTTTTTTGACATATACATTTAAAATGCTCATAATAGGCTTATCTTAGTACTTTTAAGCGTTTTAACAAAAAAAAATCTTTTTTAGTTGTAGCTGATCGACAGTACTAAGGAAGACGAAGATATTTTATTTTAGTAGGTAATGTGGTGTAGATTAAAGGAAAAGTATCCATTTGAATCCAAGTCGTCTTACCTTCTTTTTTGACATATACATTTAAAATGCTCATAATAGGCTTATCTTAGTACTTTTAAGCACTTTAACAAAAAAAAATCTTTTTTAGTTGTAGCTGATCGACAGTACTAAGGAAGACGAAGATATTTTATTTTAGTAGGTAATGTGGTGTAGATTAAAGGAAAAGTATCCATTTGAATCCAAGTCGTCTTACCTTCTTTTTTGACATATACATTTAAAATGCTCATAATAGGCTTATCTTAGTAGTATTAAGCGTTTTAACAAAAAAAATATTTTTTAGTTGTAGCTGATCGACAGTACTAAGGAAGACGAAGATATTTTATTTTAGTAGTTAATGTGGTGTAGATTAAAGGAAAAGTATCCATTTGAATCCAAGTCGTCTTACCTTCTTTTTTGACATATACATTTAAAATGCTCATAATAGGCTTATCTTAGTACTTTTAAGCATTTTAACAAAAAAAATCTTTTTTAGTTGTAGCTGATCGACAGTACTAAGGAAGACGAAGATATTTTATTTTAGTAGTTAACCCTCTTAACGCGGGAAGCGTATATTTACGCTCCTTAATTAACTATTAATTTTAGCGGGAAGCGTAAATATACGCTCATAAAGATGCACTTACCTTTTTAATGGCTTAGGCGCTACTAAACACTTCCTGTGCAGCTGTTATTACTACAGCTGCTCCTCCTGCTACTTGTATTGTGGTTATTGTGGTTGTTAATATTGTGTCTGGCTTGTTAACAGTTTATTTTAGACTATTAGTACTATGGCTAGATATTATACTTCAGAGGAATGTATTACAATGATAGAGGAAGATAGTGATGATGACTTTGATGGTTATGTTGATGAAAATGAAATGAATGATAGTGATGAAGATGATGAAGATATTGGACTAAACATTAGTGATATTGATGGTGGTGATATCTCTTTAGGATCCTTTACATCTTGTGGGTCAGTTGAAAACATGAATAACAAATCCCCAGTTGAATTTTTTCAGCTATTCATAACCAGCAGCATTTCTGAAATAGTGATTAAACAAACCAATTTATATGCCCAGCAGTACACAGAAAATAATAATATACCCTCAAAATCCCGAATTCACGAGTGGAAGAAGACCATTTTTGATTTGAGTGAATTCAAGAAGTTTTTGGCTATCATTATCACAATGGGATTAGTCAGCATGCCTCGTTTGGAGGACTACTGGGGAACCAAGTGGCCATTTGTTTCCAAAAACTTCTCTAGTATTCTCAAGCGTGACCGTTTTTCTCTCATTCTACGATTTATTCATCTCAACGACAGTACCAAATATACCCCCAAGGGTCAACCAGGGCATGATCCATTGTTCAAGATAAGACCATTCATGGAACCACTTCTAGAGGCCTTCAAGCAAAAATACAAACTGCGTAGGGAGATTTCGCTGGATGAATCAATGATAGGTTTCAAAGGTAGACTCTGGTTTATCCAGTATATGCCCAAGAAACCTACAAAGTGGGGGATGAAGGCTTACGTCCTGGCTGATAGCATAAGTGGCTATACATGGGGGTGGAAGTTATATGCAGGTACATTACCTAATATTATAATGGGAGGGGAAAGTTATATGTAAGCACATGTATATACAGGTACATTACCTACTAAAAATATAATGGGAGGGGAAAGTTATATGTAAGCACAGTATATGCAGGTACATTACCTACTAAAAATGGGAGGGGAAAGTTATACGTAAGCACGTGTCTATAAACAAATTAGAGGGTGGGATAACATTAGAACATGCCCATTTTGGTATTTATAGGGAAGGAGGAGAGCATACCTGGAGCTAGCAGAACATCGGCCATTGTCCTGAAACTAGTGGAAGGACTCCACCACAAAGGGCACCACCTGTACTGTGACAATTATTACACCAGTCCAGCCTTGTTCCTCGCCCTTCGAAATCTTGGCTTTGGTGCATGTGGAACTGTCAACTCCAATAGACGAGGGATTCCTGCATGTATCAAGGCCAAAGATAAGATGAAAAAGGGTGAGGTCAAGGTTGAAAGTACAGATGGTGTCCTTGCCTTGAAATGGATGGACAAGCGTCCAGTTTGTATGCTCTCCACTATTCACGGGGATGAGATGGTCACAAAGAGGAGAAGGACTAGACTGGCAGAGGGAGGAGTTGAAGACATAAACAAGCCACTGGTAGTAGCTGAATATAACACCTACATGGGAGGTGTGGATAAGGCAGACCAGCTCCTCAGCTATTATCCATTCTCCCACAGAACAGTGAAGTGGTGGAAAAGAGCCTTTTTTCATCTCCTTGATGTAGCTCTAGTAAATAGTTATATTATGTATACTGAATCTACTCAAATAGGAAGAAAACTCACCCATGAACAATTTAGGGTAGAGGTAGCTAAAGGACTCCTGCTACAGGTGGGCATATCTGAAGGTGGGTTGGAGGGGTCTGAAATTGATCTACCACATTGTGTTGTCACCACCATTCCTGAACCCCTCCGGCTCACTGGAAGACATTTCCCAGAAAGGCTGGCTCCCTGTAGCAGTGGTAGACCCCGACAATGTGTGTGTGTTGTATGTAGTAATAAGAAAGGTCGAAGAAAAGTAACAAGTATTTATCAATGTAAAATTTGTAAACTATGTATGTGTATCACCCCTTGTTTTGAATTATATCACACTAAAGTAGATCCCACACGACACTTGCCCCAACTGCCTCCCTAATCTACCCAAATTACTCACATTTCTCATTATAATATTGCTCACTTTTAGTCTATTTCTATATCATTATAATCTCTCCTAATCTTTATCTCATGTCAGCTAGTTATTCTCATATTGTACCCTCAAAAGTAACCTCATATTATAAGTAAGACTACACAAATCTCTAAATAATCCCAACTAAGAACAAGGCCTAATTATTAAGTCCAAGCTAGCGCTACTACAGTAGCGTGCCTACACTAGCTACTCAGCTACCCATGTATACAGGTTAGAACTAGGTCTAGGCTAGCATTTCCAGATCCTAAATCCAGTATAACCTAGTGAACCAAGTGAGTATACACCCTAGATGTAACAAAGGAACAAGACTGAACAAAAATTCTAGCGTACAGCTAGCTAATACCTGATTAACTACACGCTTACCTAAGCCAAGTTGTTTCCCTACCGTTCTGGGTGCATCTTCTCTCTCCTACTTGACAAATGAGCCCAGTATACGCATTTCTAACTTCTCTGTCAAAAAACATGTGATTATCTACAAACAGCGTCCGCGTGGAATAATGTATCCCATAATATCTGCGCACGCGTTAAGAGGGTTAATGTGGTGTAGATTAAAGGAAAAGTATCCATTTGAATCCAAGTCGTCTTACCTTCTTTTTTGACATATACATTTAAAATGCTCATAATAGGCTTATCTTAGTACTTTTAAGCGTTTTAACAAAAAAAAATCTTTTTTAGTTGTAGCTGATCGACAGTACTAAGGAAGACGAAGATATTTTATTTTAGTAGGTAATGTGATGTAGATTAAAGGAAAAGTATCCATTTGAATCCAAGTCGTCTTACCTTCTTTTTTGACATATACATTTTAAATGCTCATAATAGGCTTATCTTAGTACTTTTAAGCACTTTAACAAAAAAAAATATTTTTGAGTTGTAGCTGATCGACAGTACTAAGGAAGACGAAGATATTTTATTTTAGTAGTTAATGTGGTGTAGATTAAAGGAAAAGTATCCATTTGAATCCAAGTCGTCTTACCTTCTTTTTTGACATATACATTTAAAATGCTCATAATAGGCTTATCTTAGTACTTTTAAGCACTTTAACAAAAAAAAATATTTTTGAGTTGTAGCTGATCGACAGTACTAAGGAAGACGAAGATATTTTATTTTAGTAGGTAATGTGGTGTAGATTAAAGGAAAAGTATCCATTTGAATCCAAGTCGTCTTACCTTCTTTTTTGACATATACATTTAAAATGCTCATAATAGGCTTATCTTAGTACTTTTAAGCACTTTAACAAAAAAAAATCTTTTTTAGTTGTAGCTGATCGACAGTACTAAGGAAGACGAAGATATTTTATTTTAGTAGTTAATGTGGTGTAGATTAAAGGAAAAGTATCCATTTGAATCCAAGTCGTCTTACCTTCTTTTTTGACATATACATTTAAAATGCTCATAATAGGCTTATCTTAGTAGTTTTAAGCGTTTTAACAAAAAAAATCTTTTTTAGTTGTAGCTGATCGACAGTACTAAGGAAGACGAAGATATTTTATTTTAGTAGTTAATGTGGTGTAGATTAAAGGAAAAGTATCCATTTGAATCCAAGTCGTCTTACCTTCTTTTTTGACATATACATTTAAAATGCTCATAATAGGCTTATCTTAGTACTTTTAAGCGTTTTAACAAAAAAAAATCTTTTTTAGTTGTAGCTGATCGACAGTACTAAGGAAGACGAAGATATTTTATTTTAGTAGGTAATGTGGTGTAGATTAAAGGAAAAGTATCCATTTGAATCCAAGTCGTCTTACCTTCTTTTTTGACATATACATTTAAAATGCTCATAATAGGCTTATCTTAGTACTTTTAAGCACTTTAACAAAAAAAAATCTTTTTGAGTTGTAGCTGATCGACAGTACTAAGGAAGACGAAGATATTTTATTTTAGTAGTTAATGTGGTGTAGATTAAAGGAAAAGTATCCATTTGAATCCAAGTCGTCTTACCTTCTTTTTTGACATATACATTTAAAATGCTCATAATAGGCTTATCTTAGTACTTTTAAGCACTTTAACAAAAAAAAATATTTTTGAGTTGTAGCTGATCGACAGTACTAAGGAAGACGAAGATATTTTATTTTAGTAGGTAATGTGGTGTAGATTAAAGGAAAAGTATCCATTTGAATCCAAGTCGTCTTACCTTCTTTTTTGACATATACATTTAAAATGCTCATAATAGGCTTATCTTAGTACTTTTAAGCACTTTAACAAAAAAAAATCTTTTTGAGTTGTAGCTGATCGACAGTACTAAGGAAGACGAAGATATTTTATTTTAGTAGTTAATGTGGTGTAGATTAAAGGAAAAGTATCCATTTGAATCCAAGTCGTCTTACCTTCTTTTTTGACATATACATTTAAAATGCTCATAATAGGCTTATCTTAGTACTTTTAAGCGTTTTAACAAAAAAAATCTTTTTTAGTTGTAGCTGATCGACAGTACTAAGGAAGACGAAGATATTTTATTTTAGTAGTTAATGTGGTGTAGATTAAAGGAAAAGTATCCATTTGAATCCAAGTCGTCTTACCTTCTTTTTTGACATATACATTTAAAATGCTCATAATAGGCTTATCTTAGTACTTTTAAGCGTTTTCACAAAAAAAAATCTTTTTTAGTTGTAGCTGATCGACAGTACTAAGGAAGACGAAGATATTTTATTTTAGTAGGTAATGTGGTGTAGATTAAAGGAAAAGTATCCATTTGAATCCAAGTCGTCTTACCTTCTTTTTTGACATATACATTTAAAATGCTCATAATAGGCTTATCTTAGTACTTTTAAGCACTTTAACAAAAAAAAATCTTTTTTAGTTGTAGCTGATCGACAGTACTAAGGAAGACGAAGATATTTTATTTTAGTAGGTAATGTGGTGTAGATTAAAGGAAAAGTATCCATTTGAATCCAAGTCGTCTTACCTTCTTTTTTGACATATACATTTTAAATGCTCATAATAGGCTTATCTTAGTACTTTTAAGCACTTTAACAAAAAAAAATCTTTTTTAGTTGTAGCTGATCGACAGTACTAAGGAAGACGAAGATATTTTATTTTAGTAGTTAATGTGGTGTAGATTAAAGGAAAAGTATCCATTTGAATCCAAGTCGTCTTACCTTCTTTTTTGACATATACATTTAAAATGCTCATAATAGGCTTATCTTAGTAGTTTTAAGCGTTTTAACAAAAAAAATCTTTTTTAGTTGTAGCTGATCGACAGTACTAAGGAAGACGAAGATATTTTATTTTAGTAGTTAATGTGGTGTAGATTAAAGGAAAAGTATCCATTTGAATCCAAGTCGTCTTACCTTCTTTTTTGACATATACATTTAAAATGCTCATAATAGGCTTATCTTAGTACTTTTAAGCGTTTTAACAAAAAAAAATCTTTTTTAGTTGTAGCTGATCGACAGTACTAAGGAAGACGAAGATATTTTATTTTAGTAGGTAATGTGGTGTAGATTAAAGGAAAAGTATCCATTTGAATCCAAGTCGTCTTACCTTCTTTTTTGACATATACATTTAAAATGCTCATAATAGGCTTATCTTAGTACTTTTAAGCACTTTAACAAAAAAAAATCTTTTTTAGTTGTAGCTGATCGACAGTACTAAGGAAGACGAAGATATTTTATTTTAGTAGTTAATGTGGTGTAGATTAAAGGAAAAGTATCCATTTGAATCCAAGTCGTCTTACCTTCTTTTTTGACATATACATTTAAAATGCTCATAATAGGCTTATCTTAGTACTTTTAAGCGTTTTAACAAAAAAAAATCTTTTTTAGTTGTAGCTGATCGACAGTACTAAGGAAGACGAAGATATTTTATTTTAGTAGGTAATGTGGTGTAGATTAAAGGAAAAGTATCCATTTGAATCCAAGTCGTCTTACCTTCTTTTTTGACATATACATTTAAAATGCTCATAATAGGCTTATCTTAGTACTTTTAAGCACTTTAACAAAAAAAAATATTTTTGAGTTGTAGCTGATCGACAGTACTAAGGAAGACGAAGATATTTTATTTTAGTAGTTAATGTGGTGTAGATTAAAGGAAAAGTATCCATTTGAATCCAAGTCGTCTTACCTTCTTTTTTGACATATACATTTAAAATGCTCATAATAGGCTTATCTTAGTACTTTTAAGCACTTTAACAAAAAAAAATATTTTTGAGTTGTAGCTGATCGACAGTACTAAGGAAGACGAAGATATTTTATTTTAGTAGTTAATGTGGTGTAGATTAAAGGAAAAGTATCCATTTGAATCCAAGTCGTCTTACCTTCTTTTTTGACATATACATTTAAAATGCTCATAATAGGCTTATCTTAGTACTTTTAAGCACTTTAACAAAAAAAAATATTTTTTAGTTGTAGCTGATCGACAGTACTAAGGAAGACGAAGATATTTTATTTTAGTAGTTAATGTGGTGTAGATTAAAGGAAAAGTATCCATTTGAATCCAAGTCGTCTTACCTTCTTTTTTGACATATACATTTAAAATGCTCATAATAGGCTTATCTTAGTAGTTTTAAGCGTTTTAACAAAAAAAATATTTTTTAGTTGTAGCTGATCGACAGTACTAAGGAAGACGAAGATATTTTATTTTAGTAGTTAATGTGGTGTAGATTAAAGGAAAAGTATCCATTTGAATCCAAGTCGTCTTACCTTCTTTTTTGACATATACATTTAAAATGCTCATAATAGGCTTATCTTAGTACTTTTAAGCGTTTTAACAAAAAAAATATTTTTTAGTTGTAGCTGATCGACAGTACTAAGGAAGACGAAGATATTTTATTTTAGTAGTTAATGTGGTGTAGATTAAAGGAAAAGTATCCATTTGAATCCAAGTCGTCTTACATTCTTTTTTGACATATACATTTTAAATGCTCATAATAGGCTTATCTTAGTACTTTTAAGCGTTTTAACAAAAAAAAATCTTTTTTAGTTGTAGCTGATCGACAGTACTAAGGAAGACGAAGATATTTTATTTTAGTAGGTAATGTGGTGTAGATTAAAGGAAAAGTATCCATTTGAATCCAAGTCGTCTTACCTTCTTTTTTGACATATACATTTAAAATGCTCATAATAGGCTTATCTTAGTACTTTTAAGCACTTTAACAAAAAAAAATCTTTTTTAGTTGTAGCTGATCGACAGTACTAAGGAAGACGAAGATATTTTATTTTAGTAGGTAATGTGGTGTAGATTAAAGGAAAAGTATCCATTTGAATCCAAGTCGTCTTACCTTCTTTTTTGACATATACATTTAAAATGCTCATAATAGGCTTATCTTAGTACTTTTAAGCACTTTAACAAAAAAAAATCTTTTTGAGTTGTAGCTGATCGACAGTACTAAGGAAGACGAAGATATTTTATTTTAGTAGTTAATGTGGTGTAGATTAAAGGAAAAGTATCCATTTGAATCCAAGTCGTCTTACCTTCTTTTTTGACATATACATTTAAAATGCTCATAATAGGCTTATCTTAGTACTTTTAAGCGTTTTAACAAAAAAAATATTTTTTAGTTGTAGCTGATCGACAGTACTAAGGAAGACGAAGATATTTTATTTTAGTAGTTAATGTGGTGTAGATTAAAGGAAAAGTATCCATTTGAATCCAAGTCGTCTTACCTTCTTTTTTGACATATACATTTAAAATGCTCATAATAGGCTTATCTTAGTAGTTTTAAGCGTTTTAACAAAAAAAATCTTTTTTAGTTGTAGCTGATCGACAGTACTAAGGAAGACGAAGATATTTTATTTTAGTAGTTAATGTGGTGTAGATTAAAGGAAAAGTATCCATTTGAATCCAAGTCGTCTTACCTTCTTTTTTGACATATACAATTTAAATGCTCATAATAGGCTTATTTAAGCGTTTTAACAAAAAAAATCTTTTTTAGTTGTAGCTGATCGACAGTACTAAGGAAGACGAAGATATTTTATTTTAGTAGGTAATGTGGTGTAGATTAAAGGAAAAGTATCCATTTGAATCCAAGTCGTCTTACCTTCTTTTTTGACATATACATTTAAAATGCTCATAATAGGCTTATCTTAGTACTTTTAAGCGTTTTAACAAAAAAAAATCTTTTTTAGTTGTAGCTGATCGACAGTACTAAGGAAGACGAAGATATTTTATTTTAGTAGTTAATGTGGTGTAGATTAAAGGAAAAGTATCCATTTGAATCCAAGTCGTCTTACCTTCTTTTTTGACATATACATTTAAAATGCTCATAATAGGCTTATCTTAGTAGTTTTAAGCGTTTTAACAAAAAAAATCTTTTTTAGTTGTAGCTGATCGACAGTACTAAGGAAGACGAAGATATTTTATTTTAGTAGTTAATGTGGTGTAGATTAAAGGAAAAGTATCCATTTGAATCCAAGTCGTCTTACCTTCTTTTTTGACATATACATTTAAAATGCTCATAATAGGCTTATCTTAGTACTTTTAAGCACTTTAACAAAAAAAAATCTTTTTTAGTTGTAGCTGATCGACAGTACTAAGGAAGACGAAGATATTTTATTTTAGTAGTTAATGTGGTGTAGATTAAAGGAAAAGTATCCATTTGAATCCAAGTCGTCTTACCTTCTTTTTTGACATATACATTTAAAATGCTCATAATAGGCTTATCTTAGTAGTTTTAAGCGTTTTAACAAAAAAAATCTTTTTTAGTTGTAGCTGATCGACAGTACTAAGGAAGACGAAGATATTTTATTTTAGTAGGTAATGTGGTGTAGATTAAAGGAAAAGTATCCATTTGAATCCAAGTCGTCTTACCTTCTTTTTTGACATATACATTTAAAATGCTCATAATAGGCTTATCTTAGTACTTTTAAGCGTTTTAACAAAAAAAAATCTTTTTTAGTTGTAGCTGATCGACAGTACTAAGGAAGACGAAGATATTTTATTTTAGTAGTTAATGTGGTGTAGATTAAAGGAAAAGTATCCATTTGAATCCAAGTCGTCTTACCTTCTTTTTTGACATATACATTTAAAATGCTCATAATAGGCTTATCTTAGTACTTTTAAGCACTTTAACAAAAAAAAATCTTTTTTAGTTGTAGCTGATCGACAGTACTAAGGAAGACGAAGATATTTTATTTTAGTAGTTAATGTGGTGTAGATTAAAGGAAAAGTATCCATTTGAATCCAAGTCGTCTTACCTTCTTTTTTGACATATACATTTAAAATGCTCATAATAGGCTTATCTTAGTACTTTTAAGCACCTTAACAAAAAAAAATCTTTTTGAGTTGTAGCTGATCGACAGTACTAAGGAAGACGAAGATATTTTATTTTAGTAGTTAATGTGGTGTAGATTAAAGGAAAAGTATCCATTTGAATCCAAGTCGTCTTACCTTCTTTTTTGACATATACATTTAAAATGCTCATAATAGGCTTATCTTAGTACTTTTAAGCACTTTAACAAAAAAAAATCTTTTTTAGTTGTAGCTGATCGACAGTACTAAGGAAGACGAAGATATTTTATTTTAGTAGTTAATGTGGTGTAGATTAAAGGAAAAGTATCCATTTGAATCCAAGTCGTCTTACCTTCTTTTTTGACATATACATTTAAAATGCTCAAAATAGGCTTATCTTAGTACTTTTAAGCACTTTAACAAAAAAAAATATTTTTGAGTTGTAGCTGATCGACAGTACTAAGGAAGACGAAGATATTTTATTTTAGTAGGTAATGTGGTGTAGATTAAAGGAAAAGTATCCATTTGAATCCAAGTCGTCTTACCTTCTTTTTTGACATATACATTTAAAATGCTCATAATAGGCTTATCTTAGTACTTTTAAGCACTTTAACAAAAAAAAATATTTTTGAGTTGTAGCTGATCGACAGTACTAAGGAAGACGAAGATATTTTATTTTAGTAGTTAATGTGGTGTAGATTAAAGGAAAAGTATCCATTTGAATCCAAGTCGTCTTACCTTCTTTTTTGACATATACATTTAAAATGCTCATAATAGGCTTATCTTAGTACTTTTAAGCACTTTAACAAAAAAAAATATTTTTGAGTTGTAGCTGATCGACAGTACTAAGGAAGACGAAGATATTTTATTTTAGTAGTTAATGTGGTGTAGATTAAAGGAAAAGTATCCATTTGAATCCAAGTCGTCTTACCTTCTTTTTTGACATATACATTTAAAATGCTCATAATAGGCTTATCTTAGTAGTTTTAAGCGTTTTAACAAAAAAAATCTTTTTTAGTTGTAGCTGATCGACAGTACTAAGGAAGACGAAGATATTTTATTTTAGTAGTTAATGTGGTGTAGATTAAAGGAAAAGTATCCATTTGAATCCAAGTCGTCTTACCTTCTTTTTTGACATATACATTTAAAATGCTCATAATAGGCTTATCTTAGTACTTTTAAGCGTTTTAACAAAAAAAAATCTTTTTTAGTTGTAGCTGATCGACAGTACTAAGGAAGACGAAGATATTTTATTTTAGTAGTTAATGTGGTGTAGATTAAAGGAAAAGTATCCATTTGAATCCAAGTCGTCTTACCTTCTTTTTTGACATATACATTTAAAATGCTCATAATAGGCTTATCTTAGTACTTTTAAGCACTTTAACAAAAAAAAATATTTTTGAGTTGTAGCTGATCGACAGTACTAAGGAAGACGAAGATATTTTATTTTAGTAGTTAATGTGGTGTAGATTAAAGGAAAAGTATCCATTTGAATCCAAGTCGTCTTACCTTCTTTTTTGACATATACATTTAAAATGCTCATAATAGGCTTATCTTAGTACTTTTAAGCACTTTAACAAAAAAAAATCTTTTTGAGTTGTAGCTGATCGACAGTACTAAGGAAGACGAAGATATTTTATTTTAGTAGGTAATGTGGTGTAGATTAAAGGAAAAGTATCCATTTGAATCCAAGTCGTCTTACCTTCTTTTTTGACATATACATTTAAAATGCTCATAATAGGCTTATCTTAGTACTTTTAAGCACTTTAACAAAAAAAAATCTTTTTTAGTTGTAGCTGATCGACAGTACTAAGGAAGACGAAGATATTTTATTTTAGTAGTTAATGTGGTGTAGATTAAAGGAAAAGTATCCATTTGAATCCAAGTCGTCTTATCTTCTTTTTTGACATATACATTTAAAATGCTCATAATAGGCTTATCTTAGTACTTTTAAGCGTTTTAACAAAAAAAATCTTTTTTAGTTGTAGCTGATCGACAGTACTAAGGAAGACGAAGATATTTTATTTTAGTAGTTAATGTGGTGTAGATTAAAGGAAAAGTATCCATTTGAATCCAAGTCGTCTTACCTTCTTTTTTGACATATACATTTAAAATGCTCATAATAGGCTTATCTTAGTACTTTTAAGCGTTTTAACAAAAAAAAATCTTTTTTAGTTGTAGCTGATCGACAGTACTAAGGAAGACGAAGATATTTTATTTTAGTAGGTAATGTGGTGTAGATTAAAGGAAAAGTATCCATTTCAATCCAAGTCGTCTTACCTTCTTTTTTGACATATACATTTAAAATGCTCATAATAGGCTTATCTTAGTACTTTTAAGCACTTTAACAAAAAAAAATATTTTTGAGTTGTAGCTGATCGACAGTACTAAGGAAGACGAAGATATTTTATTTTAGTAGTTAATGTGGTGTAGATTAAAGGAAAAGTATCCATTTGAATCCAAGTCGTCTTACCTTCTTTTTTGACATATACATTTAAAATGCTCATAATAGGCTTATCTTAGTACTTTTAAGCACTTTAACAAAAAAAAATATTTTTGAGTTGTAGCTGATCGACAGTACTAAGGAAGACGAAGATATTTTATTTTAGTAGTTAATGTGGTGTAGATTAAAGGAAAAGTATCCATTTGAATCCAAGTCGTCTTACCTTCTTTTTTGACATATACATTTAAAATGCTCATAATAGGCTTATCTTAGTACTTTTAAGCGTTTTAACAAAAAAAAATCTTTTTTAGTTGTAGCTGATCGACAGTACTAAGGAAGACGAAGATATTTTATTTTAGTAGGTAATGTGGTGTAGATTAAAGGAAAAGTATCCATTTGAATCCAAGTCGTCTTACCTTCTTTTTTGACATATACATTTAAAATGCTCATAATAGGCTTATCTTAGTACTTTTAAGCGTTTTAACAAAAAAAAATATTTTTGAGTTGTAGCTGATCGACAGTACTAAGGAAGACGAAGATATTTTATTTTAGTAGTTAATGTGGTGTAGATTAAAGGAAAAGTATCCATTTGAATCCAAGTCGTCTTACCTTCTTTTTTGACATATACATTTAAAATGCTCATAATAGGCTTATCTTAGTACTTTTAAGCGTTTTAACAAAAAAAAATCTTTTTTAGTTGTAGCTGATCGACAGTACTAAGGAAGACGAAGATATTTTATTTTAGTAGGTAATGTGGTGTAGATTAAAGGAAAAGTATCCATTTGAATCCAAGTCGTCTTACCTTCTTTTTTGACATATACATTTAAAATGCTCATAATAGGCTTATCTTAGTACTTTTAAGCACTTTAACAAAAAAAAATATTTTTGAGTTGTAGCTGATCGACAGTACTAAGGAAGACGAAGATATTTTATTTTAGTAGGTAATGTGGTGTAGATTAAAGGAAAAGTATCCATTTGAATCCAAGTCGTCTTACCTTCTTTTTTGACATATACATTTAAAATGCTCATAATAGGCTTATCTTAGTACTTTTAAGCACTTTAACAAAAAAAAATCTTTTTTAGTTGTAGCTGATCGACAGTACTAAGGAAGACGAAGATATTTTATTTTAGTAGTTAATGTGGTGTAGATTAAAGGAAAAGTATCCATTTGAATCCAAGTCGTCTTACCTTCTTTTTTGACATATACATTTAAAATGCTCATAATAGGCTTATCTTAGTACTTTTAAGCGTTTTAACAAAAAAAATCTTTTTTAGTTGTAGCTGATCGACAGTACTAAGGAAGACGAAGATATTTTATTTTAGTAGTTAATGTGGTGTAGATTAAAGGAAAAGTATCCATTTGAATCCAAGTCGTCTTACCTTCTTTTTTGACATATACATTTAAAATGCTCATAATAGGCTTATCTTAGTACTTTTAAGCGTTTTAACAAAAAAAAATCTTTTTGAGTTGTAGCTGATCGACAGTACTAAGGAAGACGAAGATATTTTATTTTAGTAGGTAATGTGGTGTAGATTAAAGGAAAAGTATCCATTTCAATCCAAGTCGTCTTACCTTCTTTTTTGACATATACATTTAAAATGCTCATAATAGGCTTATCTTAGTACTTTTAAGCACTTTAACAAAAAAAAATCTTTTTGAGTTGTAGCTGATCGACAGTACTAAGGAAGACGAAGATATTTTATTTTAGTAGTTAATGTGGTGTAGATTAAAGGAAAAGTATCCATTTGAATCCAAGTCGTCTTACCTTCTTTTTTGACATATACATTTAAAATGCTCATAATAGGCTTATCTTAGTACTTTTAAGCGTTTTAACAAAAAAAATCTTTTTTAGTTGTAGCTGATCGACAGTACTAAGGAAGACGAAGATATTTTATTTTAGTAGGTAATGTGGTGTAGATTAAAGGAAAAGTATCCATTTGAATCCAAGTCGTCTTACCTTCTTTTTTGACATATACATTTAAAATGCTCATAATAGGCTTATCTTAGTACTTTTAAGCACTTTAACAAAAAAAAATCTTTTTTAGTTGTAGCTGATCGACAGTACTAAGGAAGACGAAGATATTTTATTTTAGTAGGTAATGTGGTGTAGATTAAAGGAAAAGTATCCATTTCAATCCAAGTCGTCTTACCTTCTTTTTTGACATATACATTTAAAATGCTCATAATAGGCTTATCTTAGTACTTTTAAGCACTTTAACAAAAAAAATCTTTTTTAGTTGTAGCTGATCGACAGTACTAAGGAAGACGAAGATATTTTATTTTAGTAGTTAATGTGGTGTAGATTAAAGGAAAAGTATCCATTTGAATCCAAGTCGTCTTACCTTCTTTTTTGACATATACATTTAAAATGCTCATAATAGGCTTATCTTAGTACTTTTAAGCGTTTTAACAAAAAAAAATCTTTTTTAGTTGTAGCTGATCGACAGTACTAAGGAAGACGAAGATATTTTATTTTAGTAGTTAATGTGGTGTAGATTAAAGGAAAAGTATCCATTTGAATCCAAGTCGTCTTACCTTCTTTTTTGACATATACATTTAAAATGCTCATAATAGGCTTATCTTAGTACTTTTAAGCACTTTAACAAAAAAAAATATTTTTGAGTTGTAGCTGATCGACAGTACTAAGGAAGACGAAGATATTTTATTTTAGTAGGTAATGTGGTGTAGATTAAAGGAAAAGTATCCATTTGAATCCAAGTCGTCTTACCTTCTTTTTTGACATATACATTTAAAATGCTCATAATAGGCTTATCTTAGTACTTTTAAGAGTTTTAACAAAAAAAATCTTTTTTAGTTGTAGCTGATCGACAGTACTAAGGAAGACGAAGATATTTTATTTTAGTAGTTAATGTGGTGTAGATTAAAGGAAAAGTATCCATTTGAATCCAAGTCGTCTTACCTTCTTTTTTGACATATACATTTAAAATGCTCATAATAGGCTTATCTTAGTACTTTTAAGCGTTTTAACAAAAAAAAATCTTTTTTAGTTGTAGCTGATCGACAGTACTAAGGAAGACGAAGATATTTTATTTTAGTAGGTAATGTGGTGTAGATTAAAGGAAAAGTATCCATTTGAATCCAAGTCGTCTTACCTTCTTTTTTGACATATACATTTAAAATGCTCATAATAGGCTTATCTTAGTACTTTTAAGCACTTTAACAAAAAAAAATCTTTTTTAGTTGTAGCTGATCGACAGTACTAAGGAAGACGAAGATATTTTATTTTAGTAGTTAATGTGGTGTAGATTAAAGGAAAAGTATCCATTTGAATCCAAGTCGTCTTACCTTCTTTTTTGACATATACATTTAAAATGCTCATAATAGGCTTATCTTAGTACTTTTAAGCGTTTTAACAAAAAAAATCTTTTTTAGTTGTAGCTGATCGACAGTACTAAGGAAGACGAAGATATTTTATTTTAGTAGGTAATGTGGTGTAGATTAAAGGAAAAGTATCCATTTGAATCCAAGTCGTCTTACCTTCTTTTTTGACATATACATTTAAAATGCTCATAATAGGCTTATCTTAGTACTTTTAAGCACTTTAACAAAAAAAAATCTTTTTTAGTTGTAGCTGATCGACAGTACTAAGGAAGACGAAGATATTTTATTTTAGTAGGTAATGTGGTGTAGATTAAAGGAAAAGTATCCATTTCAATCCAAGTCGTCTTACCTTCTTTTTTGACATATACATTTAAAATGCTCATAATAGGCTTATCTTAGTACTTTTAAGCACTTTAACAAAAAAAAATATTTTTGAGTTGTAGCTGATCGACAGTACTAAGGAAGACGAAGATATTTTATTTTAGTAGTTAATGTGGTGTAGATTAAAGGAAAAGTATCCATTTGAATCCAAGTCGTCTTACCTTCTTTTTTGACATATACATTTAAAATGCTCATAATAGGCTTATCTTAGTACTTTTAAGCGTTTTAACAAAAAAAATATTTTTGAGTTGTAGCTGATCGACAGTACTAAGGAAGACGAAGATATTTTATTTTAGTAGGTAATGTGGTGTAGATTAAAGGAAAAGTATCCATTTGAATCCAAGTCGTCTTACATTCTTTTTTGACATATACATTTTAAATGCTCATAATAGGCTTATCTTAGTACTTTTAAGCGCTTTAACAAAAAAAATATTTTTGAGTTGTAGCTGATCGACAGTACTAAGGAAGACGAAGATATTTTATTTTAGTAGGTAATGTGGTGTAGATTAAAGGAAAAGTATCCATTTGAATCCAAGTCGTCTTACCTTCTTTTTTGACATATACATTTAAAATGCTCATAATAGGCTTATCTTAGTACTTTTAAGCGTTTTAACAAAAAAAATCTTTTTTAGTTGTAGCTGATCGACAGTACTAAGGAAGACGAAGATATTTTATTTTAGTAGGTAATGTGGTGTAGATTAAAGGAAAAGTATCCATTTGAATCCAAGTCGTCTTACCTTCTTTTTTGACATATACATTTAAAATGCTCATAATAGGCTTATCTTAGTACTTTTAAGCGTTTTAACAAAAAAAAATCTTTTTTAGTTGTAGCTGATCGACAGTACTAAGGAAGACGAAGATATTTTATTTTAGTAGGTAATGTGGTGTAGATTAAAGGAAAAGTATCCATTTGAATCCAAGTCGTCTTACCTTCTTTTTTGACATATACATTTAAAATGCTCATAATAGGCTTATCTTAGTACTTTTAAGCACTTTAACTAAAAAAAATATTTTTGAGTTGTAGCTGATCGACAGTACTAAGGAAGACGAAGATATTTTATTTTAGTAGTTAATGTGGTGTAGATTAAAGGAAAAGTATCCATTTGAATCCAAGTCGTCTTACCTTCTTTTTTGACATATACATTTAAAATGCTCATAATAGGCTTATCTTAGTACTTTTAAGCGTTTTAACAAAAAAAAATCTTTTTTAGTTGTAGCTGATCGACAGTACTAAGGAAGACGAAGATATTTTATTTTAGTAGGTAATGTGGTGTAGATTAAAGGAAAAGTATCCATTTGAATCCAAGTCGTCTTACCTTCTTTTTTGACATATACATTTAAAATGCTCATAATAGGCTTATCTTAGTACTTTTAAGCACTTTAACAAAAAAAAATATTTTTGAGTTGTAGCTGATCGACAGTACTAAGGAAGACGAAGATATTTTATTTTAGTAGTTAATGTGGTGTAGATTAAAGGAAAAGTATCCATTTGAATCCAAGTCGTCTTACCTTCTTTTTTGACATATACATTTAAAATGCTCATAATAGGCTTATCTTAGTACTTTTAAGCACTTTAACAAAAAAAAATATTTTTGAGTTGTAGCTGATCGACAGTACTAAGGAAGACGAAGATATTTTATTTTAGTAGTTAATGTGGTGTAGATTAAAGGAAAAGTATCCATTTGAATCCAAGTCGTCTTACCTTCTTTTTTGACATATACATTTAAAATGCTCATAATAGGCTTATCTTAGTACTTTTAAGCGTTTTAACAAAAAAAAATCTTTTTTAGTTGTAGCTGATCGACAGTACTAAGGAAGACGAAGATATTTTATTTTAGTAGGTAATGTGGTGTAGATTAAAGGAAAAGTATCCATTTGAATCCAAGTCGTCTTACCTTCTTTTTTGACATATACATTTAAAATGCTCATAATAGGCTTATCTTAGTACTTTTAAGCACTTTAACAAAAAAAAATATTTTTGAGTTGTAGCTGATCGACAGTACTAAGGAAGACGAAGATATTTTATTTTAGTAGTTAATGTGGTGTAGATTAAAGGAAAAGTATCCATTTGAATCCAAGTCGTCTTACCTTCTTTTTTGACATATACATTTAAAATGCTCATAATAGGCTTATCTTAGTAGTTTTAAGCGTTTTAACAAAAAAAATCTTTTTTAGTTGTAGCTGATCGACAGTACTAAGGAAGACGAAGATATTTTATTTTAGTAGTTAATGTGGTGTAGATTAAAGGAAAAGTATCCATTTGAATCCAAGTCGTCTTACCTTCTTTTTTGACATATACATTTAAAATGCTCATAATAGGCTTATCTTAGTACTTTTAAGCGTTTTAACAAAAAAAAATCTTTTTTAGTTGTAGCTGATCGACAGTACTAAGGAAGACGAAGATATTTTATTTTAGTAGGTAATGTGGTGTAGATTAAAGGAAAAGTATCCATTTGAATCCAAGTCGTCTTACCTTCTTTTTTGACATATACATTTAAAATGCTCATAATAGGCTTATCTTAGTACTTTTAAGCACTTTAACAAAAAAAAATATTTTTGAGTTGTAGCTGATCGACAGTACTAAGGAAGACGAAGATATTTTATTTTAGTAGTTAATGTGGTGTAGATTAAAGGAAAAGTATCCATTTGAATCCAAGTCGTCTTACTTTCTTTTTTGACATATACATTTAAAATGCTCATAATAGGCTTATCTTAGTACTTTTAAGCACTTTAACAAAAAAAAATATTTTTGAGTTGTAGCTGATCGACAGTACTAAGGAAGACGAAGATATTTTATTTTAGTAGGTAATGTGGTGTAGATTAAAGGAAAAGTATCCATTTGAATCCAAGTCGTCTTACCTTCTTTTTTGACATATACATTTAAAATGCTCATAATAGGCTTATCTTAGTACTTTTAAGCACTTTAACAAAAAAAAATCTTTTTTAGTTGTAGCTGATCGACAGTACTAAGGAAGACGAAGATATTTTATTTTAGTAGTTAATGTGGTGTAGATTAAAGGAAAAGTATCCATTTCAATCCAAGTCGTCTTACCTTCTTTTTTGACATATACATTTAAAATGCTCATAATAGGCTTATCTTAGTACTTTTAAGCGTTTTAACAAAAAAAATCTTTTTTAGTTGTAGCTGATCGACAGTACTAAGGAAGACGAAGATATTTTATTTTAGTAGTTAATGTGGTGTAGATTAAAGGAAAAGTATCCATTTGAATCCAAGTCGTCTTACCTTCTTTTTTGACATATACATTTAAAATGCTCATAATAGGCTTATCTTAGTACTTTTAAGCGTTTTAACAAAAAAAAATCTTTTTTAGTTGTAGCTGATCGACAGTACTAAGGAAGACGAAGATATTTTATTTTAGTAGGTAATGTGGTGTAGATTAAAGGAAAAGTATCCATTTGAATCCAAGTCGTCTTACCTTCTTTTTTGACATATACATTTAAAATGCTCATAATAGGCTTATCTTAGTACTTTTAAGCACTTTAACAAAAAAAAATATTTTTGAGTTGTAGCTGATCGACAGTACTAAGGAAGACGAAGATATTTTATTTTAGTAGTTAATGTGGTGTAGATTAAAGGAAAAGTATCCATTTGAATCCAAGTCGTCTTACCTTCTTTTTTGACATATACATTTAAAATGCTCATAATAGGCTTATCTTAGTACTTTTAAGCACTTTAACAAAAAAAAATATTTTTGAGTTGTAGCTGATCGACAGTACTAAGGAAGACGAAGATATTTTATTTTAGTAGTTAATGTGGTGTAGATTAAAGGAAAAGTATCCATTTGAATCCAAGTCGTCTTACCTTCTTTTTTGACATATACATTTAAAATGCTCATAATAGGCTTATCTTAGTACTTTTAAGCGTTTTAACAAAAAAAAATCTTTTTTAGTTGTAGCTGATCGACAGTACTAAGGAAGACGAAGATATTTTATTTTAGTAGGTAATGTGGTGTAGATTAAAGGAAAAGTATCCATTTGAATCCAAGTCGTCTTACCTTCTTTTTTGACATATACATTTAAAATGCTCATAATAGGCTTATCTTAGTACTTTTAAGCACTTTAACAAAAAAAAATATTTTTGAGTTGTAGCTGATCGACAGTACTAAGGAAGACGAAGATATTTTATTTTAGTAGTTAATGTGGTGTAGATTAAAGGAAAAGTATCCATTTGAATCCAAGTCGTCTTACCTTCTTTTTTGACATATACATTTAAAATGCTCATAATAGGCTTATCTTAGTAGTTTTAAGAGTTTTAACAAAAAAAATCTTTTTTAGTTGTAGCTGATCGACAGTACTAAGGAAGACGAAGATATTTTATTTTAGTAGTTAATGTGGTGTAGATTAAAGGAAAAGTATCCATTTGAATCCAAGTCGTCTTACTTTCTTTTTTGACATATACATTTAAAATGCTCATAATAGGCTTATCTTAGTACTTTTAAGCACTTTAACAAAAAAAAATATTTTTGAGTTGTAGCTGATCGACAGTACTAAGGAAGACGAAGATATTTTATTTTAGTAGGTAATGTGGTGTAGATTAAAGGAAAAGTATCCATTTGAATCCAAGTCGTCTTACCTTCTTTTTTGACATATACATTTAAAATGCTCATAATAGGCTTATCTTAGTACTTTTAAGCACTTTAACAAAAAAAAATATTTTTGAGTTGTAGCTGATCGACAGTACTAAGGAAGACGAAGATATTTTATTTTAGTAGTTAATGTGGTGTAGATTAAAGGAAAAGTATCCATTTGAATCCAAGTCGTCTTACATTCTTTTTTGACATATACATTTAAAATGCTCATAATAGGCTTATCTTAGTACTTTTAAGCACTTTAACAAAAAAAAATATTTTTGAGTTGTAGCTGATCGACAGTACTAAGGAAGACGAAGATATTTTATTTTAGTAGGTAATGTGGTGTAGATTAAAGGAAAAGTATCCATTTGAATCCAAGTCGTCTTACCTTCTTTTTTGACATATACATTTAAAATGCTCATAATAGGCTTATCTTAGTACTTTTAAGCACTTTAACAAAAAAAAATCTTTTTTAGTTGTAGCTGATCGACAGTACTAAGGAAGACGAAGATATTTTATTTTAGTAGTTAATGTGGTGTAGATTAAAGGAAAAGTATCCATTTGAATCCAAGTCGTCTTACCTTCTTTTTTGACATATACATTTAAAATGCTCATAATAGGCTTATCTTAGTACTTTTAAGCGTTTTAACAAAAAAAATCTTTTTTAGTTGTAGCTGATCGACAGTACTAAGGAAGACGAAGATATTTTATTTTAGTAGTTAATGTGGTGTAGATTAAAGGAAAAGTATCCATTTGAATCCAAGTCGTCTTACCTTCTTTTTTGACATATACATTTAAAATGCTCATAATAGGCTTATCTTAGTACTTTTAAGCGTTTTCACAAAAAAAAATCTTTTTTAGTTGTAGCTGATCGACAGTACTAAGGAAGACGAAGATATTTTATTTTAGTAGGTAATGTGGTGTAGATTAAAGGAAAAGTATCCATTTGAATCCAAGTCGTCTTACCTTCTTTTTTGACATATACATTTAAAATGCTCATAATAGGCTTATCTTAGTACTTTTAAGCGTTTTAACAAAAAAAAATCTTTTTTAGTTGTAGCTGATCGACAGTACTAAGGAAGACGAAGATATTTTATTTTAGTAGGTAATGTGGTGTAGATTAAAGGAAAAGTATCCATTTGAATCCAAGTCGTCTTACCTTCTTTTTTGACATATACATTTAAAATGCTCATAATAGGCTTATCTTAGTACTTTTAAGCACTTTAACAAAAAAAAATATTTTTGAGTTGTAGCTGATCGACAGTACTAAGGAAGACGAAGATATTTTATTTTAGTAGTTAATGTGGTGTAGATTAAAGGAAAAGTATCCATTTGAATCCAAGTCGTCTTACCTTCTTTTTTGACATATACATTTAAAATGCTCATAATAGGCTTATCTTAGTACTTTTAAGCGTTTTAACAAAAAAAATCTTTTTTAGTTGTAGCTGATCGACAGTACTAAGGAAGACGAAGATATTTTATTTTAGTAGGTAATGTGGTGTAGATTAAAGGAAAAGTATCCATTTGAATCCAAGTCGTCTTACCTTCTTTTTTGACATATACATTTAAAATGCTCATAATAGGCTTATCTTAGTACTTTTAAGCGTTTTAACAAAAAAAAATCTTTTTTAGTTGTAGCTGATCGACAGTACTAAGGAAGACGAAGATATTTTATTTTAGTAGGTAATGTGGTGTAGATTAAAGGAAAAGTATCCATTTGAATCCAAGTCGTCTTACCTTCTTTTTTGACATATACATTTAAAATGCTCATAATAGGCTTATCTTAGTACTTTTAAGCACTTTAACAAAAAAAAATATTTTTGAGTTGTAGCTGATCGACAGTACTAAGGAAGACGAAGATATTTTATTTTAGTAGTTAATGTGGTGTAGATTAAAGGAAAAGTATCCATTTGAATCCAAGTCGTCTTACCTTCTTTTTTGACATATACATTTAAAATGCTCATAATAGGCTTATCTTAGTACTTTTAAGCGTTTTAACAAAAAAAAATCTTTTTTAGTTGTAGCTGATCGACAGTACTAAGGAAGACGAAGATATTTTATTTTAGTAGGTAATGTGGTGTAGATTAAAGGAAAAGTATCCATTTGAATCCAAGTCGTCTTACCTTCTTTTTTGACATATACATTTAAAATGCTCATAATAGGCTTATCTTAGTACTTTTAAGCACTTTAACAAAAAAAAATATTTTTGAGTTGTAGCTGATCGACAGTACTAAGGAAGACGAAGATATTTTATTTTAGTAGTTAATGTGGTGTAGATTAAAGGAAAAGTATCCATTTGAATCCAAGTCGTCTTACCTTCTTTTTTGACATATACATTTAAAATGCTCATAATAGGCTTATCTTAGTAGTTTTAAGCGTTTTAACAAAAAAAATCTTTTTTAGTTGTAGCTGATCGACAGTACTAAGGAAGACGAAGATATTTTATTTTAGTAGTTAATGTGGTGTAGATTAAAGGAAAAGTATCCATTTGAATCCAAGTCGTCTTACTTTCTTTTTTGACATATACATTTAAAATGCTCATAATAGGCTTATCTTAGTACTTTTAAGCACTTTAACAAAAAAAAATATTTTTGAGTTGTAGCTGATCGACAGTACTAAGGAAGACGAAGATATTTTATTTTAGTAGGTAATGTGGTGTAGATTAAAGGAAAAGTATCCATTTGAATCCAAGTCGTCTTACCTTCTTTTTTGACATATACATTTAAAATGCTCATAATAGGCTTATCTTAGTACTTTTAAGCACTTTAACAAAAAAAAATATTTTTGAGTTGTAGCTGATCGACAGTACTAAGGAAGACGAAGATATTTTATTTTAGTAGTTAATGTGGTGTAGATTAAAGGAAAAGTATCCATTTGAATCCAAGTCGTCTTACATTCTTTTTTGACATATACATTTAAAATGCTCATAATAGGCTTATCTTAGTACTTTTAAGCACTTTAACAAAAAAAAATATTTTTGAGTTGTAGCTGATCGACAGTACTAAGGAAGACGAAGATATTTTATTTTAGTAGGTAATGTGGTGTAGATTAAAGGAAAAGTATCCATTTGAATCCAAGTCGTCTTACCTTCTTTTTTGACATATACATTTAAAATGCTCATAATAGGCTTATCTTAGTACTTTTAAGCACTTTAACAAAAAAAAATCTTTTTTAGTTGTAGCTGATCGACAGTACTAAGGAAGACGAAGATATTTTATTTTAGTAGTTAATGTGGTGTAGATTAAAGGAAAAGTATCCATTTGAATCCAAGTCGTCTTACCTTCTTTTTTGACATATACATTTAAAATGCTCATAATAGGCTTATCTTAGTACTTTTAAGCGTTTTAACAAAAAAAATCTTTTTTAGTTGTAGCTGATCGACAGTACTAAGGAAGACGAAGATATTTTATTTTAGTAGTTAATGTGGTGTAGATTAAAGGAAAAGTATCCATTTGAATCCAAGTCGTCTTACCTTCTTTTTTGACATATACATTTAAAATGCTCATAATAGGCTTATCTTAGTACTTTTAAGCGTTTTAACAAAAAAAAATCTTTTTTAGTTGTAGCTGATCGACAGTACTAAGGAAGACGAAGATATTTTATTTTAGTAGGTAATGTGGTGTAGATTAAAGGAAAAGTATCCATTTGAATCCAAGTCGTCTTACCTTCTTTTTTGACATATACATTTAAAATGCTCATAATAGGCTTATCTTAGTACTTTTAAGCGTTTTAACAAAAAAAAATCTTTTTTAGTTGTAGCTGATCGACAGTACTAAGGAAGACGAAGATATTTTATTTTAGTAGGTAATGTGGTGTAGATTAAAGGAAAAGTATCCATTTGAATCCAAGTCGTCTTACCTTCTTTTTTGACATATACATTTAAAATGCTCATAATAGGCTTATCTTAGTACTTTTAAGCACTTTAACAAAAAAAAATATTTTTGAGTTGTAGCTGATCGACAGTACTAAGGAAGACGAAGATATTTTATTTTAGTAGTTAATGTGGTGTAGATTAAAGGAAAAGTATCCATTTGAATCCAAGTCGTCTTACCTTCTTTTTTGACATATACATTTAAAATGCTCATAATAGGCTTATCTTAGTACTTTTAAGCGTTTTAACAAAAAAAATCTTTTTTAGTTGTAGCTGATCGACAGTACTAAGGAAGACGAAGATATTTTATTTTAGTAGGTAATGTGGTGTAGATTAAAGGAAAAGTATCCATTTGAATCCAAGTCGTCTTACCTTCTTTTTTGACATATACATTTAAAATGCTCATAATAGGCTTATCTTAGTACTTTTAAGCGTTTTAACAAAAAAAAATCTTTTTTAGTTGTAGCTGATCGACAGTACTAAGGAAGACGAAGATATTTTATTTTAGTAGGTAATGTGGTGTAGATTAAAGGAAAAGTATCCATTTGAATCCAAGTCGTCTTACCTTCTTTTTTGACATATACATTTAAAATGCTCATAATAGGCTTATCTTAGTACTTTTAAGCGTTTTAACAAAAAAAATCTTTTTTAGTTGTAGCTGATCGACAGTACTAAGGAAGACGAAGATATTTTATTTTAGTAGGTAATGTGGTGTAGATTAAAGGAAAAGTATCCATTTGAATCCAAGTCGTCTTACCTTCTTTTTTGACATATACATTTAAAATGCTCATAATAGGCTTATCTTAGTACTTTTAAGCGTTTTAACAAAAAAAAATCTTTTTTAGTTGTAGCTGATCGACAGTACTAAGGAAGACGAAGATATTTTATTTTAGTAGGTAATGTGGTGTAGATTAAAGGAAAAGTATCCATTTGAATCCAAGTCGTCTTACCTTCTTTTTTGACATATACATTTAAAATGCTCATAATAGGCTTATCTTAGTACTTTTAAGCGTTTTAACAAAAAAAATCTTTTTTAGTTGTAGCTGATCGACAGTACTAAGGAAGACGAAGATATTTTATTTTAGTAGTTAATGTAGTGTAGATTAAAGGAAAAGTATCCATTTGAATCCAAGTCGTCTTACCTTCTTTTTTGACATATACATTTAAAATGCTCATAATAGGCTTATCTTAGTACTTTTAAGCGTTTTAACAAAAAAAAATCTTTTTTAGTTGTAGCTGATCGACAGTACTAAGAAAGACGAAGATATTTTATTTTAGTAGGTAATGTGGTGTAGATTAAAGGAAAAGTATCCATTTGAATCCAAGTCGTCTTACCTTCTTTTTTGACATATACATTTAAAATGCTCATAATAGGCTTATCTTAGTACTTTTAAGCACTTTAACAAAAAAAAATATTTTTGAGTTGTAGCTGATCGACAGTACTAAGGAAGACGAAGATATTTTATTTTAGTAGTTAATGTGGTG
Source organism: Diacarnus erythraeanus (assembly GCA_964016965.1). NCBI lineage: Eukaryota > Metazoa > Porifera > Demospongiae > Poecilosclerida > Podospongiidae > Diacarnus > Diacarnus erythraeanus. The sequence continues at coordinate 3,791,930 of OZ024671.1, read as the reverse complement.
TAGATTAAAGGAAAAGTATCCATTTGAATCCAAGTCGTCTTACCTTCTTTTTTGACATATACATTTAAAATGCTCATAATAGGCTTATCTTAGTACTTTTAAGCACTTTAACAAAAAAAAATATTTTTGAGTTGTAGCTGATCGACAGTACTAAGGAAGACGAAGATATTTTATTTTAGTAGTTAATGTGGTGTAGATTAAAGGAAAAGTATCCATTTGAATCCAAGTCGTCTTACCTTCTTTTTTGACATATACATTTAAAATGCTCATAATAGGCTTATCTTAGTACTTTTAAGCGTTTTAACAAAAAAAAATCTTTTTTAGTTGTAGCTGATCGACAGTACTAAGGAAGACGAAGATATTTTATTTTAGTAGGTAATGTGGTGTAGATTAAAGGAAAAGTATCCATTTGAATCCAAGTCGTCTTACCTTCTTTTTTGACATATACATTTAAAATGCTCATAATAGGCTTATCTTAGTACTTTTAAGCACTTTAACAAAAAAAAATCTTTTTTAGTTGTAGCTGATCGACAGTACTAAGGAAGACGAAGATATTTTATTTTAGTAGTTAATGTGGTGTAGATTAAAGGAAAAGTATCCATTTGAATCCAAGTCGTCTTACTTTCTTTTTTGACATATACATTTAAAATGCTCATAATAGGCTTATCTTAGTACTTTTAAGCACTTTAACAAAAAAAAATATTTTTGAGTTGTAGCTGATCGACAGTACTAAGGAAGACGAAGATATTTTATTTTAGTAGGTAATGTGGTGTAGATTAAAGGAAAAGTATCCATTTGAATCCAAGTCGTCTTACCTTCTTTTTTGACATATACATTTAAAATGCTCATAATAGGCTTATCTTAGTACTTTTAAGCACTTTAACAAAAAAAAATCTTTTTTAGTTGTAGCTGATCGACAGTACTAAGGAAGACGAAGATATTTTATTTTAGTAGTTAATGTGGTGTAGATTAAAGGAAAAGTATCCATTTGAATCCAAGTCGTCTTACTTTCTTTTTTGACATATACATTTAAAATGCTCATAATAGGCTTATCTTAGTACTTTTAAGCACTTTAACAAAAAAAAATATTTTTGAGTTGTAGCTGATCGACAGTACTAAGGAAGACGAAGATATTTTATTTTAGTAGGTAATGTGGTGTAGATTAAAGGAAAAGTATCCATTTGAATCCAAGTCGTCTTACCTTCTTTTTTGACATATACATTTAAAATGCTCATAATAGGCTTATCTTAGTACTTTTAAGCACTTTAACAAAAAAAAATATTTTTGAGTTGTAGCTGATCGACAGTACTAAGGAAGACGAAGATATTTTATTTTAGTAGTTAATGTGGTGTAGATTAAAGGAAAAGTATCCATTTGAATCCAAGTCGTCTTACATTCTTTTTTGACATATACATTTAAAATGCTCATAATAGGCTTATCTTAGTACTTTTAAGCACTTTAACAAAAAAAAATATTTTTGAGTTGTAGCTGATCGACAGTACTAAGGAAGACGAAGATATTTTATTTTAGTAGGTAATGTGGTGTAGATTAAAGGAAAAGTATCCATTTGAATCCAAGTCGTCTTACCTTCTTTTTTGACATATACATTTAAAATGCTCATAATAGGCTTATCTTAGTACTTTTAAGCACTTTAACAAAAAAAAATCTTTTTTAGTTGTAGCTGATCGACAGTACTAAGGAAGACGAAGATATTTTATTTTAGTAGTTAATGTGGTGTAGATTAAAGGAAAAGTATCCATTTGAATCCAAGTCGTCTTACCTTCTTTTTTGACATATACATTTAAAATGCTCATAATAGGCTTATCTTAGTACTTTTAAGCGTTTTAACAAAAAAAATCTTTTTTAGTTGTAGCTGATCGACAGTACTAAGGAAGACGAAGATATTTTATTTTAGTAGTTAATGTGGTGTAGATTAAAGGAAAAGTATCCATTTGAATCCAAGTCGTCTTACCTTCTTTTTTGACATATACATTTAAAATGCTCATAATAGGCTTATCTTAGTACTTTTAAGCGTTTTAACAAAAAAAAATCTTTTTTAGTTGTAGCTGATCGACAGTACTAAGGAAGACGAAGATATTTTATTTTAGTAGGTAATGTGGTGTAGATTAAAGGAAAAGTATCCATTTGAATCCAAGTCGTCTTACCTTCTTTTTTGACATATACATTTAAAATGCTCATAATAGGCTTATCTTAGTACTTTTAAGCGTTTTAACAAAAAAAAATCTTTTTTAGTTGTAGCTGATCGACAGTACTAAGGAAGACGAAGATATTTTATTTTAGTAGGTAATGTGGTGTAGATTAAAGGAAAAGTATCCATTTGAATCCAAGTCGTCTTACCTTCTTTTTTGACATATACATTTAAAATGCTCATAATAGGCTTATCTTAGTACTTTTAAGCACTTTAACAAAAAAAAATATTTTTGAGTTGTAGCTGATCGACAGTACTAAGGAAGACGAAGATATTTTATTTTAGTAGTTAATGTGGTGTAGATTAAAGGAAAAGTATCCATTTGAATCCAAGTCGTCTTACCTTCTTTTTTGACATATACATTTAAAATGCTCATAATAGGCTTATCTTAGTACTTTTAAGCGTTTTAACAAAAAAAATCTTTTTTAGTTGTAGCTGATCGACAGTACTAAGGAAGACGAAGATATTTTATTTTAGTAGGTAATGTGGTGTAGATTAAAGGAAAAGTATCCATTTGAATCCAAGTCGTCTTACCTTCTTTTTTGACATATACATTTAAAATGCTCATAATAGGCTTATCTTAGTACTTTTAAGCGTTTTAACAAAAAAAAATCTTTTTTAGTTGTAGCTGATCGACAGTACTAAGGAAGACGAAGATATTTTATTTTAGTAGGTAATGTGGTGTAGATTAAAGGAAAAGTATCCATTTGAATCCAAGTCGTCTTACCTTCTTTTTTGACATATACATTTAAAATGCTCATAATAGGCTTATCTTAGTACTTTTAAGCGTTTTAACAAAAAAAATCTTTTTTAGTTGTAGCTGATCGACAGTACTAAGGAAGACGAAGATATTTTATTTTAGTAGGTAATGTGGTGTAGATTAAAGGAAAAGTATCCATTTGAATCCAAGTCGTCTTACCTTCTTTTTTGACATATACATTTAAAATGCTCATAATAGGCTTATCTTAGTACTTTTAAGCGTTTTAACAAAAAAAAATCTTTTTTAGTTGTAGCTGATCGACAGTACTAAGGAAGACGAAGATATTTTATTTTAGTAGGTAATGTGGTGTAGATTAAAGGAAAAGTATCCATTTGAATCCAAGTCGTCTTACCTTCTTTTTTGACATATACATTTAAAATGCTCATAATAGGCTTATCTTAGTACTTTTAAGCGTTTTAACAAAAAAAATCTTTTTTAGTTGTAGCTGATCGACAGTACTAAGGAAGACGAAGATATTTTATTTTAGTAGTTAATGTAGTGTAGATTAAAGGAAAAGTATCCATTTGAATCCAAGTCGTCTTACCTTCTTTTTTGACATATACATTTAAAATGCTCATAATAGGCTTATCTTAGTACTTTTAAGCGTTTTAACAAAAAAAAATCTTTTTTAGTTGTAGCTGATCGACAGTACTAAGAAAGACGAAGATATTTTATTTTAGTAGGTAATGTGGTGTAGATTAAAGGAAAAGTATCCATTTGAATCCAAGTCGTCTTACCTTCTTTTTTGACATATACATTTAAAATGCTCATAATAGGCTTATCTTAGTACTTTTAAGCACTTTAACAAAAAAAAATATTTTTGAGTTGTAGCTGATCGACAGTACTAAGGAAGACGAAGATATTTTATTTTAGTAGTTAATGTGGTGTAGATTAAAGGAAAAGTATCCATTTGAATCCAAGTCGTCTTACCTTCTTTTTTGACATATACATTTAAAATGCTCATAATAGGCTTATCTTAGTACTTTTAAGCACTTTAACAAAAAAAAATATTTTTGAGTTGTAGCTGATCGACAGTACTAAGGAAGACGAAGATATTTTATTTTAGTAGTTAATGTGGTGTAGATTAAAGGAAAAGTATCCATTTGAATCCAAGTCGTCTTACCTTCTTTTTTGACATATACATTTAAAATGCTCATAATAGGCTTATCTTAGTACTTTTAAGCGTTTTAACAAAAAAAAATCTTTTTTAGTTGTAGCTGATCGACAGTACTAAGGAAGACGAAGATATTTTATTTTAGTAGGTAATGTGGTGTAGATTAAAGGAAAAGTATCCATTTGAATCCAAGTCGTCTTACCTTCTTTTTTGACATATACATTTAAAATGCTCATAATAGGCTTATCTTAGTACTTTTAAGCACTTTAACAAAAAAAAATCTTTTTTAGTTGTAGCTGATCGACAGTACTAAGGAAGACGAAGATATTTTATTTTAGTAGTTAATGTGGTGTAGATTAAAGGAAAAGTATCCATTTGAATCCAAGTCGTCTTACTTTCTTTTTTGACATATACATTTAAAATGCTCATAATAGGCTTATCTTAGTACTTTTAAGCACTTTAACAAAAAAAAATATTTTTGAGTTGTAGCTGATCGACAGTACTAAGGAAGACGAAGATATTTTATTTTAGTAGGTAATGTGGTGTAGATTAAAGGAAAAGTATCCATTTGAATCCAAGTCGTCTTACCTTCTTTTTTGACATATACATTTAAAATGCTCATAATAGGCTTATCTTAGTACTTTTAAGCACTTTAACAAAAAAAAATCTTTTTTAGTTGTAGCTGATCGACAGTACTAAGGAAGACGAAGATATTTTATTTTAGTAGTTAATGTGGTGTAGATTAAAGGAAAAGTATCCATTTGAATCCAAGTCGTCTTACCTTCTTTTTTGACATATACATTTAAAATGCTCATAATAGGCTTATCTTAGTACTTTTAAGCGTTTTAACAAAAAAAATCTTTTTTAGTTGTAGCTGATCGACAGTACTAAGGAAGACGAAGATATTTTATTTTAGTAGTTAATGTGGTGTAGATTAAAGGAAAAGTATCCATTTGAATCCAAGTCGTCTTACCTTCTTTTTTGACATATACATTTAAAATGCTCATAATAGGCTTATCTTAGTACTTTTAAGCACTTTAACAAAAAAAAATATTTTTGAGTTGTAGCTGATCGACAGTACTAAGGAAGACGAAGATATTTTATTTTAGTAGGTAATGTGGTGTAGATTAAAGGAAAAGTATCCATTTCAATCCAAGTCGTCTTACCTTCTTTTTTGACATATACATTTAAAATGCTCATAATAGGCTTATCTTAGTACTTTTAAGCACTTTAACAAAAAAAAATATTTTTGAGTTGTAGCTGATCGACAGTACTAAGGAAGACGAAGATATTTTATTTTAGTAGTTAATGTGGTGTAGATTAAAGGAAAAGTATCCATTTGAATCCAAGTCGTCTTACCTTCTTTTTTGACATATACATTTAAAATGCTCATAATAGGCTTATCTTAGTACTTTTAAGCGTTTTAACAAAAAAAATCTTTTTTAGTTGTAGCTGATCGACAGTACTAAGGAAGACGAAGATATTTTATTTTAGTAGGTAATGTGGTGTAGATTAAAGGAAAAGTATCCATTTGAATCCAAGTCGTCTTACCTTCTTTTTTGACATATACATTTAAAATGCTCATAATAGGCTTATCTTAGTACTTTTAAGCACTTTAACAAAAAAAAATATTTTTTAGTTGTAGCTGATCGACAGTACTAAGGAAGACGAAGATATTTTATTTTAGTAGGTAATGTGGTGTAGATTAAAGGAAAAGTATCCATTTGAATCCAAGTCGTCTTACCTTCTTTTTTGACATATACATTTAAAATGCTCATAATAGGCTTATCTTAGTACTTTTAAGCACTTTAACAAAAAAAAATATTTTTGAGTTGTAGCTGATCGACAGTACTAAGGAAGACGAAGATATTTTATTTTAGTAGTTAATGTGGTGTAGATTAAAGGAAAAGTATCCATTTGAATCCAAGTCGTCTTACCTTCTTTTTTGACATATACATTTAAAATGCTCATAATAGGCTTATCTTAGTACTTTTAAGCGTTTTAACAAAAAAAATATTTTTTAGTTGTAGCTGATCGACAGTACTAAGGAAGACGAAGATATTTTATTTTAGTAGGTAATGTGGTGTAGATTAAAGGAAAAGTATCCATTTGAATCCAAGTCGTCTTACCTTCTTTTTTGACATATACATTTAAAATGCTCATAATAGGCTTATCTTAGTAGTTTTAAGCGTTTTAACAAAAAAAATCTTTTTTAGTTGTAGCTGATCGACAGTACTAAGGAAGACGAAGATATTTTATTTTAGTAGGTAATGTGGTGTAGATTAAAGGAAAAGTATCCATTTGAATCCAAGTCGTCTTACCTTCTTTTTTGACATATACATTTAAAATGCTCATAATAGGCTTATCTTAGTACTTTTAAGCGTTTTAACAAAAAAAAATCTTTTTTAGTTGTAGCTGATCGACAGTACTAAGGAAGACGAAGATATTTTATTTTAGTAGGTAATGTGGTGTAGATTAAAGGAAAAGTATCCATTTGAATCCAAGTCGTCTTACCTTCTTTTTTGACATATACATTTAAAATGCTCATAATAGGCTTATCTTAGTACTTTTAAGCGTTTTAACAAAAAAAATCTTTTTTAGTTGTAGCTGATCGACAGTACTAAGGAAGACGAAGATATTTTATTTTAGTAGGTAATGTGGTGTAGATTAAAGGAAAAGTATCCATTTGAATCCAAGTCGTCTTACCTTCTTTTTTGACATATACATTTAAAATGCTCATAATAGGCTTATCTTAGTACTTTTAAGCGTTTTAACAAAAAAAAATCTTTTTTAGTTGTAGCTGATCGACAGTACTAAGGAAGACGAAGATATTTTATTTTAGTAGGTAATGTGGTGTAGATTAAAGGAAAAGTATCCATTTGAATCCAAGTCGTCTTACCTTCTTTTTTGACATATACATTTAAAATGCTCATAATAGGCTTATCTTAGTACTTTTAAGCACTATAACAAAAAAAAATATTTTTGAGTTGTAGCTGATCGACAGTACTAAGGAAGACGAAGATATTTTATTTTAGTAGTTAATGTGGTGTAGATTAAAGGAAAAGTATCCATTTGAATCCAAGTCGTCTTACCTTCTTTTTTGACATATACATTTAAAATGCTCATAATAGGCTTATCTTAGTAGTTTTAAGCGTTTTAACAAAAAAAATCTTTTTTAGTTGTAGCTGATCGACAGTACTAAGGAAGACAAAGATATTTTATTTTAGTAGGTAATGTGGTGTAGATTAAAGGAAAAGTATCCATTTGAATCCAAGTCGTCTTACCTTCTTTTTTGACATATACATTTAAAATGCTCATAATAGGCTTATCTTAGTACTTTTAAGCGTTTTATCATAAAAAATATTTTTGAGTTGTAGCTGATCGACAGTACTAAGGAAGACGAAGATATTTTATTTTAGTAGGTAATGTGGTGTAGATTAAAGGAAAAGTATCCATTTGAATCCAAGTCGTCTTACCTTCTTTTTTGACATATACATTTAAAATGCTCATAATAGGCTTATCTTAGTACTTTTAAGCACTTTAACAAAAAAAAATATTTTTGAGTTGTAGCTGATCGACAGTACTAAGGAAGACGAAGATATTTTATTTTAGTAGTTAATGTGGTGTAGATTAAAGGAAAAGTATCCATTTGAATCCAAGTCGTCTTACCTTCTTTTTTGACATATACATTTAAAATGCTCATAATAGGCTTATCTTAGTACTTTTAAGCACTTTAACAAAAAAAAATATTTTTGAGTTGTAGCTGATCGACAGTACTAAGGAAGACGAAGATATTTTATTTTAGTAGTTAATGTGGTGTAGATTAAAGGAAAAGTATCCATTTGAATCCAAGTCGTCTTACCTTCTTTTTTGACATATACATTTAAAATGCTCATAATAGGCTTATCTTAGTACTTTTAAGCGTTTTAACAAAAAAAATCTTTTTTAGTTGTAGCTGATCGACAGTACTAAGGAAGACGAAGATATTTTATTTTAGTAGGTAATGTGGTGTAGATTAAAGGAAAAGTATCCATTTGAATCCAAGTCGTCTTACCTTCTTTTTTGACATATACATTTAAAATGCTCATAATAGGCTTATCTTAGTACTTTTAAGCACTTTAACAAAAAAAAATATTTTTGAGTTGTAGCTGATCGACAGTACTAAGGAAGACGAAGATATTTTATTTTAGTAGTTAATGTGGTGTAGATTAAAGGAAAAGTATCCATTTGAATCCAAGTCGTCTTACCTTCTTTTTTGACATATACATTTAAAATGCTCATAATAGGCTTATCTTAGTACTTTTAAGCACTTTAACAAAAAAAAATATTTTTGAGTTGTAGCTGATCGACAGTACTAAGGAAGACGAAGATATTTTATTTTAGTAGTTAATGTGGTGTAGATTAAAGGAAAAGTATCCATTTGAATCCAAGTCGTCTTACCTTCTTTTTTGACATATACATTTAAAATGCTCATAATAGGCTTATCTTAGTACTTTTAAGCGTTTTAACAAAAAAAATCTTTTTTAGTTGTAGCTGATCGACAGTACTAAGGAAGACGAAGATATTTTATTTTAGTAGTTAATGTGGTGTAGATTAAAGGAAAAGTATCCATTTGAATCCAAGTCGTCTTACCTTCTTTTTTGACATATACATTTAAAATGCTCATAATAGGCTTATCTTAGTACTTTTAAGCGTTTTAACAAAAAAAAATCTTTTTTAGTTGTAGCTGATCGACAGTACTAAGGAAGACGAAGATATTTTATTTTAGTAGGTAATGTGGTGTAGATTAAAGGAAAAGTATCCATTTGAATCCAAGTCGTCTTACCTTCTTTTTTGACATATACAATTAAAATGCTCATAATAGGCTTATCTTAGTACTTTTAAGCACTTTAACAAAAAAAAATCTTTTTGAGTTGTAGCTGATCGACAGTACTAAGGAAGACGAAGATATTTTATTTTAGTAGTTAATGTGGTGTAGATTAAAGGAAAAGTATCCATTTGAATCCAAGTCGTCTTACCTTCTTTTTTGACATATACATTTAAAATGCTCATAATAGGCTTATCTTAGTACTTTTAAGCGTTTTAACAAAAAAAATCTTTTTTAGTTGTAGCTGATCGACAGTACTAAGGAAGACGAAGATATTTTATTTTAGTAGGTAATGTGGTGTAGATTAAAGGAAAAGTATCCATTTGAATCCAAGTCGTCTTACCTTCTTTTTTGACATATACATTTAAAATGCTCATAATAGGCTTATCTTAGTACTTTTAAGCGTTTTAACAAAAAAAAATCTTTTTTAGTTGTAGCTGATCGACAGTACTAAGGAAGACGAAGATATTTTATTTTAGTAGGTAATGTGGTGTAGATTAAAGGAAAAGTATCCATTTGAATCCAAGTCGTCTTACCTTCTTTTTTGACATATACATTTAAAATGCTCATAATAGGCTTATCTTAGTACTTTTAAGCGTTTTATCATAAAAAATATTTTTGAGTTGTAGCTGATCGACAGTACTAAGGAAGACGAAGATATTTTATTTTAGTAGTTAATGTGGTGTAGATTAAAGGAAAAGTATCCATTTGAATCCAAGTCGTCTTACCTTCTTTTTTGACATATACATTTAAAATGCTCATAATAGGCTTATCTTAGTACTTTTAAGCGTTTTAACAAAAAAAAATCTTTTTTAGTTGTAGCTGATCGACAGTACTAAGGAAGACGAAGATATTTTATTTTAGTAGTTAATGTGGTGTAGATTAAAGGAAAAGTATCCATTTGAATCCAAGTTGTCTTACCTTCTTTTTTGACATATACAATTAAAATGCTCATAATAGGCTTATCTTAGTACTTTTAAGCACTTTAACAAAAAAAAATCTTTTTGAGTTGTAGCTGATCGACAGTACTAAGGAAGACGAAGATATTTTATTTTAGTAGTTAATGTGGTGTAGATTAAAGGAAAAGTATCCATTTGAATCCAAGTCGTCTTACCTTCTTTTTTGACATATACATTTAAAATGCTCATAATAGGCTTATCTTAGTACTTTTAAGCGTTTTAACAAAAAAAATCTTTTTTAGTTGTAGCTGATCGACAGTACTAAGGAAGACGAAGATATTTTATTTTAGTAGTTAATGTGGTGTAGATTAAAGGAAAAGTATCCATTTGAATCCAAGTCGTCTTACCTTCTTTTTTGACATATACATTTAAAATGCTCATAATAGGCTTATCTTAGTACTTTTAAGCGTTTTAACAAAAAAAATCTTTTTTAGTTGTAGCTGATCGACAGTACTAAGGAAGACGAAGATATTTTATTTTAGTAGGTAATGTGGTGTAGATTAAAGGAAAAGTATCCATTTGAATCCAAGTCGTCTTACCTTCTTTTTTGACATATACATTTAAAATGCTCATAATAGGCTTATCTTAGTACTTTTAAGCGTTTTAACAAAAAAAAATCTTTTTTAGTTGTAGCTGATCGACAGTACTAAGGAAGACGAAGATATTTTATTTTAGTAGGTAATGTGGTGTAGATTAAAGGAAAAGTATCCATTTGAATCCAAGTCGTCTTACCTTCTTTTTTGACATATACATTTAAAATGCTCATAATAGGCTTATCTTAGTACTTTTAAGCGTTTTATCATAAAAAATATTTTTGAGTTGTAGCTGATCGACAGTACTAAGGAAGACGAAGATATTTTATTTTAGTAGGTAATGTGGTGTAGATTAAAGGAAAAGTATCCATTTGAATCCAAGTCGTCTTACCTTCTTTTTTGACATATACATTTAAAATGCTCATAATAGGCTTATCTTAGTACTTTTAAGCACTTTAACAAAAAAAAATATTTTTGAGTTGTAGCTGATCGACAGTACTAAGGAAGACGAAGATATTTTATTTTAGTAGTTAATGTGGTGTAGATTAAAGGAAAAGTATCCATTTGAATCCAAGTCGTCTTACCTTCTTTTTTGACATATACATTTAAAATGCTCATAATAGGCTTATCTTAGTACTTTTAAGCACTTTAACAAAAAAAAATATTTTTGAGTTGTAGCTGATCGACAGTACTAAGGAAGACGAAGATATTTTATTTTAGTAGTTAATGTGGTGTAGATTAAAGGAAAAGTATCCATTTGAATCCAAGTCGTCTTACCTTCTTTTTTGACATATACATTTAAAATGCTCATAATAGGCTTATCTTAGTACTTTTAAGCACTTTAACAAAAAAAAATATTTTTGAGTTGTAGCTGATCGACAGTACTAAGGAAGACGAAGATATTTTATTTTAGTAGTTAATGTGGTGTAGATTAAAGGAAAAGTATCCATTTGAATCCAAGTCGTCTTACCTTCTTTTTTGACATATACATTTAAAATGCTCATAATAGGCTTATCTTAGTACTTTTAAGCGTTTTAACAAAAAAAAATCTTTTTTAGTTGTAGCTGATCGACAGTACTAAGAAAGACGAAGATATTTTATTTTAGTAGGTAATGTGGTGTAGATTAAAGGAAAAGTATCCATTTGAATCCAAGTCGTCTTACCTTCTTTTTTGACATATACATTTAAAATGCTCATAATAGGCTTATCTTAGTACTTTTAAGCACTTTAACAAAAAAAAATCTTTTTTAGTTGTAGCTGATCGACAGTACTAAGGAAGACGAAGATATTTTATTTTAGTAGTTAATGTGGTGTAGATTAAAGGAAAAGTATCCATTTGAATCCAAGTCGTCTTACCTTCTTTTTTGACATATACATTTAAAATGCTCATAATAGGCTTATCTTAGTACTTTTAAGCGTTTTAACAAAAAAAATCTTTTTTAGTTGTAGCTGATCGACAGTACTAAGGAAGACGAAGATATTTTATTTTAGTAGGTAATGTGGTGTAGATTAAAGGAAAAGTATCCATTTGAATCCAAGTCGTCTTACCTTCTTTTTTGACATATACATTTAAAATGCTCATAATAGGCTTATCTTAGTACTTTTAAGCGTTTTAACAAAAAAAAATCTTTTTTAGTTGTAGCTGATCGACAGTACTAAGAAAGACGAAGATATTTTATTTTAGTAGGTAATGTGATGTAGATTAAAGGAAAAGTATCCATTTGAATCCAAGTCGTCTTACCTTCTTTTTTGACATATACATTTAAAATGCTCATAATAGGCTTATCTTAGTACTTTTAAGCGTTTTAACAAAAAAAATCTTTTTTAGTTGTAGCTGATCGACAGTACTAAGGAAGACGAAGATATTTTATTTTAGTAGGTAATGTGGTGTAGATTAAAGGAAAAGTATCCATTTGAATCCAAGTCGTCTTACCTTCTTTTTTGACATATACATTTAAAATGCTCATAATAGGCTTATCTTAGTACTTTTAAGCGTTTTAACAAAAAAAAATCTTTTTTAGTTGTAGCTGATCGACAGTACTAAGGAAGACGAAGATATTTTATTTTAGTAGGTAATGTGGTGTAGATTAAAGGAAAAGTATCCATTTGAATCCAAGTCGTCTTACCTTCTTTTTTGACATATACATTTAAAATGCTCATAATAGGCTTATCTTAGTACTTTTAAGCGTTTTAACAAAAAAAATCTTTTTTAGTTGTAGCTGATCGACAGTACTAAGGAAGACGAAGATATTTTATTTTAGTAGGTAATGTGGTGTAGATTAAAGGAAAAGTATCCATTTGAATCCAAGTCGTCTTACCTTCTTTTTTGACATATACATTTAAAATGCTCATAATAGGCTTATCTTAGTACTTTTAAGCGTTTTAACAAAAAAAAATCTTTTTTAGTTGTAGCTGATCGACAGTACTAAGGAAGACGAAGATATTTTATTTTAGTAGGTAATGTGGTGTAGATTAAAGGAAAAGTATCCATTTGAATCCAAGTCGTCTTACCTTCTTTTTTGACATATACATTTAAAATGCTCATAATAGGCTTATCTTAGTACTTTTAAGCGTTTTAACAAAAAAAAATCTTTTTTAGTTGTAGCTGATCGACAGTACTAAGGAAGACGAAGATATTTTATTTTAGTAGGTAATGTGGTGTAGATTAAAGGAAAAGTATCCATTTGAATCCAAGTCGTCTTACCTTCTTTTTTGACATATACATTTAAAATGCTCATAATAGGCTTATCTTAGTACTTTTAAGCGTTTTAACAAAAAAAATCTTTTTTAGTTGTAGCTGATCGACAGTACTAAGGAAGACGAAGATATTTTATTTTAGTAGGTAATGTGGTGTAGATTAAAGGAAAAGTATCCATTTGAATCCAAGTCGTCTTACCTTCTTTTTTGACATATACATTTAAAATGCTCATAATAGGCTTATCTTAGTACTTTTAAGCGTTTTAACAAAAAAAATCTTTTTTAGTTGTAGCTGATCGACAGTACTAAGGAAGACGAAGATATTTTATTTTAGTAGGTAATGTGGTGTAGATTAAAGGAAAAGTATCCATTTGAATCCAAGTCGTCTTACCTTCTTTTTTGACATATACATTTAAAATGCTCATAATAGGCTTATCTTAGTACTTTTAAGCGTTTTAACAAAAAAAATCTTTTTTAGTTGTAGCTGATCGACAGTACTAAGGAAGACGAAGATATTTTATTTTAGTAGGTAATGTGGTGTAGATTAAAGGAAAAGTATCCATTTGAATCCAAGTCGTCTTACCTTCTTTTTTGACATATACATTTAAAATGCTCATAATAGGCTTATCTTAGTACTTTTAAGCACTTTAACAAAAAAAAATATTTTTTAGTTGTAGCTGATCGACAGTACTAAGGAAGACGAAGATATTTTATTTTAGTAGGTAATGTGGTGTAGATTAAAGGAAAAGTATCCATTTGAATCCAAGTCGTCTTACCTTCTTTTTTGACATATACATTTAAAATGCTCATAATAGGCTTATCTTAGTACTTTTAAGCGTTTTAACAAAAAAAATCTTTTTTAGTTGTAGCTGATCGACAGTACTAAGGAAGACGAAGATATTTTATTTTAGTAGGTAATGTGGTGTAGATTAAAGGAAAAGTATCCATTTGAATCCAAGTCGTCTTACCTTCTTTTTTGACATATACATTTAAAATGCTCATAATAGGCTTATCTTAGTACTTTTAAGCGTTTTAACAAAAAAAATATTTTTGAGTTGTAGCTGATCGACAGTACTAAGGAAGACGAAGATATTTTATTTTAGTAGGTAATGTGGTGTAGATTAAAGGAAAAGTATCCATTTGAATCCAAGTCGTCTTACCTTCTTTTTTGACATATACATTTAAAATGCTCATAATAGGCTTATCTTAGTACTTTTAAGCACTTTAACAAAAAAAAATCTTTTTGAGTTGTAGCTGATCGACAGTACTAAGGAAGACGAAGATATTTTATTTTAGTAGTTAATGTGGTGTAGATTAAAGGAAAAGTATCCATTTGAATCCAAGTCGTCTTACCTTCTTTTTTGACATATACATTTAAAATGCTCATAATAGGCTTATCTTAGTACTTTTAAGCGTTTTAACAAAAAAAATCTTTTTTAGTTGTAGCTGATCGACAGTACTAAGGAAGACGAAGATATTTTATTTTAGTAGGTAATGTGGTGTAGATTAAAGGAAAAGTATCCATTTGAATCCAAGTCGTCTTACCTTCTTTTTTGACATATACATTTAAAATGCTCATAATAGGCTTATCTTAGTACTTTTAAGCGTTTTAACAAAAAAAATCTTTTTTAGTTGTAGCTGATCGACAGTACTAAGAAAGACGAAGATATTTTATTTTAGTAGGTAATGTGGTGTAGATTAAAGGAAAAGTATCCATTTGAATCCAAGTCGTCTTACCTTCTTTTTTGACATATACATTTAAAATGCTCATAATAGGCTTATCTTAGTACTTTTAAGCGTTTTAACAAAAAAAAATCTTTTTGAGTTGTAGCTGATCGACAGTACTAAGGAAGACGAAGATATTTTATTTTAGTAGTTAATGTGGTGTAGATTAAAGGAAAAGTATCCATTTGAATCCAAGTCGTCTTACCTTCTTTTTTGACATATACATTTAAAATGCTCATAATAGGCTTATCTTAGTACTTTTAAGCACTTTAACAAAAAAAAATATTTTTGAGTTGTAGCTGATCGACAGTACTAAGGAAGACGAAGATATTTTATTTTAGTAGGTAATGTGGTGTAGATTAAAGGAAAAGTATCCATTTGAATCCAAGTCGTCTTACCTTCTTTTTTGACATATACATTTAAAATGCTCATAATAGGCTTATCTTAGTACTTTTAAGCGTTTTAACAAAAAAAAATCTTTTTTAGTTGTAGCTGATCGACAGTACTAAGGAAGACGAAGATATTTTATTTTAGTAGGTAATGTGGTGTAGATTAAAGGAAAAGTATCCATTTGAATCCAAGTCGTCTTACCTTCTTTTTTGACATATACATTTAAAATGCTCATAATAGGCTTATCTTAGTACTTTTAAGCGTTTTAACAAAAAAAAATCTTTTTTAGTTGTAGCTGATCGACAGTACTAAGGAAGACGAAGATATTTTATTTTAGTAGGTAATGTGGTTTAGATTAAAGGAAAAGTATCCATTTGAATCCAAGTCGTCTTACCTTCTTTTTTGACATATACATTTAAAATGCTCATAATAGGCTTATCTTAGTACTTTTAAGCACTTTAACAAAAAAAAATCTTTTTTAGTTGTAGCTGATCGACAGTACTAAGGAAGACGAAGATATTTTATTTTAGTAGTTAATGTAGTGTAGATTAAAGGAAAAGTATTCATTTGAATCCAAGTCGTCTTACCTTCTTTTTTGACATATACATTTAAAATGCTCATAATAGGCTTATCTTAGTACTTTTAAGCGTTTTAACAAAAAAAATCTTTTTTAGTTGTAGCTGATCGACAGTACTAAGGAAGACGAAGATATTTTATTTTAGTAGTTAATGTGGTGTAGATTAAAGGAAAAGTATCCATTTGAATCCAAGTCGTCTTACCTTCTTTTTTGACATATACATTTAAAATGCTCATAATAGGCTTATTAGTACTTTTAAGCACTTTAACAAAAAAAAATATTTTTTAGTTGTAGCTGATCGACAGTACTAAGGAAGACGAAGATATTTTATTTTAGTAGGTAATGTGGTGTAGATTAAAGGAAAAGTATCCATTTGAATCCAAGTCGTCTTACCTTCTTTTTTGACATATACATTTAAAATGCTCATAATAGGCTTATCTTAGTACTTTTAAGCGTTTTAACAAAAAAAAATCTTTTTTAGTTGTAGCTGATCGACAGTACTAAGGAAGACGAAGATATTTTATTTTAGTAGGTAATGTGGTGTAGATTAAAGGAAAAGTATCCATTTGAATCCAAGTCGTCTTACCTTCTTTTTTGACATATACATTTAAAATGCTCATAATAGGCTTATCTTAAAACTTTTAAGCGTTTTAACAAAAAAAAATCTTTTTTAGTTGTAGCTGATCGACAGTACTAAGGAAGACGAAGATATTTTATTTGAGTAGATAATGTAGTGTAGATTAAAGGAAAAGTATCCATTTGAATCCAAGTCGTCTTACCTTCTTTTTTGACATATACATTTAAAATGCTCATAATAGGCTTATCTTAGTACTTTTAAGCACTTTAACAAAAAAAAATATTTTTGAGTTGTAGCTGATCGACAGTACTAAGGAAGACGAAGATATTTTATTTGAGTAGGTAATGTAGTGTAGATTAAAGGAAAAGTATCCATTTGAATCCAAGTCGTCTTACCTTCTTTTTTGACATATACATTTAAAATGCTCATAATAGGCTTATCTTAGTACTTTTAAGCGTTTTAACAAAAAAAAATCTTTTTTAGTTGTAGCTGATCGACAGTACTAAGAAAGACGAAGATATTTTATTTTAGTAGGTAATGTGATGTAGATTAAAGGAAAAGTATCCATTTGAATCCAAGTCGTCTTACCTTCTTTTTTGACATATACATTTAAAATGCTCATAATAGGCTTATCTTAGTACTTTTAAGCGTTTTAACAAAAAAAATCTTTTTTAGTTGTAGCTGATCGACAGTACTAAGGAAGACGAAGATATTTTATTTTAGTAGGTAATGTGGTGTAGATTAAAGGAAAAGTATCCATTTGAATCCAAGTCGTCTTACCTTCTTTTTTGACATATACATTTAAAATGCTCATAATAGGCTTATCTTAGTACTTTTAAGCGTTTTAACAAAAAAAAATCTTTTTTAGTTGTAGCTGATCGACAGTACTAAGGAAGACGAAGATATTTTATTTTAGTAGGTAATGTGGTGTAGATTAAAGGAAAAGTATCCATTTGAATCCAAGTCGTCTTACCTTCTTTTTTGACATATACATTTAAAATGCTCATAATAGGCTTATCTTAGTACTTTTAAGCGCTTTAACAAAAAAAATCTTTTTTAGTTGTAGCTGATCGACAGTACTAAGGAAGACGAAGATATTTTATTTTAGTAGTTAATGTGGTGTAGATTAAAGGAAAATTATCCATTTGAATCCAAGTCGTCTTACCTTCTTTTTTGACATATACATTTTAAATGCTCATAATAGGCTTATCTTAGTACTTTTAAGCGTTTTAACAAAAAAAATCTTTTTTAGTTGTAGCTGATCGACAGTACTAAGGAAGACGAAGATATTTTATTTTAGTAGGTAATGTGGTGTAGATTAAAGGAAAAGTATCCATTTGAATCCAAGTCGTCTTACCTTCTTTTTTGACATATACATTTAAAATGCTCATAATAGGCTTATCTTAGTACTTTTAAGCGTTTTAACAAAAAAAAATCTTTTTGAGTTGTAGCTGATCGACAGTACTAAGGAAGACGAAGATATTTTATTTTAGTAGTTAATGTGGTGTAGATTAAAGGAAAAGTATCCATTTGAATCCAAGTCGTCTTACCTTCTTTTTTGACATATACATTTAAAATGCTCATAATAGGCTTATCTTAGTACTTTTAAGCGTTTTAACAAAAAAAAATCTTTTTTAGTTGTAGCTGATCGACAGTACTAAGGAAGACGAAGATATTTTATTTTAGTAGGTAATGTAGTGTAGATTAAAGGAAAAGTATCCATTTGAATCCAAGTCGTCTTACCTTCTTTTTTGACATATACATTTAAAATGCTCATAATAGGCTTATCTTAGTACTTTTAAGCGTTTTAACAAAAAAAATCTTTTTTAGTTGTAGCTGATCGACAGTACTAAGGAAGACGAAGATATTTTATTTTAGTAGGTAATGTGGTGTAGATTAAAGGAAAAGTATCCATTTGAATCCAAGTCGTCTTACCTTCTTTTTTGACATATACATTTAAAATGCTCATAATAGGCTTATCTTAGTACTTTTAAGCGTTTAAAAAAAAAAAAATATTTTTAAGTTGTAGCTGATCGACAGTACTAAGGAAGACGAAGATATTTTATTTTAGTAGGTAATGTGGTGTAGATTAAAGGAAAAGTATCCATTTGAATCCAAGTCGTCTTACCTTCTTTTTTGACATATACATTTAAAATGCTCATAATAGGCTTATCTTAGTACTTTTAAGCGTTTTAACAAAAAAAAATCTTTTTTAGTTGTAGCTGATCGACAGTACTAAGGAAGACGAAGATATTTTATTTGAGTAGGTAATGTAGTGTAGATTAAAGAAAAAGTATCCATTTGAATCCAAGTCGTCTTACCTTCTTTTTTGACATATACATTTAAAATGCTCATAATAGGCTTATCTTAGTACTTTTAAGCACTTTAACAAAAAAAAATATTTTTGAGTTGTAGCTGATCGACAGTACTAAGGAAGACGAAGATATTTTATTTTAGTAGTTAATGTGGTGTAGATTAAAGGAAAAGTATCCATTTGAATCCAAGTCGTCTTACCTTCTTTTTTGACATATACATTTTAAATGCTCATAATAGGCTTATCTTAGTACTTTTAAGCGTTTTAACAAAAAAAATATTTTTTAGTTGTAGCTGATCGACAGTACTAAGGAAGACGAAGATATTTTATTTTAGTAGTTAATGTGGTGTAGATTAAAGGAAAAGTATCCATTTGAATCCAAGTCGTCTTACCTTCTTTTTTGACATATACATTTAAAATGCTCATAATAGGCTTATCTTAGTACTTTTAAGCGTTTTAACAAAAAAAAATCTTTTTTAGTTGTAGCTGATCGACAGTACTAAGGAAGACGAAGATATTTTATTTTAGTAGGTAATGTAGTGTAGATTAAAGGAAAAGTATCCATTTGAATCCAAGTCGTCTTACCTTCTTTTTTGACATATACATTTAAAATGCTCATAATAGGCTTATCTTAGTACTTTTAAGCACTTTAACAAAAAAAAATATTTTTGAGTTGTAGCTGATCGACAGTACTAAGGAAGACGAAGATATTTTATTTTAGTAGTTAATGTGGTGTAGATTAAAGGAAAAGTATCCATTTGAATCCAAGTCGTCTTACCTTCTTTTTTGACATATACATTTAAAATGCTCATAATAGGCTTATCTTAGTACTTTTAAGCGTTTTAACAAAAAAAATCTTTTTTAGTTGTAGCTGATCGACAGTACTAAGGAAGACGAAGATATTTTAGTAGTTAATGTGGTGTAGATTAAAGGAAAAGTATCCATTTGAATCCAAGTCGTCTTACCTTCTTTTTTGACATATACATTTAAAATGCTCATAATAGGCTTATCTTAGTACTTTTAAGCGTTTTAACAAAAAAAATCTTTTTTAGTTATAGCTGATCGACAGTACTAAGGAAGACGAAGATATTTTATTTTAGTAGGTAATGTGGTGTAGATTAAAGGAAAAGTATCCATTTGAATCCAAGTCGTCTTACCTTCTTTTTTGACATATACATTTAAAATGCTCATAATAGGCTTATCTTAGTACTTTTAAGCGTTTTAACAAAAAAAAATCTTTTTTAGTTGTAGCTGATCGACAGTACTAAGGAAGACGAAGATATTTTATTTTAGTAGTTAATGTGGTGTAGATTAAAGGAAAAGTATCCATTTGAATCCAAGTCGTCTTACCTTCTTTTTTGACATATACATTTAAAATGCTCATAATAGGCTTATCTTAGTACTTTTAAGCGTTTTAACAAAAAAAAATCTTTTTTAGTTGTAGCTGATCGACAGTACTAAGGAAGACGAAGATATTTTATTTGAGTAGGTAATGTAGTGTAGATTAAAGGAAAAGTATCCATTTGAATCCAAGTCGTCTTACCTTCTTTTTTGACATATACATTTAAAATGCTCATAATAGGCTTATCTTAGTACTTTTAAGCGTTTTAACAAAAAAAAATCTTTTTGAGTTGTAGCTGATCGACAGTACTAAGGAAGACGAAGATATTTTATTTTAGTAGGTAATGTGGTGTAGATTAAAGGAAAAGTATCCATTTGAATCCAAGTCGTCTTACCTTCTTTTTTGACATATACATTTAAAATGCTCATAATAGGCTTATCTTAGTACTTTTAAGCACTTTAACAAAAAAAAATCTTTTTTAGTTGTAGCTGATCGACAGTACTAAGGAAGACGAAGATATTTTATTTTAGTAGTTAATGTGGTGTAGATTAAAGGAAAAGTATCCATTTCAATCCAAGTCGTCTTACCTTCTTTTTTGACATATACATTTAAAATGCTCATAATAGGCTTATCTTAGTACTTTTAAGCACTTTAACAAAAAAAAATATTTTTGAGTTGTAGCTGATCGACAGTACTAAGGAAGACGAAGATATTTTATTTTAGTAGTTAATGTGGTGTAGATTAAAGGAAAAGTATCCATTTGAATCCAAGTCGTCTTACCTTCTTTTTTGACATATACACTTAAAATGCTCATAATAGGCTTATCTTAGTACTTTTAACAAAAAAAATCTTTTTTAGTTGTAGCTGATCGACAGTACTAAGGAAGACGAAGATATTTTAGTAGTTAATGTGGTGTAGATTAAAGGAAAAGTATCCATTTGAATCCAAGTCGTCTTACCTTCTTTTTTGACATATACATTTAAAATGCTCATAATAGGCTTATCTTAGTACTTTTAAGCGTTTTAACAAAAAAAAATCTTTTTTAGTTGTAGCTGATCGACAGTACTAAGGAAGACGAAGATATTTTATTTGAGTAGGTAATGTAGTGTAGATTAAAGGAAAAGTATCCATTTGAATCCAAGTCGTCTTACCTTCTTTTTTGACATATACATTTAAAATGCTCATAATAGGCTTATCTTAGTACTTTTAAGCACTTTAACAAAAAAAAATATTTTTGAGTTGTAGCTGATCGACAGTACTAAGGAAGACGAAGATATTTTATTTTAGTAGTTAATGTGGTGTAGATTAAAGGAAAAGTATCCATTTGAATCCAAGTCGTCTTACCTTCTTTTTTGACATATACATTTAAAATGCTCATAATAGGCTTATCTTAGTACTTTTAAGCGTTTTAACAAAAAAAAATCTTTTTTAGTTGTAGCTGATCGACAGTACTTAGGAAGACGAAGATATTTTATTTGAGTAGGTAATGTAGTGTAGATTAAAGGAAAAGTATCCATTTGAATCCAAGTCGTCTTACCTTCTTTTTTGACATATACATTTAAAATGCTCATAATAGGCTTATCTTAGTACTTTTAAGCGTTTTAACAAAAAAAAATCTTTTTGAGTTGTAGCTGATCGACAGTACTAAGGAAGACGAAGATATTTTATTTTAGTAGGTAATGTGGTGTAGATTAAAGGAAAAGTATCCATTTGAATCCAAGTCGTCTTACCTTCTTTTTTGACATATACATTTAAAATGCTCATAATAGGCTTATCTTAGTACTTTTAAGCGTTTTAACAAAAAAAAATCTTTTTGAGTTGTAGCTGATCGACAGTACTAAGGAAGACGAAGATATTTTATTTTAGTAGGTAATGTGGTGTAGATTAAAGGAAAAGTATCCATTTGAATCCAAGTCGTCTTACCTTCTTTTTTGACATATACATTTAAAATGCTCATAATAGGCTTATCTTAGTACTTTTAAGCACTTTAACAAAAAAAAATCTTTTTTAGTTGTAGCTGATCGACAGTACTAAGGAAGACGAAGATATTTTATTTTAGTAGTTAATGTGGTGTAGATTAAAGGAAAAGTATCCATTTGAATCCAAGTCGTCTTACCTTCTTTTTTGACATATACATTTAAAATGCTCATAATAGGCTTATCTTAGTACTTTTAAGCACTTTAACAAAAAAAAATATTTTTGAGTTGTAGCTGATCGACAGTACTAAGGAAGACGAAGATATTTTATTTTAGTAGTTAATGTGGTGTAGATTAAAGGAAAAGTATCCATTTGAATCCAAGTCGTCTTACCTTCTTTTTTGACATATACATTTAAAATGCTCATAATAGGCTTATCTTAGTAGTTTTAAGCGTTTTAACAAAAAAAATCTTTTTTAGTTGTAGCTGATCGACAGTACTAAGGAAGACGAAGATATTTTATTTTAGTAGTTAATGTGGTGTAGATTAAAGGAAAAGTATCCATTTGAATCCAAGTCGTCTTACCTTCTTTTTTGACATATACATTTAAAATGCTCATAATAGGCTTATCTTAGTACTTTTAAGCGTTTTAACAAAAAAAAATCTTTTTTAGTTGTAGCTGATCGACAGTACTAAGGAAGACGAAGATATTTTATTTTAGTAGGTAATGTGGTGTAGATTAAAGGAAAAGTATCCATTTGAATCCAAGTCGTCTTACCTTCTTTTTTGACATATACATTTAAAATGCTCATAATAGGCTTATCTTAGTACTTTTAAGCACTTTAACAAAAAAAAATATTTTTGAGTTGTAGCTGATCGACAGTACTAAGGAAGACGAAGATATTTTATTTTAGTAGTTAATGTGGTGTAGATTAAAGGAAAAGTATCCATTTGAATCCAAGTCGTCTTACCTTCTTTTTTGACATATACATTTAAAATGCTCATAATAGGCTTATCTTAGTACTTTTAAGCGTTTTAACAAAAAAAATCTTTTTTAGTTGTAGCTGATCGACAGTACTAAGGAAGACGAAGATATTTTATTTTAGTAGTTAATGTGGTGTAGATTAAAGGAAAAGTATCCATTTGAATCCAAGTCGTCTTACCTTCTTTTTTGACATATACATTTAAAATGCTCATAATAGGCTTATCTTAGTACTTTTAAGCACTTTAACAAAAAAAAATATTTTTGAGTTGTAGCTGATCGACAGTACTAAGGAAGACGAAGATATTTTATTTTAGTAGGTAATGTGGTGTAGATTAAAGGAAAAGTATCCATTTGAATCCAAGTCGTCTTACCTTCTTTTTTGACATATACATTTAAAATGCTCATAATAGGCTTATCTTAGTACTTTTAAGCACTTTAACAAAAAAAAATATTTTTGAGTTGTAGCTGATCGACAGTACTAAGGAAGACGAAGATATTTTATTTTAGTAGTTAATGTGGTGTAGATTAAAGGAAAAGTATCCATTTGAATCCAAGTCGTCTTACCTTCTTTTTTGACATATACATTTAAAATGCTCATAATAGGCTTATCTTAGTACTTTTAAGCGTTTTAACAAAAAAAATCTTTTTTAGTTGTAGCTGATCGACAGTACTAAGGAAGACGAAGATATTTTATTTTAGTAGTTAATGTGGTGTAGATTAAAGGAAAAGTATCCATTTGAATCCAAGTCGTCTTACCTTCTTTTTTGACATATACATTTAAAATGCTCATAATAGGCTTATCTTAGTACTTTTAAGCACTTTAACAAAAAAAAATATTTTTGAGTTGTAGCTGATCGACAGTACTAAGGAAGACGAAGATATTTTATTTTAGTAGGTAATGTGGTGTAGATTAAAGGAAAAGTATCCATTTGAATCCAAGTCGTCTTACCTTCTTTTTTGACATATACATTTAAAATGCTCATAATAGGCTTATCTTAGTACTTTTAACAAAAAAAATCTTTTTTAGTTGTAGCTGATCGACAGTACTAAGGAAGACGAAGATATTTTAGTAGTTAATGTGGTGTAGATTAAAGGAAAAGTATCCATTTGAATCCAAGTCGTCTTACCTTCTTTTTTGACATATACATTTAAAATGCTCATAATAGGCTTATCTTAGTACTTTTAAGCGTTTTAACAAAAAAAAATCTTTTTTAGTTGTAGCTGATCGACAGTACTAAGGAAGACGAAGATATTTTATTTGAGTAGGTAATGTAGTGTAGATTAAAGGAAAAGTATCCATTTGAATCCAAGTCGTCTTACCTTCTTTTTTGACATATACATTTAAAATGCTCATAATAGGCTTATCTTAGTACTTTTAAGCACTTTAACAAAAAAAAATATTTTTTAGTTGTAGCTGATCGACAGTACTAAGGAAGACGAAGATATTTTATTTTAGTAGTTAATGTGGTGTAGATTAAAGGAAAAGTATCCATTTGAATCCAAGTCGTCTTACCTTCTTTTTTGACATATACATTTAAAATGCTCATAATAGGCTTATCTTAGTACTTTTAAGCACTTTAACAAAAAAAAATATTTTTGAGTTGTAGCTGATCGACAGTACTAAGGAAGACGAAGATATTTTATTTTAGTAGGTAATGTGGTGTAGATTAAAGGAAAAGTATCCATTTGAATCCAAGTCGTCTTACCTTCTTTTTTGACATATACATTTAAAATGCTCATAATAGGCTTATCTTAGTACTTTTAAGCGTTTTAACAAAAAAAATCTTTTTTAGTTGTAGCTGATCGACAGTACTAAGGAAGACGAAGATATTTTATTTTAGTAGTTAATGTGGTGTAGATTAAAGGAAAAGTATCCATTTGAATCCAAGTCGTCTTACCTTCTTTTTTGACATATACATTTAAAATGCTCATAATAGGCTTATCTTAGTACTTTTAAGCACTTTAACAAAAAAAAATATTTTTGAGTTGTAGCTGATCGACAGTACTAAGGAAGACGAAGATATTTTATTTTAGTAGTTAATGTGGTGTAGATTAAAGGAAAAGTATCCATTTGAATCCAAGTCGTCTTACCTTCTTTTTTGACATATACATTTAAAATGCTCATAATAGGCTTATCTTAGTACTTTTAAGCACTTTAACAAAAAAAAATATTTTTGAGTTGTAGCTGATCGACAGTACTAAGGAAGACGAAGATATTTTATTTTAGTAGGTAATGTGGTGTAGATTAAAGGAAAAGTATCCATTTGAATCCAAGTCGTCTTACCTTCTTTTTTGACATATACATTTAAAATGCTCATAATAGGCTTATCTTAGTACTTTTAAGCGTTTTAACAAAAAAAATATTTTTTAGTTGTAGCTGATCGACAGTACTAAGGAAGACGAAGATATTTTATTTTAGTAGTTAATGTGGTGTAGATTAAAGGAAAAGTATCCATTTGAATCCAAGTCGTCTTACCTTCTTTTTTGACATATACATTTAAAATGCTCATAATAGGCTTATCTTAGTACTTTTAAGCGTTTTAACAAAAAAAAATCTTTTTGAGTTGTAGCTGATCGACAGTACTAAGGAAGACGAAGATATTTTATTTTAGTAGTTAATGTGGTGTAGATTAAAGGAAAAGTATCCATTTGAATCCAAGTCGTCTTACCTTCTTTTTTGACATATACATTTAAAATGCTCATAATAGGCTTATCTTAGTACTTTTAACAAAAAAAATCTTTTTTAGTTGTAGCTGATCGACAGTACTAAGGAAGACGAAGATATTTTAGTAGTTAATGTGGTGTAGATTAAAGGAAAAGTATTTATTTGAATCCAAGTCGTCTTACCTTCTTTTTTGACATATACATTTAAAATGCTCATAATAGGCTTATCTTAGTACTTTTAAGCGTTTTAACAAAAAAAAATCTTTTTTAGTTGTAGCTGATCGACAGTATTAAGGAAGACGAAGATATTTTATTTGAGTAGGTAATGTAGTGTAGATTAAAGGAAAAGTATCCATTTGAATCCAAGTCGTCTTACCTTCTTTTTTGACATATACATTTAAAATGCTCATAATAGGCTTATCTTAGTACTTTTAAGCACTTTAACAAAAAAAAATATTTTTGAGTTGTAGCTGATCGACAGTACTAAGGAAGACGAAGATATTTTATTTTAGTAGTTAATGTGGTGTAGATTAAAGGAAAAGTATCCATTTGAATCCAAGTCGTCTTACCTTCTTTTTTGACATATACATTTAAAATGCTCATAATAGGCTTATCTTAGTACTTTTAAGCGTTTTAACAAAAAAAAATCTTTTTTAGTTGTAGCTGATCGACAGTACTAAGGAAGACGAAGATATTTTATTTTAGTAGTTAATGTGGTGTAGATTAAAGGAAAAGTATCCATTTGAATCCAAGTCGTCTTACCTTCTTTTTTGACATATACATTTAAAATGCTCATAATAGGCTTATCTTAGTACTTTTAAGCGTTTTAACAAAAAAAAATCTTTTTTAGTTGTAGCTGATCGACAGTACTAAGGAAGACGAAGATATTTTATTTTAGTAGGTAATGTGGTGTAGATTAAAGGAAAAGTATCCATTTGAATCCAAGTCGTCTTACCTTCTTTTTTGACATATACATTTAAAATGCTCATAATAGGCTTATCTTAGTACTTTTAAGCACTTTAACAAAAAAAAATATTTTTGAGTTGTAGCTGATCGACAGTACTAAGGAAGACGAAGATATTTTATTTTAGTAGTTAATGTGGTGTAGATTAAAGGAAAAGTATCCATTTGAATCCAAGTCGTCTTACCTTCTTTTTTGACATATACATTTAAAATGCTCATAATAGGCTTATCTTAGTACTTTTAAGCGTTTTAACAAAAAAAATCTTTTTTAGTTGTAGCTGATCGACAGTACTAAGGAAGACGAAGATATTTTATTTTAGTAGTTAATGTGGTGTAGATTAAAGGAAAAGTATCCATTTGAATCCAAGTCGTCTTACCTTCTTTTTTGACATATACATTTAAAATGCTCATAATAGGCTTATCTTAGTACTTTTAAGCACTTTAACAAAAAAAAATATTTTTGAGTTGTAGCTGATCGACAGTACTAAGGAAGACGAAGATATTTTATTTTAGTAGGTAATGTGGTGTAGATTAAAGGAAAAGTATCCATTTGAATCCAAGTCGTCTTACCTTCTTTTTTGACATATACATTTAAAATGCTCATAATAGGCTTATCTTAGTACTTTTAAGCACTTTAACAAAAAAAAATATTTTTGAGTTGTAGCTGATCGACAGTACTAAGGAAGACGAAGATATTTTATTTTAGTAGTTAATGTGGTGTAGATTAAAGGAAAAGTATCCATTTGAATCCAAGTCGTCTTACCTTCTTTTTTGACATATACATTTAAAATGCTCATAATAGGCTTATCTTAGTACTTTTAAGCGTTTTAACAAAAAAAATCTTTTTTAGTTGTAGCTGATCGACAGTACTAAGGAAGACGAAGATATTTTATTTTAGTAGTTAATGTGGTGTAGATTAAAGGAAAAGTATCCATTTGAATCCAAGTCGTCTTACCTTCTTTTTTGACATATACATTTAAAATGCTCATAATAGGCTTATCTTAGTACTTTTAAGCACTTTAACAAAAAAAAATATTTTTGAGTTGTAGCTGATCGACAGTACTAAGGAAGACGAAGATATTTTATTTTAGTAGGTAATGTGGTGTAGATTAAAGGAAAAGTATCCATTTGAATCCAAGTCGTCTTACCTTCTTTTTTGACATATACATTTAAAATGCTCATAATAGGCTTATCTTAGTACTTTTAACAAAAAAAATCTTTTTTAGTTGTAGCTGATCGACAGTACTAAGGAAGACGAAGATATTTTAGTAGTTAATGTGGTGTAGATTAAAGGAAAAGTATCCATTTGAATCCAAGTCGTCTTACCTTCTTTTTTGACATATACATTTAAAATGCTCATAATAGGCTTATCTTAGTACTTTTAAGCGTTTTAACAAAAAAAAATCTTTTTTAGTTGTAGCTGATCGACAGTACTAAGGAAGACGAAGATATTTTATTTGAGTAGGTAATGTAGTGTAGATTAAAGGAAAAGTATCCATTTGAATCCAAGTCGTCTTACCTTCTTTTTTGACATATACATTTAAAATGCTCATAATAGGCTTATCTTAGTACTTTTAAGCACTTTAACAAAAAAAAATATTTTTTAGTTGTAGCTGATCGACAGTACTAAGGAAGACGAAGATATTTTATTTTAGTAGTTAATGTGGTGTAGATTAAAGGAAAAGTATCCATTTGAATCCAAGTCGTCTTACCTTCTTTTTTGACATATACATTTAAAATGCTCATAATAGGCTTATCTTAGTACTTTTAAGCACTTTAACAAAAAAAAATATTTTTGAGTTGTAGCTGATCGACAGTACTAAGGAAGACGAAGATATTTTATTTTAGTAGGTAATGTGGTGTAGATTAAAGGAAAAGTATCCATTTGAATCCAAGTCGTCTTACCTTCTTTTTTGACATATACATTTAAAATGCTCATAATAGGCTTATCTTAGTACTTTTAAGCGTTTTAACAAAAAAAATCTTTTTTAGTTGTAGCTGATCGACAGTACTAAGGAAGACGAAGATATTTTATTTTAGTAGTTAATGTGGTGTAGATTAAAGGAAAAGTATCCATTTGAATCCAAGTCGTCTTACCTTCTTTTTTGACATATACATTTAAAATGCTCATAATAGGCTTATCTTAGTACTTTTAAGCACTTTAACAAAAAAAAATATTTTTGAGTTGTAGCTGATCGACAGTACTAAGGAAGACGAAGATATTTTATTTTAGTAGTTAATGTGGTGTAGATTAAAGGAAAAGTATCCATTTGAATCCAAGTCGTCTTACCTTCTTTTTTGACATATACATTTAAAATGCTCATAATAGGCTTATCTTAGTACTTTTAAGCACTTTAACAAAAAAAAATATTTTTGAGTTGTAGCTGATCGACAGTACTAAGGAAGACGAAGATATTTTATTTTAGTAGGTAATGTGGTGTAGATTAAAGGAAAAGTATCCATTTGAATCCAAGTCGTCTTACCTTCTTTTTTGACATATACATTTAAAATGCTCATAATAGGCTTATCTTAGTACTTTTAAGCGTTTTAACAAAAAAAATATTTTTTAGTTGTAGCTGATCGACAGTACTAAGGAAGACGAAGATATTTTATTTTAGTAGTTAATGTGGTGTAGATTAAAGGAAAAGTATCCATTTGAATCCAAGTCGTCTTACCTTCTTTTTTGACATATACATTTAAAATGCTCATAATAGGCTTATCTTAGTACTTTTAAGCGTTTTAACAAAAAAAAATCTTTTTGAGTTGTAGCTGATCGACAGTACTAAGGAAGACGAAGATATTTTATTTTAGTAGTTAATGTGGTGTAGATTAAAGGAAAAGTATCCATTTGAATCCAAGTCGTCTTACCTTCTTTTTTGACATATACATTTAAAATGCTCATAATAGGCTTATCTTAGTACTTTTAACAAAAAAAATCTTTTTTAGTTGTAGCTGATCGACAGTACTAAGGAAGACGAAGATATTTTAGTAGTTAATGTGGTGTAGATTAAAGGAAAAGTATTTATTTGAATCCAAGTCGTCTTACCTTCTTTTTTGACATATACATTTAAAATGCTCATAATAGGCTTATCTTAGTACTTTTAAGCGTTTTAACAAAAAAAAATCTTTTTTAGTTGTAGCTGATCGACAGTATTAAGGAAGACGAAGATATTTTATTTGAGTAGGTAATGTAGTGTAGATTAAAGGAAAAGTATCCATTTGAATCCAAGTCGTCTTACCTTCTTTTTTGACATATACATTTAAAATGCTCATAATAGGCTTATCTTAGTACTTTTAAGCACTTTAACAAAAAAAAATATTTTTGAGTTGTAGCTGATCGACAGTACTAAGGAAGACGAAGATATTTTATTTTAGTAGTTAATGTGGTGTAGATTAAAGGAAAAGTATCCATTTGAATCCAAGTCGTCTTACCTTCTTTTTTGACATATACATTTAAAATGCTCATAATAGGCTTATCTTAGTACTTTTAAGCGTTTTAACAAAAAAAAATCTTTTTTAGTTGTAGCTGATCGACAGTACTAAGGAAGACGAAGATATTTTATTTGAGTAGGTAATGTAGTGTAGATTAAAGGAAAAGTATCCATTTGAATCCAAGTCGTCTTACCTTCTTTTTTGACATATACATTTAAAATGCTCATAATAGGCTTATCTTAGTACTTTTAAGCGTTTTAACAAAAAAAAATCTTTTTTAGTTGTAGCTGATCGACAGTACTAAGGAAGACGAAGATATTTTATTTTAGTAGGTAATGTGGTGTAGATTAAAGGAAAAGTATCCATTTGAATCCAAGTCGTCTTACCTTCTTTTTTGACATATACATTTAAAATGCTCATAATAGGCTTATCTTAGTACTTTTAAGCACTTTAACAAAAAAAAATCTTTTTGAGTTGTAGCTGATCGACAGTACTAAGGAAGACGAAGATATTTTATTTTAGTAGTTAATGTGGTGTAGATTAAAGGAAAAGTATCCATTTGAATCCAAGTCGTCTTACCTTCTTTTTTGACATATACATTTAAAATGCTCATAATAGGCTTATCTTAGTACTTTTAAGCGTTTTAACAAAAAAAAATCTTTTTTAGTTGTAGCTGATCGACAGTACTAAGGAAGACGAAGATATTTTATTTTAGTAGGTAATGTGGTGTAGATTAAAGGAAAAGTATCCATTTGAATCCAAGTCGTCTTACCTTCTTTTTTGACATATACATTTAAAATGCTCATAATAGGCTTATCTTAGTACTTTTAAGCGTTTTAACAAAAAAAAATATTTTTGAGTTGTAGCTGATCGACAGTACTAAGGAAGAGGAAGATATTTTATTTTAGTAGGTAATGTGGTGTAGATTAAAGGAAAAGTATCCATTTGAATCCAAGTCGTCTTACCTTCTTTTTTGACATATACATTTAAAATGCTCATAATAGGCTTATCTTAGTACTTTTAAGCGTTTTAACATAAAAAATATTTTTGAGTTGTAGCTGATCGACAGTACTAAGGAAGACGAAGATATTTTATTTTAGTAGTTAATGTGGTGTAGATTAAAGGAAAAGTATCCATTTGAATCCAAGTCGTCTTACCTTCTTTTTTGACATATACATTTAAAATGCTCATAATAGGCTTATCTTAGTACTTTTAAGCGTTTTAACAAAAAAAATATTTTTGAGTTGTAGCTGATCGACAGTACTAAGGAAGACGAAGATATTTTATTTGAGTAGGTAATGTAGTGTAGATTAAAGGAAAAGTATCCATTTGAATCCAAGTCGTCTTACCTTCTTTTTTGACATATACATTTAAAATGCTCATAATAGGCTTATCTTAGTACTTTTAAGCGTTTTAACAAAAAAAAATCTTTTTTAGTTGTAGCTGATCGACAGTACTAAGGAAGACGAAGATATTTTATTTTAGTAGGTAATGTGGTGTAGATTAAAGGAAAAGTATCCATTTGAATCCAAGTCGTCTTACCTTCTTTTTTGACATATACATTTAAAATGCTCATAATAGGCTTATCTTAGTACTTTTAAGCGTTTTAACAAAAAAATATATTTTTGAGTTGTAGCTGATCGACAGTACTAAGGAAGAGGAAGATATTTTATTTTAGTAGGTAATGTGGTGTAGATTAAAGGAAAAGTATCCATTTGAATCCAAGTCGTCTTACCTTCTTTTTTGACATATACATTTAAAATGCTCATAATAGGCTTATCTTAGTACTTTTAAGCGTTTTAACAAAAAAAAATATTTTTGAGTTGTAGCTGATCGACAGTACTAAGGAAGACGAAGATATTTTATTTTAGTAGGTAATGTGGTGTAGATTAAAGGAAAAGTATCCATTTGAATCCAAGTCGTCTTACCTTCTTTTTTGACATATACATTTAAAATGCTCATAATAGGCTTATCTTAGTACTTTTAAGCACTTTAAAAAAAAAAAATATTTTTGAGTTGTAGCTGATCGACAGTACTAAGGAAGAGGAAGATATTTTATTTTAGTAGGTAATGTGGTGTAGATTAAAGGAAAAGTATCCATTTGAATCCAAGTCGTCTTACCTTCTTTTTTGACATATACATTTAAAATGCTCATAATAGGCTTATCTTAGTACTTTTTAATCGTTTTAACAAAAAAAATATTTTTGAGTTGTAGCTGATCGACAGTACTAAGGAAGACGAAGATATTTTATTTTAGTAGGTAATGTGGTGTAGATTAAAGGAAAAGTATCCATTTGAATCCAAGTCGTCTTACCTTCTTTTTTGACATATACATTTAAAATGCTCATAATAGGCTTATCTTAGTACTTTTTAATCGTTTTAACAAAAAAAATATTTTTGAGTTGTAGCTGATCGACAGTACTAAGGAAGACGAAGATATTTTATTTTAGTAGGTAATGTGGTGTAGATTAAAGGAAAAGTATCCATTTCAATCCAAGTCGTCTTACCTTCTTTTTTGACATATACATTTAAAATGCTCATAATAGGCTTATCTTAGTACTTTTAAGCGTTTTAACAAAAAAAAATATTTTTGAGTTGTAGCTGATCGACAGTACTAAGGAAGACGAAGATATTTTATTTTAGTAGGTAATGTGGTGTAGATTAAAGGAAAAGTATCCATTTGAATCCAAGTCGTCTTACCTTCTTTTTTGACATATACATTTAAAATGCTCATAATAGGCTTATCTTAGTACTTTTTAATCGTTTTAACAAAAAAAATATTTTTGAGTTGTAGCTGATCGACAGTACTAAGGAAGAGGAAGATATTTTATTTTAGTAGGTAATGTGGTGTAGATTAAAGCAAAAGTATCCATTTGAATCCAAGTCGTCTTACCTTCTTTTTTGATATATACATTTAAAATGCTCATAATAGGCTTATCTTAGTACTTTTAAGCGTTATAACATAAAAAATATTTTTGAGTTGTAGCTGATCGACAGTACTAAGGAAGACGAAGATATTTTATTTTAGTAGTTAATGTGGTGTAGATTAAAGGAAAAGTATCCATTTGAATCCAAGTCGTCTTACCTTCTTTTTTGACATATACATTTTAAATGCTCATAATAGGCTTATCTTAGTACTTTTAAGCGTTTTAACAAAAAAAATCTTTTTTAGTTGTAGCTGATCGACAGTACTAAGGAAGACGAAGATATTTTATTTTAGTAGGTAATGTGGTGTAGATTAAAGGAAAAGTATCCATTTGAATCCAAGTCGTCTTACCTTCTTTTTTGAAATATACATTTAAAATGCTCATAATAGGCTTATCTTAGTACTTTTAAGCGTTTTAACAAAAAAATATATTTTTGAGTTGTAGCTGATCGACAGTACTAAGGAAGACGAAGATATTTTATTTTAGTAGGTAATGTGGTGTAGATTAAAGGAAAAGTATCCATTTGAATCCAAGTCGTCTTACCTTCTTTTTTGACATATACATTTAAAATGCTCATAATAGGCTTATCTTAGTACTTTTAAGCGTTTTAACAAAAAAAAATCTTTTTTAGTTGTAGCTAATCGACAGTACTAAGGAAGACGAAGATATTTTATTTTAGTAGTTAATGTGGTGTAGATTAAAGGTAAAGTATCCATTTGAATCCAAGTCGTCTTACCTTCTTTTTTGACATATACATTTAAAATGCTCATAATAGGCTTATCTTAGTACTTTTAAGCGTTTTAACATAAAAAATATTTTTGAGTTGTAGCTGATCGACAGTACTAAGGAAGACGAAGATATTTTATTTTAGTAGTTAATGTGGTGTAGACTAAAGGAAATGTATCCATTTGAATCCAAGTCGTCTTACCTTCTTTTTTGACATATACATTTTAAATGCGCATAATAGGCTTATCTTAGTACTTTTAAGCGTTTTAACAAAAAAAATATTTTTTAGTTGTAGCTGATCGACAGTACTAAGGAAGACGAAGATATTTTATTTTAGTAGGTAATGTGGTGTAGATTAAAGGAAAAGTATCCATTTGAATCCAAGTCGTCTTACCTTCTTTTTTGACATATACATTTAAAATGCTCATAATAGGCTTATCTTAGTACTTTTTAATCGTTTTAACAAAAAAAATATTTTTGAGTTGTAGCTGATCGACAGTACTAAGGAAGACGAAGATATTTTATTTTAGTAGGTAATGTGGTGTAGATTAAAGGAAAAGTATCCATTTGAATCCAAGTCGTCTTACCTTCTTTTTTGACATATACATTTAAAATGCTCATAATAGGCTTATCTTAGTACTTTTAAGTGTTTTAACAAAAAAAAATCTTTTTGAGTTGTAGCTGATCGACAGTACTAAGGAAGACGAAGATATTTTATTTTAGTAGGTAATGTGGTGTAGATTAAAGGAAAAGTATCCATTTGAATCCAAGTCGTCTTACCTTCTTTTTTGACATATACATTTAAAATGCTCATAATAGGCTTATCTTAGTACTTTTTAATCGTTTTAACAAAAAAAATCTTTTTGAGTTGTAGCTGATCGACAGTACTAAGGAAGACGAAGATATTTTATTTTAGTAGGTAATGTGGTGTAGATTAAAGCAAAAGTATCCATTTGAATCCAAGTCGTCTTACCTTCTTTTTTGACATATACATTTAAAATGCTCATAATAGGCTTATCTTAGTACTTTTAAGCGTTTTAACAAAAAAAAATCTTTTTTAGTTGTAGCTGATCGACAGTACTAAGGAAGACGAAGATATTTTATTTTAGTAGGTAATGTGGTGTAGATTAAAGGAAAAGTATCCATTTGAATCCAAGTCGTCTTACCTTCTTTTTTGACATATACATTTAAAATGCTCATAATAGGCTTATCTTAGTACTTTTAAGCGTTTTAACAAAAAAATATATTTTTGAGTTGTAGCTGATCGACAGTACTAAGGAAGACGAAGATATTTTATTTTAGTAGGTAATGTGGTGTAGATTAAAGGAAAAGTATCCATTTGAATCCAAGTCGTCTTACCTTCTTTTTTGACATATACATTTTAAATGCTCATAATAGGCTTATCTTAGTACTTTTAAGCGTTTTAACAAAAAAAATATTTTTTAGTTGTTGCTGATCGACAGTACTAAGGAAGACGAAGATATTTTATTTGAGTAGGTAATGTGGTGTAGATTAAAGGAAAAGTATCCATTTGAATCCAAGTCGTCTTACCTTCTTTTTTGACATATACATTTAAAATGCTCATAATAGGCTTATCTTAGTACTTTTAAGTGTTTTAACAAAAAAAAATCTTTTTGAGTTGTAGCTGATCGACAGTACTAAGGAAGACGAAGATATTTTATTTTAGTAGGTAATGTGGTGTAGATTAAAGGAAAAGTATCCATTTGAATCCAAGTCGTCTTACCTTCTTTTTTGACATATACATTTAAAATGCTCATAATAGGCTTATCTTAGTACTTTTTAATCGTTTTAACAAAAAAAATCTTTTTGAGTTGTAGCTGATCGACAGTACTAAGGAAGACGAAGATATTTTATTTTAGTAGGTAATGTGGTGTAGATTAAAGCAAAAGTATCCATTTGAATCCAAGTCGTCTTACCTTCTTTTTTGACATATACATTTAAAATGCTCATAATAGGCTTATCTTAGTACTTTTAAGCGTTTTAACAAAAAAAAATCTTTTTTAGTTGTAGCTGATCGACAGTACTAAGGAAGACGAAGATATTTTATTTTAGTAGGTAATGTGGTGTAGATTAAAGGAAAAGTATCCATTTGAATCCAAGTCGTCTTACCTTCTTTTTTGACATATACATTTAAAATGCTCATAATAGGCTTATCTTAGTACTTTTAAGCGTTTTAACAAAAAAATATATTTTTGAGTTGTAGCTGATCGACAGTACTAAGGAAGACGAAGATATTTTATTTTAGTAGGTAATGTGGTGTAGATTAAAGGAAAAGTATCCATTTGAATCCAAGTCGTCTTACCTTCTTTTTTGACATATACATTTTAAATGCTCATAATAGGCTTATCTTAGTACTTTTAAGCGTTTTAACAAAAAAAATATTTTTTAGTTGTTGCTGATCGACAGTACTAAGGAAGACGAAGATATTTTATTTGAGTAGGTAATGTGGTGTAGATTAAAGGAAAAGTATCCATTTGAATCCAAGTCGTCTTACCTTCTTTTTTGACATATACATTTAAAATGCTCATAATAGGCTTATCTTAGTACTTTTAAGCGTTTTAACAAAAAAAAATATTTTTGAGTTGTAGCTGATCGACAGTACTAAGGAAGACGAAGATATTTTATTTTAGTAGTTAATGTGGTGTAGATTAAAGGAAAAGTATCCATTTATACATTTAAAATGCTCATAATAGGCTTATCTTAGTACTTTTTAATCGTTTTAACAAAAATAATATTTTTGAGTTGTAGCTGATCGACAGTACTAAGGAAGACGAAGATATTTTATTTTAGTAGGTAATGTGGTGTAGATTAAAGGAAAAGTATCCATTTGAATCCAAGTCGTCTTACCTTCTTTTTTGACATATACATTTAAAATGCTCATAATAGGCTTATCTTAGTACTTTTAAGCGTTTTAACAAAAAAAAATCTTTTTTAGTTGTAGCTGATCGACAGTACTAAGGAAGACGAAGATATTTTATTTTAGTAGGTAATGTGGTGTAGATTAAAGGAAAAGTATCCATTTGAATCCAAGTCGTCTTACCTTCTTTTTTGACATATACATTTAAAATGCTCATAATAGGCTTATCTTAGTACTTTTAAGTGTTTTAACAAAAAAAAATCTTTTTGAGTTGTAGCTGATCGACAGTACTAAGGAAGACGAAGATATTTTATTTTAGTAGGTAATGTGGTGTAGATTAAAGGAAAAGTATCCATTTGAATCCAAGTCGTCTTACCTTCTTTTTTGACATATACATTTAAAATGCTCATAATAGGCTTATCTTAGTACTTTTTAATCGTTTTAACAAAAAAAATCTTTTTGAGTTGTAGCTGATCGACAGTACTAAGGAAGACGAAGATATTTTATTTTAGTAGGTAATGTGGTGTAGATTAAAGCAAAAGTATCCATTTGAATCCAAGTCGTCTTACCTTCTTTTTTGACATATACATTTAAAATGCTCATAATAGGCTTATCTTAGTACTTTTAAGCGTTTTAACAAAAAAAAATCTTTTTTAGTTGTAGCTGATCGACAGTACTAAGGAAGACGAAGATATTTTATTTTAGTAGGTAATGTGGTGTAGATTAAAGGAAAAGTATCCATTTGAATCCAAGTCGTCTTACCTTCTTTTTTGACATATACATTTAAAATGCTCATAATAGGCTTATCTTAGTACTTTTAAGCGTTTTAACAAAAAAATATATTTTTGAGTTGTAGCTGATCGACAGTACTAAGGAAGACGAAGATATTTTATTTTAGTAGGTAATGTGGTGTAGATTAAAGGAAAAGTATCCATTTGAATCCAAGTCGTCTTACCTTCTTTTTTGACATATACATTTTAAATGCTCATAATAGGCTTATCTTAGTACTTTTAAGCGTTTTAACAAAAAAAATATTTTTTAGTTGTTGCTGATCGACAGTACTAAGGAAGACGAAGATATTTTATTTGAGTAGGTAATGTGGTGTAGATTAAAGGAAAAGTATCCATTTGAATCCAAGTCGTCTTACCTTCTTTTTTGACATATACATTTAAAATGCTCATAATAGGCTTATCTTAGTACTTTTAAGCGTTTTAACAAAAAAAAATATTTTTGAGTTGTAGCTGATCGACAGTACTAAGGAAGACGAAGATATTTTATTTTAGTAGTTAATGTGGTGTAGATTAAAGGAAAAGTATCCATTTATACATTTAAAATGCTCATAATAGGCTTATCTTAGTACTTTTTAATCGTTTTAACAAAAATAATATTTTTGAGTTGTAGCTGATCGACAGTACTAAGGAAGACGAAGATATTTTATTTTAGTAGGTAATGTGGTGTAGATTAAAGGAAAAGTATCCATTTGAATCCAAGTCGTCTTACCTTCTTTTTTGACATATACATTTAAAATGCTCATAATAGGCTTATCTTAGTACTTTTAAGCGTTTTAACAAAAAAAAATCTTTTTTAGTTGTAGCTGATCGACAGTACTAAGGAAGACGAAGATATTTTATTTTAGTAGGTAATGTGGTGTAGATTAAAGGAAAAGTATCCATTTGAATCCAAGTCGTCTTACCTTCTTTTTTGACATATACATTTAAAATGCTCATAATAGGCTTATCTTAGTACTTTTAAGCGTTTTAACAAAAAAAAATCTTTTTTAGTTGTAGCTGATCGACAGTACTAAGGAAGACGAAGATATTTTATTTTAGTAGGTAATGTGGTGTAGATTAAAGGAAAAGTATCCATTTGAATCCAAGTCGTCTTACCTTCTTTTTTGACATATACATTTAAAATGCTCATAATAGGCTTATCTTAGTACTTTTTAATCGTTTTAACAAAAAAAAATCTTTTTGAGTTGTAGCTGATCGACAGTACTAAGGAAGACGAAGATATTTTATTTTAGTAGGTAATGTGGTGTAGATTAAAGGAAAAGTATCCATTTGAATCCAAGTCGTCTTACCTTCTTTTTTGACATATACATTTAAAATGCTCATAATAGGCTTATCTTAGTACTTTTTAATCGTTTTAACAAAAAAAATATTTTTTAGTTGTAGCTGATCGACAGTACTAAGGAAGACGAAGATATTTTATTTTAGTAGGTAATGTGGTGTAGATTAAAGGAAAAGTATCCATTTGAATCCAAGTCGTCTTACCTTCTTTTTTGACATATACATTTAAAATGCTCATAATAGGCTTATCTTAGTACTTTTTAATCGTTTTAACAAAAAAAATCTTTTTTAGTTGTAGCTGATCGACAGTACTAAGGAAGATGAAGATATTTTATTTTAGTAGGTAATGTGGTGTAGATTAAAGGAAAAGTATCCATTTCAATCCAAGTCGTCTTACCTTCTTTTTTGACATATACATTTAAAATGCTCATAATAGGCTTATCTTAGTACTTTTAAGTGTTTTAACAAAAAAAAATCTTTTTTAGTTGTAGCTGATCGACAGTACTAAGGAAGACGAAGATATTTTATTTTAGTAGGTAATGTGGTGTAGATTAAAGGAAAAGTATCCATTTGAATCCAAGTCGTCTTACCTTCTTTTTTGACATATACATTTAAAATGCTCATAATAGGCTTATCTTAGTACTTTTAAGCACTTTAACAAAAAAAAATATTTTTGAGTTGTAGCTGATCGACAGTACTAAGGAAGACGAAGATATTTTATTTTAGTAGGTAATGTGGTGTAGATTAAAGGAAAAGTATCCATTTGAATCCAAGTCGTCTTACCTTCTTTTTTGACATATACATTTAAAATGCTCATAATAGGCTTATCTTAGTACTTTTTAATCGTTTTAACAAAAAAAATCTTTTTGAGTTGTAGCTGATCGACAGTACTAAGGAAGACGAAGATATTTTATTTTAGTAGGTAATGTGGTGTAGATTAAAGGAAAAGTATCCATTTGAATC
Source organism: Diacarnus erythraeanus (assembly GCA_964016965.1). Taxonomy (NCBI): domain Eukaryota; kingdom Metazoa; phylum Porifera; class Demospongiae; order Poecilosclerida; family Podospongiidae; genus Diacarnus; species Diacarnus erythraeanus. The sequence continues at coordinate 3,752,343 of OZ024671.1, read as the reverse complement.
CAAGTCGTCTTACCTTCTTTTTTGACATATACATTTAAAATGCTCATAATAGGCTTATCTTAGTACTTTTTAATCGTTTTAACAAAAAAAATCTTTTTGAGTTGTAGCTGATCGACAGTACTAAGGAAGACGAAGATATTTTATTTTAGTAGGTAATGTGGTGTAGATTAAAGCAAAAGTATCCATTTGAATCCAAGTCGTCTTACCTTCTTTTTTGACATATACATTTAAAATGCTCATAATAGGCTTATCTTAGTACTTTTAAGCGTTTTAACAAAAAAAAATCTTTTTTAGTTGTAGCTGATCGACAGTACTAAGGAAGACGAAGATATTTTATTTTAGTAGGTAATGTGGTGTAGATTAAAGGAAAAGTATCCATTTGAATCCAAGTCGTCTTACCTTCTTTTTTGACATATACATTTAAAATGCTCATAATAGGCTTATCTTAGTACTTTTAAGCGTTTTAACAAAAAAATATATTTTTGAGTTGTAGCTGATCGACAGTACTAAGGAAGACGAAGATATTTTATTTTAGTAGGTAATGTGGTGTAGATTAAAGGAAAAGTATCCATTTGAATCCAAGTCGTCTTACCTTCTTTTTTGACATATACATTTTAAATGCTCATAATAGGCTTATCTTAGTACTTTTAAGCGTTTTAACAAAAAAAATATTTTTTAGTTGTTGCTGATCGACAGTACTAAGGAAGACGAAGATATTTTATTTGAGTAGGTAATGTGGTGTAGATTAAAGGAAAAGTATCCATTTGAATCCAAGTCGTCTTACCTTCTTTTTTGACATATACATTTAAAATGCTCATAATAGGCTTATCTTAGTACTTTTAAGCGTTTTAACAAAAAAAAATCTTTTTTAGTTGTAGCTGATCGACAGTACTAAGGAAGACGAAGATATTTTATTTTAGTAGTTAATGTGGTGTAGATTAAAGGAAAAGTATCCATTTATACATTTAAAATGCTCATAATAGGCTTATCTTAGTACTTTTTAATCGTTTTAACAAAAATAATATTTTTGAGTTGTAGCTGATCGACAGTACTAAGGAAGACGAAGATATTTTATTTTAGTAGGTAATGTGGTGTAGATTAAAGGAAAAGTATCCATTTGAATCCAAGTCGTCTTACCTTCTTTTTTGACATATACATTTAAAATGCTCATAATAGGCTTATCTTAGTACTTTTAAGCGTTTTAACAAAAAAAAATCTTTTTTAGTTGTAGCTGATCGACAGTACTAAGGAAGACGAAGATATTTTATTTTAGTAGGTAATGTGGTGTAGATTAAAGGAAAAGTATCCATTTGAATCCAAGTCGTCTTACCTTCTTTTTTGACATATACATTTAAAATGCTCATAATAGGCTTATCTTAGTACTTTTAAGCGTTTTAACAAAAAAAAATCTTTTTTAGTTGTAGCTGATCGACAGTACTAAGGAAGACGAAGATATTTTATTTTAGTAGGTAATGTGGTGTAGATTAAAGGAAAAGTATCCATTTGAATCCAAGTCGTCTTACCTTCTTTTTTGACATATACATTTAAAATGCTCATAATAGGCTTATCTTAGTACTTTTTAATCGTTTTAACAAAAAAAAATCTTTTTGAGTTGTAGCTGATCGACAGTACTAAGGAAGACGAAGATATTTTATTTTAGTAGGTAATGTGGTGTAGATTAAAGGAAAAGTATCCATTTGAATCCAAGTCGTCTTACCTTCTTTTTTGACATATACATTTAAAATGCTCATAATAGGCTTATCTTAGTACTTTTTAATCGTTTTAACAAAAAATATATTTTTTAGTTGTAGCTGATCGACAGTACTAAGGAAGACGAAGATATTTTATTTTAGTAGGTAATGTGGTGTAGATTAAAGGAAAAGTATCCATTTGAATCCAAGTCGTCTTACCTTCTTTTTTGACATATACATTTAAAATGCTCATAATAGGCTTATCTTAGTACTTTTTAATCGTTTTAACAAAAAAAATATTTTTGAGTTGTAGCTGATCGACAGTACTAAGGAAGATGAAGATATTTTATTTTAGTAGGTAATGTGGTGTAGATTAAAGGAAAAGTATCCATTTCAATCCAAGTCGTCTTACCTTCTTTTTTGACATATACATTTAAAATGCTCATAATAGGCTTATCTTAGTACTTTTAAGTGTTTTAACAAAAAAAAATCTTTTTTAGTTGTAGCTGATCGACAGTACTAAGGAAGACGAAGATATTTTATTTTAGTAGGTAATGTGGTGTAGATTAAAGGAAAAGTATCCATTTGAATCCAAGTCGTCTTACCTTCTTTTTTGACATATACATTTAAAATGCTCATAATAGGCTTATCTTAGTACTTTTAAGCACTTTAACAAAAAAAAATATTTTTGAGTTGTAGCTGATCGACAGTACTAAGGAAGACGAAGATATTTTATTTTAGTAGGTAATGTGGTGTAGATTAAAGGAAAAGTATCCATTTGAATCCAAGTCGTCTTACCTTCTTTTTTGACATATACATTTAAAATGCTCATAATAGGCTTATCTTAGTACTTTTTAATCGTTTTAACAAAAAAAATCTTTTTGAGTTGTAGCTGATCGACAGTACTAAGGAAGACGAAGATATTTTATTTTAGTAGTTAATGTGGTGTAGATTAAAGCAAAAGTATCCATTTGAATCCAAGTCGTCTTACCTTCTTTTTTGACATATACATTTAAAATGCTCATAATAGGCTTATCTTAGTACTTTTAAGCGTTTTAACAAAAAAAAATCTTTTTTAGTTGTAGCTGATCGACAGTACTAAGGAAGACGAAGATATTTTATTTTAGTAGGTAATGTGGTGTAGATTAAAGGAAAAGTATCCATTTCAATCCAAGTCGTCTTACCTTCTTTTTTGACATATACATTTAAAATGCTCATAATAGGCTTATCTTAGTACTTTTAAGCGTTTTAACAAAAAAATATATTTTTGAGTTGTAGCTGATCGACAGTACTAAGGAAGACGAAGATATTTTATTTTAGTAGGTAATGTGGTGTAGATTAAAGGAAAAGTATCCATTTGAATCCAAGTCGTCTTACCTTCTTTTTTGACATATACATTTTAAATGCTCATAATAGGCTTATCTTAGTACTTTTAAGCGTTTTAACAAAAAAAATATTTTTTAGTTGTTGCTGATCGACAGTACTAAGGAAGACGAAGATATTTTATTTGAGTAGGTAATGTGGTGTAGATTAAAGGAAAAGTATCCATTTGAATCCAAGTCGTCTTACCTTCTTTTTTGACATATACATTTAAAATGCTCATAATAGGCTTATCTTAGTACTTTTAAGCGTTTTAACAAAAAAAAATATTTTTGAGTTGTAGCTGATCGACAGTACTAAGGAAGACGAAGATATTTTATTTTTGTAGTTAATGTGGTGTAGATTAAAGGAAAAGTATCCATTTATACATTTAAAATGCTCATAATAGGCTTATCTTAGTACTTTTTAATCGTTTTAACAAAAATAATATTTTTGAGTTGTAGCTGATCGACAGTACTAAGGAAGACGAAGATATTTTATTTTAGTAGGTAATGTGGTGTAGATTAAAGGAAAAGTATCCATTTGAATCCAAGTCGTCTTACCTTCTTTTTTGACATATACATTTAAAATGCTCATAATAGGCTTATCTTAGTACTTTTAAGCGTTTTAACAAAAAAAAATCTTTTTTAGTTGTAGCTGATCGACAGTACTAAGGAAGACGAAGATATTTTATTTTAGTAGGTAATGTGGTGTAGATTAAAGGAAAAGTATCCATTTGAATCCAAGTCGTCTTACCTTCTTTTTTGACATATACATTTAAAATGCTCATAATAGGCTTATCTTAGTACTTTTAAGCGTTTTAACAAAAAAAAATCTTTTTTAGTTGTAGCTGATCGACAGTACTAAGGAAGACGAAGATATTTTATTTTAGTAGGTAATGTGGTGTAGATTAAAGGAAAAGTATCCATTTGAATCCAAGTCGTCTTACCTTCTTTTTTGACATATACATTTAAAATGCTCATAATAGGCTTATCTTAGTACTTTTTAATCGTTTTAACAAAAAAAAATCTTTTTTAGTTGTAGCTGATCGACAGTACTAAGGAAGACGAAGATATTTTATTTTAGTAGGTAATGTGGTGTAGATTAAAGGAAAAGTATCCATTTCAATCCAAGTCGTCTTACCTTCTTTTTTGACATATACATTTAAAATGCTCATAATAGGCTTATCTTAGTACTTTTAAGCGTTTTAACAAAAAAAAATCTTTTTTAGTTGTAGCTGATCGACAGTACTAAGGAAGACGAAGATATTTTATTTTAGTAGGTAATGTGGTGTAGATTAAAGGAAAAGTATCCATTTGAATCCAAGTCGTCTTACCTTCTTTTTTGACATATACATTTAAAATGCTCATAATAGGCTTATCTTAGTACTTTTAAGCGTTTTAACAAAAAAATATATTTTTGAGTTGTAGCTGATCGACAGTACTAAGGAAGACGAAGATATTTTATTTTAGTAGGTAATGTGGTGTAGATTAAAGGAAAAGTATCCATTTGAATCCAAGTCGTCTTACCTTCTTTTTTGACATATACATTTAAAATGCTCATAATAGGCTTATCTTAGTACTTTTAAGTGTTTTAACAAAAAAAAATCTTTTTTAGTTGTAGCTGATCGACAGTACTAAGGAAGACGAAGATATTTTATTTTAGTAGTTAATGTGGTGTAGATTAAAGGTAAAGTATCCATTTGAATCCAAGTCGTCTTACCTTCTTTTTTGACATATACATTTAAAATGCTCATAATAGGCTTATCTTAGTACTTTTAAGCGTTTTAACATAAAAAATATTTTTGAGTTGTAGCTGATCGACAGTACTAAGGAAGACGAAGATATTTTATTTTAGTAGTTAATGTGGTGTAGATTAAAGGAAATGTATCCATTTGAATCCAAGTCGTCTTACCTTCTTTTTTGACATATACATTTTAAATGCGCATAATAGGCTTATCTTAGTACTTTTAAGCGTTTTAACAAAAAAAATATTTTTTAGTTGTAGCTGATCGACAGTACTAAGGAAGACGAAGATATTTTATTTTAGTAGGTAATGTGGTGTAGATTAAAGGAAAAGTATCCATTTGAATCCAAGTCGTCTTACCTTCTTTTTTGACATATACATTTAAAATGCTCATAATAGGCTTATCTTAGTACTTTTTAATCGTTTTAACAAAAAAAATATTTTTTAGTTGTAGCTGATCGACAGTACTAAGGAAGACGAAGATATTTTATTTTAGTAGGTAATGTGGTGTAGATTAAAGGAAAAGTATCCATTTGAATCCAAGTCGTCTTACCTTCTTTTTTGACATATACATTTAAAATGCTCATAATAGGCTTATCTTAGTACTTTTTAATCGTTTTAACAAAAAAAAATATTTTTGAGTTGTAGCTGATCGACAGTACTAAGGAAGACGAAGATATTTTATTTTAGTAGGTAATGTGGTGTAGATTAAAGGAAAAGTATCCATTTGAATCCAAGTCGTCTTACCTTCTTTTTTGACATATACATTTAAAATGCTCATAATAGGCTTATCTTAGTACTTTTAAGCGTTTTAACAAAAAAAAATCTTTTTTAGTTGTAGCTGATCGACAGTACTAAGGAAGACGAAGATATTTTATTTTAGTAGGTAATGTGGTGTAGATTAAAGGAAAAGTATCCATTTGAATCCAAGTCGTCTTACCTTCTTTTTTGACATATACATTTAAAATGCTCATAATAGGCTTATCTTAGTACTTTTAAGCGTTTTAACAAAAAAATATATTTTTGAGTTGTAGCTGATCGACAGTACTAAGGAAGACGAAGATATTTTATTTTAGTAGGTAATGTGGTGTAGATTAAAGGAAAAGTATCCATTTGAATCCAAGTCGTCTTACCTTCTTTTTTGACATATACATTTAAAATGCTCATAATAGGCTTATCTTAGTACTTTTAAGCGTTTTAACAAAAAAAAATCTTTTTTAGTTGTAGCTGATCGACAGTACTAAGGAAGACGAAGATATTTTATTTTAGTAGGTAATGTGGTGTAGATTAAAGGAAAAGTATCCATTTGAATCCAAGTCGTCTTACCTTCTTTTTTGACATATACATTTAAAATGCTCATAATAGGCTTATCTTAGTACTTTTTAATCGTTTTAACAAAAAAAATATTTTTGAGTTGTAGCTGATCGACAGTACTAAGGAAGACGAAGATATTTTATTTTAGTAGGTAATGTGGTGTAGATTAAAGGAAAAGTATCCATTTGAATCCAAGTCGTCTTACCTTCTTTTTTGACATATACATTTAAAATGCTCATAATAGGCTTATCTTAGTACTTTTAAGCGTTTTAACAAAAAAATATATTTTTGAGTTGTAGCTGATCGACAGTACTAAGGAAGACGAAGATATTTTATTTTAGTAGGTAATGTGGTGTAGATTAAAGGAAAAGTATCCATTTCAATCCAAGTCGTCTTACCTTCTTTTTTGACATATACATTTAAAATGCTCATAATAGGCTTATCTTAGTACTTTTAAGCGTTTTAACAAAAAAAAATCTTTTTTAGTTGTAGCTGATCGACAGTACTAAGGAAGACGAAGATATTTTATTTTAGTAGGTAATGTGGTGTAGATTAAAGGAAAAGTATCCATTTGAATCCAAGTCGTCTTACCTTCTTTTTTGACATATACATTTAAAATGCTCATAATAGGCTTATCTTAGTACTTTTAAGCGTTTTAACAAAAAAAAATCTTTTTTAGTTGTAGCTGATCGACAGTACTAAGGAAGACGAAGATATTTTATTTTAGTAGGTAATGTGGTGTAGATTAAAGGAAAAGTATCCATTTGAATCCAAGTCGTCTTACCTTCTTTTTTGACATATACATTTAAAATGCTCATAATAGGCTTATCTTAGTACTTTTAAGCGTTTTAACAAAAAAATATATTTTTGAGTTGTAGCTGATCGACAGTACTAAGGAAGACGAAGATATTTTATTTTAGTAGGTAATGTGGTGTAGATTAAAGGAAAAGTATCCATTTGAATCCAAGTCGTCTTACCTTCTTTTTTGACATATACATTTAAAATGCTCATAATAGGCTTATCTTAGTACTTTTTAATCGTTTTAACAAAAAAAATATTTTTGAGTTGTAGCTGATCGACAGTACTAAGGAAGACGAAGATATTTTATTTTAGTAGGTAATGTGGTGTAGATTAAAGGAAAAGTATCCATTTGAATCCAAGTCGTCTTACCTTCTTTTTTGACATATACATTTAAAATGCTCATAATAGGCTTATCTTAGTACTTTTAAGCGTTTTAACATAAAAAATATTTTTGAGTTGTAGCTGATCGACAGTACTAAGGAAGACGAAGATATTTTATTTTAGTAGTTAATGTGGTGTAGATTAAAGGAAAAGTATCCATTTGAATCCAAGTCGTCTTACCTTCTTTTTTGACATATACATTTTAAATGCTCATAATAGGCTTATCTTAGTACTTTTAAGCGTTTTAACAAAAAAAATCTTTTTTAGTTGTAGCTGATCGACAGTACTAAGGAAGACGAAGATATTTTATTTTAGTAGGTAATGTGGTGTAGATTAAAGGAAAAGTATCCATTTCAATCCAAGTCGTCTTACCTTCTTTTTTGACATATACATTTAAAATGCTCATAATAGGCTTATCTTAGTACTTTTAAGCGTTTTAACAAAAAAAAAATCTTTTTTAGTTGTAGCTGATCGACAGTACTAAGGAAGACGAAGATATTTTATTTTAGTAGGTAATGTGGTGTAGATTAAAGGAAAAGTATCCATTTGAATCCAAGTCGTCTTACCTTCTTTTTTGACATATACATTTAAAATGCTCATAATAGGCTTATCTTAGTACTTTTAAGCACTTTAACAAAAAAAAATATTTTTGAGTTGTAGCTGATCGACAGTACTAAGGAAGACGAAGATATTTTATTTTAGTAGGTAATGTGGTGTAGATTAAAGGAAAAGTATCCATTTGAATCCAAGTCGTCTTACCTTCTTTTTTGACATATACATTTAAAATGCTCATAATAGGCTTATCTTAGTACTTTTTAATCGTTTTAACAAAAAAAATATTTTTGAGTTGTAGCTGATCGACAGTACTAAGGAAGACGAAGATATTTTATTTTAGTAGGTAATGTGGTGTAGATTAAAGGAAAAGTATCCATTTGAATCCAAGTCGTCTTACCTTCTTTTTTGACATATACATTTAAAATGCTCATAATAGGCTTATCTTAGTACTTTTTAATCGTTTTAACAAAAAAAAATATTTTTGAGTTGTAGCTGATCGACAGTACTAAGGAAGACGAAGATATTTTATTTTAGTAGGTAATGTGGTGTAGATTAAAGGAAAAGTATCCATTTGAATCCAAGTCGTCTTACCTTCTTTTTTGACATATACATTTAAAATGCTCATAATAGGCTTATCTTAGTACTTTTAAGCGTTTTAACAAAAAAAAATCTTTTTTAGTTGTAGCTGATCGACAGTACTAAGGAAGACGAAGATATTTTATTTTAGTAGGTAATGTGGTGTAGATTAAAGGAAAAGTATCCATTTGAATCCAAGTCGTCTTACCTTCTTTTTTGACATATACATTTAAAATGCTCATAATAGGCTTATCTTAGTACTTTTAAGCGTTTTAACAAAAAAATATATTTTTGAGTTGTAGCTGATCGACAGTACTAAGGAAGACGAAGATATTTTATTTTAGTAGGTAATGTGGTGTAGATTAAAGGAAAAGTATCCATTTGAATCCAAGTCGTCTTACCTTCTTTTTTGACATATACATTTAAAATGCTCATAATAGGCTTATCTTAGTACTTTTTAATCGTTTTAACAAAAAAAATATTTTTGAGTTGTAGCTGATCGACAGTACTAAGGAAGACGAAGATATTTTATTTTAGTAGGTAATGTGGTGTAGATTAAAGGAAAAGTATCCATTTGAATCCAAGTCGTCTTACCTTCTTTTTTGACATATACATTTAAAATGCTCATAATAGGCTTATCTTAGTACTTTTAAGCGTTTTAACATAAAAAATATTTTTGAGTTGTAGCTGATCGACAGTACTAAGGAAGACGAAGATATTTTATTTTAGTAGTTAATGTGGTGTAGATTAAAGGAAAAGTATCCATTTGAATCCAAGTCGTCTTACCTTCTTTTTTGACATATACATTTTAAATGCTCATAATAGGCTTATCTTAGTACTTTTAAGCGTTTTAACAAAAAAAATCTTTTTTAGTTGTAGCTGATCGACAGTACTAAGGAAGACGAAGATATTTTATTTTAGTAGTTAATGTGGTGTAGATTAAAGGTAAAGTATCCATTTGAATCCAAGTCGTCTTACCTTCTTTTTTGACATATACATTTAAAATGCTCATAATAGGCTTATCTTAGTACTTTTAAGCGTTTTAACATAAAAAATATTTTTGAGTTGTAGCTGATCGACAGTACTAAGGAAGACGAAGATATTTTATTTTAGTAGTTAATGTGGTGTAGATTAAAGGAAATGTATCCATTTGAATCCAAGTCGTCTTACCTTCTTTTTTGACATATACATTTAAAATGCTCATAATAGGCTTATCTTAGTACTTTTAAGCGTTTTAACATAAAAAATATTTTTGAGTTGTAGCTGATCGACAGTACTAAGGAAGACGAAGATATTTTATTTTAGTAGTTAATGTGGTGTAGATTAAAGGAAAAGTATCCATTTGAATCCAAGTCGTCTTACCTTCTTTTTTGACATATACATTTAAAATGCTCATAATAGGCTTATCTTAGTACTTTTAAGCGTTTTAACAAAAAAATATATTTTTGAGTTGTAGCTGATCGACAGTACTAAGGAAGACGAAGATATTTTATTTTAGTAGGTAATGTGGTGTAGATTAAAGGAAAAGTATCCATTTGAATCCAAGTCGTCTTACCTTCTTTTTTGACATATACATTTAAAATGCTCATAATAGGCTTATCTTAGTACTTTTAACCGTTTTAACAAAAAAATATATTTTTGAGTTGTAGCTGATCGACAGTACTAAGGAAGACGAAGATATTTTATTTTAGTAGTTAATGTGGTGTAGATTAAAGGAAAAGTATCCATTTGAATCCAAGTCGTCTTACCTTCTTTTTTGACATATACATTTAAAATGCTCATAATAGGCTTATCTTAGTACTTTTAACCGTTTTAACAAAAAAATATATTTTTGAGTTGTAGCTGATCGACAGTACTAAGGAAGACGAAGATATTTTATTTTAGTAGGTAATGTGGTGTAGATTAAAGGAAAAGTATCCATTTGAATCCAAGTCGTCTTACCTTCTTTTTTGACATATACATTTAAAATGCTCATAATAGGCTTATCTTAGTACTTTTAAGCGTTTTAACAAAAAAATATATTTTTGAGTTGTAGCTGATCGACAGTACTAAGGAACACGAAGATATTTTATTTTAGTAGGTAATGTGGTGTAGATTAAAGGAAAAGTATCCATTTGAATCCAAGTCGTCTTACCTTCTTTTTTGACATATACATTTTAAATGCTCATAATAGGCTTATCTTAGTACTTTTAAGCGTTTTAACAAAAAAAATCTTTTTTAGTTGTAGCTGATCGACAGTACTAAGGAAGACGAAGATATTTTATTTGAGTAGGTAATGTGGTGTAGATTAAAGGAAAAGTATCCATTTGAATCCAAGTCGTCTTACCTTCTTTTTTGACATATACATTTAAAATGCTCATAATAGGCTTATCTTAGTACTTTTTAATCGTTTTAACAAAAAAAATATTTTTGAGTTGTAGCTGATCGACAGTACTAAGGAAGACGAAGATATTTTATTTTAGTAGGTAATGTGGTGTAGATTAAAGGAAAAGTATCCATTTGAATCCAAGTCGTCTTACCTTCTTTTTTGACATATACATTTAAAATGCTCATAATAGGCTTATCTTAGTACTTTTAAGCGTTTAACAAAAAAAATCTTTTTTAGTTGTATCTGATCGACAGTACTAAGGAAGACGAAGATATTTTATTTTAGTAGGTAATGTGGTGTAGATTAAAGGAAAAGTATCCATTTGAATCCAAGTCGTCTTACCTTCTTTTTTTACATATACATTTTAAATGCTCATAATAGGCTTATCTTAGTACTTTTAAGTGTTTTAACAAAAAAAAATCTTTTTTAGTTGTAGCTGATCGACAGTACTAAGGAAGACGAAGATATTTTATTTTAGTAGGTAATGTGGTGTAGATTAAAGGAAAAGTATCCATTTGAATCCAAGTCGTCTTACCTTCTTTTTTGACATATACATTTAAAATGCTCATAATAGGCTTATCTTAGTACTTTTAAGCACTTTAACAAAAAAAAATATTTTTGAGTTGTAGCTGATCGACAGTACTAAGGAAGACGAAGATATTTTATTTTAGTAGTTAATGTGGTGTAGATTAAAGGAAAAGTATCCATTTGAATCCAAGTCGTCTTACCTTCTTTTTTGACATATACATTTAAAATGCTCATAATAGGCTTATCTTAGTACTTTTAAGCACTTTAACAAAAAAAAATATTTTTGAGTTGTAGCTGATCGACAGTACTAAGGAAGACGAAGATATTTTATTTTAGTAGGTAATGTGGTGTAGATTAAAGGAAAAGTATCCATTTGAATCCAAGTCGTCTTACCTTCTTTTTTGACATATACATTTAAAATGCTCATAATAGGCTTATCTTAGTACTTTTAAGCGTTTTAACAAAAAAAATCTTTTTTAGTTGTAGCTGATCGACAGTACTAAGGAAGACGAAGATATTTTATTTTAGTAGGTAATGTGGTGTAGATTAAAGGAAAAGTATCCATTTGAATCCAAGTCGTCTTACCTTCTTTTTTGACATATACATTTTAAATGCTCATAATAGGCTTATCTTAGTACTTTTAAGCACTTTAACAAAAAAAAATATTTTTGAGTTGTAGCTGATCGACAGTACTAAGGAAGACGAAGATATTTTATTTTAGTAGGTAATGTGGTGTAGATTAAAGGAAAAGTATCCATTTGAATCCAAGTCGTCTTACCTTCTTTTTTGACATATACATTTAAAATGCTCATAATAGGCTTATCTTAGTACTTTTAAGCGTTTTAACAAAAAAAAATCTTTTTTAGTTGTAGCTGATCGACAGTACTAAGGAAGACGAAGATATTTTATTTTAGTAGGTAATGTGGTGTAGATTAAAGGAAAAGTATCCATTTGAATCCAAGTCGTCTTACCTTCTTTTTTGACATATACATTTAAAATGCTCATAATAGGCTTATCTTAGTACTTTTAAGCGTTTTAACAAAAAAAAATCTTTTTTAGTTGTAGCTGATCGACAGTACTAAGGAAGACGAAGATATTTTATTTTAGTAGTTAATGTGGTGTAGATTAAAGGTAAAGTATCCATTTGAATCCAAGTCGTCTTACCTTCTTTTTTGACATATACATTTAAAATGCTCATAATAGGCTTATCTTAGTACTTTTAAGCGTTTTAACATAAAAAATATTTTTGAGTTGTAGCTGATCGACAGTACTAAGGAAGACGAAGATATTTTATTTTAGTAGTTAATGTGGTGTAGATTAAAGGAAATGTATGCATTTGAATCCAAGTCGTCTTACCTTCTTTTTTGACATATACATTTTAAATGCGCATAATAGGCTTATCTTAGTACTTTTAAGCGTTTTAACAAAAAAAAAATTTTTTAGTTGTAGCTGATCGACAGTACTAAGGAAGACGAAGATATTTTATTTTAGTAGGTAATGTGGTGTAGATTAAAGGAAAAGTATCCATTTGAATCCAAGTCGTCTTACCTTCTTTTTTGACATATACATTTAAAATGCTCATAATAGGCTTATCTTAGTACTTTTAAGCACTTTAACAAAAAAAAATATTTTTGAGTTGTAGCTGATCGACAGTACTAAGGAAGACGAAGATATTTTATTTTAGTAGGTAATGTGGTGTAGATTAAAGGAAAAGTATCCATTTGAATCCAAGTCGTCTTACCTTCTTTTTTGACATATACATTTAAAATGCTCATAATAGGCTTATCTTAGTACTTTTTAATCGTTTTAACAAAAAAAATATTTTTTAGTTGTAGCTGATCGACAGTACTAAGGAAGAGGAAGATATTTTATTTTAGTAGGTAAAGTGGTGTAGATTAAAGGAAAAGTATCCATTTGAATCCAAGTCGTCTTACCTTCTTTTTTGACATATACATTTAAAATGCTCATAATAGGCTTATCTTAGTACTTTTTAATCGTTTTAACAAAAAAAAATATTTTTGAGTTGTAGCTGATCGACAGTACTAAGGAAGACGAAGATATTTTATTTTAGTAGGTAATGTGGTGTAGATTAAAGGAAAAGTATCCATTTGAATCCAAGTCGTCTTACCTTCTTTTTTGACATATACATTTAAAATGCTCATAATAGGCTTATCTTAGTACTTTTAAGCGTTTTAACAAAAAAAAATCTTTTTTAGTTGTAGCTGATCGACAGTACTAAGGAAGACGAAGATATTTTATTTTAGTAGGTAATGTGGTGTAGATTAAAGGAAAAGTATCCATTTGAATCCAAGTCGTCTTACCTTCTTTTTTGACATATACATTTAAAATGCTCATAATAGGCTTATCTTAGTACTTTTAAGCGTTTTAACAAAAAAATATATTTTTGAGTTGTAGCTGATCGACAGTACTAAGGAAGACGAAGATATTTTATTTTAGTAGGTAATGTGGTGTAGATTAAAGGAAAAGTATCCATTTGAATCCAAGTCGTCTTACCTTCTTTTTTGACATATACATTTAAAATGCTCATAATAGGCTTATCTTAGTACTTTTAAGCGTTTTAACAAAAAAAAATCTTTTTTAGTTGTAGCTGATCGACAGTACTAAGGAAGACGAAGATATTTTATTTTAGTAGGTAATGTGGTGTAGATTAAAGGAAAAGTATCCATTTGAATCCAAGTCGTCTTACCTTCTTTTTTGACATATACATTTAAAATGCTCATAATAGGCTTATCTTAGTACTTTTAAGCACTTTAACAAAAAAAAATCTTTTTGAGTTGTAGCTGATCGACAGTACTAAGGAAGACGAAGATATTTTATTTTAGTAGGTAATGTGGTGTAGATTAAAGGAAAAGTATCCATTTGAATCCAAGTCGTCTTACCTTCTTTTTTGACATATACATTTAAAATGCTCATAATAGGCTTATCTTAGTACTTTTTAATCGTTTTAACAAAAAAAATATTTTTGAGTTGTAGCTGATCGACAGTACTAAGGAAGACGAAGATATTTTATTTTAGTAGGTAATGTGGTGTAGATTAAAGGAAAAGTATCCATTTGAATCCAAGTCGTCTTACCTTCTTTTTTGACATATACATTTAAAATGCTCATAATAGGCTTATCTTAGTACTTTTTAATCGTTTTAACAAAAAAAATATTTTTGAGTTGTAGCTGATCGACAGTACTAAGGAAGACGAAGATATTTTATTTTAGTAGGTAATGTGGTGTAGATTAAAGGAAAAGTATCCATTTGAATCCAAGTCGTCTTACCTTCTTTTTTGACATATACATTTAAAATGCTCATAATAGGCTTATCTTAGTACTTTTAAGCGTTTTAACAAAAAAATATATTTTTGAGTTGTAGCTGATCGACAGTACTAAGGAAGACGAAGATATTTTATTTTAGTAGGTAATGTGGTGTAGATTAAAGGAAAAGTATCCATTTCAATCCAAGTCGTCTTACCTTCTTTTTTGACATATACATTTAAAATGCTCATAATAGGCTTATCTTAGTACTTTTAAGCGTTTTAACAAAAAAAAAATCTTTTTTAGTTGTAGCTGATCGACAGTACTAAGGAAGACGAAGATATTTTATTTTAGTAGGTAATGTGGTGTAGATTAAAGGAAAAGTATCCATTTGAATCCAAGTCGTCTTACCTTCTTTTTTGACATATACATTTAAAATGCTCATAATAGGCTTATCTTAGTACTTTTAAGCACTTTAACAAAAAAAAATATTTTTGAGTTGTAGCTGATCGACAGTACTAAGGAAGACGAAGATATTTTATTTTAGTAGGTAATGTGGTGTAGATTAAAGGAAAAGTATCCATTTGAATCCAAGTCGTCTTACCTTCTTTTTTGACATATACATTTAAAATGCTCATAATAGGCTTATCTTAGTACTTTTTAATCGTTTTAACAAAAAAAATATTTTTGAGTTGTAGCTGATCGACAGTACTAAGGAAGACGAAGATATTTTATTTTAGTAGGTAATGTGGTGTAGATTAAAGGAAAAGTATCCATTTGAATCCAAGTCGTCTTACCTTCTTTTTTGACATATACATTTAAAATGCTCATAATAGGCTTATCTTAGTACTTTTTAATCGTTTTAACAAAAAAAAATCTTTTTGAGTTGTAGCTGATCGACAGTACTAAGGAAGACGAAGATATTTTATTTTAGTAGTTAATGTGGTGTAGATTAAAGGAAAAGTATCCATTTGAATCCAAGTCGTCTTACCTTCTTTTTTGACATATACATTTAAAATGCTCATAATAGGCTTATCTTAGTACTTTTAAGCGTTTTAACAAAAAAAAATCTTTTTTAGTTGTAGCTGATCGACAGTACTAAGGAAGACGAAGATATTTTATTTTAGTAGGTAATGTGGTGTAGATTAAAGGAAAAGTATCCATTTGAATCCAAGTCGTCTTACCTTCTTTTTTGACATATACATTTAAAATGCTCATAATAGGCTTATCTTAGTACTTTTAAGCGTTTTAACAAAAAAATATATTTTTGAGTTGTAGCTGATCGACAGTACTAAGGAAGACGAAGATATTTTATTTTAGTAGGTAATGTGGTGTAGATTAAAGGAAAAGTATCCATTTGAATCCAAGTCGTCTTACCTTCTTTTTTGACATATACATTTAAAATGCTCATAATAGGCTTATCTTAGTACTTTTTAATCGTTTTAACAAAAAAAATATTTTTGAGTTGTAGCTGATCGACAGTACTAAGGAAGACGAAGATATTTTATTTTAGTAGGTAATGTGGTGTAGATTAAAGGAAAAGTATCCATTTGAATCCAAGTCGTCTTACCTTCTTTTTTGACATATACATTTAAAATGCTCATAATAGGCTTATCTTAGTACTTTTAAGCGTTTTAACAAAAAAAAAATCTTTTTTAGTTGTAGCTGATCGACAGTACTAAGGAAGACGAAGATATTTTATTTTAGTAGGTAATGTGGTGTAGATTAAAGGAAAAGTATCCATTTGAATCCAAGTCGTCTTACCTTCTTTTTTGACATATACATTTAAAATGCTCATAATAGGCTTATCTTAGTACTTTTAAGCACTTTAACAAAAAAAAATATTTTTGAGTTGTAGCTGATCGACAGTACTAAGGAAGACGAAGATATTTTATTTTAGTAGGTAATGTGGTGTAGATTAAAGGAAAAGTATCCATTTGAATCCAAGTCGTCTTACCTTCTTTTTTGACATATACATTTAAAATGCTCATAATAGGCTTATCTTAGTACTTTTTAATCGTTTTAACAAAAAAAATATTTTTGAGTTGTAGCTGATCGACAGTACTAAGGAAGACGAAGATATTTTATTTTAGTAGGTAATGTGGTGTAGATTAAAGGAAAAGTATCCATTTGAATCCAAGTCGTCTTACCTTCTTTTTTGACATATACATTTAAAATGCTCATAATAGGCTTATCTTAGTACTTTTTAATCGTTTTAACAAAAAAAAATCTTTTTGAGTTGTAGCTGATCGACAGTACTAAGGAAGACGAAGATATTTTATTTTAGTAGTTAATGTGGTGTAGATTAAAGGAAAAGTATCCATTTGAATCCAAGTCGTCTTACCTTCTTTTTTGACATATACATTTAAAATGCTCATAATAGGCTTATCTTAGTACTTTTAAGCGTTTTAACAAAAAAAAATCTTTTTTAGTTGTAGCTGATCGACAGTACTAAGGAAGACGAAGATATTTTATTTTAGTAGGTAATGTGGTGTAGATTAAAGGAAAAGTATCCATTTGAATCCAAGTCGTCTTACCTTCTTTTTTGACATATACATTTAAAATGCTCATAATAGGCTTATCTTAGTACTTTTAAGCGTTTTAACAAAAAAATATATTTTTGAGTTGTAGCTGATCGACAGTACTAAGGAAGACGAAGATATTTTATTTTAGTAGGTAATGTGGTGTAGATTAAAGGAAAAGTATCCATTTGAATCCAAGTCGTCTTACCTTCTTTTTTGACATATACATTTAAAATGCTCATAATAGGCTTATCTTAGTACTTTTTAATCGTTTTAACAAAAAAAATATTTTTGAGTTGTAGCTGATCGACAGTACTAAGGAAGACGAAGATATTTTATTTTAGTAGGTAATGTGGTGTAGATTAAAGGAAAAGTATCCATTTCAATCCAAGTCGTCTTACCTTCTTTTTTGACATATACATTTAAAATGCTCATAATAGGCTTATCTTAGTACTTTTAAGCGTTTTAACATAAAAAATATTTTTGAGTTGTAGCTGATCGACAGTACTAAGGAAGACGAAGATATTTTATTTTAGTAGTTAATGTGGTGTAGATTAAAGGAAAAGTATCCATTTGAATCCAAGTCGTCTTACCTTCTTTTTTGACATATACATTTAAAATGCTCATAATAGGCTTATCTTAGTACTTTTAAGCACTTTAACAAAAAAAAATATTTTTGAGTTGTAGCTGATCGACAGTACTAAGGAAGACGAAGATATTTTATTTTAGTAGGTAATGTGGTGTAGATTAAAGGAAAAGTATCCATTTGAATCCAAGTCGTCTTACCTTCTTTTTTGACATATACATTTAAAATGCTCATAATAGGCTTATCTTAGTACTTTTTAATCGTTTTAACAAAAAAAATATTTTTGAGTTGTAGCTGATCGACAGTACTAAGGAAGACGAAGATATTTTATTTTAGTAGGTAATGTGGTGTAGATTAAAGGAAAAGTATCCATTTGAATCCAAGTCGTCTTACCTTCTTTTTTGACATATACATTTAAAATGCTCATAATAGGCTTATCTTAGTACTTTTTAATCGTTTTAACAAAAAAAAATCTTTTTGAGTTGTAGCTGATCGACAGTACTAAGGAAGACGAAGATATTTTATTTTAGTAGTTAATGTGGTGTAGATTAAAGGAAAAGTATCCATTTGAATCCAAGTCGTCTTACCTTCTTTTTTGACATATACATTTAAAATGCTCATAATAGGCTTATCTTAGTACTTTTAAGCGTTTTAACAAAAAAAAATCTTTTTTAGTTGTAGCTGATCGACAGTACTAAGGAAGACGAAGATATTTTATTTTAGTAGGTAATGTGGTGTAGATTAAAGGAAAAGTATCCATTTGAATCCAAGTCGTCTTACCTTCTTTTTTGACATATACATTTAAAATGCTCATAATAGGCTTATCTTAGTACTTTTAAGCGTTTTAACAAAAAAATATATTTTTGAGTTGTAGCTGATCGACAGTACTAAGGAAGACGAAGATATTTTATTTTAGTAGGTAATGTGGTGTAGATTAAAGGAAAAGTATCCATTTGAATCCAAGTCGTCTTACCTTCTTTTTTGACATATACATTTAAAATGCTCATAATAGGCTTATCTTAGTACTTTTTAATCGTTTTAACAAAAAAAATATTTTTGAGTTGTAGCTGATCGACAGTACTAAGGAAGACGAAGATATTTTATTTTAGTAGGTAATGTGGTGTAGATTAAAGGAAAAGTATCCATTTGAATCCAAGTCGTCTTACCTTCTTTTTTGACATATACATTTAAAATGCTCATAATAGGCTTATCTTAGTACTTTTAAGCGTTTTAACAAAAAAAAAATCTTTTTTAGTTGTAGCTGATCGACAGTACTAAGGAAGACGAAGATATTTTATTTTAGTAGGTAATGTGGTGTAGATTAAAGGAAAAGTATCCATTTGAATCCAAGTCGTCTTACCTTCTTTTTTGACATATACATTTAAAATGCTCATAATAGGCTTATCTTAGTACTTTTAAGCACTTTAACAAAAAAAAATATTTTTGAGTTGTAGCTGATCGACAGTACTAAGGAAGACGAAGATATTTTATTTTAGTAGGTAATGTGGTGTAGATTAAAGGAAAAGTATCCATTTGAATCCAAGTCGTCTTACCTTCTTTTTTGACATATACATTTAAAATGCTCATAATAGGCTTATCTTAGTACTTTTTAATCGTTTTAACAAAAAAAATATTTTTGAGTTGTAGCTGATCGACAGTACTAAGGAAGACGAAGATATTTTATTTTAGTAGGTAATGTGGTGTAGATTAAAGGAAAAGTATCCATTTGAATCCAAGTCGTCTTACCTTCTTTTTTGACATATACATTTAAAATGCTCATAATAGGCTTATCTTAGTACTTTTTAATCGTTTTAACAAAAAAAAATCTTTTTGAGTTGTAGCTGATCGACAGTACTAAGGAAGACGAAGATATTTTATTTTAGTAGTTAATGTGGTGTAGATTAAAGGAAAAGTATCCATTTGAATCCAAGTCGTCTTACCTTCTTTTTTGACATATACATTTAAAATGCTCATAATAGGCTTATCTTAGTACTTTTAAGCGTTTTAACAAAAAAAAATCTTTTTTAGTTGTAGCTGATCGACAGTACTAAGGAAGACGAAGATATTTTATTTTAGTAGGTAATGTGGTGTAGATTAAAGGAAAAGTATCCATTTGAATCCAAGTCGTCTTACCTTCTTTTTTGACATATACATTTAAAATGCTCATAATAGGCTTATCTTAGTACTTTTAAGCGTTTTAACAAAAAAATATATTTTTGAGTTGTAGCTGATCGACAGTACTAAGGAAGACGAAGATATTTTATTTTAGTAGGTAATGTGGTGTAGATTAAAGGAAAAGTATCCATTTGAATCCAAGTCGTCTTACCTTCTTTTTTGACATATACATTTAAAATGCTCATAATAGGCTTATCTTAGTACTTTTTAATCGTTTTAACAAAAAAAATATTTTTGAGTTGTAGCTGATCGACAGTACTAAGGAAGACGAAGATATTTTATTTTAGTAGGTAATGTGGTGTAGATTAAAGGAAAAGTATCCATTTCAATCCAAGTCGTCTTACCTTCTTTTTTGACATATACATTTAAAATGCTCATAATAGGCTTATCTTAGTACTTTTAAGCGTTTTAACATAAAAAATATTTTTGAGTTGTAGCTGATCGACAGTACTAAGGAAGACGAAGATATTTTATTTTAGTAGTTAATGTGGTGTAGATTAAAGGAAAAGTATCCATTTGAATCCAAGTCGTCTTACCTTCTTTTTTGACATATACATTTAAAATGCTCATAATAGGCTTATCTTAGTACTTTTAAGCACTTTAACAAAAAAAAATATTTTTGAGTTGTAGCTGATCGACAGTACTAAGGAAGACGAAGATATTTTATTTTAGTAGGTAATGTGGTGTAGATTAAAGGAAAAGTATCCATTTGAATCCAAGTCGTCTTACCTTCTTTTTTGACATATACATTTAAAATGCTCATAATAGGCTTATCTTAGTACTTTTTAATCGTTTTAACAAAAAAAATATTTTTGAGTTGTAGCTGATCGACAGTACTAAGGAAGACGAAGATATTTTATTTTAGTAGGTAATGTGGTGTAGATTAAAGGAAAAGTATCCATTTGAATCCAAGTCGTCTTACCTTCTTTTTTGACATATACATTTAAAATGCTCATAATAGGCTTATCTTAGTACTTTTTAATCGTTTTAACAAAAAAAAATCTTTTTGAGTTGTAGCTGATCGACAGTACTAAGGAAGACGAAGATATTTTATTTTAGTAGTTAATGTGGTGTAGATTAAAGGAAAAGTATCCATTTGAATCCAAGTCGTCTTACCTTCTTTTTTGACATATACATTTAAAATGCTCATAATAGGCTTATCTTAGTACTTTTAAGCGTTTTAACAAAAAAAAATCTTTTTTAGTTGTAGCTGATCGACAGTACTAAGGAAGACGAAGATATTTTATTTTAGTAGGTAATGTGGTGTAGATTAAAGGAAAAGTATCCATTTGAATCCAAGTCGTCTTACCTTCTTTTTTGACATATACATTTAAAATGCTCATAATAGGCTTATCTTAGTACTTTTAAGCGTTTTAACAAAAAAATATATTTTTGAGTTGTAGCTGATCGACAGTACTAAGGAAGACGAAGATATTTTATTTTAGTAGGTAATGTGGTGTAGATTAAAGGAAAAGTATCCATTTGAATCCAAGTCGTCTTACCTTCTTTTTTGACATATACATTTAAAATGCTCATAATAGGCTTATCTTAGTACTTTTTAATCGTTTTAACAAAAAAAATATTTTTGAGTTGTAGCTGATCGACAGTACTAAGGAAGACGAAGATATTTTATTTTAGTAGGTAATGTGGTGTAGATTAAAGGAAAAGTATCCATTTGAATCCAAGTCGTCTTACCTTCTTTTTTGACATATACATTTAAAATGCTCATAATAGGCTTATCTTAGTACTTTTAAGCGTTTTAACATAAAAAATATTTTTGAGTTGTAGCTGATCGACAGTACTAAGGAAGACGAAGATATTTTATTTTAGTAGTTAATGTGGTGTAGATTAAAGGAAAAGTATCCATTTGAATCCAAGTCGTCTTACCTTCTTTTTTGACATATACATTTTAAATGCTCATAATAGGCTTATCTTAGTACTTTTAAGCGTTTTAACAAAAAAAATCTTTTTTAGTTGTAGCTGATCGACAGTACTAAGGAAGACGAAGATATTTTATTTTAGTAGTTAATGTGGTGTAGATTAAAGGTAAAGTATCCATTTGAATCCAAGTCGTCTTACCTTCTTTTTTGACATATACATTTAAAATGCTCATAATAGGCTTATCTTAGTACTTTTAAGCGTTTTAACATAAAAAATATTTTTGAGTTGTAGCTGATCGACAGTACTAAGGAAGACGAAGATATTTTATTTTAGTAGTTAATGTGGTGTAGATTAAAGGAAATGTATCCATTTGAATCCAAGTCGTCTTACCTTCTTTTTTGACATATACATTTAAAATGCTCATAATAGGCTTATCTTAGTACTTTTAAGCGTTTTAACATAAAAAATATTTTTGAGTTGTAGCTGATCGACAGTACTAAGGAAGACGAAGATATTTTATTTTAGTAGTTAATGTGGTGTAGATTAAAGGAAAAGTATCCATTTGAATCCAAGTCGTCTTACCTTCTTTTTTGACATATACATTTAAAATGCTCATAATAGGCTTATCTTAGTACTTTTAAGCGTTTTAACAAAAAAATATATTTTTGAGTTGTAGCTGATCGACAGTACTAAGGAAGACGAAGATATTTTATTTTAGTAGGTAATGTGGTGTAGATTAAAGGAAAAGTATCCATTTCAATCCAAGTCGTCTTACCTTCTTTTTTGACATATACATTTAAAATGCTCATAATAGGCTTATCTTAGTACTTTTAAGCGTTTTAACAAAAAAAAATCTTTTTTAGTTGTAGCTGATCGACAGTACTAAGGAAGACGAAGATATTTTATTTTAGTAGGTAATGTGGTGTAGATTAAAGGAAAAGTATCCATTTGAATCCAAGTCGTCTTACCTTCTTTTTTGACATATACATTTAAAATGCTCATAATAGGCTTATCTTAGTACTTTTAACCGTTTTAACAAAAAAATATATTTTTGAGTTGTAGCTGATCGACAGTACTAAGGAAGACGAAGATATTTTATTTTAGTAGGTAATGTGGTGTAGATTAAAGGAAAAGTATCCATTTGAATCCAAGTCGTCTTACCTTCTTTTTTGACATATACATTTAAAATGCTCATAATAGGCTTATCTTAGTACTTTTAAGCGTTTTAACAAAAAAATATATTTTTGAGTTGTAGCTGATCGACAGTACTAAGGAAGATGAAGATATTTTATTTTAGTAGGTAATGTGGTGTAGATTAAAGGAAAAGTATCCATTTGAATCCAAGTCGTCTTACCTTCTTTTTTGACATATACATTTTAAATGCTCATAATAGGCTTATCTTAGTACTTTTAAGTGTTTTAACAAAAAAAAATCTTTTTTAGTTGTAGCTGATCGACAGTACTAAGGAAGACGAAGATATTTTATTTTAGTAGGTAATGTGGTGTAGATTAAAGGAAAAGTATCCATTTGAATCCAAGTCGTCTTACCTTCTTTTTTGACATATACATTTAAAATGCTCATAATAGGCTTATCTTAGTACTTTTAAGCGTTTTAACAAAAAAATATATTTTTGAGTTGTAGCTGATCGACAGTACTAAGGAAGACGAAGATATTTTATTTTAGTAGGTAATGTGGTGTAGATTAAAGGAAAAGTATCCATTTGAATCCAAGTCGTCTTACCTTCTTTTTTGACATATACATTTAAAATGCTCATAATAGGCTTATCTTAGTACTTTTAAGCGTTTTAACAAAAAAAAATCTTTTTTAGTTGTAGCTGATCGACAGTACTAAGGAAGACGAAGATATTTTATTTTAGTAGTTAATGTGGTGTAGATTAAAGGTAAAGTATCCATTTGAATCCAAGTCGTCTTACCTTCTTTTTTGACATATACATTTAAAATGCTCATAATAGGCTTATCTTAGTACTTTTAAGCGTTTTAACATAAAAAATATTTTTGAGTTGTAGCTGATCGACAGTACTAAGGAAGACGAAGATATTTTATTTTAGTAGTTAATGTGGTGTAGATTAAAGGAAATGTATCCATTTGAATCCAAGTCGTCTTACCTTCTTTTTTGACATATACATTTTAAATGCGCATAATAGGCTTATCTTAGTACTTTTAAGCGTTTTAACAAAAAAAATATTTTTTAGTTGTAGCTGATCGACAGTACTAAGGAAGACGAAGATATTTTATTTTAGTAGGTAATGTGGTGTAGATTAAAGGAAAAGTATCCATTTGAATCCAAGTCGTCTTACCTTCTTTTTTGACATATACATTTAAAATGCTCATAATAGGCTTATCTTAGTACTTTTAAGCACTTTAACAAAAAAAAATATTTTTGAGTTGTAGCTGATCGACAGTACTAAGGAAGATGAAGATATTTTATTTTAGTAGGTAATGTGGTGTAGATTAAAGGAAAAGTATCCATTTGAATCCAAGTCGTCTTACCTTCTTTTTTGACATATACATTTAAAATGCTCATAATAGGCTTATCTTAGTACTTTTTAATCGTTTTAACAAAAAAAATATTTTTTAGTTGTAGCTGATCGACAGTACTAAGGAAGACGAAGATATTTTATTTTAGTAGGTAATGTGGTGTAGATTAAAGGAAAAGTATCCATTTGAATCCAAGTCGTCTTACCTTCTTTTTTGACATATACATTTAAAATGCTCATAATAGGCTTATCTTAGTACTTTTTAATCGTTTTAACAAAAAAAAATCTTTTTGAGTTGTAGCTGATCGACAGTACTAAGGAAGACGAAGATATTTTATTTTAGTAGGTAATGTGGTGTAGATTAAAGGAAAAGTATCCATTTGAATCCAAGTCGTCTTACCTTCTTTTTTGACATATACATTTAAAATGCTCATAATAGGCTTATCTTAGTACTTTTAAGCGTTTTAACAAAAAAAAATCTTTTTTAGTTGTAGCTGATCGACAGTACTAAGGAAGACGAAGATATTTTATTTTAGTAGGTAATGTGGTGTAGATTAAAGGAAAAGTATCCATTTGAATCCAAGTCGTCTTACCTTCTTTTTTGACATATACATTTAAAATGCTCATAATAGGCTTATCTTAGTACTTTTAAGCGTTTTAACAAAAAAATATATTTTTGAGTTGTAGCTGATCGACAGTACTAAGGAAGACGAAGATATTTTATTTTAGTAGGTAATGTGGTGTAGATTAAAGGAAAAGTATCCATTTGAATCCAAGTCGTCTTACCTTCTTTTTTGACATATACATTTAAAATGCTCATAATAGGCTTATCTTAGTACTTTTAAGCGTTTTAACAAAAAAAAATCTTTTTTAGTTGTAGCTGATCGACAGTACTAAGGAAGACGAAGATATTTTATTTTAGTAGGTAATGTGGTGTAGATTAAAGGAAAAGTATCCATTTGAATCCAAGTCGTCTTACCTTCTTTTTTGACATATACATTTAAAATGCTCATAATAGGCTTATCTTAGTACTTTTAAGCACTTTAACAAAAAAAAATATTTTTGAGTTGTAGCTGATCGACAGTACTAAGGAAGACGAAGATATTTTATTTTAGTAGGTAATGTGGTGTAGATTAAAGGAAAAGTATCCATTTGAATCCAAGTCGTCTTACCTTCTTTTTTGACATATACATTTAAAATGCTCATAATAGGCTTATCTTAGTACTTTTTAATCGTTTTAACAAAAAAAATATTTTTGAGTTGTAGCTGATTGACAGTACTAAGGAAGACGAAGATATTTTATTTTAGTAGGTAATGTGGTGTAGATTAAAGGAAAAGTATCCATTTGAATCCAAGTCGTCTTACCTTCTTTTTTGACATATACATTTAAAATGCTCATAATAGGCTTATCTTAGTACTTTTTAATCGTTTTAACAAAAAAAATATTTTTGAGTTGTAGCTGATCGACAGTACTAAGGAAGACGAAGATATTTTATTTTAGTAGGTAATGTGGTGTAGATTAAAGGAAAAGTATCCATTTGAATCCAAGTCGTCTTACCTTCTTTTTTGACATATACATTTAAAATGCTCATAATAGGCTTATCTTAGTACTTTTAAGCGTTTTAACAAAAAAATATATTTTTGAGTTGTAGCTGATCGACAGTACTAAGGAAGACGAAGATATTTTATTTTAGTAGGTAATGTGGTGTAGATTAAAGGAAAAGTATCCATTTGAATCCAAGTCGTCTTACCTTCTTTTTTGACATATACATTTAAAATGCTCATAATAGGCTTATCTTAGTACTTTTAAGCGTTTTAACAAAAAAAAAATCTTTTTTAGTTGTAGCTGATCGACAGTACTAAGGAAGACGAAGATATTTTATTTTAGTAGGTAATGTGGTGTAGATTAAAGGAAAAGTATCCATTTGAATCCAAGTCGTCTTACCTTCTTTTTTGACATATACATTTAAAATGCTCATAATAGGCTTATCTTAGTACTTTTAAGCACTTTAACAAAAAAAAATATTTTTGAGTTGTAGCTGATCGACAGTACTAAGGAAGACGAAGATATTTTATTTTAGTAGGTAATGTGGTGTAGATTAAAGGAAAAGTATCCATTTGAATCCAAGTCGTCTTACCTTCTTTTTTGACATATACATTTAAAATGCTCATAATAGGCTTATCTTAGTACTTTTTAATCGTTTTAACAAAAAAAATATTTTTGAGTTGTAGCTGATCGACAGTACTAAGGAAGACGAAGATATTTTATTTTAGTAGGTAATGTGGTGTAGATTAAAGGAAAAGTATCCATTTGAATCCAAGTCGTCTTACCTTCTTTTTTGACATATACATTTAAAATGCTCATAATAGGCTTATCTTAGTACTTTTTAATCGTTTTAACAAAAAAAAATATTTTTGAGTTGTAGCTGATCGACAGTACTAAGGAAGACGAAGATATTTTATTTTAGTAGGTAATGTGGTGTAGATTAAAGGAAAAGTATCCATTTGAATCCAAGTCGTCTTACCTTCTTTTTTGACATATACATTTAAAATGCTCATAATAGGCTTATCTTAGTACTTTTAAGCGTTTTAACAAAAAAAAATCTTTTTTAGTTGTAGCTGATCGACAGTACTAAGGAAGACGAAGATATTTTATTTTAGTAGGTAATGTGGTGTAGATTAAAGGAAAAGTATCCATTTGAATCCAAGTCGTCTTACCTTCTTTTTTGACATATACATTTAAAATGCTCATAATAGGCTTATCTTAGTACTTTTAAGCGTTTTAACAAAAAAATATATTTTTGAGTTGTAGCTGATCGACAGTACTAAGGAAGACGAAGATATTTTATTTTAGTAGGTAATGTGGTGTAGATTAAAGGAAAAGTATCCATTTGAATCCAAGTCGTCTTACCTTCTTTTTTGACATATACATTTAAAATGCTCATAATAGGCTTATCTTAGTACTTTTTAATCGTTTTAACAAAAAAAATATTTTTGAGTTGTAGCTGATCGACAGTACTAAGGAAGACGAAGATATTTTATTTTAGTAGGTAATGTGGTGTAGATTAAAGGAAAAGTATCCATTTGAATCCAAGTCGTCTTACCTTCTTTTTTGACATATACATTTAAAATGCTCATAATAGGCTTATCTTAGTACTTTTAAGCGTTTTAACATAAAAAATATTTTTGAGTTGTAGCTGATCGACAGTACTAAGGAAGACGAAGATATTTTATTTTAGTAGTTAATGTGGTGTAGATTAAAGGAAAAGTATCCATTTGAATCCAAGTCGTCTTACCTTCTTTTTTGACATATACATTTTAAATGCTCATAATAGGCTTATCTTAGTACTTTTAAGCGTTTTAACAAAAAAAATCTTTTTTAGTTGTAGCTGATCGACAGTACTAAGGAAGACGAAGATATTTTATTTTAGTAGTTAATGTGGTGTAGATTAAAGGTAAAGTATCCATTTGAATCCAAGTCGTCTTACCTTCTTTTTTGACATATACATTTAAAATGCTCATAATAGGCTTATCTTAGTACTTTTAAGCGTTTTAACATAAAAAATATTTTTGAGTTGTAGCTGATCGACAGTACTAAGGAAGACGAAGATATTTTATTTTAGTAGTTAATGTGGTGTAGATTAAAGGAAATGTATCCATTTGAATCCAAGTCGTCTTACCTTCTTTTTTGACATATACATTTAAAATGCTCATAATAGGCTTATCTTAGTACTTTTAAGCGTTTTAACATAAAAAATATTTTTGAGTTGTAGCTGATCGACAGTACTAAGGAAGACGAAGATATTTTATTTTAGTAGTTAATGTGGTGTAGATTAAAGGAAAAGTATCCATTTGAATCCAAGTCGTCTTACCTTCTTTTTTGACATATACATTTAAAATGCTCATAATAGGCTTATCTTAGTACTTTTAAGCGTTTTAACAAAAAAATATATTTTTGAGTTGTAGCTGATCGACAGTACTAAGGAAGACGAAGATATTTTATTTTAGTAGTTAATGTGGTGTAGATTAAAGGAAAAGTATCCATTTCAATCCAAGTCGTCTTACCTTCTTTTTTGACATATACATTTAAAATGCTCATAATAGGCTTATCTTAGTACTTTTAAGCGTTTTAACAAAAAAAAATCTTTTTTAGTTGTAGCTGATCGACAGTACTAAGGAAGACGAAGATATTTTATTTTAGTAGGTAATGTGGTGTAGATTAAAGGAAAAGTATCCATTTGAATCCAAGTCGTCTTACCTTCTTTTTTGACATATACATTTAAAATGCTCATAATAGGCTTATCTTAGTACTTTTAACCGTTTTAACAAAAAAATATATTTTTGAGTTGTAGCTGATCGACAGTACTAAGGAAGACGAAGATATTTTATTTTAGTAGGTAATGTGGTGTAGATTAAAGGAAAAGTATCCATTTGAATCCAAGTCGTCTTACCTTCTTTTTTGACATATACATTTAAAATGCTCATAATAGGCTTATCTTAGTACTTTTAAGCGTTTTAACAAAAAAATATATTTTTGAGTTGTAGCTGATCGACAGTACTAAGGAAGATGAAGATATTTTATTTTAGTAGGTAATGTGGTGTAGATTAAAGGAAAAGTATCCATTTGAATCCAAGTCGTCTTACCTTCTTTTTTGACATATACATTTTAAATGCTCATAATAGGCTTATCTTAGTACTTTTAAGTGTTTTAACAAAAAAAAATCTTTTTTAGTTGTAGCTGATCGACAGTACTAAGGAAGACGAAGATATTTTATTTTAGTAGGTAATGTGGTGTAGATTAAAGGAAAAGTATCCATTTGAATCCAAGTCGTCTTACCTTCTTTTTTGACATATACATTTAAAATGCTCATAATAGGCTTATCTTAGTACTTTTAAGCGTTTTAACAAAAAAATATATTTTTGAGTTGTAGCTGATCGACAGTACTAAGGAAGACGAAGATATTTTATTTTAGTAGGTAATGTGGTGTAGATTAAAGGAAAAGTATCCATTTGAATCCAAGTCGTCTTACCTTCTTTTTTGACATATACATTTAAAATGCTCATAATAGGCTTATCTTAGTACTTTTAAGCGTTTTAACAAAAAAAAATCTTTTTTAGTTGTAGCTGATCGACAGTACTAAGGAAGACGAAGATATTTTATTTTAGTAGTTAATGTGGTGTAGATTAAAGGTAAAGTATCCATTTGAATCCAAGTCGTCTTACCTTCTTTTTTGACATATACATTTAAAATGCTCATAATAGGCTTATCTTAGTACTTTTAAGCGTTTTAACAAAAAAAATATTTTTGAGTTGTAGCTGATCGACAGTACTAAGGAAGACGAAGATATTTTATTTTAGTAGTTAATGTGGTGTAGATTAAAGGAAATGTATCCATTTGAATCCAAGTCGTCTTACCTTCTTTTTTGACATATACATTTTAAATGCGCATAATAGGCTTATCTTAGTACTTTTAAGCGTTTTAACAAAAAAAATATTTTTTAGTTGTAGCTGATCGACAGTACTAAGGAAGACGAAGATATTTTATTTTAGTAGGTAATGTGGTGTAGATTAAAGGAAAAGTATCCATTTGAATCCAAGTCGTCTTACCTTCTTTTTTGACATATACATTTAAAATGCTCATAATAGGCTTATCTTAGTACTTTTAAGCACTTTAACAAAAAAAAATATTTTTGAGTTGTAGCTGATCGACAGTACTAAGGAAGATGAAGATATTTTATTTTAGTAGGTAATGTGGTGTAGATTAAAGGAAAAGTATCCATTTGAATCCAAGTCGTCTTACCTTCTTTTTTGACATATACATTTAAAATGCTCATAATAGGCTTATCTTAGTACTTTTTAATCGTTTTAACAAAAAAAATATTTTTTAGTTGTAGCTGATCGACAGTACTAAGGAAGACGAAGATATTTTATTTTAGTAGGTAATGTGGTGTAGATTAAAGGAAAAGTATCCATTTGAATCCAAGTCGTCTTACCTTCTTTTTTGACATATACATTTAAAATGCTCATAATAGGCTTATCTTAGTACTTTTTAATCGTTTTAACAAAAAAAAATCTTTTTGAGTTGTAGCTGATCGACAGTACTAAGGAAGACGAAGATATTTTATTTTAGTAGGTAATGTGGTGTAGATTAAAGGAAAAGTATCCATTTGAATCCAAGTCGTCTTACCTTCTTTTTTGACATATACATTTAAAATGCTCATAATAGGCTTATCTTAGTACTTTTAAGCGTTTTAACAAAAAAAAATCTTTTTTAGTTGTAGCTGATCGACAGTACTAAGGAAGACGAAGATATTTTATTTTAGTAGGTAATGTGGTGTAGATTAAAGGAAAAGTATCCATTTGAATCCAAGTCGTCTTACCTTCTTTTTTGACATATACATTTAAAATGCTCATAATAGGCTTATCTTAGTACTTTTAAGCGTTTTAACAAAAAAATATATTTTTGAGTTGTAGCTGATCGACAGTACTAAGGAAGACGAAGATATTTTATTTTAGTAGGTAATGTGGTGTAGATTAAAGGAAAAGTATCCATTTGAATCCAAGTCGTCTTACCTTCTTTTTTGACATATACATTTAAAATGCTCATAATAGGCTTATCTTAGTACTTTTAAGCGTTTTAACAAAAAAAAATCTTTTTTAGTTGTAGCTGATCGACAGTACTAAGGAAGACGAAGATATTTTATTTTAGTAGGTAATGTGGTGTAGATTAAAGGAAAAGTATCCATTTGAATCCAAGTCGTCTTACCTTCTTTTTTGACATATACATTTAAAATGCTCATAATAGGCTTATCTTAGTACTTTTAAGCACTTTAACAAAAAAAAATCTTTTTGAGTTGTAGCTGATCGACAGTACTAAGGAAGACGAAGATATTTTATTTTAGTAGGTAATGTGGTGTAGATTAAAGGAAAAGTATCCATTTGAATCCAAGTCGTCTTACCTTCTTTTTTGACATATACATTTAAAATGCTCATAATAGGCTTATCTTAGTACTTTTTAATCGTTTTAACAAAAAAAATATTTTTGAGTTGTAGCTGATCGACAGTACTAAGGAAGACGAAGATATTTTATTTTAGTAGGTAATGTGGTGTAGATTAAAGGAAAAGTATCCATTTGAATCCAAGTCGTCTTACCTTCTTTTTTGACATATACATTTAAAATGCTCATAATAGGCTTATCTTAGTACTTTTTAATCGTTTTAACAAAAAAAATATTTTTGAGTTGTAGCTGATCGACAGTACTAAGGAAGACGAAGATATTTTATTTTAGTAGGTAATGTGGTGTAGATTAAAGGAAAAGTATCCATTTGAATCCAAGTCGTCTTACCTTCTTTTTTGACATATACATTTAAAATGCTCATAATAGGCTTATCTTAGTACTTTTAAGCGTTTTAACAAAAAAATATATTTTTGAGTTGTAGCTGATCGACAGTACTAAGGAAGACGAAGATATTTTATTTTAGTAGGTAATGTGGTGTAGATTAAAGGAAAAGTATCCATTTGAATCCAAGTCGTCTTACCTTCTTTTTTGACATATACATTTAAAATGCTCATAATAGGCTTATCTTAGTACTTTTAAGCGTTTTAACAAAAAAAAAATCTTTTTTAGTTGTAGCTGATCGACAGTACTAAGGAAGACGAAGATATTTTATTTTAGTAGGTAATGTGGTGTAGATTAAAGGAAAAGTATCCATTTGAATCCAAGTCGTCTTACCTTCTTTTTTGACATATACATTTAAAATGCTCATAATAGGCTTATCTTAGTACTTTTAAGCACTTTAACAAAAAAAAATATTTTTGAGTTGTAGCTGATCGACAGTACTAAGGAAGACGAAGATATTTTATTTTAGTAGGTAATGTGGTGTAGATTAAAGGAAAAGTATCCATTTGAATCCAAGTCGTCTTACCTTCTTTTTTTACATATACATTTAAAATGCTCATAATAGGCTTATCTTAGTACTTTTTAATCGTTTTAACAAAAAAAATATTTTTGAGTTGTAGCTGATCGACAGTACTAAGGAAGACGAAGATATTTTATTTTAGTAGGTAATGTGGTGTAGATTAAAGGAAAAGTATCCATTTGAATCCAAGTCGTCTTACCTTCTTTTTTGACATATACATTTAAAATGCTCATAATAGGCTTATCTTAGTACTTTTAAGCGTTTAACAAAAAAAATCTTTTTTAGTTGTATCTGATCGACAGTACTAAGGAAGACGAAGATATTTTATTTTAGTAGGTAATGTGGTGTAGATTAAAGGAAAAGTATCCATTTGAATCCAAGTCGTCTTACCTTCTTTTTTTACATATACATTTTAAATGCTCATAATAGGCTTATCTTAGTACTTTTAAGTGTTTTAACAAAAAAAAATCTTTTTTAGTTGTAGCTGATCGACAGTACTAAGGAAGACGAAGATATTTTATTTTAGTAGGTAATGTGGTGTAGATTAAAGGAAAAGTATCCATTTGAATCCAAGTCGTCTTACCTTCTTTTTTGACATATACATTTAAAATGCTCATAATAGGCTTATCTTAGTACTTTTAAGCACTTTAACAAAAAAAAATATTTTTGAGTTGTAGCTGATCGACAGTACTAAGGAAGACGAAGATATTTTATTTTAGTAGTTAATGTGGTGTAGATTAAAGGAAAAGTATCCATTTGAATCCAAGTCGTCTTACCTTCTTTTTTGACATATACATTTAAAATGCTCATAATAGGCTTATCTTAGTACTTTTA
Source organism: Diacarnus erythraeanus (assembly GCA_964016965.1). NCBI lineage: Eukaryota > Metazoa > Porifera > Demospongiae > Poecilosclerida > Podospongiidae > Diacarnus > Diacarnus erythraeanus. The sequence goes on along the minus strand of OZ024671.1, from coordinate 3,719,348 downwards.
AGCACTTTAACAAAAAAAAATATTTTTGAGTTGTAGCTGATCGACAGTACTAAGGAAGACGAAGATATTTTATTTTAGTAGGTAATGTGGTGTAGATTAAAGGAAAAGTATCCATTTGAATCCAAGTCGTCTTACCTTCTTTTTTGACATATACATTTAAAATGCTCATAATAGGCTTATCTTAGTACTTTTAAGCGTTTTAACAAAAAAAATCTTTTTTAGTTGTAGCTGATCGACAGTACTAAGGAAGACGAAGATATTTTATTTTAGTAGGTAATGTGGTGTAGATTAAAGGAAAAGTATCCATTTGAATCCAAGTCGTCTTACCTTCTTTTTTGACATATACATTTTAAATGCTCATAATAGGCTTATCTTAGTACTTTTAAGCGTTTTAACAAAAAAAAATCTTTTTTAGTTGTAGCTGATCGACAGTACTAAGGAAGACGAAGATATTTTATTTTAGTAGTTAATGTGGTGTAGATTAAAGGAAAAGTATCCATTTGAATCCAAGTCGTCTTACCTTCTTTTTTGACATATACATTTAAAATGCTCATAATAGGCTTATCTTAGTACTTTTAAGCGTTTTAACATAAAAAATATTTTTGAGTTGTAGCTGATCGACAGTACTAAGGAAGACGAAGATATTTTATTTTAGTAGTTAATGTGGTGTAGATTAAAGGAAATGTATCCATTTGAATCCAAGTCGTCTTACCTTCTTTTTTGACATATACATTTTAAATGCTCATAATAGGCTTATCTTAGTACTTTTAAGCGTTTTAACAAAAAAAATATTTTTTAGTTGTAGCTGATCGACAGTACTAAGGAAGACGAAGATATTTTATTTTAGTAGGTAATGTGGTGTAGATTAAAGGAAAAGTATCCATTTGAATCCAAGTCGTCTTACCTTCTTTTTTGACATATACATTTTAAATGCTCATAATAGGCTTATCTTAGTACTTTTTAATCGTTTTAACAAAAAAAATATTTTTGAGTTGTAGCTGATCGACAGTACTAAGGAAGACGAAGATATTTTATTTTAGTAGGTAATGTGGTGTAGATTAAAGGAAAAGTATCCATTTGAATCCAAGTCGTCTTACCTTCTTTTTTGACATATACATTTAAAATGCTCATAATAGGCTTATCTTAGTACTTTTAAGCGTTTTAACAAAAAAATATATTTTTGAGTTGTAGCTGATCGACAGTACTAAGGAAGACGAAGATATTTTATTTTAGTAGGTAATGTGGTGTAGATTAAAGGAAAAGTATCCATTTCAATCCAAGTCGTCTTACCTTCTTTTTTGACATATACATTTAAAATGCTCATAATAGGCTTATCTTAGTACTTTTAAGTGTTTTAACAAAAAAAAATCTTTTTTAGTTGTAGCTGATCGACAGTACTAAGGAAGACGAAGATATTTTATTTTAGTAGGTAATGTGGTGTAGATTAAAGGAAAAGTATCCATTTGAATCCAAGTCGTCTTACCTTCTTTTTTGACATATACATTTTAAATGCTCATAATAGGCTTATCTTAGTACTTTTAAGCACTTTAACAAAAAAAAATATTTTTGAGTTGTAGCTGATCGACAGTACTAAGGAAGACGAAGATATTTTATTTTAGTAGTTAATGTGGTGTAGATTAAAGGAAAAGTATCCATTTGAATCCAAGTCGTCTTACCTTCTTTTTTGACATATACATTTAAAATGCTCATAATAGGCTTATCTTAGTACTTTTAAGCGTTTTAACAAAAAAAAATCTTTTTAGTTGTAGCTGATCGACAGTACTAAGGAAGACGAAGATATTTTATTTTAGTAGTTAATGTGGTTTAGATTAAAGGTAAAGTATCCATTTGAATCCAAGTCGTCTTACCTTCTTTTTTGACATATACATTTAAAATGCTCATAATAGGCTTATCTTAGTACTTTTAAGCGTTTTAACAAAAAAAATATTTTTTAGTTGTAGCTGATCGACAGTACTAAGGAAGACGAAGATATTTTATTTTAGTAGTTAATGTAGTGTAGATTAAAGGAAATGTATCCATTTGAATCCAAGTCGTCTTACCTTCTTTTTTGACATATACATTTTAAATGCTCATAATAGGCTTATCTTAGTACTTTTAAGCGTTTTAACAAAAAAAAAATTTTTTAGTTGTAGCTGATCGACAGTACTAAGGAAGACGAAGATATTTTATTTTAGTAGGTAATGTGGTGTAGATTAAAGGAAAAGTATCCATTTGAATCCAAGTCGTCTTACCTTCTTTTTTGACATATACATTTAAAATGCTCATAATAGGCTTATCTTAGTACTTTTAAGCGTTTTAACAAAAAAATATATTTTTGAGTTGTAGCTGATCGACAGTACTAAGGAAGACGAAGATATTTTATTTTAGTAGGTAATGTGGTGTAGATTAAAGGAAAAGTATCCATTTGAATCCAAGTCGTCTTACCTTCTTTTTTGACATATACATTTAAAATGCTCATAATAGGCTTATCTTAGTACTTTTAAGCGTTTTAACAAAAAAAAATCTTTTTTAGTTGTAGCTGATCGACAGTACTAAGGAAGACGAAGATATTTTATTTTAGTAGGTAATGTGGTGTAGATTAAAGGAAAAGTATCCATTTGAATCCAAGTCGTCTTACCTTCTTTTTTGACATATACATTTAAAATGCTCATAATAGGCTTATCTTAGTACTTTTAAGCACTTTAACAAAAAAAAATCTTTTTTAGTTGTAGCTGATCGACAGTACTAAGGAAGACGAAGATATTTTATTTTAGTAGGTAATGTGGTGTAGATTAAAGGAAAAGTATCCATTTGAATCCAAGTCGTCTTACCTTCTTTTTTGACATATACATTTAAAATGCTCATAATAGGCTTATCTTAGTACTTTTTAATCGTTTTAACAAAAAAAATATTTTTGAGTTGTAGCTGATCGACAGTACTAAGGAAGACGAAGATATTTTATTTTAGTAGGTAATGTGGTGTAGATTAAAGGAAAAGTATCCATTTGAATCCAAGTCGTCTTACCTTCTTTTTTGACATATACATTTTAAATGCTCATAATAGGCTTATCTTAGTACTTTTAAGCGTTTTAACAAAAAAAAATCTTTTTTAGTTGTAGCTGATCGACAGTACTAAGGAAGACGAAGATATTTTATTTTAGTAGTTAATGTGGTGTAGATTAAAGGTAAAGTATCCATTTGAATCCAAGTCGTCTTACCTTCTTTTTTGACATATACATTTAAAATGCTCATAATAGGCTTATCTTAGTACTTTTAAGCGTTTTAACATAAAAAATATTTTTGAGTTGTAGCTGATCGACAGTACTAAGGAAGACGAAGATATTTTATTTTAGTAGTTAATGTGGTGTAGATTAAAGGAAATGTATCCATTTGAATCCAAGTCGTCTTACCTTCTTTTTTGACATATACATTTTAAATGCTCATAATAGGCTTATCTTAGTACTTTTAAGCGTTTTAACAAAAAAAATATTTTTTAGTTGTAGCTGATCGACAGTACTAAGGAAGACGAAGATATTTTATTTTAGTAGGTAATGTGGTGTAGATTAAAGGAAAAGTATCCATTTGAATCCAAGTCGTCTTACCTTCTTTTTTGACATATACATTTAAAATGCTCATAATAGGCTTATCTTAGTACTTTTTAATCGTTTTAACAAAAAAAATATTTTTGAGTTGTAGCTGATCGACAGTACTAAGGAAGACGAAGATATTTTATTTTAGTAGGTAATGTGGTGTAGATTAAAGGAAAAGTATCCATTTGAATCCAAGTCGTCTTACCTTCTTTTTTGACATATACATTTAAAATGCTCATAATAGGCTTATCTTGGTACTTTTAAGCGTTTTAACAAAAAAAAATCTTTTTTAGTTGTAGCTGATCGACAGTACTAAGGAAGACGAAGATATTTTATTTTAGTAGGTAATGTGGTGTAGATTAAAGGAAAAGTATCCATTTGAATCCAAGTCGTCTTACCTTCTTTTTTGACATATACATTTAAAATGCTCATAATAGGCTTATCTTAGTACTTTTAAGCGTTTTAACAAAAAAAATATTTTTTAGTTGTAGCTGATCGACAGTACTAAGGAAGACGAAGATATTTTATTTTAGTAGGTAATGTGGTGTAGATTAAAGGAAAAGTATCCATTTGAATCCAAGTCGTCTTACCTTCTTTTTTGACATATACATTTAAAATGCTCATAATAGGCTTATCTTAGTACTTTTTAATCGTTTTAACAAAAAAAATATTTTTGAGTTGTAGCTGATCGACAGTACTAAGGAAGACGAAGATATTTTATTTTAGTAGGTAATGTGGTGTAGATTAAAGGAAAAGTATCCATTTCAATCCAAGTCGTCTTACCTTCTTTTTTGACATATACATTTAAAATGCTCATAATAGGCTTATCTTAGTACTTTTAAGCGTTTTAACAAAAAAAAATCTTTTTTAGTTGTAGCTGATCGACAGTACTAAGGAAGACGAAGATATTTTATTTTAGTAGGTAATGTGGTGTAGATTAAAGGAAATGTATCCATTTGAATCCAAGTCGTCTTACCTTCTTTTTTGACATATACATTTAAAATGCTCATAATAGGCTTATCTTAGTACTTTTAAGCGTTTTAACAAAAAAAATATTTTTGAGTTGTAGCTGATCGACAGTACTAAGGAAGACGAAGATATTTTATTTTAGTAGGTAATGTGGTGTAGATTAAAGGAAAAGTATCCATTTGAATCCAAGTCGTCTTACCTTCTTTTTTGAAATATACATTTAAAATGCTCATAATAGGCTTATCTTAGTACTTTTAAGCGTTTTAACAAAAAAATATATTTTTGAGTTGTAGCTGATCGACAGTACTAAGGAAGACGAAGATATTTTATTTTAGTAGGTAATGTGGTGTAGATTAAAGGAAAAGTATCCATTTGAATCCAAGTCGTCTTACCTTCTTTTTTGGCATATACATTTAAAATGCTCATAATAGGCTTATCTTAGTACTTTTAAGCGTTTTAACAAAAAAAAATCTTTTTTAGTTGTAGCTGATCGACAGTACTAAGGAAGACGAAGATATTTTATTTTAGTAGTTAATGTGGTGTAGATTAAAGGTAAAGTATCCATTTGAATCCAAGTCGTCTTACCTTCTTTTTTGACATATACATTTAAAATGCTCATAATAGGCTTATCTTAGTACTTTTAAGCGTTTTAACATAAAAAATCTTTTTTAGTTGTAGCTGATCGACAGTACTAAGGAAGACGAAGATATTTTATTTTAGTAGGTAATGTGGTTTAGATTAAAGGAAAAGTATCCATTTGAATCCAAGTCGTCTTACCTTCTTTTTTGACATATACATTTAAAATGCTCATAATAGGCTTATCTTAGTACTTTTAAGCGTTTTAACAAAAAAAAATCTTTTTTAGTTGTAGCTGATCGACAGTACTAAGGAAGAGGAAGATATTTTATTTTAGTAGGTAATGTGGTGTAGATTAAAGGAAAAGTATCCATTTCAATCCAAGTCGTCTTACCTTCTTTTTTGACATATACATTTAAAATGCTCATAATAGGCTTATCTTAGTACTTTTAAGCGTTTTAACATAATAAATATTTTTGAGTTGTAGCTGATCGACAGTACTAAGGAAGACGAAGATATTTTATTTTAGTAGTTAATGTGGTGTAGATTAAAGGAAAAGTATCCATTTGAATCCAAGTCGTCTTACCTTCTTTTTTGACATATACATTTAAAATGCTCATAATAGGCTTATCTTAGTACTTTTAAGCGTTTTAACAAAAAAAATATTTTTTAGTTGTAGCTGATCGACAGTACTAAGGAAGACGAAGATATTTTATTTTAGTAGGTAATGTGGTGTAGATTAAAGGAAAAGTATCCATTTGAATCCAAGTCGTCTTACCTTCTATTTTGACATATACATTTAAAATGCTCATAATAGGCTTATCTTAGTACTTTTAAGCGTTTTAACAAAAAAAAATCTTTTTTAGTTGTAGCTGATCGACAGTACTAAGGAAGAGGAAGATATTTTATTTTAGTAGGTAATGTGGTGTAGATTAAAGGAAAAGTATCCATTTGAATCCAAGTCGTCTTACCTTCTTTTTTGACATATACATTTAAAATGCTCATAATAGGCTTATCTTAGTACTTTTAAGCGTTTTAACATAATAAATATTTTTGAGTTGTAGCTGATCGACAGTACTAAGGAAGACGAAGATATTTTATTTTAGTAGTTAATGTGGTGTAGATTAAAGGAAAAGTATCCATTTGAATCCAAGTCGTCTTACCTTCTTTTTTGACATATACATTTAAAATGCTCATAATAGGCTTATCTTAGTACTTTTAAGCGTTTTAACAAAAAAAATCTTTTTGAGTTGTAGCTGATCGACAGTACTAAGGAAGACGAAGATATTTTATTTTAGTAGGTAATGTGGTGTAGATTAAAGGAAAAGTATCCATTTGAATCCAAGTCGTCTTACCTTCTATTTTGACATATACATTTAAAATGCTCATAATAGGCTTATCTTAGTACTTTTAAGCGTTTTAACAAAAAAAATCTTTTTTAGTTGTAGCTGATCGACAGTACTAAGGAAGACGAAGATATTTTATTTTAGTAGTTAATGTGGTGTAGATTAAAGGAAAAGTATCCATTTGAATCCAAGTCGTCTTACCTTCTTTTTTGGCATATACATTTAAAATGCTCATAATAGGCTTATCTTAGTACTTTTAAGCGTTTTAACAAAAAAAAATCTTTTTTAGTTGTAGCTGATCGACAGTACTAAGGAAGACGAAGATATTTTATTTTAGTAGTTAATGTGGTGTAGATTAAAGGAAAAGTATCCATTTGAATCCAAGTCGTCTTACCTTCTTTTTTGACATATACATTTAAAATGCTCATAATAGGCTTATCTTAGTACTTTTAAGCGTTTTAACAAAAAAAAATCTTTTTTAGTTGTAGCTGATCGACAGTACTAAGGAAGAGGAAGATATTTTATTTTAGTAGGTAATGTGGTGTAGATTAAAGGAAAAGTATCCATTTGAATCCAAGTCGTCTTACCTTCTTTTTTGACATATACATTTAAAATGCTCATAATAGGCTTATCTTAGTACTTTTAAGCGTTTTAACAAAAAAAATCTTTTTGAGTTGTAGCTGATCGACAGTACTAAGGAAGACGAAGATATTTTATTTTAGTAGGTAATGTGGTGTAGATTAAAGGAAAAGTATCCATTTGAATCCAAGTCGTCTTACCTTCTATTTTGACATATACATTTAAAATGCTCATAATAGGCTTATCTTAGTACTTTTAAGCGTTTTAACAAAAAAAATCTTTTTTAGTTGTAGCTGATCGACAGTACTAAGGAAGACGAAGATATTTTATTTTAGTAGTTAATGTGGTGTAGATTAAAGGAAAAGTATCCATTTGAATCCAAGTCGTCTTACCTTCTTTTTTGGCATATACATTTAAAATGCTCATAATAGGCTTATCTTAGTACTTTTAAGCGTTTTAACAAAAAAAAATCTTTTTTAGTTGTAGCTGATCGACAGTACTAAGGAAGACGAAGATATTTTATTTTAGTAGTTAATGTGGTGTAGATTAAAGGAAAAGTATCCATTTGAATCCAAGTCGTCTTACCTTCTTTTTTGACATATACATTTAAAATGCTCATAATAGGCTTATCTTAGTACTTTTAAGCGTTTTAACAAAAAAAAATCTTTTTTAGTTGTAGCTGATCGACAGTACTAAGGAAGAGGAAGATATTTTATTTTAGTAGGTAATGTGGTGTAGATTAAAGGAAAAGTATCCATTTGAATCCAAGTCGTCTTACCTTCTTTTTTGACATATACATTTAAAATGCTCATAATAGGCTTATCTTAGTACTTTTAAGCGTTTTAACATAATAAATCTTTTTGAGTTGTAGCTGATCGACAGTACTAAGGAAGACGAAGATATTTTATTTTAGTAGTTAATGTGGTGTAGATTAAAGGAAAAGTATCCATTTGAATCCAAGTCGTCTTACCTTCTTTTTTGACATATACATTTAAAATGCTCATAATAGGCTTATCTTAGTACTTTTAAGCGTTTTAACAAAAAAAATCTTTTTGAGTTGTAGCTGATCGACAGTACTAAGATATTTTATTTTAGTAGGTAATGTGGTGTAGATTAAAGGAAATGTATCCATTTGAATCCAAGTCGTCTTACCTTCTTTTTTGACATATACATTTAAAATGCTCATAATAGGCTTATCTTAGTACTTTTAAGCGTTTTAACAAAAAAAATATTTTTGAGTTGTAGCTGATCGACAGTACTAAGGAAGACGAAGATATTTTATTTTAGTAGGTAATGTGGTGTAGATTAAAGGAAAAGTATCCATTTGAATCCAAGTCGTCTTACCTTCTTTTTTGAAATATACATTTAAAATGCTCATAATAGGCTTATCTTAGTACTTTTAAGCGTTTTAACAAAAAAATATATTTTTGAGTTGTAGCTGATCGACAGTACTAAGGAAGACGAAGATATTTTATTTTAGTAGGTAATGTGGTGTAGATTAAAGGAAAAGTATCCATTTGAATCCAAGTCGTCTTACCTTCTTTTTTGGCATATACATTTAAAATGCTCATAATAGGCTTATCTTAGTACTTTTAAGCGTTTTAACAAAAAAAAATCTTTTTTAGTTGTAGCTGATCGACAGTACTAAGGAAGACGAAGATATTTTATTTTAGTAGTTAATGTAGTGTAGATTAAAGGAAAAGTATTCATTTGAATCCAAGTCGTCTTACCTTCTATTTTGACATATACATTTAAAATGCTCATAATAGGCTTATCTTAGTACTTTTAAGCGTTTTAACAAAAAAAATCTTTTTTAGTTGTAGCTGATCGACAGTACTAAGGAAGACGAAGATATTTTATTTTAGTAGTTAATGTGGTGTAGATTAAAGGAAAAGTATCCATTTGAATCCAAGTCGTCTTACCTTCTTTTTTGGCATATACATTTAAAATGCTCATAATAGGCTTATCTTAGTACTTTTAAGCGTTTTAACAAAAAAAAATCTTTTTTAGTTGTAGCTGATCGACAGTACTAAGGAAGACGAAGATATTTTATTTTAGTAGTTAATGTGGTGTAGATTAAAGGAAAAGTATCCATTTGAATCCAAGTCGTCTTACCTTCTTTTTTGACATATACATTTAAAATGCTCATAATAGGCTTATCTTAGTACTTTTAAGCGTTTTAACAAAAAAAAATCTTTTTTAGTTGTAGCTGATCGACAGTACTAAGGAAGAGGAAGATATTTTATTTTAGTAGGTAATGTGGTGTAGATTAAAGGAAAAGTATCCATTTGAATCCAAGTCGTCTTACCTTCTTTTTTGACATATACATTTAAAATGCTCATAATAGGCTTATCTTAGTACTTTTAAGCGTTTTAACAAAAAAAATCTTTTTGAGTTGTAGCTGATCGACAGTACTAAGGAAGACGAAGATATTTTATTTTAGTAGGTAATGTGGTGTAGATTAAAGGAAAAGTATCCATTTGAATCCAAGTCGTCTTACCTTCTATTTTGACATATACATTTAAAATGCTCATAATAGGCTTATCTTAGTACTTTTAAGCGTTTTAACAAAAAAAATCTTTTTTAGTTGTAGCTGATCGACAGTACTAAGGAAGACGAAGATATTTTATTTTAGTAGTTAATGTGGTGTAGATTAAAGGAAAAGTATCCATTTGAATCCAAGTCGTCTTACCTTCTTTTTTGGCATATACATTTAAAATGCTCATAATAGGCTTATCTTAGTACTTTTAAGCGTTTTAACAAAAAAAAATCTTTTTTAGTTGTAGCTGATCGACAGTACTAAGGAAGACGAAGATATTTTATTTTAGTAGTTAATGTGGTGTAGATTAAAGGAAAAGTATCCATTTGAATCCAAGTCGTCTTACCTTCTTTTTTGACATATACATTTAAAATGCTCATAATAGGCTTATCTTAGTACTTTTAAGCGTTTTAACAAAAAAAAATCTTTTTTAGTTGTAGCTGATCGACAGTACTAAGGAAGAGGAAGATATTTTATTTTAGTAGGTAATGTGGTGTAGATTAAAGGAAAAGTATCCATTTGAATCCAAGTCGTCTTACCTTCTTTTTTGACATATACATTTAAAATGCTCATAATAGGCTTATCTTAGTACTTTTAAGCGTTTTAACATAATAAATCTTTTTGAGTTGTAGCTGATCGACAGTACTAAGGAAGACGAAGATATTTTATTTTAGTAGTTAATGTGGTGTAGATTAAAGGAAAAGTATCCATATGAATCCAAGTCGTCTTACCTTCTTTTTTGACATATACATTTAAAATGCTCATAATAGGCTTATCTTAGTACTTTTAAGCGTTTTAACAAAAAAAATCTTTTTGAGTTGTAGCTGATCGACAGTACTAAGATATTTTATTTTAGTAGGTAATGTGGTGTAGATTAAAGGAAAAGTATCCATTTGAATCCAAGTCGTCTTACCTTCTTTTTTGAAATATACATTTAAAATGCTCATAATAGGCTTATCTTAGTACTTTTAAGCGTTTTAACAAAAAAATATATTTTTTAGTTGTAGCTGATCGACAGTACTAAGGAAGACGAAGATATTTTATTTTAGTAGGTAATGTGGTGTAGATTAAAGGAAAAGTATCCATTTGAATCCAAGTCGTCTTACCTTCTTTTTTGGCATATACATTTAAAATGCTCATAATAGGCTTATCTTAGTACTTTTAAGCGTTTTAACAAAAAAAAATCTTTTTTAGTTGTAGCTGATCGACAGTACTAAGGAAGACGAAGATATTTTATTTTAGTAGTTAATGTGGTGTAGAGTAAAGGTAAAGTATCCATTTGAATCCAAGTCGTCTTACCTTCTTTTTTGACATATACATTTAAAATGCTCATAATAGGCTTATCTTAGTACTTTTAAGCGTTTTAACATAAAAAATCTTTTTTAGTTGTAGCTGATCGACAGTACTAAGGAAGACGAAGATATTTTATTTTAGTAGTTAATGTGGTGTAGATTAAAGGAAAAGTATCCATTTGAATCCAAGTCGTCTTACCTTCTTTTTTGACATATACATTTAAAATGCTCATAATAGGCTTATCTTAGTACTTTTAAGCGTTTTAACAAAAAAAAATCTTTTTTAGTTGTAGCTGATCGACAGTACTAAGGAAGAGGAAGATATTTTATTTTAGTAGGTAATGTGGTGTAGATTAAAGGAAAAGTATCCATTTGAATCCAAGTCGTCTTACCTTCTTTTTTGACATATACATTTAAAATGCTCATAATAGGCTTATCTTAGTACTTTTAAGCGTTTTAACAAAAAAAAATCTTTTTTAGTTGTAGCTGATCGACAGTACTAAGGAAGACGAAGATATTTTATTTTAGTAGTTAATGTGGTGTAGATTAAAGGAAAAGTATCCATTTGAATCCAAGTCGTCTTACCTTCTTTTTTGACATATACATTTAAAATGCTCATAATAGGCTTATCTTAGTACTTTTTAATCGTTTTAACAAAAAAAATCTTTTTGAGTTGTAGCTGATCGACAGTACTAAGGAAGACGAAGATATTTTATTTTAGTAGGTAATGTGGTGTAGATTAAAGGAAAAGTATCCATTTGAATCCAAGTCGTCTTACCTTCTTTTTTGACATATACATTTAAAATGCTCATAATAGGCTTATCTTAGTACTTTTAAGCGTTTTAACATAAAAAATATTTTTGAGTTGTAGCTGATCGACAGTACTAAGGAAGACGAAGATATTTTATTTTAGTAGGTAATGTGGTGTAGATTAAAGGAAAAGTATCCATTTGAATCCAAGTCGTCTTACCTTCTATTTTGACATATACATTTAAAATGCTCATAATAGGCTTATCTTAGTACTTTTAAGCGTTTTAACAAAAAAAATCTTTTTTAGTTGTAGCTGATCGACAGTACTAAGGAAGACGAAGATATTTTATTTTAGTAGTTAATGTGGTGTAGATTAAAGGAAAAGTATCCATTTGAATCCAAGTCGTCTTACCTTCTTTTTTGGCATATACATTTAAAATGCTCATAATAGGCTTATCTTAGTACTTTTAAGCGTTTTAACAAAAAAAAATCTTTTTTAGTTGTAGCTGATCGACAGTACTAAGGAAGACGAAGATATTTTATTTTAGTAGTTAATGTGGTGTAGATTAAAGGAAAAGTATCCATTTGAATCCAAGTCGTCTTACCTTCTTTTTTGACATATACATTTAAAATGCTCATAATAGGCTTATCTTAGTACTTTTAAGCGTTTTAACAAAAAAAAATCTTTTTTAGTTGTAGCTGATCGACAGTACTAAGGAAGAGGAAGATATTTTATTTTAGTAGGTAATGTGGTGTAGATTAAAGGAAAAGTATCCATTTGAATCCAAGTCGTCTTACCTTCTTTTTTGACATATACATTTAAAATGCTCATAATAGGCTTATCTTAGTACTTTTAAGCGTTTTAACATAATAAATCTTTTTGAGTTGTAGCTGATCGACAGTACTAAGGAAGACGAAGATATTTTATTTTAGTAGTTAATGTGGTGTAGATTAAAGGAAAAGTATCCATTTGAATCCAAGTCGTCTTACCTTCTTTTTTGACATATACATTTAAAATGCTCATAATAGGCTTATCTTAGTACTTTTAAGCGTTTTAACAAAAAAAATCTTTTTGAGTTGTAGCTGATCGACAGTACTAAGATATTTTATTTTAGTAGGTAATGTGGTGTAGATTAAAGGAAATGTATCCATTTGAATCCAAGTCGTCTTACCTTCTTTTTTGACATATACATTTAAAATGCTCATAATAGGCTTATCTTAGTACTTTTAAGCGTTTTAACAAAAAAAATATTTTTGAGTTGTAGCTGATCGACAGTACTAAGGAAGACGAAGATATTTTATTTTAGTAGGTAATGTGGTGTAGATTAAAGGAAAAGTATCCATTTGAATCCAAGTCGTCTTACCTTCTTTTTTGAAATATACATTTAAAATGCTCATAATAGGCTTATCTTAGTACTTTTAAGCGTTTTAACAAAAAAATATATTTTTGAGTTGTAGCTGATCGACAGTACTAAGGAAGACGAAGATATTTTATTTTAGTAGGTAATGTGGTGTAGATTAAAGGAAAAGTATCCATTTGAATCCAAGTCGTCTTACCTTCTTTTTTGGCATATACATTTAAAATGCTCATAATAGGCTTATCTTAGTACTTTTAAGCGTTTTAACAAAAAAAAATCTTTTTTAGTTGTAGCTGATCGACAGTACTAAGGAAGACGAAGATATTTTATTTTAGTAGTTAATGTAGTGTAGATTAAAGGAAAAGTATTCATTTGAATCCAAGTCGTCTTACCTTCTATTTTGACATATACATTTAAAATGCTCATAATAGGCTTATCTTAGTACTTTTAAGCGTTTTAACAAAAAAAATCTTTTTTAGTTGTAGCTGATCGACAGTACTAAGGAAGACGAAGATATTTTATTTTAGTAGTTAATGTGGTGTAGATTAAAGGAAAAGTATCCATTTGAATCCAAGTCGTCTTACCTTCTTTTTTGGCATATACATTTAAAATGCTCATAATAGGCTTATCTTAGTACTTTTAAGCGTTTTAACAAAAAAAAATCTTTTTTAGTTGTAGCTGATCGACAGTACTAAGGAAGACGAAGATATTTTATTTTAGTAGTTAATGTGGTGTAGATTAAAGGAAAAGTATCCATTTGAATCCAAGTCGTCTTACCTTCTTTTTTGACATATACATTTAAAATGCTCATAATAGGCTTATCTTAGTACTTTTAAGCGTTTTAACAAAAAAAAATCTTTTTTAGTTGTAGCTGATCGACAGTACTAAGGAAGAGGAAGATATTTTATTTTAGTAGGTAATGTGGTGTAGATTAAAGGAAAAGTATCCATTTGAATCCAAGTCGTCTTACCTTCTTTTTTGACATATACATTTAAAATGCTCATAATAGGCTTATCTTAGTACTTTTAAGCGTTTTAACAAAAAAAATCTTTTTGAGTTGTAGCTGATCGACAGTACTAAGGAAGACGAAGATATTTTATTTTAGTAGGTAATGTGGTGTAGATTAAAGGAAAAGTATCCATTTGAATCCAAGTCGTCTTACCTTCTATTTTGACATATACATTTAAAATGCTCATAATAGGCTTATCTTAGTACTTTTAAGCGTTTTAACAAAAAAAATCTTTTTTAGTTGTAGCTGATCGACAGTACTAAGGAAGACGAAGATATTTTATTTTAGTAGTTAATGTGGTGTAGATTAAAGGAAAAGTATCCATTTGAATCCAAGTCGTCTTACCTTCTTTTTTGGCATATACATTTAAAATGCTCATAATAGGCTTATCTTAGTACTTTTAAGCGTTTTAACAAAAAAAAATCTTTTTTAGTTGTAGCTGATCGACAGTACTAAGGAAGACGAAGATATTTTATTTTAGTAGTTAATGTGGTGTAGATTAAAGGAAAAGTATCCATTTGAATCCAAGTCGTCTTACCTTCTTTTTTGACATATACATTTAAAATGCTCATAATAGGCTTATCTTAGTACTTTTAAGCGTTTTAACAAAAAAAAATCTTTTTTAGTTGTAGCTGATCGACAGTACTAAGGAAGAGGAAGATATTTTATTTTAGTAGGTAATGTGGTGTAGATTAAAGGAAAAGTATCCATTTGAATCCAAGTCGTCTTACCTTCTTTTTTGACATATACATTTAAAATGCTCATAATAGGCTTATCTTAGTACTTTTAAGCGTTTTAACATAATAAATCTTTTTGAGTTGTAGCTGATCGACAGTACTAAGGAAGACGAAGATATTTTATTTTAGTAGTTAATGTGGTGTAGATTAAAGGAAAAGTATCCATATGAATCCAAGTCGTCTTACCTTCTTTTTTGACATATACATTTAAAATGCTCATAATAGGCTTATCTTAGTACTTTTAAGCGTTTTAACAAAAAAAATCTTTTTGAGTTGTAGCTGATCGACAGTACTAAGATATTTTATTTTAGTAGGTAATGTGGTGTAGATTAAAGGAAAAGTATCCATTTGAATCCAAGTCGTCTTACCTTCTTTTTTGAAATATACATTTAAAATGCTCATAATAGGCTTATCTTAGTACTTTTAAGCGTTTTAACAAAAAAATATATTTTTTAGTTGTAGCTGATCGACAGTACTAAGGAAGACGAAGATATTTTATTTTAGTAGGTAATGTGGTGTAGATTAAAGGAAAAGTATCCATTTGAATCCAAGTCGTCTTACCTTCTTTTTTGGCATATACATTTAAAATGCTCATAATAGGCTTATCTTAGTACTTTTAAGCGTTTTAACAAAAAAAAATCTTTTTTAGTTGTAGCTGATCGACAGTACTAAGGAAGACGAAGATATTTTATTTTAGTAGTTAATGTGGTGTAGAGTAAAGGTAAAGTATCCATTTGAATCCAAGTCGTCTTACCTTCTTTTTTGACATATACATTTAAAATGCTCATAATAGGCTTATCTTAGTACTTTTAAGCGTTTTAACATAAAAAATCTTTTTTAGTTGTAGCTGATCGACAGTACTAAGGAAGACGAAGATATTTTATTTTAGTAGTTAATGTGGTGTAGATTAAAGGAAAAGTATCCATTTGAATCCAAGTCGTCTTACCTTCTTTTTTGACATATACATTTAAAATGCTCATAATAGGCTTATCTTAGTACTTTTAAGCGTTTTAACAAAAAAAAATCTTTTTTAGTTGTAGCTGATCGACAGTACTAAGGAAGAGGAAGATATTTTATTTTAGTAGGTAATGTGGTGTAGATTAAAGGAAAAGTATCCATTTGAATCCAAGTCGTCTTACCTTCTTTTTTGACATATACATTTAAAATGCTCATAATAGGCTTATCTTAGTACTTTTAAGCGTTTTAACAAAAAAAAATCTTTTTTAGTTGTAGCTGATCGACAGTACTAAGGAAGACGAAGATATTTTATTTTAGTAGTTAATGTGGTGTAGATTAAAGGAAAAGTATCCATTTGAATCCAAGTCGTCTTACCTTCTTTTTTGACATATACATTTAAAATGCTCATAATAGGCTTATCTTAGTACTTTTTAATCGTTTTAACAAAAAAAATCTTTTTGAGTTGTAGCTGATCGACAGTACTAAGGAAGACGAAGATATTTTATTTTAGTAGGTAATGTGGTGTAGATTAAAGGAAAAGTATCCATTTGAATCCAAGTCGTCTTACCTTCTTTTTTGACATATACATTTAAAATGCTCATAATAGGCTTATCTTAGTACTTTTAAGCGTTTTAACATAAAAAATATTTTTGAGTTGTAGCTGATCGACAGTACTAAGGAAGACGAAGATATTTTATTTTAGTAGTTAATGTGGTGTAGATTAAAGGAAAAGTATCCATTTGAATCCAAGTCGTCTTACCTTCTTTTTTGACATATACATTTAAAATGCTCATAATAGGCTTATCTTAGTACTTTTAAGCGTTTTAACAAAAAAAATCTTTTTTAGTTGTAGCTGATCGACAGTACTAAGGAAGACGAAGATATTTTATTTTAGTAGGTAATGTGGTGTAGATTAAAGGAAAAGTATCCATTTGAATCCAAGTCGTCTTACCTTCTTTTTTGACATATACATTTAAAATGCTCATAATAGGCTTATCTTAGTACTTTTAAGCGTTTTAACAAAAAAAAATCTTTTTTAGTTGTAGCTGATCGACAGTACTAAGGAAGACGAAGATATTTTATTTTAGTAGGTAACGTGGTGTAGATTAAAGGAAAAGTATCCATTTGAATCCAAGTCGTCTTACCTTCTTTTTTGACATATACATTTAAAATGCTCATAATAGGCTTATCTTAGTACTTTTAAGCGTTTTAACATAATAAATATTTTTGAGTTGTAGCTGATCGACAGTACTAAGGAAGACGAAGATATTTTATTTTAGTAGTTAATGTGGTGTAGATTAAAGGAAAAGTATCCATTTGAATCCAAGTCGTCTTACCTTCTTTTTTGACATATACATTTAAAATGCTCATAATAGGCTTATCTTAGTACTTTTAAGCGTTTTAACAAAAAAAATCTTTTTTAGTTGTAGCTGATCGACAGTACTAAGGAAGACGAAGATATTTTATTTTAGTAGTTAATGTGGTGTAGATTAAAGGAAAAGTATCCATTTGAATCCAAGTCGTCTTACCTTCTTTTTTGGCATATACATTTAAAATGCTCATAATAGGCTTATCTTAGTACTTTTAAGCGTTTTAACAAAAAAAAATCTTTTTTAGTTGTAGCTGATCGACAGTACTAAGGAAGACGAAGATATTTTATTTTAGTAGTTAATGTGGTGTAGATTAAAGGAAAAGTATCCATTTGAATCCAAGTCGTCTTACCTTCTTTTTTGACATATACATTTAAAATGCTCATAATAGGCTTATCTTAGTACTTTTAAGCGTTTTAACAAAAAAAAATCTTTTTTAGTTGTAGCTGATCGACAGTACTAAGGAAGAGGAAGATATTTTATTTTAGTAGGTAATGTGGTGTAGATTAAAGGAAAAGTATCCATTTGAATCCAAGTCGTCTTACCTTCTTTTTTGACATATACATTTAAAATGCTCATAATAGGCTTATCTTAGTACTTTTAAGCGTTTTAACATAATAAATATTTTTGAGTTGTAGCTGATCGACAGTACTAAGGAAGACGAAGATATTTTATTTTAGTAGTTAATGTGGTGTAGATTAAAGGAAAAGTATCCATTTGAATCCAAGTCGTCTTACCTTCTTTTTTGACATATACATTTAAAATGCTCATAATAGGCTTATCTTAGTACTTTTAAGCGTTTTAACAAAAAAAATCTTTTTGAGTTGTAGCTGATCGACAGTACTAAGGAAGACGAAGATATTTTATTTTAGTAGTTAATGTGGTGTAGATTAAAGGAAAAGTATCCATTTGAATCCAAGTCGTCTTACCTTCTATTTTGACATATACATTTAAAATGCTCATAATAGGCTTATCTTAGTACTTTTAAGCGTTTTAACAAAAAAAATCTTTTTTAGTTGTAGCTGATCGACAGTACTAAGGAAGACGAAGATATTTTATTTTAGTAGGTAATGTGGTGTAGATTAAAGGAAAAGTATCCATTTGAATCCAAGTCGTCTTACCTTCTTTTTTGACATATACATTTAAAATGCTCATAATAGGCTTATCTTAGTACTTTTAAGCGTTTTAACAAAAAAAAATCTTTTTTAGTTGTAGCTGATCGACAGTACTAAGGAAGACGAAGATATTTTATTTTAGTAGGTAATGTGGTGTAGATTAAAGGAAAAGTATCCATTTGAATCCAAGTCGTCTTACCTTCTTTTTTGACATATACATTTAAAATGCTCATAATAGGCTTATCTTAGTACTTTTAATCGTTTTAACAAAAAAAATATTTTTGAGTTGTAGCTGATCGACAGTACTAAGGAAGACGAAGATATTTTATTTTAGTAGTTAATGTGGTGTAGATTAAAGGAAAAGTATCCATTTGAATCCAAGTCGTCTTACCTTCTTTTTTGACATATACATTTAAAATGCTCATAATAGGCTTATCTTAGTACTTTTAAGCGTTTTAACAAAAAAAAATCTTTTTAGTTGTAGCTGATCGACAGTACTAAGGAAGACGAAGATATTTTATTTTAGTAGTTAATGTGGTTTAGATTAAAGGTAAAGTATCCATTTGAATCCAAGTCGTCTTACCTTCTTTTTTGACATATACATTTAAAATGCTCATAATAGGCTTATCTTAGTACTTTTAAGCGTTTTAACATAAAAAATATTTTTGAGTTGTAGCTGATCGACAGTACTAAGGAAGACGAAGATATTTTATTTTAGTAGTTAATGTAGTGTAGATTAAAGGAAATGTATCCATTTGAATCCAAGTCGTCTTACCTTCTTTTTTGACATATACATTTTAAATGCTCATAATAGGCTTATCTTAGTACTTTTAAGCGTTTTAACAAAAAAAATATTTTTTAGTTGTAGCTGATCGACAGTACTAAGGAAGACGAAGATATTTTATTTTAGTAGGTAATGTGGTGTAGATTAAAGGAAAAGTATCCATTTGAATCCAAGTCGTCTTACCTTCTTTTTTGACATATACATTTAAAATGCTCATAATAGGCTTATCTTAGTACTTTTAAGCGTTTTAACAAAAAAATATATTTTTGAGTTGTAGCTGATCGACAGTACTAAGGAAGACGAAGATATTTTATTTTAGTAGGTAATGTGGTGTAGATTAAAGGAAAAGTATCCATTTGAATCCAAGTCGTCTTACCTTCTTTTTTGACATATACATTTAAAATGCTCATAATAGGCTTATCTTAGTACTTTTAAGCGTTTTAACAAAAAAAAATCTTTTTTAGTTGTAGCTGATCGACAGTACTAAGGAAGAGGAAGATATTTTATTTTAGTAGGTAATGTGGTGTAGATTAAAGGAAAAGTATCCATTTGAATCCAAGTCGTCTTACCTTCTTTTTTGACATATACATTTAAAATGCTCATAATAGGCTTATCTTAGTACTTTTAAGCGTTTTAACAAAAAAAAATCTTTTTTAGTTGTAGCTGATCGACAGTACTAAGGAAGACGAAGATATTTTATTTTAGTAGGTAATGTGGTGTAGATTAAAGGAAATGTATCCATTTGAATCCAAGTCGTCTTACCTTCTTTTTTGACATATACATTTAAAATGCTCATAATAGGCTTATCTTAGTACTTTTAAGCGTTTTAACAAAAAAAATATTTTTGAGTTGTAGCTGATCGACAGTACTAAGGAAGACGAAGATATTTTATTTTAGTAGGTAATGTGGTGTAGATTAAAGGAAAAGTATCCATTTGAATCCAAGTCGTCTTACCTTCTTTTTTGACATATACATTTAAAATGCTCATAATAGGCTTATCTTAGTACTTTTAAGCGTTTTAACAAAAAAAAATCTTTTTTAGTTGTAGCTGATCGACAGTACTAAGGAAGAGGAAGATATTTTATTTTAGTAGGTAATGTGGTGTAGATTAAAGGAAAAGTATCCATTTGAATCCAAGTCGTCTTACCTTCTTTTTTGACATATACATTTAAAATGCTCATAATAGGCTTATCTTAGTACTTTTAAGCGTTTTAACATAATAAATATTTTTGAGTTGTAGCTGATCGACAGTACTAAGGAAGACGAAGATATTTTATTTTAGTAGTTAATGTGGTGTAGATTAAAGGAAAAGTATCCATTTGAATCCAAGTCGTCTTACCTTCTTTTTTGACATATACATTTAAAATGCTCATAATAGGCTTATCTTAGTACTTTTAAGCGTTTTAACAAAAAAAATCTTTTTGAGTTGTAGCTGATCGACAGTACTAAGGAAGACGAAGATATTTTATTTTAGTAGTTAATGTGGTGTAGATTAAAGGAAAAGTATCCATTTGAATCCAAGTCGTCTTACCTTCTATTTTGACATATACATTTAAAATGCTCATAATAGGCTTATCTTAGTACTTTTAAGCGTTTTAACAAAAAAAATCTTTTTTAGTTGTAGCTGATCGACAGTACTAAGGAAGACGAAGATATTTTATTTTAGTAGGTAATGTGGTGTAGATTAAAGGAAAAGTATCCATTTGAATCCAAGTCGTCTTACCTTCTTTTTTGACATATACATTTAAAATGCTCATAATAGGCTTATCTTAGTACTTTTAAGCGTTTTAACAAAAAAAAATCTTTTTTAGTTGTAGCTGATCGACAGTACTAAGGAAGACGAAGATATTTTATTTTAGTAGGTAACGTGGTGTAGATTAAAGGAAAAGTATCCATTTGAATCCAAGTCGTCTTACCTTCTTTTTTGACATATACATTTAAAATGCTCATAATAGGCTTATCTTAGTACTTTTTAATCGTTTTAACAAAAAAAATATTTTTGAGTTGTAGCTGATCGACAGTACTAAGGAAGACGAAGATATTTTATTTTAGTAGTTAATGTGGTGTAGATTAAAGGAAAAGTATCCATTTGAATCCAAGTCGTCTTACCTTCTTTTTTGACATATACATTTAAAATGCTCATAATAGGCTTATCTTAGTACTTTTAAGCGTTTTAACAAAAAAAAATCTTTTTAGTTGTAGCTGATCGACAGTACTAAGGAAGACGAAGATATTTTATTTTAGTAGTTAATGTGGTTTAGATTAAAGGTAAAGTATCCATTTGAATCCAAGTCGTCTTACCTTCTTTTTTGACATATACATTTAAAATGCTCATAATAGGCTTATCTTAGTACTTTTAAGCGTTTTAACATAAAAAATATTTTTGAGTTGTAGCTGATCGACAGTACTAAGGAAGACGAAGATATTTTATTTTAGTAGTTAATGTAGTGTAGATTAAAGGAAATGTATCCATTTGAATCCAAGTCGTCTTACCTTCTTTTTTGACATATACATTTTAAATGCTCATAATAGGCTTATCTTAGTACTTTTAAGCGTTTTAACAAAAAAAATATTTTTTAGTTGTAGCTGATCGACAGTACTAAGGAAGACGAAGATATTTTATTTTAGTAGGTAATGTGGTGTAGATTAAAGGAAAAGTATCCATTTGAATCCAAGTCGTCTTACCTTCTTTTTTGACATATACATTTAAAATGCTCATAATAGGCTTATCTTAGTACTTTTAAGCGTTTTAACAAAAAAATATATTTTTGAGTTGTAGCTGATCGACAGTACTAAGGAAGACGAAGATATTTTATTTTAGTAGGTAATGTGGTGTAGATTAAAGGAAAAGTATCCATTTGAATCCAAGTCGTCTTACCTTCTTTTTTGACATATACATTTAAAATGCTCATAATAGGCTTATCTTAGTACTTTTAAGCGTTTTAACAAAAAAAAATCTTTTTTAGTTGTAGCTGATCGACAGTACTAAGGAAGAGGAAGATATTTTATTTTAGTAGGTAATGTGGTGTAGATTAAAGGAAAAGTATCCATTTGAATCCAAGTCGTCTTACCTTCTTTTTTGACATATACATTTAAAATGCTCATAATAGGCTTATCTTAGTACTTTTAAGCGTTTTAACAAAAAAAATCTTTTTGAGTTGTAGCTGATCGACAGTACTAAGGAAGACGAAGATATTTTATTTTAGTAGGTAATGTGGTGTAGATTAAAGGAAAAGTATCCATTTGAATCCAAGTCGTCTTACCTTCTTTTTTGACATATACATTTAAAATGCTCATAATAGGCTTATCTTAGTACTTTTAAGCGTTTTAACAAAAAAAAATCTTTTTTAGTTGTAGCTGATCGACAGTACTAAGGAAGAGGAAGATATTTTATTTTAGTAGGTAATGTGGTGTAGATTAAAGGAAAAGTATCCATTTGAATCCAAGTCGTCTTACCTTCTTTTTTGACATATACATTTAAAATGCTCATAATAGGCTTATCTTAGTACTTTTAAGCGTTTTAACATAATAAATATTTTTGAGTTGTAGCTGATCGACAGTACTAAGGAAGACGAAGATATTTTATTTTAGTAGTTAATGTGGTGTAGATTAAAGGAAAAGTATCCATTTGAATCCAAGTCGTCTTACCTTCTTTTTTGACATATACATTTAAAATGCTCATAATAGGCTTATCTTAGTACTTTTAAGCGTTTTAACAAAAAAAATCTTTTTGAGTTGTAGCTGATCGACAGTACTAAGGAAGACGAAGATATTTTATTTTAGTAGTTAATGTGGTGTAGATTAAAGGAAAAGTATCCATTTGAATCCAAGTCGTCTTACCTTCTATTTTGACATATACATTTAAAATGCTCATAATAGGCTTATCTTAGTACTTTTAAGCGTTTTAACAAAAAAAATCTTTTTTAGTTGTAGCTGATCGACAGTACTAAGGAAGACGAAGATATTTTATTTTAGTAGGTAATGTGGTGTAGATTAAAGGAAAAGTATCCATTTGAATCCAAGTCGTCTTACCTTCTTTTTTGACATATACATTTAAAATGCTCATAATAGGCTTATCTTAGTACTTTTAAGCGTTTTAACAAAAAAAAATCTTTTTTAGTTGTAGCTGATCGACAGTACTAAGGAAGACGAAGATATTTTATTTTAGTAGGTAACGTGGTGTAGATTAAAGGAAAAGTATCCATTTGAATCCAAGTCGTCTTACCTTCTTTTTTGACATATACATTTAAAATGCTCATAATAGGCTTATCTTAGTACTTTTTAATCGTTTTAACAAAAAAAATATTTTTGAGTTGTAGCTGATCGACAGTACTAAGGAAGACGAAGATATTTTATTTTAGTAGTTAATGTGGTGTAGATTAAAGGAAAAGTATCCATTTGAATCCAAGTCGTCTTACCTTCTTTTTTGACATATACATTTAAAATGCTCATAATAGGCTTATCTTAGTACTTTTAAGCGTTTTAACAAAAAAAAATCTTTTTAGTTGTAGCTGATCGACAGTACTAAGGAAGACGAAGATATTTTATTTTAGTAGTTAATGTGGTTTAGATTAAAGGTAAAGTATCCATTTGAATCCAAGTCGTCTTACCTTCTTTTTTGACATATACATTTAAAATGCTCATAATAGGCTTATCTTAGTACTTTTAAGCGTTTTAACATAAAAAATATTTTTGAGTTGTAGCTGATCGACAGTACTAAGGAAGACGAAGATATTTTATTTTAGTAGTTAATGTAGTGTAGATTAAAGGAAATGTATCCATTTGAATCCAAGTCGTCTTACCTTCTTTTTTGACATATACATTTTAAATGCTCATAATAGGCTTATCTTAGTACTTTTAAGCGTTTTAACAAAAAAAATATTTTTTAGTTGTAGCTGATCGACAGTACTAAGGAAGACGAAGATATTTTATTTTAGTAGGTAATGTGGTGTAGATTAAAGGAAAAGTATCCATTTGAATCCAAGTCGTCTTACCTTCTTTTTTGACATATACATTTAAAATGCTCATAATAGGCTTATCTTAGTACTTTTAAGCGTTTTAACAAAAAAATATATTTTTGAGTTGTAGCTGATCGACAGTACTAAGGAAGACGAAGATATTTTATTTTAGTAGGTAATGTGGTGTAGATTAAAGGAAAAGTATCCATTTGAATCCAAGTCGTCTTACCTTCTTTTTTGACATATACATTTAAAATGCTCATAATAGGCTTATCTTAGTACTTTTAAGCGTTTTAACAAAAAAAAATCTTTTTTAGTTGTAGCTGATCGACAGTACTAAGGAAGAGGAAGATATTTTATTTTAGTAGGTAATGTGGTGTAGATTAAAGGAAAAGTATCCATTTGAATCCAAGTCGTCTTACCTTCTTTTTTGACATATACATTTAAAATGCTCATAATAGGCTTATCTTAGTACTTTTAAGCGTTTTAACAAAAAAAAATCTTTTTTAGTTGTAGCTGATCGACAGTACTAAGGAAGACGAAGATATTTTATTTTAGTAGGTAATGTGGTGTAGATTAAAGGAAATGTATCCATTTGAATCCAAGTCGTCTTACCTTCTTTTTTGACATATACATTTAAAATGCTCATAATAGGCTTATCTTAGTACTTTTAAGCGTTTTAACAAAAAAAATATTTTTGAGTTGTAGCTGATCGACAGTACTAAGGAAGACGAAGATATTTTATTTTAGTAGGTAATGTGGTGTAGATTAAAGGAAAAGTATCCATTTGAATCCAAGTCGTCTTACCTTCTTTTTTGACATATACATTTAAAATGCTCATAATAGGCTTATCTTAGTACTTTTAAGCGTTTTAACAAAAAAAAATATTTTTGAGTTGTAGCTGATCGACAGTACTAAGGAAGACGAAGATATTTTATTTTAGTAGGTAATGTGGTGTAGATTAAAGGAAAAGTATCCATTTGAATCCAAGTCGTCTTACCTTCTTTTTTGACATATACATTTAAAATGCTCATAATAGGCTTATCTTAGTACTTTTAAGCGTTTTAACAAAAAAAATCTTTTTTAGTTGTAGCTGATCGACAGTACTAAGGAAGAGGAAGATATTTTATTTTAGTAGGTAATGTGGTGTAGATTAAAGGAAAAGTATCCATTTGAATCCAAGTCGTCTTACCTTCTTTTTTGACATATACATTTAAAATGCTCATAATAGGCTTATCTTAGTACTTTTAAGCGTTTTAACATAATAAATCTTTTTGAGTTGTAGCTGATCGACAGTACTAAGGAAGACGAAGATATTTTATTTTAGTAGTTAATGTGGTGTAGATTAAAGGAAAAGTATCCATTTGAATCCAAGTCGTCTTACCTTCTTTTTTGACATATACATTTAAAATGCTCATAATAGGCTTATCTTAGTACTTTTAAGCGTTTTAACAAAAAAAATCTTTTTGAGTTGTAGCTGATCGACAGTACTAAGGAAGACGAAGATATTTTATTTTAGTAGGTAATGTGGTGTAGATTAAAGGAAAAGTATCCATTTGAATCCAAGTCGTCTTACCTTCTTTTTTGAAATATACATTTAAAATGCTCATAATAGGCTTATCTTAGTACTTTTAAGCGTTTTAACAAAAAAATATATTTTTTAGTTGTAGCTGATCGACAGTACTAAGGAAGACGAAGATATTTTATTTTAGTAGGTAATGTGGTGTAGATTAAAGGAAAAGTATCCATTTGAATCCAAGTCGTCTTACCTTCTTTTTTGACATATACATTTAAAATGCTCATAATAGGCTTATCTTAGTACTTTTAAGCGTTTTAACAAAAAAAAATCTTTTTTAGTTGTAGCTGATCGACAGTACTAAGGAAGAGGAAGATATTTTATTTTAGTAGGTAATGTGGTGTAGATTAAAGGAAAAGTATCCATTTGAATCCAAGTCGTCTTACCTTCTTTTTTGACATATACATTTAAAATGCTCATAATAGGCTTATCTTAGTACTTTTAAGCGTTTTAACAAAAAAAATCTTTTTTAGTTGTAGCTGATCGACAGTACTAAGGAAGACGAAGATATTTTATTTTAGTAGTTAATGTGGTGTAGATTAAAGGAAAAGTATCCATTTGAATCCAAGTCGTCTTACCTTCTTTTTTGGCATATACATTTAAAATGCTCATAATAGGCTTATCTTAGTACTTTTAAGCGTTTTAACAAAAAAAAATCTTTTTTAGTTGTAGCTGATCGACAGTACTAAGGAAGACGAAGATATTTTATTTTAGTAGTTAATGTGGTGTAGATTAAAGGAAAAGTATCCATTTGAATCCAAGTCGTCTTACCTTCTTTTTTGACATATACATTTAAAATGCTCATAATAGGCTTATCTTAGTACTTTTAAGCGTTTTAACAAAAAAAAATCTTTTTTAGTTGTAGCTGATCGACAGTACTAAGGAAGAGGAAGATATTTTATTTTAGTAGGTAATGTGGTGTAGATTAAAGGAAAAGTATCCATTTGAATCCAAGTCGTCTTACCTTCTTTTTTGACATATACATTTAAAATGCTCATAATAGGCTTATCTTAGTACTTTTAAGCGTTTTAACATAATAAATATTTTTGAGTTGTAGCTGATCGACAGTACTAAGGAAGACGAAGATATTTTATTTTAGTAGTTAATGTGGTGTAGATTAAAGGAAAAGTATCCATTTGAATCCAAGTCGTCTTACCTTCTTTTTTGACATATACATTTAAAATGCTCATAATAGGCTTATCTTAGTACTTTTAAGCGTTTTAACAAAAAAAATCTTTTTGAGTTGTAGCTGATCGACAGTACTAAGGAAGACGAAGATATTTTATTTTAGTAGTTAATGTGGTGTAGATTAAAGGAAAAGTATCCATTTGAATCCAAGTCGTCTTACCTTCTTTTTTGACATATACATTTAAAATGCTCATAATAGGCTTATCTTAGTACTTTTAAGCGTTTTAACAAAAAAAAATCTTTTTTAGTTGTAGCTGATCGACAGTACTAAGGAAGAGGAAGATATTTTATTTTAGTAGGTAATGTGGTGTAGATTAAAGGAAAAGTATCCATTTGAATCCAAGTCGTCTTACCTTCTTTTTTGACATATACATTTAAAATGCTCATAATAGGCTTATCTTAGTACTTTTAAGCGTTTTAACATAATAAATATTTTTGAGTTGTAGCTGATCGACAGTACTAAGGAAGACGAAGATATTTTATTTTAGTAGTTAATGTGGTGTAGATTAAAGGAAAAGTATCCATTTGAATCCAAGTCGTCTTACCTTCTTTTTTGACATATACATTTAAAATGCTCATAATAGGCTTATCTTAGTACTTTTAAGCGTTTTAACAAAAAAAATCTTTTTGAGTTGTAGCTGATCGACAGTACTAAGGAAGACGAAGATATTTTATTTTAGTAGTTAATGTGGTGTAGATTAAAGGAAAAGTATCCATTTGAATCCAAGTCGTCTTACCTTCTTTTTTGACATATACATTTAAAATGCTCATAATAGGCTTATCTTAGTACTTTTAAGCGTTTTAACAAAAAAAAATCTTTTTAGTTGTAGCTGATCGACAGTACTAAGGAAGACGAAGATATTTTATTTTAGTAGTTAATGTGGTTTAGATTAAAGGTAAAGTATCCATTTGAATCCAAGTCGTCTTA
The DNA here is from genome assembly GCA_964016965.1 of Diacarnus erythraeanus. NCBI lineage: Eukaryota > Metazoa > Porifera > Demospongiae > Poecilosclerida > Podospongiidae > Diacarnus > Diacarnus erythraeanus. The sequence continues at coordinate 3,691,728 of OZ024671.1, read as the reverse complement.
CCTTCTTTTTTGACATATACATTTAAAATGCTCATAATAGGCTTATCTTAGTACTTTTAAGCGTTTTAACATAAAAAATATTTTTGAGTTGTAGCTGATCGACAGTACTAAGGAAGACGAAGATATTTTATTTTAGTAGTTAATGTAGTGTAGATTAAAGGAAATGTATCCATTTGAATCCAAGTCGTCTTACCTTCTTTTTTGACATATACATTTTAAATGCTCATAATAGGCTTATCTTAGTACTTTTAAGCGTTTTAACAAAAAAAATATTTTTTAGTTGTAGCTGATCGACAGTACTAAGGAAGACGAAGATATTTTATTTTAGTAGGTAATGTGGTGTAGATTAAAGGAAAAGTATCCATTTGAATCCAAGTCGTCTTACCTTCTTTTTTGACATATACATTTAAAATGCTCATAATAGGCTTATCTTAGTACTTTTAAGCGTTTTAACAAAAAAATATATTTTTGAGTTGTAGCTGATCGACAGTACTAAGGAAGACGAAGATATTTTATTTTAGTAGGTAATGTGGTGTAGATTAAAGGAAAAGTATCCATTTGAATCCAAGTCGTCTTACCTTCTTTTTTGACATATACATTTAAAATGCTCATAATAGGCTTATCTTAGTACTTTTAAGCGTTTTAACAAAAAAAAATCTTTTTTAGTTGTAGCTGATCGACAGTACTAAGGAAGACGAAGATATTTTATTTTAGTAGGTAATGTGGTGTAGATTAAAGGAAAAGTATCCATTTGAATCCAAGTCGTCTTACCTTCTTTTTTGACATATACATTTAAAATGCTCATAATAGGCTTATCTTAGTACTTTTAAGCGTTTTAACAAAAAAAAATCTTTTTTAGTTGTAGCTGATCGACAGTACTAAGGAAGACGAAGATATTTTATTTTAGTAGGTAATGTGGTGTAGATTAAAGGAAATGTATCCATTTGAATCCAAGTCGTCTTACCTTCTTTTTTGACATATACATTTAAAATGCTCATAATAGGCTTATCTTAGTACTTTTAAGCGTTTTAACAAAAAAAATATTTTTGAGTTGTAGCTGATCGACAGTACTAAGGAAGACGAAGATATTTTATTTTAGTAGGTAATGTGGTGTAGATTAAAGGAAAAGTATCCATTTGAATCCAAGTCGTCTTACCTTCTTTTTTGACATATACATTTAAAATGCTCATAATAGGCTTATCTTAGTACTTTTAAGCGTTTTAACAAAAAAATTCTTTTTTAGTTGTAGCTGATCGACAGTACTAAGGAAGACGAAGATATTTTATTTTAGTAGTTAATGTGGTGTAGATTAAAGGAAATGTATCCATTTGAATCCAAGTCGTCTTACCTTCTTTTTTGACATATACATTTTAAATGCTCATAATAGGCTTATCTTAGTACTTTTAAGCGTTTTAACAAAAAAAATATTTTTTAGTTGTAGCTGATCGACAGTACTAAGGAAGACGAAGATATTTTATTTTAGTAGGTAATGTGGTGTAGATTAAAGGAAAAGTATCCATTTGAATCCAAGTCGTCTTACCTTCTTTTTTGACATATACATTTTAAATGCTCATAATAGGCTTATCTTAGTACTTTTAAGCACTTTAACAAAAAAAAATATTTTTGAGTTGTAGCTGATCGACAGTACTAAGGAAGACGAAGATATTTTATTTTAGTAGGTAATGTGGTGTAGATTAAAGGAAAAGTATCCATTTGAATCCAAGTCGTCTTACCTTCTTTTTTGACATATACATTTAAAATGCTCATAATAGGCTTATCTTAGTACTTTTTAATCGTTTTAACAAAAAAAATCTTTTTGAGTTGTAGCTGATCGACAGTACTAAGGAAGACGAAGATATTTTATTTTAGTAGGTAATGTGGTGTAGATTAAAGGAAAAGTATCCATTTGAATCCAAGTCGTCTTACCTTCTTTTTTGACATATACATTTAAAATGCTCATAATAGGCTTATCTTAGTACTTTTAAGCGTTTTAACATAAAAAATCTTTTTGAGTTGTAGCTGATCGACAGTACTAAGGAAGACGAAGATATTTTATTTTAGTAGTTAATGTGGTGTAGATTAAAGGAAAAGTATCCATTTGAATCCAAGTCGTCTTACCTTCTTTTTTGACATATACATTTAAAATGCTCATAATAGGCTTATCTTAGTACTTTTAAGCGTTTTAACAAAAAAAATCTTTTTTAGTTGTAGCTGATCGACAGTACTAAGGAAGACGAAGATATTTTATTTTAGTAGGTAATGTGGTGTAGATTAAAGGAAAAGTATCCATTTGAATCCAAGTCGTCTTACCTTCTTTTTTGACATATACATTTAAAATGCTCATAATAGGCTTATCTTAGTACTTTTAAGCGTTTTAACAAAAAAATATATTTTTGAGTTGTAGCTGATCGACAGTACTAAGGAAGACGAAGATATTTTATTTTAGTAGGTAATGTGGTGTAGATTAAAGGAAAAGTATCCATTTGAATCCAAGTCGTCTTACCTTCTTTTTTGACATATACATTTAAAATGCTCATAATAGGCTTATCTTAGTACTTTTAAGCGTTTTAACAAAAAAATTCTTTTTTAGTTGTAGCTGATCGACAGTACTAAGGAAGACGAAGATATTTTATTTTAGTAGTTAATGTGGTGTAGATTAAAGGAAATGTATCCATTTGAATCCAAGTCGTCTTACCTTCTTTTTTGACATATACATTTTAAATGCTCATAATAGGCTTATCTTAGTACTTTTAAGCGTTTTAACAAAAAAAATATTTTTTAGTTGTAGCTGATCGACAGTACTAAGGAAGACGAAGATATTTTATTTTAGTAGGTAATGTGGTGTAGATTAAAGGAAAAGTATCCATTTGAATCCAAGTCGTCTTACCTTCTTTTTTGACATATACATTTAAAATGCTCATAATAGGCTTATCTTAGTACTTTTAAGCGTTTTAACATAAAAAATATTTTTGAGTTGTAGCTGATCGACAGTACTAAGGAAGACGAAGATATTTTATTTTAGTAGTTAATGTGGTGTAGATTAAAGGAAAAGTATCCATTTGAATCCAAGTCGTCTTACCTTCTTTTTTGACATATACATTTTAAATGCTCATAATAGGCTTATCTTAGTACTTTTAAGCGTTTTAACAAAAAAAATCTTTTTTAGTTGTAGCTGATCGACAGTACTAAGGAAGACGAAGATATTTTATTTTAGTAGGTAATGTGGTGTAGATTAAAGGAAAAGTATCCATTTGAATCCAAGTCGTCTTACCTTCTTTTTTGACATATACATTTAAAATGCTCATAATAGGCTTATCTTAGTACTTTTAAGCGTTTTAACAAAAAAATATATTTTTGAGTTGTAGCTGATCGACAGTACTAAGGAAGACGAAGATATTTTATTTTAGTAGGTAATGTGGTGTAGATTAAAGGAAAAGTATCCATTTGAATCCAAGTCGTCTTACCTTCTTTTTTGACATATACATTTAAAATGCTCATAATAGGCTTATCTTAGTACTTTTAAGCGTTTTAACAAAAAAATTCTTTTTTAGTTGTAGCTGATCGACAGTACTAAGGAAGACGAAGATATTTTATTTTAGTAGTTAATGTGGTGTAGATTAAAGGAAATGTATCCATTTGAATCCAAGTCGTCTTACCTTCTTTTTTGACATATACATTTTAAATGCTCATAATAGGCTTATCTTAGTACTTTTAAGCGTTTTAACAAAAAAAATATTTTTTAGTTGTAGCTGATCGACAGTACTAAGGAAGACGAAGATATTTTATTTTAGTAGTTAATGTGGTGTAGATTAAAGGAAAAGTATCCATTTGAATCCAAGTCGTCTTACCTTCTTTTTTGACATATACATTTTAAATGCTCATAATAGGCTTATCTTAGTACTTTTAAGCACTTTAACAAAAAAAAATATTTTTGAGTTGTAGCTGATCGACAGTACTAAGGAAGACGAAGATATTTTATTTTAGTAGGTAATGTGGTGTAGATTAAAGGAAAAGTATCCATTTGAATCCAAGTCGTCTTACCTTCTTTTTTGACATATACATTTAAAATGCTCATAATAGGCTTATCTTAGTACTTTTTAATCGTTTTAACAAAAAAAATCTTTTTGAGTTGTAGCTGATCGACAGTACTAAGGAAGACGAAGATATTTTATTTTAGTAGGTAATGTGGTGTAGATTAAAGGAAAAGTATCCATTTGAATCCAAGTCGTCTTACCTTCTTTTTTGACATATACATTTAAAATGCTCATAATAGGCTTATCTTAGTACTTTTAAGCGTTTTAACATAAAAAATATTTTTGAGTTGTAGCTGATCGACAGTACTAAGGAAGACGAAGATATTTTATTTTAGTAGTTAATGTGGTGTAGATTAAAGGAAAAGTATCCATTTGAATCCAAGTCGTCTTACCTTCTTTTTTGACATATACATTTTAAATGCTCATAATAGGCTTATCTTAGTACTTTTAAGCGTTTTAACAAAAAAAATCTTTTTTAGTTGTAGCTGATCGACAGTACTAAGGAAGACGAAGATATTTTATTTTAGTAGGTAATGTGGTGTAGATTAAAGGAAAAGTATCCATTTGAATCCAAGTCGTCTTACCTTCTTTTTTGACATATACATTTAAAATGCTCATAATAGGCTTATCTTAGTACTTTTAAGCGTTTTAACAAAAAAATATATTTTTGAGTTGTAGCTGATCGACAGTACTAAGGAAGACGAAGATATTTTATTTTAGTAGTTAATGTGGTGTAGATTAAAGGAAAAGTATCCATTTGAATCCAAGTCGTCTTACCTTCTTTTTTGACATATACATTTAAAATGCTCATAATAGGCTTATCTTAGTACTTTTAAGCGTTTTAACAAAAAAAAATCTTTTTTAGTTGTAGCTGATCGACAGTACTAAGGAAGAGGAAGATATTTTATTTTAGTAGGTAATGTGGTGTAGATTAAAGGAAAAGTATCCATTTGAATCCAAGTCGTCTTACCTTCTTTTTTGACATATACATTTAAAATGCTCATAATAGGCTTATCTTAGTACTTTTAAGCGTTTTAACATAATAAATATTTTTGAGTTGTAGCTGATCGACAGTACTAAGGAAGACGAAGATATTTTATTTTAGTAGTTAATGTGGTGTAGATTAAAGGAAAAGTATCCATTTGAATCCAAGTCGTCTTACCTTCTTTTTTGACATATACATTTAAAATGCTCATAATAGGCTTATCTTAGTACTTTTAAGCGTTTTAACAAAAAAAATCTTTTTTAGTTGTAGCTGATCGACAGTACTAAGGAAGACGAAGATATTTTATTTTAGTAGTTAATGTGGTGTAGATTAAAGGAAAAGTATCCATTTGAATCCAAGTCGTCTTACCTTCTTTTTTGACATATACATTTAAAATGCTCATAATAGGCTTATCTTAGTACTTTTAAGCGTTTTAACAAAAAAAAATCTTTTTTAGTTGTAGCTGATCGACAGTACTAAGGAAGAGGAAGATATTTTATTTTAGTAGGTAATGTGGTGTAGATTAAAGGAAAAGTATCCATTTGAATCCAAGTCGTCTTACCTTCTTTTTTGACATATACATTTAAAATGCTCATAATAGGCTTATCTTAGTACTTTTAAGCGTTTTAACAAAAAAAATATTTTTGAGTTGTAGCTGATCGACAGTACTAAGGAAGACGAAGATATTTTATTTTAGTAGGTAATGTGGTGTAGATTAAAGGAAAAGTATCCATTTGAATCCAAGTCGTCTTACCTTCTTTTTTGACATATACATTTAAAATGCTCATAATAGGCTTATCTTAGTACTTTTAAGCGTTTTAACAAAAAAAAATATTTTTGAGTTGTAGCTGATCGACAGTACTAAGGAAGACGAAGATATTTTATTTTAGTAGTTAATGTGGTGTAGATTAAAGGAAAAGTATCCATTTGAATCCAAGTCGTCTTACCTTCTTTTTTGACATATACATTTAAAATGCTCATAATAGGCTTATCTTAGTACTTTTAAGCGTTTTAACAAAAAAAAATCTTTTTTAGTTGTAGCTGATCGACAGTACTAAGGAAGAGGAAGATATTTTATTTTAGTAGGTAATGTGGTGTAGATTAAAGGAAAAGTATCCATTTGAATCCAAGTCGTCTTACCTTCTTTTTTGACATATACATTTAAAATGCTCATAATAGGCTTATCTTAGTACTTTTAAGCGTTTTAACATAATAAATCTTTTTGAGTTGTAGCTGATCGACAGTACTAAGGAAGACGAAGATATTTTATTTTAGTAGTTAATGTGGTGTAGATTAAAGGAAAAGTATCCATTTGAATCCAAGTCGTCTTACCTTCTTTTTTGACATATACATTTAAAATGCTCATAATAGGCTTATCTTAGTACTTTTAAGCGTTTTAACAAAAAAAATCTTTTTGAGTTGTAGCTGATCGACAGTACTAAGGAAGACGAAGATATTTTATTTTAGTAGGTAATGTGGTGTAGATTAAAGGAAAAGTATCCATTTGAATCCAAGTCGTCTTACCTTCTTTTTTGAAATATACATTTAAAATGCTCATAATAGGCTTATCTTAGTACTTTTAAGCGTTTTAACAAAAAAATATATTTTTTAGTTGTAGCTGATCGACAGTACTAAGGAAGACGAAGATATTTTATTTTAGTAGGTAATGTGGTGTAGATTAAAGGAAAAGTATCCATTTGAATCCAAGTCGTCTTACCTTCTTTTTTGGCATATACATTTAAAATGCTCATAATAGGCTTATCTTAGTACTTTTAAGCGTTTTAACAAAAAAAAATCTTTTTTAGTTGTAGCTGATCGACAGTACTAAGGAAGACGAAGATATTTTATTTTAGTAGTTAATGTGGTGTAGAGTAAAGGTAAAGTATCCATTTGAATCCAAGTCGTCTTACCTTCTTTTTTGACATATACATTTAAAATGCTCATAATAGGCTTATCTTAGTACTTTTAAGCGTTTTAACATAAAAAATCTTTTTTAGTTGTAGCTGATCGACAGTACTAAGGAAGAGGAAGATATTTTATTTTAGTAGGTAATGTGGTGTAGATTAAAGGAAAAGTATCCATTTGAATCCAAGTCGTCTTACCTTCTTTTTTGACATATACATTTAAAATGCTCATAATAGGCTTATCTTAGTACTTTTAAGCGTTTTAACATAATAAATATTTTTGAGTTGTAGCTGATCGACAGTACTAAGGAAGACGAAGATATTTTATTTTAGTAGTTAATGTGGTGTAGATTAAAGGAAAAGTATCCATTTGAATCCAAGTCGTCTTACCTTCTTTTTTGACATATACATTTAAAATGCTCATAATAGGCTTATCTTAGTACTTTTAAGCGTTTTAACAAAAAAAATCTTTTTTAGTTGTAGCTGATCGACAGTACTAAGGAAGACGAAGATATTTTATTTTAGTAGTTAATGTGGTGTAGATTAAAGGAAAAGTATCCATTTGAATCCAAGTCGTCTTACCTTCTTTTTTGGCATATACATTTAAAATGCTCATAATAGGCTTATCTTAGTACTTTTAAGCGTTTTAACAAAAAAAAATCTTTTTTAGTTGTAGCTGATCGACAGTACTAAGGAAGACGAAGATATTTTATTTTAGTAGTTAATGTGGTGTAGATTAAAGGAAAAGTATCCATTTGAATCCAAGTCGTCTTACCTTCTTTTTTGACATATACATTTAAAATGCTCATAATAGGCTTATCTTAGTACTTTTAAGCGTTTTAACAAAAAAAAATCTTTTTTAGTTGTAGCTGATCGACAGTACTAAGGAAGACGAAGATATTTTATTTTAGTAGGTAACGAGGTGTAGATTAAAGGAAAAGTATCCATTTGAATCCAAGTCGTCTTACCTTCTTTTTTGACATATACATTTAAAATGCTCATAATAGGCTTATCTTAGTACTTTTTAATCGTTTTAACAAAAAAAATATTTTTGAGTTGTAGCTGATCGACAGTACTAAGGAAGACGAAGATATTTTATTTTAGTAGTTAATGTAGTGTAGATTAAAGGAAATGTATCCATTTGAATCCAAGTCGTCTTACCTTCTTTTTTGACATATACATTTAAAATGCTCATAATAGGCTTATCTTAGTACTTTTAAGCGTTTTAACAAAAAAAATATTTTTTAGTTGTAGCTGATCGACAGTACTAAGGAAGACGAAGATATTTTATTTTAGTAGGTAATGTGGTGTAGATTAAAGGAAAAGTATCCATTTGAATCCAAGTCGTCTTACCTTCTTTTTTGACATATACATTTAAAATGCTCATAATAGGCTTATCTTAGTACTTTTAAGCGTTTTAACAAAAAAATATATTTTTGAGTTGTAGCTGATCGACAGTACTAAGGAAGACGAAGATATTTTATTTTAGTAGTTAATGTGGTGTAGATTAAAGGAAAAGTATCCATTTGAATCCAAGTCGTCTTACCTTCTTTTTTGACATATACATTTAAAATGCTCATAATAGGCTTATCTTAGTACTTTTAAGCGTTTTAACAAAAAAAATATTTTTGAGTTGTAGCTGATCGACAGTACTAAGGAAGACGAAGATATTTTATTTTAGTAGGTAATGTGGTGTAGATTAAAGGAAAAGTATCCATTTGAATCCAAGTCGTCTTACCTTCTTTTTTGACATATACATTTAAAATGCTCATAATAGGCTTATCTTAGTACTTTTAAGCGTTTTAACAAAAAAATTCTTTTTTAGTTGTAGCTGATCGACAGTACTAAGGAAGACGAAGATATTTTATTTTAGTAGTTAATGTGGTGTAGATTAAAGGAAATGTATCCATTTGAATCCAAGTCGTCTTACCTTCTTTTTTGACATATACATTTTAAATGCTCATAATAGGCTTATCTTAGTACTTTTAAGCGTTTTAACAAAAAAAATATTTTTTAGTTGTAGCTGATCGACAGTACTAAGGAAGACGAAGATATTTTATTTTAGTAGGTAATGTGGTGTAGATTAAAGGAAAAGTATCCATTTGAATCCAAGTCGTCTTACCTTCTTTTTTGACATATACATTTAAAATGCTCATAATAGGCTTATCTTAGTACTTTTAAGCGTTTTAACATAATAAATATTTTTGAGTTGTAGCTGATCGACAGTACTAAGGAAGACGAAGATATTTTATTTTAGTAGTTAATGTGGTGTAGATTAAAGGAAAAGTATCCATTTGAATCCAAGTCGTCTTACCTTCTTTTTTGACATATACATTTAAAATGCTCATAATAGGCTTATCTTAGTACTTTTAAGCGTTTTAACAAAAAAATATATTTTTGAGTTGTAGCTGATCGACAGTACTAAGGAAGACGAAGATATTTTATTTTAGTAGTTAATGTGGTGTAGATTAAAGGAAAAGTATCCATTTGAATCCAAGTCGTCTTACCTTCTTTTTTGACATATACATTTAAAATGCTCATAATAGGCTTATCTTAGTACTTTTAAGCGTTTTAACAAAAAAAATATTTTTGAGTTGTAGCTGATCGACAGTACTAAGGAAGACGAAGATATTTTATTTTAGTAGGTAATGTGGTGTAGATTAAAGGAAAAGTATCCATTTGAATCCAAGTCGTCTTACCTTCTTTTTTGACATATACATTTAAAATGCTCATAATAGGCTTATCTTAGTACTTTTAAGCGTTTTAACAAAAAAATTCTTTTTTAGTTGTAGCTGATCGACAGTACTAAGGAAGACGAAGATATTTTATTTTAGTAGTTAATGTGGTGTAGATTAAAGGAAATGTATCCATTTGAATCCAAGTCGTCTTACCTTCTTTTTTGACATATACATTTTAAATGCTCATAATAGGCTTATCTTAGTACTTTTAAGCGTTTTAACAAAAAAAATATTTTTTAGTTGTAGCTGATCGACAGTACTAAGGAAGACGAAGATATTTTATTTTAGTAGGTAATGTGGTGTAGATTAAAGGAAAAGTATCCATTTGAATCCAAGTCGTCTTACCTTCTTTTTTGACATATACATTTAAAATGCTCATAATAGGCTTATCTTAGTACTTTTAAGCGTTTTAACATAATAAATATTTTTGAGTTGTAGCTGATCGACAGTACTAAGGAAGACGAAGATATTTTATTTTAGTAGTTAATGTGGTGTAGATTAAAGGAAAAGTATCCATTTGAATCCAAGTCGTCTTACCTTCTTTTTTGACATATACATTTAAAATGCTCATAATAGGCTTATCTTAGTACTTTTAAGCGTTTTAACAAAAAAAATCTTTTTTAGTTGTAGCTGATCGACAGTACTAAGGAAGACGAAGATATTTTATTTTAGTAGTTAATGTGGTGTAGATTAAAGGAAAAGTATCCATTTGAATCCAAGTCGTCTTACCTTCTTTTTTGGCATATACATTTAAAATGCTCATAATAGGCTTATCTTAGTACTTTTAAGCGTTTTAACAAAAAAAAATCTTTTTTAGTTGTAGCTGATCGACAGTACTAAGGAAGACGAAGATATTTTATTTTAGTAGTTAATGTGGTGTAGATTAAAGGAAAAGTATCCATTTGAATCCAAGTCGTCTTACCTTCTTTTTTGACATATACATTTAAAATGCTCATAATAGGCTTATCTTAGTACTTTTAAGCGTTTTAACAAAAAAAAATCTTTTTTAGTTGTAGCTGATCGACAGTACTAAGGAAGACGAAGATATTTTATTTTAGTAGGTAACGAGGTGTAGATTAAAGGAAAAGTATCCATTTGAATCCAAGTCGTCTTACCTTCTTTTTTGACATATACATTTAAAATGCTCATAATAGGCTTATCTTAGTACTTTTTAATCGTTTTAACAAAAAAAATATTTTTGAGTTGTAGCTGATCGACAGTACTAAGGAAGACGAAGATATTTTATTTTAGTAGTTAATGTAGTGTAGATTAAAGGAAATGTATCCATTTGAATCCAAGTCGTCTTACCTTCTTTTTTGACATATACATTTAAAATGCTCATAATAGGCTTATCTTAGTACTTTTAAGCGTTTTAACAAAAAAAATATTTTTTAGTTGTAGCTGATCGACAGTACTAAGGAAGACGAAGATATTTTATTTTAGTAGGTAATGTGGTGTAGATTAAAGGAAAAGTATCCATTTGAATCCAAGTCGTCTTACCTTCTTTTTTGACATATACATTTAAAATGCTCATAATAGGCTTATCTTAGTACTTTTAAGCGTTTTAACAAAAAAATATATTTTTGAGTTGTAGCTGATCGACAGTACTAAGGAAGACGAAGATATTTTATTTTAGTAGTTAATGTGGTGTAGATTAAAGGAAAAGTATCCATTTGAATCCAAGTCGTCTTACCTTCTTTTTTGACATATACATTTAAAATGCTCATAATAGGCTTATCTTAGTACTTTTAAGCGTTTTAACAAAAAAAATATTTTTGAGTTGTAGCTGATCGACAGTACTAAGGAAGACGAAGATATTTTATTTTAGTAGGTAATGTGGTGTAGATTAAAGGAAAAGTATCCATTTGAATCCAAGTCGTCTTACCTTCTTTTTTGACATATACATTTAAAATGCTCATAATAGGCTTATCTTAGTACTTTTAAGCGTTTTAACAAAAAAATTCTTTTTTAGTTGTAGCTGATCGACAGTACTAAGGAAGACGAAGATATTTTATTTTAGTAGTTAATGTGGTGTAGATTAAAGGAAATGTATCCATTTGAATCCAAGTCGTCTTACCTTCTTTTTTGACATATACATTTTAAATGCTCATAATAGGCTTATCTTAGTACTTTTAAGCGTTTTAACAAAAAAAATATTTTTTAGTTGTAGCTGATCGACAGTACTAAGGAAGACGAAGATATTTTATTTTAGTAGGTAATGTGGTGTAGATTAAAGGAAAAGTATCCATTTGAATCCAAGTCGTCTTACCTTCTTTTTTGACATATACATTTAAAATGCTCATAATAGGCTTATCTTAGTACTTTTAAGCACTTTAACAAAAAAAAATATTTTTGAGTTGTAGCTGATCGACAGTACTAAGGAAGACGAAGATATTTTATTTTAGTAGTTAATGTGGTGTAGATTAAAGGAAAAGTATCCATTTGAATCCAAGTCGTCTTACCTTCTTTTTTGACATATACATTTAAAATGCTCATAATAGGCTTATCTTAGTACTTTTTAATCGTTTTAACAAAAAAAATATTTTTGAGTTGTAGCTGATCGACAGTACTAAGGAAGACGAAGATATTTTATTTTAGTAGGTAATGTGGTGTAGATTAAAGGAAAAGTATCCATTTGAATCCAAGTCGTCTTACCTTCTTTTTTGACATATACATTTAAAATGCTCATAATAGGCTTATCTTAGTACTTTTAAGCGTTTTAACATAAAAAATATTTTTGAGTTGTAGCTGATCGACAGTACTAAGGAAGACGAAGATATTTTATTTTAGTAGTTAATGTGGTGTAGATTAAAGGAAAAGTATCCATTTGAATCCAAGTCGTCTTACCTTCTTTTTTGACATATACATTTTAAATGCTCATAATAGGCTTATCTTAGTACTTTTAAGCGTTTTAACAAAAAAATATATTTTTGAGTTGTAGCTGATCGACAGTACTAAGGAAGACGAAGATATTTTATTTTAGTAGTTAATGTGGTGTAGATTAAAGGAAAAGTATCCATTTGAATCCAAGTCGTCTTACCTTCTTTTTTGACATATACATTTAAAATGCTCATAATAGGCTTATCTTAGTACTTTTAAGCGTTTTAACAAAAAAAAATCTTTTTAGTTGTAGCTGATCGACAGTACTAAGGAAGACGAAGATATTTTATTTTAGTAGTTAATGTGGTTTAGATTAAAGGTAAAGTATCCATTTGAATCCAAGTCGTCTTACCTTCTTTTTTGACATATACATTTAAAATGCTCATAATAGGCTTATCTTAGTACTTTTAAGCGTTTTAACATAAAAAATCTTTTTTAGTTGTAGCTGATCGACAGTACTAAGGAAGACGAAGATATTTTATTTTAGTAGTTAATGTAGTGTAGATTAAAGGAAATGTATCCATTTGAATCCAAGTCGTCTTACCTTCTTTTTTGACATATACATTTAAAATGCTCATAATAGGCTTATCTTAGTACTTTTTAATCGTTTTAACAAAAAAAATCTTTTTGAGTTGTAGCTGATCGACAGTACTAAGGAAGACGAAGATATTTTATTTTAGTAGGTAATGTGGTGTAGATTAAAGGAAAAGTATCCATTTGAATCCAAGTCGTCTTACCTTCTTTTTTGACATATACATTTAAAATGCTCATAATAGGCTTATCTTAGTACTTTTAAGCGTTTTAACAAAAAAAAATCTTTTTAGTTGTAGCTGATCGACAGTACTAAGGAAGACGAAGATATTTTATTTTAGTAGTTAATGTGGTTTAGATTAAAGGTAAAGTATCCATTTGAATCCAAGTCGTCTTACCTTCTTTTTTGACATATACATTTAAAATGCTCATAATAGGCTTATCTTAGTACTTTTAAGCGTTTTAACATAAAAAATATTTTTGAGTTGTAGCTGATCGACAGTACTAAGGAAGACGAAGATATTTTATTTTAGTAGTTAATGTGGTGTAGATTAAAGGAAATGTATCCATTTGAATCCAAGTCGTCTTACCTTCTTTTTTGACATATACATTTAAAATGCTCATAATAGGCTTATCTTAGTACTTTTAAGCGTTTTAACAAAAAAAATCTTTTTTAGTTGTAGCTGATCGACAGTACTAAGGAAGACGAAGATATTTTATTTTAGTAGGTAATGTGGTGTAGATTAAAGGAAAAGTATCCATTTGAATCCAAGTCGTCTTACCTTCTTTTTTGACATATACATTTAAAATGCTCATAATAGGCTTATCTTAGTACTTTTAAGCACTTTAACAAAAAAAAATATTTTTGAGTTGTAGCTGATCGACAGTACTAAGGAAGACGAAGATATTTTATTTTAGTAGGTAATGTGGTGTAGATTAAAGGAAAAGTATCCATTTGAATCCAAGTCGTCTTACCTTCTTTTTTGACATATACATTTTAAATGCTCATAATAGGCTTATCTTAGTACTTTTAAGCGTTTTAACAAAAAAAAATCTTTTTTAGTTGTAGCTGATCGACAGTACTAAGGAAGACGAAGATATTTTATTTTAGTAGTTAATGTGGTGTAGATTAAAGGAAAAGTATCCATTTGAATCCAAGTCGTCTTACCTTCTTTTTTGACATATACATTTTAAATGCTCATAATAGGCTTATCTTAGTACTTTTAAGCGTTTTAACAAAAAAAATATTTTTTAGTTGTAGCTGATCGACAGTACTAAGGAAGAGGAAGATATTTTATTTTAGTAGGTAATGTGGTGTAGATTAAAGGAAAAGTATCCATTTGAATCCAAGTCGTCTTACCTTCTTTTTTGACATATACATTTAAAATGCTCATAATAGGCTTATCTTAGTACTTTTAAGCGTTTTAACAAAAAAATATATTTTTGAGTTGTAGCTGATCGACAGTACTAAGGAAGACGAAGATATTTTATTTTAGTAGGTAATGTGGTGTAGATTAAAGGAAAAGTATCCATTTGAATCCAAGTCGTCTTACCTTCTTTTTTGACATATACATTTAAAATGCTCATAATAGGCTTATCTTAGTACTTTTAAGCGTTTTAACAAAAAAAAATCTTTTTTAGTTGTAGCTGATCGACAGTACTAAGGAAGACGAAGATATTTTATTTTAGTAGGTAATGTGGTGTAGATTAAAGGAAAAGTATCCATTTGAATCCAAGTCGTCTTACCTTCTTTTTTGACATATACATTTAAAATGCTCATAATAGGCTTATCTTAGTACTTTTAAGCGTTTTAACAAAAAAAAATCTTTTTTAGTTGTAGCTGATCGACAGTACTAAGGAAGACGAAGATATTTTATTTTAGTAGGTAATGTGGTGTAGATTAAAGGAAAAGTATCCATTTGAATCCAAGTTGTCTTACCTTCTTTTTTGACATATACATTTAAAATGCTCATAATAGGCTTATCTTAGTACTTTTAAGCACTTTAACAAAAAAAAATATTTTTGAGTTGTAGCTGATCGACAGTACTAAGGAAGACGAAGATATTTTATTTTAGTAGTTAATGTGGTGTAGATTAAAGGAAATGTATCCATTTGAATCCAAGTCGTCTTACCTTCTTTTTTGACATATACATTTTAAATGCTCATAATAGGCTTATCTTAGTACTTTTAAGCGTTTTAACAAAAAAAATATTTTTTAGTTGTAGCTGATCGACAGTACTAAGGAAGACGAAGATATTTTATTTTAGTAGGTAATGTGGTGTAGATTAAAGGAAAAGTATCCATTTGAATCCAAGTCGTCTTACCTTCTTTTTTGACATATACATTTAAAATGCTCATAATAGGCTTATCTTAGTACTTTTAAGCACTTTAACAAAAAAAAATATTTTTGAGTTGTAGCTGATCGACAGTACTAAGGAAGACGAAGATATTTTATTTTAGTAGGTAATGTGGTGTAGATTAAAGGAAAAGTATCTATTTGAATCCAAGTCGTCTTACCTTCTTTTTTGACATATACATTTAAAATGCTCATAATATGCTTATCTTAGTACTTTTTAATCGTTTTAACAAAAAAAATATTTTTGAGTTGTAGCTGATCGACAGTACTAAGGAAGACGAAGATATTTTATTTTAGTAGGTAATGTGGTGTAGATTAAAGGAAAAGTATCCATTTGAATCCAAGTCGTCTTACCTTCTTTTTTGACATATACATTTAAAATGCTCATAATAGGCTTATCTTAGTACTTTTTAATCGTTTTAACAAAAAAAAATATTTTTTAGTTGTAGCTGATCGACAGTACTAAGGAAGACGAAGATATTTTATTTTAGTAGGTAATGTGGTGTAGATTAAAGGAAAAGTATCCATTTGAATCCAAGTCGTCTTACCTTCTTTTTTGACATATACATTTAAAATGCTCATAATAGGCTTATCTTAGTACTTTTAAGCGTTTTAACAAAAAAAAATATTTTTGAGTTGTAGCTGATCGACAGTACTAAGGAAGACGAAGATATTTTATTTTAGTAGGTAATGTGGTGTAGATTAAAGGAAAAGTATCCATTTCAATCCAAGTCGTCTTACCTTCTTTTTTGACATATACATTTAAAATGCTCATAATAGGCTTATCTTAGTACTTTTAAGCGTTTTAACAAAAAAAAATCTTTTTTAGTTGTAGCTGATCGACAGTACTAAGGAAGACGAAGATATTTTATTTTAGTAGTTAATGTGGTGTAGATTAAAGGAAAAGTATCCATTTGAATCCAAGTCGTCTTACCTTCTTTTTTGACATATACATTTTAAATGCTCATAATAGGCTTATCTTAGTACTTTTAAGCGTTTTAACAAAAAAAATCTTTTTTAGTTGTAGCTGATCGACAGTACTAAGGAAGACGAAGATATTTTATTTTAGTAGGTAATGTGGTGTAGATTAAAGGAAAAGTATCCATTTGAATCCAAGTCGTCTTACCTTCTTTTTTGACATATACATTTAAAATGCTCATAATAGGCTTATCTTAGTACTTTTAAACGTTTTAACAAAAAAATATATTTTTGAGTTGTAGCTGATCGACAGTACTAAGGAAGACGAAGATATTTTATTTTAGTAGTTAATGTGGTGTAGATTAAAGGAAAAGTATCCATTTGAATCCAAGTCGTCTTACCTTCTTTTTTGACATATACATTTAAAATGCTCATAATAGGCTTATCTTAGTACTTTTAAGCGTTTTAACAAAAAAAAATCTTTTTAGTTGTAGCTGATCGACAGTACTAAGGAAGACGAAGATATTTTATTTTAGTAGTTAATGTGGTTTAGATTAAAGGTAAAGTATCCATTTGAATCCAAGTCGTCTTACCTTCTTTTTTGACATATACATTTAAAATGCTCATAATAGGCTTATCTTAGTACTTATAAGCGTTTTAACATAAAATATATTTTTGAGTTGTAGCTGATCGACAGTACTAAGGAAGACGAAGATATTTTATTTTAGTAGTTAATGTAGTGTAGATTAAAGGAAATGTATCCATTTGAATCCAAGTCGTCTTACCTTCTTTTTTGACATATACATTTTAAATGCTCATAATAGGCTTATCTTAGTACTTTTAAGCGTTTTAACAAAAAAAATATTTTTTAGTTGTAGCTGATCGACAGTACTAAGGAAGACGAAGATATTTTATTTTAGTAGGTAATGTGGTGTAGATTAAAGGAAAAGTATCCATTTGAATCCAAGTCGTCTTACCTTCTTTTTTGACATATACATTTAAAATGCTCATAATAGGCTTATCTTAGTACTTTTAAGCACTTTAACAAAAAAAAATATTTTTGAGTTGTAGCTGATCGACAGTACTAAGGAAGACGAAGATATTTTATTTTAGTAGGTAATGTGGTGTAGATTAAAGGAAAAGTATCCATTTGAATCCAAGTCGTCTTACCTTCTTTTTTGACATATACATTTAAAATGCTCATAATAGGCTTATCTTAGTACTTTTAAGCGTTTTAACATAAAAAATATTTTTGAGTTGTAGCTGATCGACAGTACTAAGGAAGACGAAGATATTTTATTTTAGTAGTTAATGTAGTGTAGATTAAAGGAAATGTATCCATTTGAATCCAAGTCGTCTTACCTTCTTTTTTGACATATACATTTTAAATGCTCATAATAGGCTTATCTTAGTACTTTTAAGCGTTTTAACAAAAAAAATCTTTTTTAGTTGTAGCTGATCGACAGTACTAAGGAAGACGAAGATATTTTATTTTAGTAGGTAATGTGGTGTAGATTAAAGGAAAAGTATCCATTTGAATCCAAGTCGTCTTACCTTCTTTTTTGACATATACATTTAAAATGCTCATAATAGGCTTATCTTAGTACTTTTAAGCACTTTAACAAAAAAAAATATTTTTGAGTTGTAGCTGATCGACAGTACTAAGGAAGACGAAGATATTTTATTTTAGTAGGTAATGTGGTGTAGATTAAAGGAAAAGTATCCATTTGAATCCAAGTCGTCTTACCTTCTTTTTTGACATATACATTTAAAATGCTCATAATAGGCTTATCTTAGTACTTTTAAGCGTTTTAACAAAAAAAATCTTTTTTAGTTGTAGCTGATCGACAGTACTAAGGAAGACGAAGATATTTTATTTTAGTAGGTAATGTGGTGTAGATTAAAGGAAAAGTATCCATTTGAATCCAAGTCGTCTTACCTTCTTTTTTGACATATACATTTAAAATGCTCATAATAGGCTTATCTTAGTACTTTTAAGCACTTTAACAAAAAAAAATATTTTTGAGTTGTAGCTGATCGACAGTACTAAGGAAGACGAAGATATTTTATTTTAGTAGGTAATGTGGTGTAGATTAAAGGAAAAGTATCCATTTGAATCCAAGTCGTCTTACCTTCTTTTTTGACATATACATTTTAAATGCTCATAATAGGCTTATCTTAGTACTTTTAAGCGTTTTAACAAAAAAAAATCTTTTTTAGTTGTAGCTGATCGACAGTACTAAGGAAGACGAAGATATTTTATTTTAGTAGTTAATGTGGTGTAGATTAAAGGAAAAGTATCCATTTGAATCCAAGTCGTCTTACCTTCTTTTTTGACATATACATTTTAAATGCTCATAATAGGCTTATCTTAGTACTTTTAAGCGTTTTAACAAAAAAAATATTTTTTAGTTGTAGCTGATCGACAGTACTAAGGAAGAGGAAGATATTTTATTTTAGTAGGTAATGTGGTGTAGATTAAAGGAAAAGTATCCATTTGAATCCAAGTCGTCTTACCTTCTTTTTTGACATATACATTTAAAATGCTCATAATAGGCTTATCTTAGTACTTTTAAGCGTTTTAACAAAAAAATATATTTTTGAGTTGTAGCTGATCGACAGTACTAAGGAAGACGAAGATATTTTATTTTAGTAGGTAATGTGGTGTAGATTAAAGGAAAAGTATCCATTTGAATCCAAGTCGTCTTACCTTCTTTTTTGACATATACATTTAAAATGCTCATAATAGGCTTATCTTAGTACTTTTAAGCGTTTTAACAAAAAAAAATCTTTTTTAGTTGTAGCTGATCGACAGTACTAAGGAAGACGAAGATATTTTATTTTAGTAGGTAATGTGGTGTAGATTAAAGGAAAAGTATCCATTTGAATCCAAGTCGTCTTACCTTCTTTTTTGACATATACATTTAAAATGCTCATAATAGGCTTATCTTAGTACTTTTTAATCGTTTTAACAAAAAAAAATATTTTTTAGTTGTAGCTGATCGACAGTACTAAGGAAGACGAAGATATTTTATTTTAGTAGGTAATGTGGTGTAGATTAAAGGAAAAGTATCCATTTGAATCCAAGTCGTCTTACCTTCTTTTTTGACATATACATTTAAAATGCTCATAATAGGCTTATCTTAGTACTTTTAAGCGTTTTAACAAAAAAAATATTTTTTAGTTGTAGCTGATCGACAGTACTAAGGAAGACGAAGATATTTTATTTTAGTAGGTAATGTGGTGTAGATTAAAGGAAAAGTATCCATTTGAATCCAAGTCGTCTTACCTTCTTTTTTGACATATACATTTAAAATGCTCATAATAGGCTTATCTTAGTACTTTTAAGCACTTTAACAAAAAAAAATATTTTTGAGTTGTAGCTGATCGACAGTACTAAGGAAGACGAAGATATTTTATTTTAGTAGGTAATGTGGTGTAGATTAAAGGAAAAGTATCCATTTGAATCCAAGTCGTCTTACCTTCTTTTTTGACATATACATTTTAAATGCTCATAATAGGCTTATCTTAGTACTTTTAAGCGTTTTAACAAAAAAAAATCTTTTTTAGTTGTAGCTGATCGACAGTACTAAGGAAGACGAAGATATTTTATTTTAGTAGTTAATGTGGTGTAGATTAAAGGAAAAGTATCCATTTGAATCCAAGTCGTCTTACCTTCTTTTTTGACATATACATTTTAAATGCTCATAATAGGCTTATCTTAGTACTTTTAAGCGTTTTAACAAAAAAAATATTTTTTAGTTGTAGCTGATCGACAGTACTAAGGAAGAGGAAGATATTTTATTTTAGTAGGTAATGTGGTGTAGATTAAAGGAAAAGTATCCATTTGAATCCAAGTCGTCTTACCTTCTTTTTTGACATATACATTTAAAATGCTCATAATAGGCTTATCTTAGTACTTTTAAGCGTTTTAACAAAAAAATATATTTTTGAGTTGTAGCTGATCGACAGTACTAAGGAAGACGAAGATATTTTATTTTAGTAGGTAATGTGGTGTAGATTAAAGGAAAAGTATCCATTTGAATCCAAGTCGTCTTACCTTCTTTTTTGACATATACATTTAAAATGCTCATAATAGGCTTATCTTAGTACTTTTAAGCGTTTTAACAAAAAAAAATCTTTTTTAGTTGTAGCTGATCGACAGTACTAAGGAAGACGAAGATATTTTATTTTAGTAGGTAATGTGGTGTAGATTAAAGGAAAAGTATCCATTTGAATCCAAGTCGTCTTACCTTCTTTTTTGACATATACATTTAAAATGCTCATAATAGGCTTATCTTAGTACTTTTTAATCGTTTTAACAAAAAAAAATATTTTTTAGTTGTAGCTGATCGACAGTACTAAGGAAGACGAAGATATTTTATTTTAGTAGGTAATGTGGTGTAGATTAAAGGAAAAGTATCCATTTGAATCCAAGTCGTCTTACCTTCTTTTTTGACATATACATTTAAAATGCTCATAATAGGCTTATCTTAGTACTTTTAAGCGTTTTAACAAAAAAAAATATTTTTGAGTTGTAGCTGATCGACAGTACTAAGGAAGACGAAGATATTTTATTTTAGTAGGTAATGTGGTGTAGATTAAAGGAAAAGTATCCATTTCAATCCAAGTCGTCTTACCTTCTTTTTTGACATATACATTTAAAATGCTCATAATAGGCTTATCTTAGTACTTTTAAGCGTTTTAACAAAAAAAAATCTTTTTTAGTTGTAGCTGATCGACAGTACTAAGGAAGACGAAGATATTTTATTTTAGTAGTTAATGTGGTGTAGATTAAAGGAAAAGTATCCATTTGAATCCAAGTCGTCTTACCTTCTTTTTTGACATATACATTTTAAATGCTCATAATAGGCTTATCTTAGTACTTTTAAGCGTTTTAACAAAAAAAATCTTTTTTAGTTGTAGCTGATCGACAGTACTAAGGAAGACGAAGATATTTTATTTTAGTAGGTAATGTGGTGTAGATTAAAGGAAAAGTATCCATTTGAATCCAAGTCGTCTTACCTTCTTTTTTGACATATACATTTAAAATGCTCATAATAGGCTTATCTTAGTACTTTTAAGCGTTTTAACAAAAAAATATATTTTTGAGTTGTAGCTGATCGACAGTACTAAGGAAGACGAAGATATTTTATTTTAGTAGTTAATGTGGTGTAGATTAAAGGAAAAGTATCCATTTGAATCCAAGTCGTCTTACCTTCTTTTTTGACATATACATTTAAAATGCTCATAATAGGCTTATCTTAGTACTTTTAAGCGTTTTAACAAAAAAAAATCTTTTTAGTTGTAGCTGATCGACAGTACTAAGGAAGACGAAGATATTTTATTTTAGTAGTTAATGTGGTTTAGATTAAAGGTAAAGTATCCATTTGAATCCAAGTCGTCTTACCTTCTTTTTTGACATATACATTTAAAATGCTCATAATAGGCTTATCTTAGTACTTATAAGCGTTTTAACATAAAATATATTTTTGAGTTGTAGCTGATCGACAGTACTAAGGAAGACGAAGATATTTTATTTTAGTAGTTAATGTAGTGTAGATTAAAGGAAATGTATCCATTTGAATCCAAGTCGTCTTACCTTCTTTTTTGACATATACATTTTAAATGCTCATAATAGGCTTATCTTAGTACTTTTAAGCGTTTTAACAAAAAAAATATTTTTTAGTTGTAGCTGATCGACAGTACTAAGGAAGACGAAGATATTTTATTTTAGTAGGTAATGTGGTGTAGATTAAAGGAAAAGTATCCATTTGAATCCAAGTCGTCTTACCTTCTTTTTTGACATATACATTTAAAATGCTCATAATAGGCTTATCTTAGTACTTTTAAGCACTTTAACAAAAAAAAATATTTTTGAGTTGTAGCTGATCGACAGTACTAAGGAAGACGAAGATATTTTATTTTAGTAGGTAATGTGGTGTAGATTAAAGGAAAAGTATCCATTTGAATCCAAGTCGTCTTACCTTCTTTTTTGACATATACATTTAAAATGCTCATAATAGGCTTATCTTAGTACTTTTAAGCGTTTTAACATAAAAAATATTTTTGAGTTGTAGCTGATCGACAGTACTAAGGAAGACGAAGATATTTTATTTTAGTAGTTAATGTAGTGTAGATTAAAGGAAATGTATCCATTTGAATCCAAGTCGTCTTACCTTCTTTTTTGACATATACATTTTAAATGCTCATAATAGGCTTATCTTAGTACTTTTAAGCGTTTTAACAAAAAAAATATTTTTTAGTTGTAGCTGATCGACAGTACTAAGGAAGACGAAGATATTTTATTTTAGTAGGTAATGTGGTGTAGATTAAAGGAAAAGTATCCATTTGAATCCAAGTCGTCTTACCTTCTTTTTTGACATATACATTTAAAATGCTCATAATAGGCTTATCTTAGTACTTTTAAGCACTTTAACAAAAAAAAATATTTTTGAGTTGTAGCTGATCGACAGTACTAAGGAAGACGAAGATATTTTATTTTAGTAGGTAATGTGGTGTAGATTAAAGGAAAAGTATCCATTTGAATCCAAGTCGTCTTACCTTCTTTTTTGACATATACATTTAAAATGCTCATAATAGGCTTATCTTAGTACTTTTAAGCGTTTTAACAAAAAAAATCTTTTTTAGTTGTAGCTGATCGACAGTACTAAGGAAGAGGAAGATATTTTATTTTAGTAGGTAATGTGGTGTAGATTAAAGGAAAAGTATCCATTTGAATCCAAGTCGTCTTACCTTCTTTTTTGACATATACATTTAAAATGCTCATAATAGGCTTATCTTAGTACTTTTAAGCGTTTTAACAAAAAAATATATTTTTGAGTTGTAGCTGATCGACAGTACTAAGGAAGACGAAGATATTTTATTTTAGTAGGTAATGTGGTGTAGATTAAAGGAAAAGTATCCATTTGAATCCAAGTCGTCTTACCTTCTTTTTTGACATATACATTTAAAATGCTCATAATAGGCTTATCTTAGTACTTTTAAGCGTTTTAACAAAAAAAAATCTTTTTTAGTTGTAGCTGATCGACAGTACTAAGGAAGACGAAGATATTTTATTTTAGTAGGTAATGTGGTGTAGATTAAAGGAAAAGTATCCATTTGAATCCAAGTCGTCTTACCTTCTTTTTTGACATATACATTTAAAATGCTCATAATAGGCTTATCTTAGTACTTTTAAGCGTTTTAACAAAAAAAATATTTTTGAGTTGTAGCTGATCGACAGTACTAAGGAAGACGAAGATATTTTATTTTAGTAGTTAATGTGGTGTAGATTAAAGGAAAAGTATCCATTTGAATCCAAGTCGTCTTACCTTCTTTTTTGACATATACATTTAAAATGCTCATAATAGGCTTATCTTAGTACTTTTAAGCACTTTAACAAAAAAAAATATTTTTGAGTTGTAGCTGATCGACAGTACTAAGGAAGACGAAGATATTTTATTTTAGTAGGTAATGTGGTGTAGATTAAAGGAAAAGTATCTATTTGAATCCAAGTCGTCTTACCTTCTTTTTTGACATATACATTTAAAATGCTCATAATATGCTTATCTTAGTACTTTTTAATCGTTTTAACAAAAAAAATATTTTTGAGTTGTAGCTGATCGACAGTACTAAGGAAGACGAAGATATTTTATTTTAGTAGGTAATGTGGTGTAGATTAAAGGAAAAGTATCCATTTGAATCCAAGTCGTCTTACCTTCTTTTTTGACATATACATTTAAAATGCTCATAATAGGCTTATCTTAGTACTTTTTAATCGTTTTAACAAAAAAAAATATTTTTTAGTTGTAGCTGATCGACAGTACTAAGGAAGACGAAGATATTTTATTTTAGTAGGTAATGTGGTGTAGATTAAAGGAAAAGTATCCATTTGAATCCAAGTCGTCTTACCTTCTTTTTTGACATATACATTTAAAATGCTCATAATAGGCTTATCTTAGTACTTTTAAGCGTTTTAACAAAAAAAAATATTTTTGAGTTGTAGCTGATCGACAGTACTAAGGAAGACGAAGATATTTTATTTTAGTAGGTAATGTGGTGTAGATTAAAGGAAAAGTATCCATTTCAATCCAAGTCGTCTTACCTTCTTTTTTGACATATACATTTAAAATGCTCATAATAGGCTTATCTTAGTACTTTTAAGCGTTTTAACAAAAAAATATATTTTTGAGTTGTAGCTGATCGACAGTACTAAAGAAGACGAAGATATTTTATTTTAGTAGGTAATGTGGTGTAGATTAAAGGAAAAGTATCCATTTGAATCCAAGTCGTCTTACCTTCTTTTTTGACATATACATTTAAAATGCTCATAATAGGCTTATCTTAGTACTTTTAAGCGTTTTAACAAAAAAATATATTTTTGAGTTGTAGCTGATCGACAGTACTAAGGAAGACAAAGATATTTTATTTTAGTAGGTAATGTGGTGTAGATTAAAGGAAAAGTATCCATTTGAATCCAAGTCGTCTTACCTTCTTTTTTGACATATACATTTAAAATGCTCATAATAGGCTTATCTTAGTACTTTTAAGCGTTTTAACAAAAAAAAATATTTTTGAGTTGTAGCTGATCGACAGTACTAAGGAAGACGAAGATATTTTATTTTAGTAGGTAATGTGGTGTAGATTAAAGGAAAAGTATCCATTTGAATCCAAGTCGTCTTACCTTCTTTTTTGACATATACATTTAAAATGCTCATAATAGGCTTATCTTAGTACTTTTAAGCACTTTAACAAAAAAAAATATTTTTGAGTTGTAGCTGATCGACAGTACTAAGGAAGACGAAGATATTTTATTTTAGTAGGTAATGTGGTGTAGATTAAAGGAAAAGTATCCATTTGAATCCAAGTCGTCTTACCTTCTTTTTTGACATATACATTTAAAATGCTCATAATAGGCTTATCTTAGTACTTTTTAATCGTTTTAACAAAAAAAATATTTTTGAGTTGTAGCTGATCGACAGTACTAAGGAAGACGAAGATATTTTATTTTAGTAGGTAATGTGGTGTAGATTAAAGGAAAAGTATCCATTTCAATCCAAGTCGTCTTACCTTCTTTTTTGACATATACATTTTAAATGCTCATAATAGGCTTATCTTAGTACTTTTTAATCGTTTTAACAAAAAAAATCTTTTTGAGTTGTAGCTGATCGACAGTACTAAGGAAGACGAAGATATTTTATTTTAGTAGTTAATGTAGTGTAGATTAAAGGAAATGTATCCATTTGAATCCAAGTCGTCTTACCTTCTTTTTTGACATATACATTTTAAATGCTCATAATAGGCTTATCTTAGTACTTTTAAGCGTTTTAACAAAAAAAATATTTTTTAGTTGTAGCTGATCGACAGTACTAAGGAAGACGAAGATATTTTATTTTAGTAGGTAATGTGGTGTAGATTAAAGGAAAAGTATCCATTTGAATCCAAGTCGTCTTACCTTCTTTTTTGACATATACATTTAAAATGCTCATAATAGGCTTATCTTAGTACTTTTAAGCGTTTTAACAAAAAAATATATTTTTGAGTTGTAGCTGATCGACAGTACTAAGGAAGACGAAGATATTTTATTTTAGTAGGTAATGTGGTGTAGATTAAAGGAAAAGTATCCATTTGAATCCAAGTCGTCTTACCTTCTTTTTTGACATATACATTTAAAATGCTCATAATAGGCTTATCTTAGTACTTTTTAATCGTTTTAACAAAAAAAATATTTTTGAGTTGTAGCTGATCGACAGTACTAAGGAAGACGAAGATATTTTATTTTAGTAGGTAATGTGGTGTAGATTAAAGGAAAAGTATCCATTTGAATCCAAGTCGTCTTACCTTCTTTTTTGACATATACATTTAAAATGCTCATAATAGGCTTATCTTAGTACTTTTAAGCGTTTTAACATAAAAAATATTTTTGAGTTGTAGCTGATCGACAGTACTAAGGAAGACGAAGATATTTTATTTTAGTAGTTAATGTGGTGTAGATTAAAGGAAAAGTATCCATTTGAATCCAAGTCGTCTTACCTTCTTTTTTGACATATACATTTTAAATGCTCATAATAGGCTTATCTTAGTACTTTTAAGCGTTTTAACAAAAAAAATCTTTTTTAGTTGTAGCTGATCGACAGTACTAAGGAAGACGAAGATATTTTATTTTAGTAGGTAATGTGGTGTAGATTAAAGGAAAAGTATCCATTTGAATCCAAGTCGTCTTACCTTCTTTTTTGACATATACATTTAAAATGCTCATAATAGGCTTATCTTAGTACTTTTAAGCGTTTTAACAAAAAAATATATTTTTGAGTTGTAGCTGATCGACAGTACTAAGGAAGACGAAGATATTTTATTTTAGTAGTTAATGTGGTGTAGATTAAAGGAAAAGTATCCATTTGAATCCAAGTCGTCTTACCTTCTTTTTTGACATATACATTTAAAATGCTCATAATAGGCTTATCTTAGTACTTTTAAGCGTTTTAACAAAAAAAAATCTTTTTAGTTGTAGCTGATCGACAGTACTAAGGAAGACGAAGATATTTTATTTTAGTAGTTAATGTGGTTTAGATTAAAGGTAAAGTATCCATTTGAATCCAAGTCGTCTTACCTTCTTTTTTGACATATACATTTAAAATGCTCATAATAGGCTTATCTTAGTACTTTTAAGCGTTTTAACATAAAAAATATTTTTGAGTTGTAGCTGATCGACAGTACTAAGGAAGACGAAGATATTTTATTTTAGTAGTTAATGTAGTGTAGATTAAAGGAAATGTATCCATTTGAATCCAAGTCGTCTTACCTTCTTTTTTGACATATACATTTTAAATGCTCATAATAGGCTTATCTTAGTACTTTTAAGCGTTTTAACAAAAAAAATATTTTTTAGTTGTAGCTGATCGACAGTACTAAGGAAGACGAAGATATTTTATTTTAGTAGGTAATGTGGTGTAGATTAAAGGAAAAGTATCCATTTGAATCCAAGTCGTCTTACCTTCTTTTTTGACATATACATTTAAAATGCTCATAATAGGCTTATCTTAGTACTTTTAAGCACTTTAACAAAAAAAAATATTTTTGAGTTGTAGCTGATCGACAGTACTAAGGAAGACGAAGATATTTTATTTTAGTAGGTAATGTGGTGTAGATTAAAGGAAAAGTATCCATTTGAATCCAAGTCGTCTTACCTTCTTTTTTGACATATACATTTAAAATGCTCATAATAGGCTTATCTTAGTACTTTTAAGCGTTTTAACAAAAAAAATCTTTTTTAGTTGTAGCTGATCGACAGTACTAAGGAAGACGAAGATATTTTATTTTAGTAGGTAATGTGGTGTAGATTAAAGGAAAAGTATCCATTTGAATCCAAGTCGTCTTACCTTCTTTTTTGACATATACATTTAAAATGCTCATAATAGGCTTATCTTAGTACTTTTAAGCACTTTAACAAAAAAAAATATTTTTGAGTTGTAGCTGATCGACAGTACTAAGGAAGACGAAGATATTTTATTTTAGTAGGTAATGTGGTGTAGATTAAAGGAAAAGTATCCATTTCAATCCAAGTCGTCTTACCTTCTTTTTTGACATATACATTTTAAATGCTCATAATAGGCTTATCTTAGTACTTTTAAGCGTTTTAACAAAAAAAAATCTTTTTTAGTTGTAGCTGATCGACAGTACTAAGGAAGACGAAGATATTTTATTTTAGTAGTTAATGTGGTGTAGATTAAAGGAAAAGTATCCATTTGAATCCAAGTCGTCTTACCTTCTTTTTTGACATATACATTTTAAATGCTCATAATAGGCTTATCTTAGTACTTTTAAGCGTTTTAACAAAAAAAATATTTTTTAGTTGTAGCTGATCGACAGTACTAAGGAAGACGAAGATATTTTATTTTAGTAGGTAATGTGGTGTAGATTAAAGGAAAAGTATCCATTTGAATCCAAGTCGTCTTACCTTCTTTTTTGACATATACATTTAAAATGCTCATAATAGGCTTATCTTAGTACTTTTAAGCGTTTTAACAAAAAAAAATATTTTTGAGTTGTAGCTGATCGACAGTACTAAGGAAGACGAAGATATTTTATTTTAGTAGGTAATGTGGTGTAGATTAAAGGAAAAGTATCCATTTGAATCCAAGTCGTCTTACCTTCTTTTTTGACATATACATTTAAAATGCTCATAATAGGCTTATCTTAGTACTTTTAAGCGTTTTAACAAAAAAAAATCTTTTTTAGTTGTAGCTGATCGACAGTACTAAGGAAGACGAAGATATTTTATTTTAGTATGTAATGTGGTGTAGATTAAAGGAAAAGTATCCATTTGAATCCAAGTCGTCTTACCTTCTTTTTTGACATATACATTTAAAATGCTCATAATAGGCTTATCTTAGTACTTTTAAGCGTTTTAACAAAAAAAAATCTTTTTTAGTTGTAGCTGATCGACAGTACTAAGGAAGACGAAGATATTTTATTTTAGTAGGTAATGTGGTGTAGATTAAAGGAAAAGTATCCATTTGAATCCAAGTCGTCTTACCTTCTTTTTTGACATATACATTTAAAATGCTCATAATAGGCTTATCTTAGTACTTTTAAGCACTTTAACAAAAAAAAATATTTTTGAGTTGTAGCTGATCGACAGTACTAAGGAAGACGAAGATATTTTATTTTAGTAGGTAATGTGGTGTAGATTAAAGGAAAAGTATCCATTTGAATCCAAGTCGTCTTACCTTCTTTTTTGACATATACATTTTAAATGCTCATAATAGGCTTATCTTAGTACTTTTAAGCGTTTTAACAAAAAAAATCTTTTTTAGTTGTAGCTGATCGACAGTACTAAGGAAGACGAAGATATTTTATTTTAGTAGGTAATGTGGTGTAGATTAAAGGAAAAGTATCCATTTGAATCCAAGTCGTCTTACCTTCTTTTTTGACATATACATTTAAAATGCTCATAATAGGCTTATCTTAGTACTTTTAAGCGTTTTAACAAAAAAATATATTTTTGAGTTGTAGCTGATCGACAGTACTAAGGAAGACGAAGATATTTTATTTTAGTAGTTAATGTGGTGTAGATTAAAGGAAAAGTATCCATTTGAATCCAAGTCGTCTTACCTTCTTTTTTGACATATACATTTAAAATGCTCATAATAGGCTTATCTTAGTACTTTTAAGCGTTTTAACAAAAAAAAATCTTTTTAGTTGTAGCTGATCGACAGTACTAAGGAAGACGAAGATATTTTATTTTAGTAGGTAATGTGGTTTAGATTAAAGGTAAAGTATCCATTTGAATCCAAGTCGTCTTACCTTCTTTTTTGACATATACATTTAAAATGCTCATAATAGGCTTATCTTAGTACTTTTAAGCGTTTTAACATAAAAAATATTTTTGAGTTGTAGCTGATCGACAGTACTAAGGAAGACGAAGATATTTTATTTTAGTAGTTAATGTAGTGTAGATTAAAGGAAATGTATCCATTTGAATCCAAGTCGTCTTACCTTCTTTTTTGACATATACATTTTAAATGCTCATAATAGGCTTATCTTAGTACTTTTAAGCGTTTTAACAAAAAAAATATTTTTTAGTTGTAGCTGATCGACAGTACTAAGGAAGACGAAGATATTTTATTTTAGTAGGTAATGTGGTGTAGATTAAAGGAAAAGTATCCATTTGAATCCAAGTCGTCTTACCTTCTTTTTTGACATATACATTTAAAATGCTCATAATAGGCTTATCTTAGTACTTTTAAGCACTTTAACAAAAAAAAATCTTTTTTAGTTGTAGCTGATCGACAGTACTAAGGAAGACGAAGATATTTTATTTTAGTAGGTAATGTGGTGTAGATTAAAGGAAAAGTATCCATTTGAATCCAAGTCGTCTTACCTTCTTTTTTGACATATACATTTAAAATGCTCATAATAGGCTTATCTTAGTACTTTTAAGCACTTTAACAAAAAAAAATATTTTTGAGTTGTAGCTGATCGACAGTACTAAGGAAGACGAAGATATTTTATTTTAGTAGGTAATGTGGTGTAGATTAAAGGAAAAGTATCCATTTCAATCCAAGTCGTCTTACCTTCTTTTTTGACATATACATTTTAAATGCTCATAATAGGCTTATCTTAGTACTTTTAAGCGTTTTAACAAAAAAAAATCTTTTTTAGTTGTAGCTGATCGACAGTACTAAGGAAGACGAAGATATTTTATTTTAGTAGTTAATGTGGTGTAGATTAAAGGAAAAGTATCCATTTGAATCCAAGTCGTCTTACCTTCTTTTTTGACATATACATTTTAAATGCTCATAATAGGCTTATCTTAGTACTTTTAAGCGTTTTAACAAAAAAAATATTTTTTAGTTGTAGCTGATCGACAGTACTAAGGAAGACGAAGATATTTTATTTTAGTAGGTAATGTGGTGTAGATTAAAGGAAAAGTATCCATTTGAATCCAAGTCGTCTTACCTTCTTTTTTGACATATACATTTAAAATGCTCATAATAGGCTTATCTTAGTACTTTTAAGCGTTTTAACAAAAAAAAATATTTTTGAGTTGTAGCTGATCGACAGTACTAAGGAAGACGAAGATATTTTATTTTAGTAGGTAATGTGGTGTAGATTAAAGGAAAAGTATCCATTTGAATCCAAGTCGTCTTACCTTCTTTTTTGACATATACATTTAAAATGCTCATAATAGGCTTATCTTAGTACTTTTAAGCACTTTAACAAAAAAAAATATTTTTGAGTTGTAGCTGATCGACAGTACTAAGGAAGACGAAGATATTTTATTTTAGTAGTTAATGTGGTGTAGATTAAAGGAAATGTATCCATTTGAATCCAAGTCGTCTTACCTTCTTTTTTGACATATACATTTTAAATGCTCATAATAGGCTTATCTTAGTACTTTTAAGCGTTTTAACAAAAAAAATCTTTTTTAGTTGTAGCTGATCGACAGTACTAAGGAAGACGAAGATATTTTATTTTAGTAGGTAATGTGGTGTAGATTAAAGGAAAAGTATCCATTTGAATCCAAGTCGTCTTACCTTCTTTTTTGACATATACATTTAAAATGCTCATAATAGGCTTATCTTAGTACTTTTAAGCACTTTAACAAAAAAAAATATTTTTGAGTTGTAGCTGATCGACAGTACTAAGGAAGACGAAGATATTTTATTTTAGTAGGTAATGTGGTGTAGATTAAAGGAAAAGTATCCATTTGAATCCAAGTCGTCTTACCTTCTTTTTTGACATATACATTTAAAATGCTCATAATAGGCTTATCTTAGTACTTTTTAATCGTTTTAACAAAAAAAATATTTTTGAGTTGTAGCTGATCGACAGTACTAAGGAAGACGAAGATATTTTATTTTAGTAGGTAATGTGGTGTAGATTAAAGGAAAAGTATCCATTTGAATCCAAGTCGTCTTACCTTCTTTTTTGACATATACATTTTAAATGCTCATAATAGGCTTATCTTAGTACTTTTAAGCGTTTTAACATAAAAAATATTTTTGAGTTGTAGCTGATCGACAGTACTAAGGAAGACGAAGATATTTTATTTTAGTAGTTAATGTGGTGTAGATTAAAGGAAATGTATCCATTTGAATCCAAGTCGTCTTACCTTCTTTTTTGACATATACATTTTAAATGCTCATAATAGGCTTATCTTAGTACTTTTAAGCGTTTTAACAAAAAAAATATTTTTTAGTTGTAGCTGATCGACAGTACTAAGGAAGACGAAGATATTTTATTTTAGTAGGTAATGTGGTGTAGATTAAAGGAAAAGTATCCATTTGAATCCAAGTCGTCTTACCTTCTTTTTTGACATATACATTTAAAATGCTCATAATAGGCTTATCTTAGTACTTTTAAGCGTTTTAACAAAAAAAAATATTTTTGAGTTGTAGCTGATCGACAGTACTAAGGAA
Source organism: Diacarnus erythraeanus (assembly GCA_964016965.1). Taxonomy (NCBI): domain Eukaryota; kingdom Metazoa; phylum Porifera; class Demospongiae; order Poecilosclerida; family Podospongiidae; genus Diacarnus; species Diacarnus erythraeanus. The sequence continues at coordinate 3,659,456 of OZ024671.1, read as the reverse complement.
GACGAAGATATTTTATTTTAGTAGGTAATGTGGTGTAGATTAAAGGAAAAGTATCCATTTCAATCCAAGTCGTCTTACCTTCTTTTTTGACATATACATTTAAAATGCTCATAATAGGCTTATCTTAGTACTTTTAAGCGTTTTAACAAAAAAAAATCTTTTTTAGTTGTAGCTGATCGACAGTACTAAGGAAGACGAAGATATTTTATTTTAGTAGTTAATGTGGTGTAGATTAAAGGAAAAGTATCCATTTGAATCCAAGTCGTCTTACCTTCTTTTTTGACATATACATTTTAAATGCTCATAATAGGCTTATCTTAGTACTTTTAAGCGTTTTAACAAAAAAAATCTTTTTTAGTTGTAGCTGATCGACAGTACTAAGGAAGACGAAGATATTTTATTTTAGTAGGTAATGTGGTGTAGATTAAAGGAAAAGTATCCATTTGAATCCAAGTCGTCTTACCTTCTTTTTTGACATATACATTTAAAATGCTCATAATAGGCTTATCTTAGTACTTTTAAGCGTTTTAACAAAAAAATATATTTTTGAGTTGTAGCTGATCGACAGTACTAAGGAAGACGAAGATATTTTATTTTAGTAGTTAATGTGGTGTAGATTAAAGGAAAAGTATCCATTTGAATCCAAGTCGTCTTACCTTCTTTTTTGACATATACATTTAAAATGCTCATAATAGGCTTATCTTAGTACTTTTAAGCGTTTTAACAAAAAAAAATCTTTTTAGTTGTAGCTGATCGACAGTACTAAGGAAGACGAAGATATTTTATTTTAGTAGTTAATGTGGTTTAGATTAAAGGTAAAGTATCCATTTGAATCCAAGTCGTCTTACCTTCTTTTTTGACATATACATTTAAAATGCTCATAATAGGCTTATCTTAGTACTTATAAGCGTTTTAACATAAAATATATTTTTGAGTTGTAGCTGATCGACAGTACTAAGGAAGACGAAGATATTTTATTTTAGTAGTTAATGTAGTGTAGATTAAAGGAAATGTATCCATTTGAATCCAAGTCGTCTTACCTTCTTTTTTGACATATACATTTTAAATGCTCATAATAGGCTTATCTTAGTACTTTTAAGCGTTTTAACAAAAAAAATATTTTTTAGTTGTAGCTGATCGACAGTACTAAGGAAGACGAAGATATTTTATTTTAGTAGGTAATGTGGTGTAGATTAAAGGAAAAGTATCCATTTGAATCCAAGTCGTCTTACCTTCTTTTTTGACATATACATTTAAAATGCTCATAATAGGCTTATCTTAGTACTTTTAAGCACTTTAACAAAAAAAAATATTTTTGAGTTGTAGCTGATCGACAGTACTAAGGAAGACGAAGATATTTTATTTTAGTAGGTAATGTGGTGTAGATTAAAGGAAAAGTATCCATTTGAATCCAAGTCGTCTTACCTTCTTTTTTGACATATACATTTAAAATGCTCATAATAGGCTTATCTTAGTACTTTTAAGCGTTTTAACATAAAAAATATTTTTGAGTTGTAGCTGATCGACAGTACTAAGGAAGACGAAGATATTTTATTTTAGTAGTTAATGTAGTGTAGATTAAAGGAAATGTATCCATTTGAATCCAAGTCGTCTTACCTTCTTTTTTGACATATACATTTTAAATGCTCATAATAGGCTTATCTTAGTACTTTTAAGCGTTTTAACAAAAAAAATATTTTTTAGTTGTAGCTGATCGACAGTACTAAGGAAGACGAAGATATTTTATTTTAGTAGGTAATGTGGTGTAGATTAAAGGAAAAGTATCCATTTGAATCCAAGTCGTCTTACCTTCTTTTTTGACATATACATTTAAAATGCTCATAATAGGCTTATCTTAGTACTTTTAAGCACTTTAACAAAAAAAAATATTTTTGAGTTGTAGCTGATCGACAGTACTAAGGAAGACGAAGATATTTTATTTTAGTAGGTAATGTGGTGTAGATTAAAGGAAAAGTATCCATTTGAATCCAAGTCGTCTTACCTTCTTTTTTGACATATACATTTAAAATGCTCATAATAGGCTTATCTTAGTACTTTTAAGCGTTTTAACAAAAAAAATCTTTTTTAGTTGTAGCTGATCGACAGTACTAAGGAAGAGGAAGATATTTTATTTTAGTAGGTAATGTGGTGTAGATTAAAGGAAAAGTATCCATTTGAATCCAAGTCGTCTTACCTTCTTTTTTGACATATACATTTAAAATGCTCATAATAGGCTTATCTTAGTACTTTTAAGCGTTTTAACAAAAAAATATATTTTTGAGTTGTAGCTGATCGACAGTACTAAGGAAGACGAAGATATTTTATTTTAGTAGGTAATGTGGTGTAGATTAAAGGAAAAGTATCCATTTGAATCCAAGTCGTCTTACCTTCTTTTTTGACATATACATTTAAAATGCTCATAATAGGCTTATCTTAGTACTTTTAAGCGTTTTAACAAAAAAAAATCTTTTTTAGTTGTAGCTGATCGACAGTACTAAGGAAGACGAAGATATTTTATTTTAGTAGGTAATGTGGTGTAGATTAAAGGAAAAGTATCCATTTGAATCCAAGTCGTCTTACCTTCTTTTTTGACATATACATTTAAAATGCTCATAATAGGCTTATCTTAGTACTTTTAAGCGTTTTAACAAAAAAAATATTTTTGAGTTGTAGCTGATCGACAGTACTAAGGAAGACGAAGATATTTTATTTTAGTAGTTAATGTGGTGTAGATTAAAGGAAAAGTATCCATTTGAATCCAAGTCGTCTTACCTTCTTTTTTGACATATACATTTAAAATGCTCATAATAGGCTTATCTTAGTACTTTTAAGCACTTTAACAAAAAAAAATATTTTTGAGTTGTAGCTGATCGACAGTACTAAGGAAGACGAAGATATTTTATTTTAGTAGGTAATGTGGTGTAGATTAAAGGAAAAGTATCTATTTGAATCCAAGTCGTCTTACCTTCTTTTTTGACATATACATTTAAAATGCTCATAATATGCTTATCTTAGTACTTTTTAATCGTTTTAACAAAAAAAATATTTTTGAGTTGTAGCTGATCGACAGTACTAAGGAAGACGAAGATATTTTATTTTAGTAGGTAATGTGGTGTAGATTAAAGGAAAAGTATCCATTTGAATCCAAGTCGTCTTACCTTCTTTTTTGACATATACATTTAAAATGCTCATAATAGGCTTATCTTAGTACTTTTTAATCGTTTTAACAAAAAAAAATATTTTTTAGTTGTAGCTGATCGACAGTACTAAGGAAGACGAAGATATTTTATTTTAGTAGGTAATGTGGTGTAGATTAAAGGAAAAGTATCCATTTGAATCCAAGTCGTCTTACCTTCTTTTTTGACATATACATTTAAAATGCTCATAATAGGCTTATCTTAGTACTTTTAAGCGTTTTAACAAAAAAAAATATTTTTGAGTTGTAGCTGATCGACAGTACTAAGGAAGACGAAGATATTTTATTTTAGTAGGTAATGTGGTGTAGATTAAAGGAAAAGTATCCATTTCAATCCAAGTCGTCTTACCTTCTTTTTTGACATATACATTTAAAATGCTCATAATAGGCTTATCTTAGTACTTTTAAGCGTTTTAACAAAAAAATATATTTTTGAGTTGTAGCTGATCGACAGTACTAAAGAAGACGAAGATATTTTATTTTAGTAGGTAATGTGGTGTAGATTAAAGGAAAAGTATCCATTTGAATCCAAGTCGTCTTACCTTCTTTTTTGACATATACATTTAAAATGCTCATAATAGGCTTATCTTAGTACTTTTAAGCGTTTTAACAAAAAAATATATTTTTGAGTTGTAGCTGATCGACAGTACTAAGGAAGACAAAGATATTTTATTTTAGTAGGTAATGTGGTGTAGATTAAAGGAAAAGTATCCATTTGAATCCAAGTCGTCTTACCTTCTTTTTTGACATATACATTTAAAATGCTCATAATAGGCTTATCTTAGTACTTTTAAGCGTTTTAACAAAAAAAAATATTTTTGAGTTGTAGCTGATCGACAGTACTAAGGAAGACGAAGATATTTTATTTTAGTAGGTAATGTGGTGTAGATTAAAGGAAAAGTATCCATTTGAATCCAAGTCGTCTTACCTTCTTTTTTGACATATACATTTAAAATGCTCATAATAGGCTTATCTTAGTACTTTTAAGCACTTTAACAAAAAAAAATATTTTTGAGTTGTAGCTGATCGACAGTACTAAGGAAGACGAAGATATTTTATTTTAGTAGGTAATGTGGTGTAGATTAAAGGAAAAGTATCCATTTGAATCCAAGTCGTCTTACCTTCTTTTTTGACATATACATTTAAAATGCTCATAATAGGCTTATCTTAGTACTTTTTAATCGTTTTAACAAAAAAAATATTTTTGAGTTGTAGCTGATCGACAGTACTAAGGAAGACGAAGATATTTTATTTTAGTAGGTAATGTGGTGTAGATTAAAGGAAAAGTATCCATTTCAATCCAAGTCGTCTTACCTTCTTTTTTGACATATACATTTTAAATGCTCATAATAGGCTTATCTTAGTACTTTTTAATCGTTTTAACAAAAAAAATCTTTTTGAGTTGTAGCTGATCGACAGTACTAAGGAAGACGAAGATATTTTATTTTAGTAGTTAATGTAGTGTAGATTAAAGGAAATGTATCCATTTGAATCCAAGTCGTCTTACCTTCTTTTTTGACATATACATTTTAAATGCTCATAATAGGCTTATCTTAGTACTTTTAAGCGTTTTAACAAAAAAAATATTTTTTAGTTGTAGCTGATCGACAGTACTAAGGAAGACGAAGATATTTTATTTTAGTAGGTAATGTGGTGTAGATTAAAGGAAAAGTATCCATTTGAATCCAAGTCGTCTTACCTTCTTTTTTGACATATACATTTAAAATGCTCATAATAGGCTTATCTTAGTACTTTTAAGCGTTTTAACAAAAAAATATATTTTTGAGTTGTAGCTGATCGACAGTACTAAGGAAGACGAAGATATTTTATTTTAGTAGGTAATGTGGTGTAGATTAAAGGAAAAGTATCCATTTGAATCCAAGTCGTCTTACCTTCTTTTTTGACATATACATTTAAAATGCTCATAATAGGCTTATCTTAGTACTTTTTAATCGTTTTAACAAAAAAAATATTTTTGAGTTGTAGCTGATCGACAGTACTAAGGAAGACGAAGATATTTTATTTTAGTAGGTAATGTGGTGTAGATTAAAGGAAAAGTATCCATTTGAATCCAAGTCGTCTTACCTTCTTTTTTGACATATACATTTAAAATGCTCATAATAGGCTTATCTTAGTACTTTTAAGCGTTTTAACATAAAAAATATTTTTGAGTTGTAGCTGATCGACAGTACTAAGGAAGACGAAGATATTTTATTTTAGTAGTTAATGTGGTGTAGATTAAAGGAAAAGTATCCATTTGAATCCAAGTCGTCTTACCTTCTTTTTTGACATATACATTTTAAATGCTCATAATAGGCTTATCTTAGTACTTTTAAGCGTTTTAACAAAAAAAATCTTTTTTAGTTGTAGCTGATCGACAGTACTAAGGAAGACGAAGATATTTTATTTTAGTAGGTAATGTGGTGTAGATTAAAGGAAAAGTATCCATTTGAATCCAAGTCGTCTTACCTTCTTTTTTGACATATACATTTAAAATGCTCATAATAGGCTTATCTTAGTACTTTTAAGCGTTTTAACAAAAAAATATATTTTTGAGTTGTAGCTGATCGACAGTACTAAGGAAGACGAAGATATTTTATTTTAGTAGTTAATGTGGTGTAGATTAAAGGAAAAGTATCCATTTGAATCCAAGTCGTCTTACCTTCTTTTTTGACATATACATTTAAAATGCTCATAATAGGCTTATCTTAGTACTTTTAAGCGTTTTAACAAAAAAAAATCTTTTTAGTTGTAGCTGATCGACAGTACTAAGGAAGACGAAGATATTTTATTTTAGTAGTTAATGTGGTTTAGATTAAAGGTAAAGTATCCATTTGAATCCAAGTCGTCTTACCTTCTTTTTTGACATATACATTTAAAATGCTCATAATAGGCTTATCTTAGTACTTTTAAGCGTTTTAACATAAAAAATATTTTTGAGTTGTAGCTGATCGACAGTACTAAGGAAGACGAAGATATTTTATTTTAGTAGTTAATGTAGTGTAGATTAAAGGAAATGTATCCATTTGAATCCAAGTCGTCTTACCTTCTTTTTTGACATATACATTTTAAATGCTCATAATAGGCTTATCTTAGTACTTTTAAGCGTTTTAACAAAAAAAATATTTTTTAGTTGTAGCTGATCGACAGTACTAAGGAAGACGAAGATATTTTATTTTAGTAGGTAATGTGGTGTAGATTAAAGGAAAAGTATCCATTTGAATCCAAGTCGTCTTACCTTCTTTTTTGACATATACATTTAAAATGCTCATAATAGGCTTATCTTAGTACTTTTAAGCACTTTAACAAAAAAAAATATTTTTGAGTTGTAGCTGATCGACAGTACTAAGGAAGACGAAGATATTTTATTTTAGTAGGTAATGTGGTGTAGATTAAAGGAAAAGTATCCATTTGAATCCAAGTCGTCTTACCTTCTTTTTTGACATATACATTTAAAATGCTCATAATAGGCTTATCTTAGTACTTTTAAGCGTTTTAACAAAAAAAATCTTTTTTAGTTGTAGCTGATCGACAGTACTAAGGAAGACGAAGATATTTTATTTTAGTAGGTAATGTGGTGTAGATTAAAGGAAAAGTATCCATTTGAATCCAAGTCGTCTTACCTTCTTTTTTGACATATACATTTAAAATGCTCATAATAGGCTTATCTTAGTACTTTTAAGCACTTTAACAAAAAAAAATATTTTTGAGTTGTAGCTGATCGACAGTACTAAGGAAGACGAAGATATTTTATTTTAGTAGGTAATGTGGTGTAGATTAAAGGAAAAGTATCCATTTCAATCCAAGTCGTCTTACCTTCTTTTTTGACATATACATTTTAAATGCTCATAATAGGCTTATCTTAGTACTTTTAAGCGTTTTAACAAAAAAAAATCTTTTTTAGTTGTAGCTGATCGACAGTACTAAGGAAGACGAAGATATTTTATTTTAGTAGTTAATGTGGTGTAGATTAAAGGAAAAGTATCCATTTGAATCCAAGTCGTCTTACCTTCTTTTTTGACATATACATTTTAAATGCTCATAATAGGCTTATCTTAGTACTTTTAAGCGTTTTAACAAAAAAAATATTTTTTAGTTGTAGCTGATCGACAGTACTAAGGAAGACGAAGATATTTTATTTTAGTAGGTAATGTGGTGTAGATTAAAGGAAAAGTATCCATTTGAATCCAAGTCGTCTTACCTTCTTTTTTGACATATACATTTAAAATGCTCATAATAGGCTTATCTTAGTACTTTTAAGCGTTTTAACAAAAAAAAATATTTTTGAGTTGTAGCTGATCGACAGTACTAAGGAAGACGAAGATATTTTATTTTAGTAGGTAATGTGGTGTAGATTAAAGGAAAAGTATCCATTTGAATCCAAGTCGTCTTACCTTCTTTTTTGACATATACATTTAAAATGCTCATAATAGGCTTATCTTAGTACTTTTAAGCGTTTTAACAAAAAAAAATCTTTTTTAGTTGTAGCTGATCGACAGTACTAAGGAAGACGAAGATATTTTATTTTAGTATGTAATGTGGTGTAGATTAAAGGAAAAGTATCCATTTGAATCCAAGTCGTCTTACCTTCTTTTTTGACATATACATTTAAAATGCTCATAATAGGCTTATCTTAGTACTTTTAAGCGTTTTAACAAAAAAAAATCTTTTTTAGTTGTAGCTGATCGACAGTACTAAGGAAGACGAAGATATTTTATTTTAGTAGGTAATGTGGTGTAGATTAAAGGAAAAGTATCCATTTGAATCCAAGTCGTCTTACCTTCTTTTTTGACATATACATTTAAAATGCTCATAATAGGCTTATCTTAGTACTTTTAAGCACTTTAACAAAAAAAAATATTTTTGAGTTGTAGCTGATCGACAGTACTAAGGAAGACGAAGATATTTTATTTTAGTAGGTAATGTGGTGTAGATTAAAGGAAAAGTATCCATTTGAATCCAAGTCGTCTTACCTTCTTTTTTGACATATACATTTTAAATGCTCATAATAGGCTTATCTTAGTACTTTTAAGCGTTTTAACAAAAAAAATCTTTTTTAGTTGTAGCTGATCGACAGTACTAAGGAAGACGAAGATATTTTATTTTAGTAGGTAATGTGGTGTAGATTAAAGGAAAAGTATCCATTTGAATCCAAGTCGTCTTACCTTCTTTTTTGACATATACATTTAAAATGCTCATAATAGGCTTATCTTAGTACTTTTAAGCGTTTTAACAAAAAAATATATTTTTGAGTTGTAGCTGATCGACAGTACTAAGGAAGACGAAGATATTTTATTTTAGTAGTTAATGTGGTGTAGATTAAAGGAAAAGTATCCATTTGAATCCAAGTCGTCTTACCTTCTTTTTTGACATATACATTTAAAATGCTCATAATAGGCTTATCTTAGTACTTTTAAGCGTTTTAACAAAAAAAAATCTTTTTAGTTGTAGCTGATCGACAGTACTAAGGAAGACGAAGATATTTTATTTTAGTAGGTAATGTGGTTTAGATTAAAGGTAAAGTATCCATTTGAATCCAAGTCGTCTTACCTTCTTTTTTGACATATACATTTAAAATGCTCATAATAGGCTTATCTTAGTACTTTTAAGCGTTTTAACATAAAAAATATTTTTGAGTTGTAGCTGATCGACAGTACTAAGGAAGACGAAGATATTTTATTTTAGTAGTTAATGTAGTGTAGATTAAAGGAAATGTATCCATTTGAATCCAAGTCGTCTTACCTTCTTTTTTGACATATACATTTTAAATGCTCATAATAGGCTTATCTTAGTACTTTTAAGCGTTTTAACAAAAAAAATATTTTTTAGTTGTAGCTGATCGACAGTACTAAGGAAGACGAAGATATTTTATTTTAGTAGGTAATGTGGTGTAGATTAAAGGAAAAGTATCCATTTGAATCCAAGTCGTCTTACCTTCTTTTTTGACATATACATTTAAAATGCTCATAATAGGCTTATCTTAGTACTTTTAAGCACTTTAACAAAAAAAAATCTTTTTTAGTTGTAGCTGATCGACAGTACTAAGGAAGACGAAGATATTTTATTTTAGTAGGTAATGTGGTGTAGATTAAAGGAAAAGTATCCATTTGAATCCAAGTCGTCTTACCTTCTTTTTTGACATATACATTTAAAATGCTCATAATAGGCTTATCTTAGTACTTTTAAGCACTTTAACAAAAAAAAATATTTTTGAGTTGTAGCTGATCGACAGTACTAAGGAAGACGAAGATATTTTATTTTAGTAGGTAATGTGGTGTAGATTAAAGGAAAAGTATCCATTTCAATCCAAGTCGTCTTACCTTCTTTTTTGACATATACATTTTAAATGCTCATAATAGGCTTATCTTAGTACTTTTAAGCGTTTTAACAAAAAAAAATCTTTTTTAGTTGTAGCTGATCGACAGTACTAAGGAAGACGAAGATATTTTATTTTAGTAGTTAATGTGGTGTAGATTAAAGGAAAAGTATCCATTTGAATCCAAGTCGTCTTACCTTCTTTTTTGACATATACATTTTAAATGCTCATAATAGGCTTATCTTAGTACTTTTAAGCGTTTTAACAAAAAAAATATTTTTTAGTTGTAGCTGATCGACAGTACTAAGGAAGACGAAGATATTTTATTTTAGTAGGTAATGTGGTGTAGATTAAAGGAAAAGTATCCATTTGAATCCAAGTCGTCTTACCTTCTTTTTTGACATATACATTTAAAATGCTCATAATAGGCTTATCTTAGTACTTTTAAGCGTTTTAACAAAAAAAAATATTTTTGAGTTGTAGCTGATCGACAGTACTAAGGAAGACGAAGATATTTTATTTTAGTAGGTAATGTGGTGTAGATTAAAGGAAAAGTATCCATTTGAATCCAAGTCGTCTTACCTTCTTTTTTGACATATACATTTAAAATGCTCATAATAGGCTTATCTTAGTACTTTTAAGCACTTTAACAAAAAAAAATATTTTTGAGTTGTAGCTGATCGACAGTACTAAGGAAGACGAAGATATTTTATTTTAGTAGTTAATGTGGTGTAGATTAAAGGAAATGTATCCATTTGAATCCAAGTCGTCTTACCTTCTTTTTTGACATATACATTTTAAATGCTCATAATAGGCTTATCTTAGTACTTTTAAGCGTTTTAACAAAAAAAATCTTTTTTAGTTGTAGCTGATCGACAGTACTAAGGAAGACGAAGATATTTTATTTTAGTAGGTAATGTGGTGTAGATTAAAGGAAAAGTATCCATTTGAATCCAAGTCGTCTTACCTTCTTTTTTGACATATACATTTAAAATGCTCATAATAGGCTTATCTTAGTACTTTTAAGCACTTTAACAAAAAAAAATATTTTTGAGTTGTAGCTGATCGACAGTACTAAGGAAGACGAAGATATTTTATTTTAGTAGGTAATGTGGTGTAGATTAAAGGAAAAGTATCCATTTGAATCCAAGTCGTCTTACCTTCTTTTTTGACATATACATTTAAAATGCTCATAATAGGCTTATCTTAGTACTTTTTAATCGTTTTAACAAAAAAAATATTTTTGAGTTGTAGCTGATCGACAGTACTAAGGAAGACGAAGATATTTTATTTTAGTAGGTAATGTGGTGTAGATTAAAGGAAAAGTATCCATTTGAATCCAAGTCGTCTTACCTTCTTTTTTGACATATACATTTTAAATGCTCATAATAGGCTTATCTTAGTACTTTTAAGCGTTTTAACATAAAAAATATTTTTGAGTTGTAGCTGATCGACAGTACTAAGGAAGACGAAGATATTTTATTTTAGTAGTTAATGTGGTGTAGATTAAAGGAAATGTATCCATTTGAATCCAAGTCGTCTTACCTTCTTTTTTGACATATACATTTTAAATGCTCATAATAGGCTTATCTTAGTACTTTTAAGCGTTTTAACAAAAAAAATATTTTTTAGTTGTAGCTGATCGACAGTACTAAGGAAGACGAAGATATTTTATTTTAGTAGGTAATGTGGTGTAGATTAAAGGAAAAGTATCCATTTGAATCCAAGTCGTCTTACCTTCTTTTTTGACATATACATTTAAAATGCTCATAATAGGCTTATCTTAGTACTTTTAAGCACTTTAACAAAAAAAAATATTTTTGAGTTGTAGCTGATCGACAGTACTAAGGAAGACGAAGATATTTTATTTTAGTAGGTAATGTGGTGTAGATTAAAGGAAAAGTATCCATTTGAATCCAAGTCGTCTTACCTTCTTTTTTGACATATACATTTAAAATGCTCATAATAGGCTTATCTTAGTACTTTTAAGCGTTTTAACAAAAAAAAATCTTTTTTAGTTGTAGCTGATCGACAGTACTAAGGAAGACGAAGATATTTTATTTTAGTAGGTAATGTGGTGTAGATTAAAGGAAAAGTATCCATTTGAATCCAAGTCGTCTTACCTTCTTTTTTGACATATACATTTAAAATGCTCATAATAGGCTTATCTTAGTACTTTTAAGCACTTTAACAAAAAAAAATATTTTTGAGTTGTAGCTGATCGACAGTACTAAGGAAGACGAAGATATTTTATTTTAGTAGGTAATGTGGTGTAGATTAAAGGAAATGTATCCATTTGAATCCAAGTCGTCTTACCTTCTTTTTTGACATATACATTTAAAATGCTCATAATAGGCTTATCTTAGTACTTTTTAATCGTTTTAACAAAAAAAATATTTTTGAGTTGTAGCTGATCGACAGTACTAAGGAAGACGAAGATATTTTATTTTAGTAGGTAATGTGGTGTAGATTAAAGGAAAAGTATCCATTTGAATCCAAGTCGTCTTACCTTCTTTTTTGACATATACATTTAAAATGCTCATAATAGGCTTATCTTAGTACTTTTAAGCGTTTTAACAAAAAAAAATCTTTTTTAGTTGTAGCTGATCGACAGTACTAAGGAAGACGAAGATATTTTATTTTAGTAGTTAATGTGGTGTAGATTAAAGGAAAAGTATCCATTTGAATCCAAGTCGTCTTACCTTCTTTTTTGACATATACATTTTAAATGCTCATAATAGGCTTATCTTAGTACTTTTAAGCGTTTTAACAAAAAAAATCTTTTTTAGTTGTAGCTGATCGACAGTACTAAGGAAGACGAAGATATTTTATTTTAGTAGGTAATGTGGTGTAGATTAAAGGAAAAGTATCCATTTGAATCCAAGTCGTCTTACCTTCTTTTTTGACATATACATTTAAAATGCTCATAATAGGCTTATCTTAGTACTTTTAAGCGTTTTAACAAAAAAATATATTTTTTAGTTGTAGCTGATCGACAGTACTAAGGAAGACGAAGATATTTTATTTTAGTAGTTAATGTGGTGTAGATTAAAGGAAAAGTATCCATTTGAATCCAAGTCGTCTTACCTTCTTTTTTGACATATACATTTAAAATGCTCATAATAGGCTTATCTTAGTACTTTTAAGCGTTTTAACAAAAAAAAATCTTTTTAGTTGTAGCTGATCGACAGTACTAAGGAAGACGAAGATATTTTATTTTAGTAGTTAATGTGGTTTAGATTAAAGGTAAAGTATCCATTTGAATCCAAGTCGTCTTACCTTCTTTTTTGACATATACATTTAAAATGCTCATAATAGGCTTATCTTAGTACTTTTAAGCACTTTAACAAAAAAAAATATTTTTGAGTTGTAGCTGATCGACAGTACTAAGGAAGACGAAGATATTTTATTTTAGTAGGTAATGTGGTGTAGATTAAAGGAAAAGTATCCATTTGAATCCAAGTCGTCTTACCTTCTTTTTTGACATATACATTTAAAATGCTCATAATAGGCTTATCTTAGTACTTTTAAGCGTTTTAACATAAAAAATATTTTTGAGTTGTAGCTGATCGACAGTACTAAGGAAGACGAAGATATTTTATTTTAGTAGTTAATGTAGTGTAGATTAAAGGAAATGTATCCATTTGAATCCAAGTCGTCTTACCTTCTTTTTTGACATATACATTTTAAATGCTCATAATAGGCTTATCTTAGTACTTTTAAGCGTTTTAACAAAAAAAATATTTTTTAGTTGTAGCTGATCGACAGTACTAAGGAAGACGAAGATATTTTATTTTAGTAGGTAATGTGGTGTAGATTAAAGGAAAAGTATCCATTTGAATCCAAGTCGTCTTACCTTCTTTTTTGACATATACATTTAAAATGCTCATAATAGGCTTATCTTAGTACTTTTAAGCACTTTAACAAAAAAAAATATTTTTGAGTTGTAGCTGATCGACAGTACTAAGGAAGACGAAGATATTTTATTTTAGTAGGTAATGTGGTGTAGATTAAAGGAAAAGTATCCATTTGAATCCAAGTCGTCTTACCTTCTTTTTTGACATATACATTTAAAATGCTCATAATAGGCTTATCTTAGTACTTTTAAGCGTTTTAACAAAAAAAATATTTTTTAGTTGTAGCTGATCGACAGTACTAAGGAAGACGAAGATATTTTATTTTAGTAGGTAATGTGGTGTAGATTAAAGGAAAAGTATCCATTTGAATCCAAGTCGTCTTACCTTCTTTTTTGACATATACATTTAAAATGCTCATAATAGGCTTATCTTAGTACTTTTAAGCGTTTTAACAAAAAAAAATCTTTTTTAGTTGTAGCTGATCGACAGTACTAAGGAAGACGAAGATATTTTATTTTAGTAGTTAATGTGGTGTAGATTAAAGGAAAAGTATCCATTTGAATCCAAGTCGTCTTACCTTCTTTTTTGACATATACATTTAAAATGCTCATAATAGGCTTATCTTAGTACTTTTAAGCGTTTTAACAAAAAAAAATCTTTTTTAGTTGTAGCTGATCGACAGTACTAAGGAAGACGAAGATATTTTATTTTAGTAGTTAATGTGGTGTAGATTAAAGGAAAAGTATCCATTTGAATCCAAGTCGTCTTACCTTCTTTTTTGACATATACATTTTAAATGCTCATAATAGGCTTATCTTAGTACTTTTAAGCGTTTTAACAAAAAAAATATTTTTTAGTTGTAGCTGATCGACAGTACTAAGGAAGAGGAAGATATTTTATTTTAGTAGGTAATGTGGTGTAGATTAAAGGAAAAGTATCCATTTGAATCCAAGTCGTCTTACCTTCTTTTTTGACATATACATTTAAAATGCTCATAATAGGGTTATCTTAGTACTTTTAAGCGTTTTAACAAAAAAATATATTTTTGAGTTGTAGCTGATCGACAGTACTAAGGAAGACGAAGATATTTTATTTTAGTAGGTAATGTGGTGTAGATTAAAGGAAAAGTATCCATTTGAATCCAAGTCGTCTTACCTTCTTTTTTGACATATACATTTAAAATGCTCATAATAGGCTTATCTTAGTACTTTTAAGCGTTTTAACAAAAAAAAATCTTTTTTAGTTGTAGCTGATCGACAGTACTAAGGAAGACGAAGATATTTTATTTTAGTAGGTAATGTGGTGTAGATTAAAGGAAAAGTATCCATTTGAATCCAAGTCGTCTTACCTTCTTTTTTGACATATACATTTAAAATGCTCATAATAGGCTTATCTTAGTACTTTTAAGCGTTTTAACAAAAAAAAATCTTTTTTAGTTGTAGCTGATCGACAGTACTAAGGAAGACGAAGATATTTTATTTTAGTAGGTAATGTGGTGTAGATTAAAGGAAAAGTATCCATTTGAATCCAAGTCGTCTTACCTTCTTTTTTGACATATACATTTAAAATGCTCATAATAGGCTTATCTTAGTACTTTTAAGCACTTTAACAAAAAAAAATATTTTTGAGTTGTAGCTGATCGACAGTACTAAGGAAGACGAAGATATTTTATTTTAGTAGTTAATGTGGTGTAGATTAAAGGAAATGTATCCATTTGAATCCAAGTCGTCTTACCTTCTTTTTTGACATATACATTTTAAATGCTCATAATAGGCTTATCTTAGTACTTTTAAGCGTTTTAACAAAAAAAATCTTTTTTAGTTGTAGCTGATCGACAGTACTAAGGAAGACGAAGATATTTTATTTTAGTAGGTAATGTGGTGTAGATTAAAGGAAAAGTATCCATTTGAATCCAAGTCGTCTTACCTTCTTTTTTGACATATACATTTAAAATGCTCATAATAGGCTTATCTTAGTACTTTTAAGCACTTTAACAAAAAAAAATATTTTTGAGTTGTAGCTGATCGACAGTACTAAGGAAGACGAAGATATTTTATTTTAGTAGGTAATGTGGTGTAGATTAAAGGAAAAGTATCCATTTGAATCCAAGTCGTCTTACCTTCTTTTTTGACATATACATTTTAAATGCTCATAATAGGCTTATCTTAGTACTTTTAAGCGTTTTAACAAAAAAAATATTTTTTAGTTGTAGCTGATCGACAGTACTAAGGAAGACGAAGATATTTTATTTTAGTAGTTAATGTGGTGTAGATTAAAGGAAAAGTATCCATTTGAATCCAAGTCGTCTTACCTTCTTTTTTGACATATACATTTAAAATGCTCATAATAGGCTTATCTTAGTACTTTTAAGCACTTTAACAAAAAAAAATATTTTTGAGTTGTAGCTGATCGACAGTACTAAGGAAGACGAAGATATTTTATTTTAGTAGGTAATGTGGTGTAGATTAAAGGAAAAGTATCCATTTGAATCCAAGTCGTCTTACCTTCTTTTTTGACATATACATTTAAAATGCTCATAATAGGCTTATCTTAGTACTTTTAAGCGTTTTAACAAAAAAAATCTTTTTTAGTTGTAGCTGATCGACAGTACTAAGGAAGACGAAGATATTTTATTTTAGTAGGTAATGTGGTGTAGATTAAAGGAAAAGTATCCATTTGAATCCAAGTCGTCTTACCTTCTTTTTTGACATATACATTTTAAATGCTCATAATAGGCTTATCTTAGTACTTTTAAGCGTTTTAACAAAAAAAATATTTTTTAGTTGTAGCTGATCGACAGTACTAAGGAAGACGAAGATATTTTATTTTAGTAGGTAATGTGGTGTAGATTAAAGGAAAAGTATCCATTTGAATCCAAGTCGTCTTACCTTCTTTTTTGACATATACATTTAAAATGCTCATAATAGGCTTATCTTAGTACTTTTAAGCACTTTAACAAAAAAAAATATTTTTGAGTTGTAGCTGATCGACAGTACTAAGGAAGACGAAGATATTTTATTTTAGTAGGTAATGTGGTGTAGATTAAAGGAAAAGTATCCATTTGAATCCAAGTCGTCTTACCTTCTTTTTTGACATATACATTTAAAATGCTCATAATAGGCTTATCTTAGTACTTTTAAGCACTTTAACAAAAAAAAATATTTTTGAGTTGTAGCTGATCGACAGTACTAAGGAAGACGAAGATATTTTATTTTAGTAGGTAATGTGGTGTAGATTAAAGGAAAAGTATCCATTTGAATCCAAGTCGTCTTACCTTCTTTTTTGACATATACATTTAAAATGCTCATAATAGGCTTATCTTAGTACTTTTAAGCGTTTTAACAAAAAAAAATCTTTTTGAGTTGTAGCTGATCGACAGTACTAAGGAAGACGAAGATATTTTATTTTAGTAGTTAATGTGGTGTAGATTAAAGGAAAAGTATCCATTTGAATCCAAGTCGTCTTACCTTCTTTTTTGACATATACATTTAAAATGCTCATAATAGGCTTATCTTAGTACTTTTAAGCGTTTTAACAAAAAAAAATCTTTTTTAGTTGTAGCTGATCGACAGTACTAAGGAAGACGAAGATATTTTATTTTAGTAGGTAATGTGGTGTAGATTAAAGGAAAAGTATCCATTTGAATCCAAGTCGTCTTACCTTCTTTTTTGACATATACATTTAAAATGCTCATAATAGGCTTATCTTAGTACTTTTAAGCGTTTTAACAAAAAAAATCTTTTTTAGTTGTAGCTGATCGACAGTACTAAGGAAGACGAAGATATTTTATTTTAGTAGGTAATGTGGTGTAGATTAAAGGAAAAGTATCCATTTGAATCCAAGTCGTCTTACCTTCTTTTTTGACATATACATTTAAAATGCTCATAATAGGCTTATCTTAGTACTTTTAAGCACTTTAACAAAAAAAAATATTTTTGAGTTGTAGCTGATCGACAGTACTAAGGAAGACGAAGATATTTTATTTTAGTAGGTAATGTGGTGTAGATTAAAGGAAAAGTATCCATTTGAATCCAAGTCGTCTTACCTTCTTTTTTGACATATACATTTAAAATGCTCATAATAGGCTTATCTTAGTACTTTTAAGCGTTTTAACAAAAAAAATATTTTTTAGTTGTAGCTGATCGACAGTACTAAGGAAGACGAAGATATTTTATTTTAGTAGGTAATGTGGTGTAGATTAAAGGAAAAGTATCCATTTGAATCCAAGTCGTCTTACCTTCTTTTTTGACATATACATTTAAAATGCTCATAATAGGCTTATCTTAGTACTTTTAAGCACTTTAACAAAAAAAAATATTTTTGAGTTGTAGCTGATCGACAGTACTAAGGAAGACGAAGATATTTTATTTTAGTAGGTAATGTGGTGTAGATTAAAGGAAAAGTATCCATTTGAATCCAAGTCGTCTTACCTTCTTTTTTGACATATACATTTAAAATGCTCATAATAGGCTTATCTTAGTACTTTTAAGCGTTTTAACAAAAAAAATCTTTTTTAGTTGTAGCTGATCGACAGTACTAAGGAAGACGAAGATATTTTATTTTAGTAGGTAATGTGGTGTAGATTAAAGGAAAAGTATCCATTTGAATCCAAGTCGTCTTACCTTCTTTTTTGACATATACATTTAAAATGCTCATAATAGGCTTATCTTAGTACTTTTAAGCACTTTAACAAAAAAAAATATTTTTGAGTTGTAGCTGATCGACAGTACTAAGGAAGACGAAGATATTTTATTTTAGTAGGTAATGTGGTGTAGATTAAAGGAAAAGTATCCATTTCAATCCAAGTCGTCTTACCTTCTTTTTTGACATATACATTTTAAATGCTCATAATAGGCTTATCTTAGTACTTTTAAGCGTTTTAACAAAAAAAAATCTTTTTTAGTTGTAGCTGATCGACAGTACTAAGGAAGACGAAGATATTTTATTTTAGTAGTTAATGTGGTGTAGATTAAAGGAAAAGTATCCATTTGAATCCAAGTCGTCTTACCTTCTTTTTTGACATATACATTTTAAATGCTCATAATAGGCTTATCTTAGTACTTTTAAGCGTTTTAACAAAAAAAATATTTTTTAGTTGTAGCTGATCGACAGTACTAAGGAAGACGAAGATATTTTATTTTAGTAGGTAATGTGGTGTAGATTAAAGGAAAAGTATCCATTTGAATCCAAGTCGTCTTACCTTCTTTTTTGACATATACATTTAAAATGCTCATAATAGGCTTATCTTAGTACTTTTAAGCGTTTTAACAAAAAAAAATATTTTTGAGTTGTAGCTGATCGACAGTACTAAGGAAGACGAAGATATTTTATTTTAGTAGGTAATGTGGTGTAGATTAAAGGAAAAGTATCCATTTGAATCCAAGTCGTCTTACCTTCTTTTTTGACATATACATTTAAAATGCTCATAATAGGCTTATCTTAGTACTTTTAAGCGTTTTAACAAAAAAAAATCTTTTTTAGTTGTAGCTGATCGACAGTACTAAGGAAGACGAAGATATTTTATTTTAGTATGTAATGTGGTGTAGATTAAAGGAAAAGTATCCATTTGAATCCAAGTCGTCTTACCTTCTTTTTTGACATATACATTTAAAATGCTCATAATAGGCTTATCTTAGTACTTTTAAGCGTTTTAACAAAAAAAAATCTTTTTTAGTTGTAGCTGATCGACAGTACTAAGGAAGACGAAGATATTTTATTTTAGTAGGTAATGTGGTGTAGATTAAAGGAAAAGTATCCATTTGAATCCAAGTCGTCTTACCTTCTTTTTTGACATATACATTTAAAATGCTCATAATAGGCTTATCTTAGTACTTTTAAGCACTTTAACAAAAAAAAATATTTTTGAGTTGTAGCTGATCGACAGTACTAAGGAAGACGAAGATATTTTATTTTAGTAGTTAATGTGGTGTAGATTAAAGGAAATGTATCCATTTGAATCCAAGTCGTCTTACCTTCTTTTTTGACATATACATTTTAAATGCTCATAATAGGCTTATCTTAGTACTTTTAAGCGTTTTAACAAAAAAAATCTTTTTTAGTTGTAGCTGATCGACAGTACTAAGGAAGACGAAGATATTTTATTTTAGTAGGTAATGTGGTGTAGATTAAAGGAAAAGTATCCATTTGAATCCAAGTCGTCTTACCTTCTTTTTTGACATATACATTTAAAATGCTCATAATAGGCTTATCTTAGTACTTTTAAGCACTTTAACAAAAAAAAATATTTTTGAGTTGTAGCTGATCGACAGTACTAAGGAAGACGAAGATATTTTATTTTAGTAGGTAATGTGGTGTAGATTAAAGGAAAAGTATCCATTTGAATCCAAGTCGTCTTACCTTCTTTTTTGACATATACATTTAAAATGCTCATAATAGGCTTATCTTAGTACTTTTTAATCGTTTTAACAAAAAAAATATTTTTGAGTTGTAGCTGATCGACAGTACTAAGGAAGACGAAGATATTTTATTTTAGTAGGTAATGTGGTGTAGATTAAAGGAAAAGTATCCATTTGAATCCAAGTCGTCTTACCTTCTTTTTTGACATATACATTTTAAATGCTCATAATAGGCTTATCTTAGTACTTTTAAGCGTTTTAACATAAAAAATATTTTTGAGTTGTAGCTGATCGACAGTACTAAGGAAGACGAAGATATTTTATTTTAGTAGTTAATGTGGTGTAGATTAAAGGAAATGTATCCATTTGAATCCAAGTCGTCTTACCTTCTTTTTTGACATATACATTTTAAATGCTCATAATAGGCTTATCTTAGTACTTTTAAGCGTTTTAACAAAAAAAATATTTTTTAGTTGTAGCTGATCGACAGTACTAAGGAAGACGAAGATATTTTATTTTAGTAGGTAATGTGGTGTAGATTAAAGGAAAAGTATCCATTTGAATCCAAGTCGTCTTACCTTCTTTTTTGACATATACATTTAAAATGCTCATAATAGGCTTATCTTAGTACTTTTAAGCACTTTAACAAAAAAAAATATTTTTGAGTTGTAGCTGATCGACAGTACTAAGGAAGACGAAGATATTTTATTTTAGTAGGTAATGTGGTGTAGATTAAAGGAAAAGTATCCATTTGAATCCAAGTCGTCTTACCTTCTTTTTTGACATATACATTTAAAATGCTCATAATAGGCTTATCTTAGTACTTTTAAGCGTTTTAACAAAAAAAAATCTTTTTTAGTTGTAGCTGATCGACAGTACTAAGGAAGACGAAGATATTTTATTTTAGTATGTAATGTGGTGTAGATTAAAGGAAAAGTATCCATTTGAATCCAAGTCGTCTTACCTTCTTTTTTGACATATACATTTAAAATGCTCATAATAGGCTTATCTTAGTACTTTTAAGCGTTTTAACAAAAAAAAATCTTTTTTAGTTGTAGCTGATCGACAGTACTAAGGAAGACGAAGATATTTTATTTTAGTATGTAATGTGGTGTAGATTAAAGGAAAAGTATCCATTTGAATCCAAGTCGTCTTACCTTCTTTTTTGACATATACATTTAAAATGCTCATAATAGGCTTATCTTAGTACTTTTAAGCGTTTTAACAAAAAAAAATCTTTTTTAGTTGTAGCTGATCGACAGTACTAAGGAAGACGAAGATATTTTATTTTAGTAGGTAATGTGGTGTAGATTAAAGGAAAAGTATCCATTTGAATCCAAGTCGTCTTACCTTCTTTTTTGACATATACATTTAAAATGCTCATAATAGGCTTATCTTAGTACTTTTAAGCACTTTAACAAAAAAAAATATTTTTGAGTTGTAGCTGATCGACAGTACTAAGGAAGACGAAGATATTTTATTTTAGTAGTTAATGTGGTGTAGATTAAAGGAAATGTATCCATTTGAATCCAAGTCGTCTTACCTTCTTTTTTGACATATACATTTTAAATGCTCATAATAGGCTTATCTTAGTACTTTTAAGCGTTTTAACAAAAAAAATCTTTTTTAGTTGTAGCTGATCGACAGTACTAAGGAAGACGAAGATATTTTATTTTAGTAGGTAATGTGGTGTAGATTAAAGGAAAAGTATCCATTTGAATCCAAGTCGTCTTACCTTCTTTTTTGACATATACATTTAAAATGCTCATAATAGGCTTATCTTAGTACTTTTAAGCACTTTAACAAAAAAAAATATTTTTGAGTTGTAGCTGATCGACAGTACTAAGGAAGACGAAGATATTTTATTTTAGTAGGTAATGTGGTGTAGATTAAAGGAAAAGTATCCATTTGAATCCAAGTCGTCTTACCTTCTTTTTTGACATATACATTTAAAATGCTCATAATAGGCTTATCTTAGTACTTTTTAATCGTTTTAACAAAAAAAATATTTTTGAGTTGTAGCTGATCGACAGTACTAAGGAAGACGAAGATATTTTATTTTAGTAGGTAATGTGGTGTAGATTAAAGGAAAAGTATCCATTTGAATCCAAGTCGTCTTACCTTCTTTTTTGACATATACATTTTAAATGCTCATAATAGGCTTATCTTAGTACTTTTAAGCGTTTTAACATAAAAAATATTTTTGAGTTGTAGCTGATCGACAGTACTAAGGAAGACGAAGATATTTTATTTTAGTAGTTAATGTGGTGTAGATTAAAGGAAATGTATCCATTTGAATCCAAGTCGTCTTACCTTCTTTTTTGACATATACATTTTAAATGCTCATAATAGGCTTATCTTAGTACTTTTAAGCGTTTTAACAAAAAAAATATTTTTTAGTTGTAGCTGATCGACAGTACTAAGGAAGACGAAGATATTTTATTTTAGTAGGTAATGTGGTGTAGATTAAAGGAAAAGTATCCATTTGAATCCAAGTCGTCTTACCTTCTTTTTTGACATATACATTTAAAATGCTCATAATAGGCTTATCTTAGTACTTTTAAGCACTTTAACAAAAAAAAATATTTTTGAGTTGTAGCTGATCGACAGTACTAAGGAAGACGAAGATATTTTATTTTAGTAGGTAATGTGGTGTAGATTAAAGGAAAAGTATCCATTTGAATCCAAGTCGTCTTACCTTCTTTTTTGACATATACATTTAAAATGCTCATAATAGGCTTATCTTAGTACTTTTAAGCGTTTTAACAAAAAAAAATCTTTTTTAGTTGTAGCTGATCGACAGTACTAAGGAAGACGAAGATATTTTATTTTAGTATGTAATGTGGTGTAGATTAAAGGAAAAGTATCCATTTGAATCCAAGTCGTCTTACCTTCTTTTTTGACATATACATTTAAAATGCTCATAATAGGCTTATCTTAGTACTTTTAAGCGTTTTAACAAAAAAAAATCTTTTTTAGTTGTAGCTGATCGACAGTACTAAGGAAGACGAAGATATTTTATTTTAGTAGGTAATGTGGTGTAGATTAAAGGAAAAGTATCCATTTGAATCCAAGTCGTCTTACCTTCTTTTTTGACATATACATTTAAAATGCTCATAATAGGCTTATCTTAGTACTTTTAAGCACTTTAACAAAAAAAAATATTTTTGAGTTGTAGCTGATCGACAGTACTAAGGAAGACGAAGATATTTTATTTTAGTAGTTAATGTGGTGTAGATTAAAGGAAATGTATCCATTTGAATCCAAGTCGTCTTACCTTCTTTTTTGACATATACATTTTAAATGCTCATAATAGGCTTATCTTAGTACTTTTAAGCGTTTTAACAAAAAAAATCTTTTTTAGTTGTAGCTGATCGACAGTACTAAGGAAGACGAAGATATTTTATTTTAGTAGGTAATGTGGTGTAGATTAAAGGAAAAGTATCCATTTGAATCCAAGTCGTCTTACCTTCTTTTTTGACATATACATTTAAAATGCTCATAATAGGCTTATCTTAGTACTTTTAAGCACTTTAACAAAAAAAAATATTTTTGAGTTGTAGCTGATCGACAGTACTAAGGAAGACGAAGATATTTTATTTTAGTAGGTAATGTGGTGTAGATTAAAGGAAAAGTATCCATTTGAATCCAAGTCGTCTTACCTTCTTTTTTGACATATACATTTAAAATGCTCATAATAGGCTTATCTTAGTACTTTTTAATCGTTTTAACAAAAAAAATATTTTTGAGTTGTAGCTGATCGACAGTACTAAGGAAGACGAAGATATTTTATTTTAGTAGGTAATGTGGTGTAGATTAAAGGAAAAGTATCCATTTGAATCCAAGTCGTCTTACCTTCTTTTTTGACATATACATTTTAAATGCTCATAATAGGCTTATCTTAGTACTTTTAAGCGTTTTAACATAAAAAATATTTTTGAGTTGTAGCTGATCGACAGTACTAAGGAAGACGAAGATATTTTATTTTAGTAGTTAATGTGGTGTAGATTAAAGGAAATGTATCCATTTGAATCCAAGTCGTCTTACCTTCTTTTTTGACATATACATTTTAAATGCTCATAATAGGCTTATCTTAGTACTTTTAAGCGTTTTAACAAAAAAAATATTTTTTAGTTGTAGCTGATCGACAGTACTAAGGAAGACGAAGATATTTTATTTTAGTAGGTAATGTGGTGTAGATTAAAGGAAAAGTATCCATTTGAATCCAAGTCGTCTTACCTTCTTTTTTGACATATACATTTAAAATGCTCATAATAGGCTTATCTTAGTACTTTTAAGCACTTTAACAAAAAAAAATATTTTTGAGTTGTAGCTGATCGACAGTACTAAGGAAGACGAAGATATTTTATTTTAGTAGGTAATGTGGTGTAGATTAAAGGAAAAGTATCCATTTGAATCCAAGTCGTCTTACCTTCTTTTTTGACATATACATTTAAAATGCTCATAATAGGCTTATCTTAGTACTTTTAAGCGTTTTAACAAAAAAAAATCTTTTTTAGTTGTAGCTGATCGACAGTACTAAGGAAGACGAAGATATTTTATTTTAGTAGGTAATGTGGTGTAGATTAAAGGAAAAGTATCCATTTGAATCCAAGTCGTCTTACCTTCTTTTTTGACATATACATTTAAAATGCTCATAATAGGCTTATCTTAGTACTTTTAAGCACTTTAACAAAAAAAAATATTTTTGAGTTGTAGCTGATCGACAGTACTAAGGAAGACGAAGATATTTTATTTTAGTAGGTAATGTGGTGTAGATTAAAGGAAAAGTATCCATTTGAATCCAAGTCGTCTTACCTTCTTTTTTGACATATACATTTAAAATGCTCATAATAGGCTTATCTTAGTACTTTTTAATCGTTTTAACAAAAAAAATATTTTTGAGTTGTAGCTGATCGACAGTACTAAGGAAGACGAAGATATTTTATTTTAGTAGGTAATGTGGTGTAGATTAAAGGAAAAGTATCCATTTGAATCCAAGTCGTCTTACCTTCTTTTTTGACATATACATTTAAAATGCTCATAATAGGCTTATCTTAGTACTTTTAAGCGTTTTAACAAAAAAAAATCTTTTTTAGTTGTAGCTGATCGACAGTACTAAGGAAGACGAAGATATTTTATTTTAGTAGTTAATGTGGTGTAGATTAAAGGAAAAGTATCCATTTGAATCCAAGTCGTCTTACCTTCTTTTTTGACATATACATTTTAAATGCTCATAATAGGCTTATCTTAGTACTTTTAAGCGTTTTAACAAAAAAAATCTTTTTTAGTTGTAGCTGATCGACAGTACTAAGGAAGACGAAGATATTTTATTTTAGTAGGTAATGTGGTGTAGATTAAAGGAAAAGTATCCATTTGAATCCAAGTCGTCTTACCTTCTTTTTTGACATATACATTTAAAATGCTCATAATAGGCTTATCTTAGTACTTTTAAGCGTTTTAACAAAAAAATATATTTTTTAGTTGTAGCTGATCGACAGTACTAAGGAAGACGAAGATATTTTATTTTAGTAGTTAATGTGGTGTAGATTAAAGGAAAAGTATCCATTTGAATCCAAGTCGTCTTACCTTCTTTTTTGACATATACATTTAAAATGCTCATAATAGGCTTATCTTAGTACTTTTAAGCGTTTTAACAAAAAAAAATCTTTTTAGTTGTAGCTGATCGACAGTACTAAGGAAGACGAAGATATTTTATTTTAGTAGTTAATGTGGTTTAGATTAAAGGTAAAGTATCCATTTGAATCCAAGTCGTCTTACCTTCTTTTTTGACATATACATTTAAAATGCTCATAATAGGCTTATCTTAGTACTTTTAAGCACTTTAACAAAAAAAAATATTTTTGAGTTGTAGCTGATCGACAGTACTAAGGAAGACGAAGATATTTTATTTTAGTAGGTAATGTGGTGTAGATTAAAGGAAAAGTATCCATTTGAATCCAAGTCGTCTTACCTTCTTTTTTGACATATACATTTAAAATGCTCATAATAGGCTTATCTTAGTACTTTTAAGCACTTTAACAAAAAAAAATATTTTTGAGTTGTAGCTGATCGACAGTACTAAGGAAGACGAAGATATTTTATTTTAGTAGGTAATGTGGTGTAGATTAAAGGAAAAGTATCCATTTGAATCCAAGTCGTCTTACCTTCTTTTTTGACATATACATTTAAAATGCTCATAATAGGCTTATCTTAGTACTTTTTAATCGTTTTAACAAAAAAAATATTTTTGAGTTGTAGCTGATCGACAGTACTAAGGAAGACGAAGATATTTTATTTTAGTAGGTAATGTGGTGTAGATTAAAGGAAAAGTATCCATTTGAATCCAAGTCGTCTTACCTTCTTTTTTGACATATACATTTTAAATGCTCATAATAGGCTTATCTTAGTACTTTTAAGCGTTTTAACATAAAAAATATTTTTGAGTTGTAGCTGATCGACAGTACTAAGGAAGACGAAGATATTTTATTTTAGTAGTTAATGTGGTGTAGATTAAAGGAAATGTATCCATTTGAATCCAAGTCGTCTTTCCTTCTTTTTTGACATATACATTTTAAATGCTCATAATAGGCTTATCTTAGTACTTTTAAGCGTTTTAACAAAAAAAATATTTTTTAGTTGTAGCTGATCGACAGTACTAAGGAAGACGAAGATATTTTATTTTAGTAGGTAATGTGGTGTAGATTAAAGGAAAAGTATCCATTTGAATCCAAGTCGTCTTACCTTCTTTTTTGACATATACATTTAAAATGCTCATAATAGGCTTATCTTAGTACTTTTAAGCACTTTAACAAAAAAAAATATTTTTGAGTTGTAGCTGATCGACAGTACTAAGGAAGACGAAGATATTTTATTTTAGTAGGTAATGTGGTGTAGATTAAAGGAAAAGTATCCATTTGAATCCAAGTCGTCTTACCTTCTTTTTTGACATATACATTTAAAATGCTCATAATAGGCTTATCTTAGTACTTTTAAGCGTTTTAACAAAAAAAAATCTTTTTTAGTTGTAGCTGATCGACAGTACTAAGGAAGACGAAGATATTTTATTTTAGTAGGTAATGTGGTGTAGATTAAAGGAAAAGTATCCATTTGAATCCAAGTCGTCTTACCTTCTTTTTTGACATATACATTTAAAATGCTCATAATAGGCTTATCTTAGTACTTTTAAGCACTTTAACAAAAAAAAATATTTTTGAGTTGTAGCTGATCGACAGTACTAAGGAAGACGAAGATATTTTATTTTAGTAGGTAATGTGGTGTAGATTAAAGGAAAAGTATCCATTTGAATCCAAGTCGTCTTACCTTCTTTTTTGACATATACATTTAAAATGCTCATAATAGGCTTATCTTAGTACTTTTTAATCGTTTTAACAAAAAAAATATTTTTGAGTTGTAGCTGATCGACAGTACTAAGGAAGACGAAGATATTTTATTTTAGTAGGTAATGTGGTGTAGATTAAAGGAAAAGTATCCATTTGAATCCAAGTCGTCTTACCTTCTTTTTTGACATATACATTTAAAATGCTCATAATAGGCTTATCTTAGTACTTTTAAGCGTTTTAACAAAAAAAAATCTTTTTTAGTTGTAGCTGATCGACAGTACTAAGGAAGACGAAGATATTTTATTTTAGTAGTTAATGTGGTGTAGATTAAAGGAAAAGTATCCATTTGAATCCAAGTCGTCTTACCTTCTTTTTTGACATATACATTTTAAATGCTCATAATAGGCTTATCTTAGTACTTTTAAGCGTTTTAACAAAAAAAATCTTTTTTAGTTGTAGCTGATCGACAGTACTAAGGAAGACGAAGATATTTTATTTTAGTAGGTAATGTGGTGTAGATTAAAGGAAAAGTATCCATTTGAATCCAAGTCGTCTTACCTTCTTTTTTGACATATACATTTAAAATGCTCATAATAGGCTTATCTTAGTACTTTTAAGCGTTTTAACAAAAAAATATATTTTTTAGTTGTAGCTGATCGACAGTACTAAGGAAGACGAAGATATTTTATTTTAGTAGTTAATGTGGTGTAGATTAAAGGAAAAGTATCCATTTGAATCCAAGTCGTCTTACCTTCTTTTTTGACATATACATTTAAAATGCTCATAATAGGCTTATCTTAGTACTTTTAAGCGTTTTAACAAAAAAAAATCTTTTTAGTTGTAGCTGATCGACAGTACTAAGGAAGACGAAGATATTTTATTTTAGTAGTTAATGTGGTTTAGATTAAAGGTAAAGTATCCATTTGAATCCAAGTCGTCTTACCTTCTTTTTTGACATATACATTTAAAATGCTCATAATAGGCTTATCTTAGTACTTTTAAGCACTTTAACAAAAAAAAATATTTTTGAGTTGTAGCTGATCGACAGTACTAAGGAAGACGAAGATATTTTATTTTAGTAGGTAATGTGGTGTAGATTAAAGGAAAAGTATCCATTTGAATCCAAGTCGTCTTACCTTCTTTTTTGACATATACATTTAAAATGCTCATAATAGGCTTATCTTAGTACTTTTAAGCGTTTTAACATAAAAAATATTTTTGAGTTGTAGCTGATCGACAGTACTAAGGAAGACGAAGATATTTTATTTTAGTAGTTAATGTAGTGTAGATTAAAGGAAATGTATCCATTTGAATCCAAGTCGTCTTACCTTCTTTTTTGACATATACATTTTAAATGCTCATAATAGGCTTATCTTAGTACTTTTAAGCGTTTTAACAAAAAAAATATTTTTTAGTTGTAGCTGATCGACAGTACTAAGGAAGACGAAGATATTTTATTTTAGTAGGTAATGTGGTGTAGATTAAAGGAAAAGTATCCATTTGAATCCAAGTCGTCTTACCTTCTTTTTTGACATATACATTTAAAATGCTCATAATAGGGTTATCTTAGTACTTTTAAGCGTTTTAACAAAAAAATATATTTTTGAGTTGTAGCTGATCGACAGTACTAAGGAAGACGAAGATATTTTATTTTAGTAGGTAATGTGGTGTAGATTAAAGGAAAAGTATCCATTTGAATCCAAGTCGTCTTACCTTCTTTTTTGACATATACATTTAAAATGCTCATAATAGGCTTATCTTAGTACTTTTAAGCGTTTTAACAAAAAAAAATCTTTTTTAGTTGTAGCTGATCGACAGTACTAAGGAAGACGAAGATATTTTATTTTAGTAGGTAATGTGGTGTAGATTAA
This sequence comes from Diacarnus erythraeanus, assembly GCA_964016965.1. NCBI lineage: Eukaryota > Metazoa > Porifera > Demospongiae > Poecilosclerida > Podospongiidae > Diacarnus > Diacarnus erythraeanus. The sequence goes on along the minus strand of OZ024671.1, from coordinate 3,630,517 downwards.
AGGAAAAGTATCCATTTGAATCCAAGTCGTCTTACCTTCTTTTTTGACATATACATTTAAAATGCTCATAATAGGCTTATCTTAGTACTTTTAAGCGTTTTAACAAAAAAAAATCTTTTTTAGTTGTAGCTGATCGACAGTACTAAGGAAGACGAAGATATTTTATTTTAGTAGGTAATGTGGTGTAGATTAAAGGAAAAGTATCCATTTGAATCCAAGTCGTCTTACCTTCTTTTTTGACATATACATTTAAAATGCTCATAATAGGCTTATCTTAGTACTTTTAAGCACTTTAACAAAAAAAAATATTTTTGAGTTGTAGCTGATCGACAGTACTAAGGAAGACGAAGATATTTTATTTTAGTAGTTAATGTGGTGTAGATTAAAGGAAATGTATCCATTTGAATCCAAGTCGTCTTACCTTCTTTTTTGACATATACATTTTAAATGCTCATAATAGGCTTATCTTAGTACTTTTAAGCGTTTTAACAAAAAAAATCTTTTTTAGTTGTAGCTGATCGACAGTACTAAGGAAGACGAAGATATTTTATTTTAGTAGGTAATGTGGTGTAGATTAAAGGAAAAGTATCCATTTGAATCCAAGTCGTCTTACCTTCTTTTTTGACATATACATTTAAAATGCTCATAATAGGCTTATCTTAGTACTTTTAAGCACTTTAACAAAAAAAAATATTTTTGAGTTGTAGCTGATCGACAGTACTAAGGAAGACGAAGATATTTTATTTTAGTAGGTAATGTGGTGTAGATTAAAGGAAAAGTATCCATTTGAATCCAAGTCGTCTTACCTTCTTTTTTGACATATACATTTAAAATGCTCATAATAGGCTTATCTTAGTACTTTTAAGCACTTTAACAAAAAAAAATATTTTTGAGTTGTAGCTGATCGACAGTACTAAGGAAGACGAAGATATTTTATTTTAGTAGGTAATGTGGTGTAGATTAAAGGAAAAGTATCCATTTGAATCCAAGTCGTCTTACCTTCTTTTTTGACATATACATTTAAAATGCTCATAATAGGCTTATCTTAGTACTTTTAAGCGTTTTAACAAAAAAAATCTTTTTTAGTTGTAGCTGATCGACAGTACTAAGGAAGACGAAGATATTTTATTTTAGTAGGTAATGTGGTGTAGATTAAAGGAAAAGTATCCATTTGAATCCAAGTCGTCTTACCTTCTTTTTTGACATATACATTTAAAATGCTCATAATAGGCTTATCTTAGTACTTTTAAGCACTTTAACAAAAAAAAATATTTTTGAGTTGTAGCTGATCGACAGTACTAAGGAAGACGAAGATATTTTATTTTAGTAGGTAATGTGGTGTAGATTAAAGGAAAAGTATCCATTTGAATCCAAGTCGTCTTACCTTCTTTTTTGACATATACATTTAAAATGCTCATAATAGGCTTATCTTAGTACTTTTAAGCGTTTTAACAAAAAAAATCTTTTTTAGTTGTAGCTGATCGACAGTACTAAGGAAGACGAAGATATTTTATTTTAGTAGGTAATGTGGTGTAGATTAAAGGAAAAGTATCCATTTGAATCCAAGTCGTCTTACCTTCTTTTTTGACATATACATTTTAAATGCTCATAATAGGCTTATCTTAGTACTTTTAAGCGTTTTAACAAAAAAAATATTTTTTAGTTGTAGCTGATCGACAGTACTAAGGAAGACGAAGATATTTTATTTTAGTAGGTAATGTGGTGTAGATTAAAGGAAAAGTATCCATTTGAATCCAAGTCGTCTTACCTTCTTTTTTGACATATACATTTAAAATGCTCATAATAGGCTTATCTTAGTACTTTTAAGCACTTTAACAAAAAAAAATATTTTTGAGTTGTAGCTGATCGACAGTACTAAGGAAGACGAAGATATTTTATTTTAGTAGGTAATGTGGTGTAGATTAAAGGAAAAGTATCCATTTGAATCCAAGTCGTCTTACCTTCTTTTTTGACATATACATTTAAAATGCTCATAATAGGCTTATCTTAGTACTTTTAAGCACTTTAACAAAAAAAAATATTTTTGAGTTGTAGCTGATCGACAGTACTAAGGAAGACGAAGATATTTTATTTTAGTAGGTAATGTGGTGTAGATTAAAGGAAAAGTATCCATTTGAATCCAAGTCGTCTTACCTTCTTTTTTGACATATACATTTAAAATGCTCATAATAGGCTTATCTTAGTACTTTTAAGCGTTTTAACAAAAAAAAATCTTTTTGAGTTGTAGCTGATCGACAGTACTAAGGAAGACGAAGATATTTTATTTTAGTAGTTAATGTGGTGTAGATTAAAGGAAAAGTATCCATTTGAATCCAAGTCGTCTTACCTTCTTTTTTGACATATACATTTAAAATGCTCATAATAGGCTTATCTTAGTACTTTTAAGCGTTTTAACAAAAAAAAATCTTTTTTAGTTGTAGCTGATCGACAGTACTAAGGAAGACGAAGATATTTTATTTTAGTAGGTAATGTGGTGTAGATTAAAGGAAAAGTATCCATTTGAATCCAAGTCGTCTTACCTTCTTTTTTGACATATACATTTAAAATGCTCATAATAGGCTTATCTTAGTACTTTTAAGCGTTTTAACAAAAAAAATCTTTTTTAGTTGTAGCTGATCGACAGTACTAAGGAAGACGAAGATATTTTATTTTAGTAGGTAATGTGGTGTAGATTAAAGGAAAAGTATCCATTTGAATCCAAGTCGTCTTACCTTCTTTTTTGACATATACATTTAAAATGCTCATAATAGGCTTATCTTAGTACTTTTAAGCGTTTTAACAAAAAAATATATTTTTGAGTTGTAGCTGATCGACAGTACTAAGGAAGACGAAGATATTTTATTTTAGTAGTTAATGTGGTGTAGATTAAAGGAAAAGTATCCATTTGAATCCAAGTCGTCTTACCTTCTTTTTTGACATATACATTTTAAATGCTCATAATAGGCTTATCTTAGTACTTTTAAGCGTTTTAACAAAAAAAATCTTTTTTAGTTGTAGCTGATCGACAGTACTAAGGAAGACGAAGATATTTTATTTTAGTAGGTAATGTGGTGTAGATTAAAGGAAAAGTATCCATTTGAATCCAAGTCGTCTTACCTTCTTTTTTGACATATACATTTAAAATGCTCATAATAGGCTTATCTTAGTACTTTTAAGCGTTTTAACAAAAAAAATCTTTTTTAGTTGTAGCTGATCGACAGTACTAAGGAAGACGAAGATATTTTATTTTAGTAGGTAATGTGGTGTAGATTAAAGGAAAAGTATCCATTTGAATCCAAGTCGTCTTACCTTCTTTTTTGACATATACATTTAAAATGCTCATAATAGGCTTATCTTAGTACTTTTAAGCACTTTAACAAAAAAAAATATTTTTGAGTTGTAGCTGATCGACAGTACTAAGGAAGACGAAGATATTTTATTTTAGTAGGTAATGTGGTGTAGATTAAAGGAAAAGTATCCATTTGAATCCAAGTCGTCTTACCTTCTTTTTTGACATATACATTTTAAATGCTCATAATAGGCTTATCTTAGTACTTTTAAGCGTTTTAACAAAAAAAAATCTTTTTTAGTTGTAGCTGATCGACAGTACTAAGGAAGACGAAGATATTTTATTTTAGTAGTTAATGTGGTGTAGATTAAAGGAAAAGTATCCATTTGAATCCAAGTCGTCTTACCTTCTTTTTTGACATATACATTTTAAATGCTCATAATAGGCTTATCTTAGTACTTTTAAGCGTTTTAACAAAAAAAATATTTTTTAGTTGTAGCTGATCGACAGTACTAAGGAAGAGGAAGATATTTTATTTTAGTAGGTAATGTGGTGTAGATTAAAGGAAAAGTATCCATTTGAATCCAAGTCGTCTTACCTTCTTTTTTGACATATACATTTAAAATGCTCATAATAGGGTTATCTTAGTACTTTTAAGCGTTTTAACAAAAAAATATATTTTTGAGTTGTAGCTGATCGACAGTACTAAGGAAGACGAAGATATTTTATTTTAGTAGGTAATGTGGTGTAGATTAAAGGAAAAGTATCCATTTGAATCCAAGTCGTCTTACCTTCTTTTTTGACATATACATTTAAAATGCTCATAATAGGCTTATCTTAGTACTTTTAAGCGTTTTAACAAAAAAAAATCTTTTTTAGTTGTAGCTGATCGACAGTACTAAGGAAGACGAAGATATTTTATTTTAGTAGGTAATGTGGTGTAGATTAAAGGAAAAGTATCCATTTGAATCCAAGTCGTCTTACCTTCTTTTTTGACATATACATTTAAAATGCTCATAATAGGCTTATCTTAGTACTTTTAAGCGTTTTAACAAAAAAAAATCTTTTTTAGTTGTAGCTGATCGACAGTACTAAGGAAGACGAAGATATTTTATTTTAGTAGGTAATGTGGTGTAGATTAAAGGAAAAGTATCCATTTGAATCCAAGTCGTCTTACCTTCTTTTTTGACATATACATTTAAAATGCTCATAATAGGCTTATCTTAGTACTTTTAAGCACTTTAACAAAAAAAAATATTTTTGAGTTGTAGCTGATCGACAGTACTAAGGAAGACGAAGATATTTTATTTTAGTAGTTAATGTGGTGTAGATTAAAGGAAATGTATCCATTTGAATCCAAGTCGTCTTACCTTCTTTTTTGACATATACATTTTAAATGCTCATAATAGGCTTATCTTAGTACTTTTAAGCGTTTTAACAAAAAAAATCTTTTTTAGTTGTAGCTGATCGACAGTACTAAGGAAGACGAAGATATTTTATTTTAGTAGGTAATGTGGTGTAGATTAAAGGAAAAGTATCCATTTGAATCCAAGTCGTCTTACCTTCTTTTTTGACATATACATTTAAAATGCTCATAATAGGCTTATCTTAGTACTTTTAAGCACTTTAACAAAAAAAAATATTTTTGAGTTGTAGCTGATCGACAGTACTAAGGAAGACGAAGATATTTTATTTTAGTAGGTAATGTGGTGTAGATTAAAGGAAAAGTATCCATTTGAATCCAAGTCGTCTTACCTTCTTTTTTGACATATACATTTAAAATGCTCATAATAGGCTTATCTTAGTACTTTTAAGCGTTTTAACAAAAAAAATCTTTTTTAGTTGTAGCTGATCGACAGTACTAAGGAAGACGAAGATATTTTATTTTAGTAGGTAATGTGGTGTAGATTAAAGGAAAAGTATCCATTTGAATCCAAGTCGTCTTACCTTCTTTTTTGACATATACATTTAAAATGCTCATAATAGGCTTATCTTAGTACTTTTAAGCACTTTAACAAAAAAAAATATTTTTGAGTTGTAGCTGATCGACAGTACTAAGGAAGACGAAGATATTTTATTTTAGTAGGTAATGTGGTGTAGATTAAAGGAAAAGTATCCATTTGAATCCAAGTCGTCTTACCTTCTTTTTTGACATATACATTTTAAATGCTCATAATAGGCTTATCTTAGTACTTTTAAGCGTTTTAACAAAAAAAAATCTTTTTTAGTTGTAGCTGATCGACAGTACTAAGGAAGACGAAGATATTTTATTTTAGTAGTTAATGTAGTGTAGATTAAAGGAAATGTATCCATTTGAATCCAAGTCGTCTTACCTTCTTTTTTGACATATACATTTTAAATGCTCATAATAGGCTTATCTTAGTACTTTTAAGCGTTTTAACAAAAAAAATATTTTTTAGTTGTAGCTGATCGACAGTACTAAGGAAGACGAAGATATTTTATTTTAGTAGGTAATGTGGTGTAGATTAAAGGAAAAGTATCCATTTGAATCCAAGTCGTCTTACCTTCTTTTTTGACATATACATTTAAAATGCTCATAATAGGCTTATCTTAGTACTTTTAAGCACTTTAACAAAAAAAAATATTTTTGAGTTGTAGCTGATCGACAGTACTAAGGAAGACGAAGATATTTTATTTTAGTAGGTAACGTGGTGTAGATTAAAGGAAAAGTATCCATTTGAATCCAAGTCGTCTTACCTTCTTTTTTGACATATACATTTAAAATGCTCATAATAGGCTTATCTTAGTACTTTTAAGCACTTTAACAAAAAAAAATCTTTTTTAGTTGTAGCTGATCGACAGTACTAAGGAAGACGAATATATTTTATTTTAGTAGGTAATGTGGTGTAGATTAAAGGAAAAGTATCCATTTGAATCCAAGTCGTCTTACCTTCTTTTTTGACATATACATTTAAAATGCTCATAATAGGCTTATCTTAGTACTTTTAAGCGCTTTAACAAAAAAAATCTTTTTGAGTTGTAGCTGATCGACAGTACTAAGGAAGACGAAGATATTTTATTTTAGTAGGTAATGTGGTGTAGATTAAAGGAAAAGTATCCATTTGAATCCAAGTCGTCTTACCTTCTTTTTTGACATATACATTTAAAATGCTCATAATAGGCTTATCTTAGTACTTTTAAGCACTTTAACAAAAAAAAATATTTTTTAGTTGTAGCTGATCGACAGTACTAAGGAAGACGAAGATATTTTATTTTAGTAGTTAATGTGGTGTAGATTAAAGGAAAAGTATCCATTTGAATCCAAGTCGTCTTACCTTCTTTTTTGACATATACATTTAAAATGCTCATAATAGGCTTATCTTAGTACTTTTAAGCGTTTTAACAAAAAAAAATCTTTTTTAGTTGTAGCTGATCGACAGTACTAAGGAAGACGAAGATATTTTATTTTAGTAGGTAATGTGGTGTAGATTAAAGGAAAAGTATCCATTTGAATCCAAGTCGTCTTACCTTCTTTTTTGACATATACATTTAAAATGCTCATAATAGGCTTATCTTAGTACTTTTAAGCGTTTTAACAAAAAAATATATTTTTGAGTTGTAGCTGATCGACAGTACTAAGGAAGACGAAGATATTTTATTTTAGTAGGTAATGTGGTGTAGATTAAAGGAAAAGTATCCATTTGAATCCAAGTCGTCTTACCTTCTTTTTTGACATATACATTTAAAATGCTCATAATAGGCTTATCTTAGTACTTTTAAGCGTTTTAACAAAAAAAAATCTTTTTTAGTTGTAGCTGATCGACAGTACTAAGGAAGACGAAGATATTTTATTTTAGTAGGTAATGTGGTGTAGATTAAAGGAAAAGTATCCATTTGAATCCAAGTCGTCTTACCTTCTTTTTTGACATATACATTTAAAATGCTCATAATAGGCTTATCTTAGTACTTTTAAGCACTTTAACAAAAAAAAATATTTTTGAGTTGTAGCTGATCGACAGTACTAAGGAAGACGAAGATATTTTATTTTAGTAGGTAATGTGGTGTAGATTAAAGGAAAAGTATCCATTTGAATCCAAGTCGTCTTACCTTCTTTTTTGACATATACATTTAAAATGCTCATAATAGGCTTATCTTAGTACTTTTTAATCGTTTTAACAAAAAAAATATTTTTGAGTTGTAGCTGATCGACAGTACTAAGGAAGACGAAGATATTTTATTTTAGTAGTTAATGTGGTGTAGATTAAAGGAAAAGTATCCATTTGAATCCAAGTCGTCTTACCTTCTTTTTTGACATATACATTTAAAATGCTCATAATAGGCTTATCTTAGTACTTTTAAGCGTTTTAACAAAAAAAAATCTTTTTTAGTTGTAGCTGATCGACAGTACTAAGGAAGACGAAGATATTTTATTTTAGTAGGTAATGTGGTGTAGATTAAAGGAAAAGTATCCATTTGAATCCAAGTCGTCTTACCTTCTTTTTTGACATATACATTTAAAATGCTCATAATAGGCTTATCTTAGTACTTTTAAGCGTTTTAACAAAAAAATATATTTTTGAGTTGTAGCTGATCGACAGTACTAAGGAAGACAAAGATATTTTATTTTAGTAGGTAATGTGGTGTAGATTAAAGGAAAAGTATCCATTTGAATCCAAGTCGTCTTACCTTCTTTTTTGACATATACATTTAAAATGCTCATAATAGGCTTATCTTAGTACTTTTAAGCGTTTTAACAAAAAAAAATCTTTTTTAGTTGTAGCTGATCGACAGTACTAAGGAAGACGAAGATATTTTATTTTAGTAGGTAATGTGGTGTAGATTAAAGGAAAAGTATCCATTTGAATCCAAGTCGTCTTACCTTCTTTTTTGACATATACATTTAAAATGCTCATAATAGGCTTATCTTAGTACTTTTAAGCACTTTAACAAAAAAAAATATTTTTGAGTTGTAGCTGATCGACAGTACTAAGGAAGACGAAGATATTTTATTTTAGTAGGTAATGTGGTGTAGATTAAAGGAAAAGTATCCATTTGAATCCAAGTCGTCTTACCTTCTTTTTTGACATATACATTTAAAATGCTCATAATAAGCTTATCTTAGTACTTTTTAATCGTTTTAACAAAAAAAATATTTTTGAGTTGTAGCTGATCGACAGTACTAAGGAAGACGAAGATATTTTATTTTAGTAGTTAATGTGGTGTAGATTAAAGGAAAAGTATCCATTTGAATCCAAGTCGTCTTACCTTCTTTTTTGACATATACATTTAAAATGCTCATAATAGGCTTATCTTAGTACTTTTAAGCGTTTTAACAAAAAAAAATCTTTTTTAGTTGTAGCTGATCGACAGTACTAAGGAAGACGAAGATATTTTATTTTAGTAGGTAATGTGGTGTAGATTAAAGGAAAAGTATCCATTTGAATCCAAGTCGTCTTACCTTCTTTTTTGACATATACATTTAAAATGCTCATAATAGGCTTATCTTAGTACTTTTAAGCGTTTTAACAAAAAAATATATTTTTGAGTTGTAGCTGATCGACAGTACTAAGGAAGACAAAGATATTTTATTTTAGTAGGTAATGTGGTGTAGATTAAAGGAAAAGTATCCATTTGAATCCAAGTCGTCTTACCTTCTTTTTTGACATATACATTTAAAATGCTCATAATAGGCTTATCTTAGTACTTTTAAGCGTTTTAACAAAAAAAAATCTTTTTTAGTTGTAGCTGATCGACAGTACTAAGGAAGACGAAGATATTTTATTTTAGTAGGTAATGTGGTGTAGATTAAAGGAAAAGTATCCATTTCAATCCAAGTCGTCTTACCTTCTTTTTTGACATATACATTTAAAATGCTCATAATAGGCTTATCTTAGTACTTTTAAGCACTTTAACAAAAAAAAATATTTTTGAGTTGTAGCTGATCGACAGTACTAAGGAAGACGAAGATATTTTATTTTAGTAGGTAATGTGGTGTAGATTAAAGGAAAAGTATCCATTTCAATCCAAGTCGTCTTACCTTCTTTTTTGACATATACATTTTAAATGCTCATAATAGGCTTATCTTAGTACTTTTAAGCACTTTAACAAAAAAAAATATTTTTGAGTTGTAGCTGATCGACAGTACTAAGGAAGACGAAGATATTTTATTTTAGTAGGTAATGTGGTGTAGATTAAAGGAAAAGTATCCATTTCAATCCAAGTCGTCTTACCTTCTTTTTTGACATATACATTTAAAATGCTCATAATAGGCTTATCTTAGTACTTTTAATCGTTTTAACAAAAAAAATATTTTTGAGTTGTAGCTGATCGACAGTACTAAGGAAGACGAAGATATTTTATTTTAGTAGTTAATGTGGTGTAGATTAAAGGAAAAGTATCCATTTGAATCCAAGTCGTCTTACCTTCTTTTTTGACATATACATTTAAAATGCTCATAATAGGCTTATCTTAGTACTTTTAAGCGCTTTAACAAAAAAAAATATTTTTGAGTTGTAGCTGATCGACAGTACTAAGGAAGACGAAGATATTTTATTTTAGTAGGTAATGTGGTGTAGATTAAAGGAAAAGTATCCATTTGAATCCAAGTCGTCTTACCTTCTTTTTTGACATATACATTTAAAATGCTCATAATAGGCTTATCTTAGTACTTTTAAGCGTTTTAACAAAAAAAAATCTTTTTTAGTTGTAGCTGATCGACAGTACTAAGGAAGACGAAGATATTTTATTTTAGTAGGTAATGTGGTGTAGATTAAAGGAAAAGTATCCATTTGAATCCAAGTCGTCTTACCTTCTTTTTTGACATATACATTTAAAATGCTCATAATAGGCTTATCTTAGTACTTTTAAGCACTTTAACAAAAAAAAATATTTTTGAGTTGTAGCTGATCGACAGTACTAAGGAAGACGAAGATATTTTATTTTAGTAGGTAATGTGGTGTAGATTAAAGGAAAAGTATCCATTTGAATCCAAGTCGTCTTACCTTCTTTTTTGACATATACATTTAAAATGCTCATAATAAGCTTATCTTAGTACTTTTTAATCGTTTTAACAAAAAAAATATTTTTGAGTTGTAGCTGATCGACAGTACTAAGGAAGACGAAGATATTTTATTTTAGTAGGTAATGTGGTGTAGATTAAAGGAAAAGTATCCATTTGAATCCAAGTCGTCTTACCTTCTTTTTTGACATATACATTTAAAATGCTCATAATAGGCTTATCTTAGTACTTTTAAGCACTTTAACAAAAAAAAATATTTTTGAGTTGTAGCTGATCGACAGTACTAAGGAAGACGAAGATATTTTATTTTAGTAGGTAATGTGGTGTAGATTAAAGGAAAAGTATCCATTTGAATCCAAGTCGTCTTACCTTCTTTTTTGACATATACATTTAAAATGCTCATAATAGGCTTATCTTAGTACTTTTTAATCGTTTTAACAAAAAAAATCTTTTTTAGTTGTAGCTGATCGACAGTACTAAGGAAGACGAAGATATTTTATTTTAGTAGGTAATGTGGTGTAGATTAAAGGAAAAGTATCCATTTGAATCCAAGTCGTCTTACCTTCTTTTTTGACATATACATTTAAAATGCTCATAATAGGCTTATCTTAGTACTTTTAAGCACTTTAACAAAAAAAAATATTTTTGAGTTGTAGCTGATCGACAGTACTAAGGAAGACGAAGATATTTTATTTTAGTAGTTAATGTGGTGTAGATTAAAGGAAAAGTATCCATTTGAATCCAAGTCGTCTTACCTTCTTTTTTGACATATACATTTAAAATGCTCATAATAGGCTTATCTTAGTACTTTTAATCGTTTTAACAAAAAAAATATTTTTGAGTTGTAGCTGATCGACAGTACTAAGGAAGACGAAGATATTTTATTTTAGTAGGTAATGTGGTGTAGATTAAAGGAAAAGTATCCATTTGAATCCAAGTCGTCTTACCTTCTTTTTTGACATATACATTTAAAATGCTCATAATAGGCTTATCTTAGTACTTTTAAGCACTTTAACAAAAAAAAATATTTTTGAGTTGTAGCTGATCGACAGTACTAAGGAAGACGAAGATATTTTATTTTAGTAGGTAATGTGGTGTAGATTAAAGGAAAAGTATCCATTTGAATCCAAGTCGTCTTACCTTCTTTTTTGACATATACATTTAAAATGCTCATAATAAGCTTATCTTAGTACTTTTTAATCGTTTTAACAAAAAAAATATTTTTGAGTTGTAGCTGATCGACAGTACTAAGGAAGACGAAGATATTTTATTTTAGTAGGTAATGTGGTGTAGATTAAAGGAAAAGTATCCATTTCAATCCAAGTCGTCTTACCTTCTTTTTTGACATATACATTTAAAATGCTCATAATAGGCTTATCTTAGTACTTTTAAGCACTTTAACAAAAAAAAATATTTTTGAGTTGTAGCTGATCGACAGTACTAAGGAAGACGAAGATATTTTATTTTAGTAGGTAATGTGGTGTAGATTAAAGGAAAAGTATCCATTTGAATCCAAGTCGTCTTACCTTCTTTTTTGACATATACATTTTAAATGCTCATAATAGGCTTATCTTAGTACTTTTAAGCACTTTAACAAAAAAAAATATTTTTGAGTTGTAGCTGATCGACAGTACTAAGGAAGACGAAGATATTTTATTTTAGTAGGTAATGTGGTGTAGATTAAAGGAAAAGTATCCATTTCAATCCAAGTCGTCTTACCTTCTTTTTTGACATATACATTTAAAATGCTCATAATAGGCTTATCTTAGTACTTTTAATCGTTTTAACAAAAAAAATATTTTTGAGTTGTAGCTGATCGACAGTACTAAGGAAGACGAAGATATTTTATTTTAGTAGTTAATGTGGTGTAGATTAAAGGAAAAGTATCCATTTGAATCCAAGTCGTCTTACCTTCTTTTTTGACATATACATTTAAAATGCTCATAATAGGCTTATCTTAGTACTTTTAAGCGCTTTAACAAAAAAAAATATTTTTGAGTTGTAGCTGATCGACAGTACTAAGGAAGACGAAGATATTTTATTTTAGTAGGTAATGTGGTGTAGATTAAAGGAAAAGTATCCATTTGAATCCAAGTCGTCTTACCTTCTTTTTTGACATATACATTTAAAATGCTCATAATAGGCTTATCTTAGTACTTTTAAGCGTTTTAACAAAAAAAATCTTTTTTAGTTGTAGCTGATCGACAGTACTAAGGAAGACGAAGATATTTTATTTTAGTAGGTAATGTGGTGTAGATTAAAGGAAAAGTATCCATTTGAATCCAAGTCGTCTTACCTTCTTTTTTGACATATACATTTAAAATGCTCATAATAAGCTTATCTTAGTACTTTTTAATCGTTTTAACAAAAAAAATATTTTTGAGTTGTAGCTGATCGACAGTACTAAGGAAGACGAAGATATTTTATTTTAGTAGGTAATGTGGTGTAGATTAAAGGAAAAGTATCCATTTCAATCCAAGTCGTCTTACCTTCTTTTTTGACATATACATTTAAAATGCTCATAATAGGCTTATCTTAGTACTTTTAAGCACTTTAACAAAAAAAAATATTTTTGAGTTGTAGCTGATCGACAGTACTAAGGAAGACGAAGATATTTTATTTTAGTAGGTAATGTGGTGTAGATTAAAGGAAAAGTATCCATTTGAATCCAAGTCGTCTTACCTTCTTTTTTGACATATACATTTAAAATGCTCATAATAGGCTTATCTTAGTACTTTTTAATCGTTTTAACAAAAAAAATCTTTTTTAGTTGTAGCTGATCGACAGTACTAAGGAAGACGAAGATATTTTATTTTAGTAGGTAATGTGGTGTAGATTAAAGGAAAAGTATCCATTTGAATCCAAGTCGTCTTACCTTCTTTTTTGACATATACATTTAAAATGCTCATAATAGGCTTATCTTAGTACTTTTAAGCACTTTAACAAAAAAAAATATTTTTGAGTTGTAGCTGATCGACAGTACTAAGGAAGACGAAGATATTTTATTTTAGTAGGTAATGTGGTGTAGATTAAAGGAAAAGTATCCATTTCAATCCAAGTCGTCTTACCTTCTTTTTTGACATATACATTTAAAATGCTCATAATAGGCTTATCTTAGTACTTTTAATCGTTTTAACAAAAAAAATATTTTTGAGTTGTAGCTGATCGACAGTACTAAGGAAGACGAAGATATTTTATTTTAGTAGTTAATGTGGTGTAGATTAAAGGAAAAGTATCCATTTGAATCCAAGTCGTCTTACCTTCTTTTTTGACATATACATTTAAAATGCTCATAATAGGCTTATCTTAGTACTTTTAAGCGCTTTAACAAAAAAAAATATTTTTGAGTTGTAGCTGATCGACAGTACTAAGGAAGACGAAGATATTTTATTTTAGTAGGTAATGTGGTGTAGATTAAAGGAAAAGTATCCATTTGAATCCAAGTCGTCTTACCTTCTTTTTTGACATATACATTTAAAATGCTCATAATAGGCTTATCTTAGTACTTTTAAGCGTTTTAACAAAAAAAATCTTTTTTAGTTGTAGCTGATCGACAGTACTAAGGAAGACGAAGATATTTTATTTTCGTAGGTAATGTGGTGTAGATTAAAGGAAAAGTATCCATTTGAATCCAAGTCATCTTACCTTCTTTTTTGACATATACATTTAAAATGCTCATAATAGGCTTATCTTAGTACTTTTAAGCGTTTTAACAAAAAAAATCTTTTTTAGTTGTAGCTGATCGACAGTACTAAGGAAGACGAAGATATTTTATTTTAGTAGTTAATGTGGTGTAGATTAAAGGAAAAGTATCCATTTGAATCCAAGTCGTCTTACCTTCTTTTTTGACATATACATTTAAAATGCTCATAATAGGCTTATCTTAGTACTTTTAAGCGCTTTAACAAAAAAAAATATTTTTGAGTTGTAGCTGATCGACAGTACTAAGGAAGACGAAGATATTTTATTTTAGTAGTTAATGTGGTGTAGATTAAAGGAAAAGTATCCATTTGAATCCAAGTCGTCTTACCTTCTTTTTTGACATATACATTTAAAATGCTCATAATAGGCTTATCTTAGTACTTTTAAGCGTTTTAACAAAAAAAATCTTTTTTAGTTGTAGCTGATCGACAGTACTAAGGAAGACGAAGATATTTTATTTTAGTAGGTAATGTGGTGTAGATTAAAGGAAAAGTATCCATTTGAATCCAAGTCGTCTTACCTTCTTTTTTGACATATACATTTAAAATGCTCATAATAGGCTTATCTTAGTACTTTTAAGCACTTTAACAAAAAAAAATATTTTTGAGTTGTAGCTGATCGACAGTACTAAGGAAGACGAAGATATTTTATTTTAGTAGTTAATGTGGTGTAGATTAAAGGAAAAGTATCCATTTGAATCCAAGTCGTCTTACCTTCTTTTTTGACATATACATTTAAAATGCTCATAATAGGCTTATCTTAGTACTTTTAAGCGTTTTAACAAAAAAAATATTTTTGAGTTGTAGCTGATCGACAGTACTAAGGAAGACAAAGATATTTTATTTTAGTAGTTAATGTGGTGTAGATTAAAGGAAAAGAATCCATTTGAATCCAAGTCGTCTTACCTTCTTTTTTGACATATACATTTAAAATGCTCATAATAGGCTTATCTTAGTACTTTTAAGCGTTTTAACAAAAAAAATCTTTTTTAGTTGTAGCTGATCGACAGTACTAAGGAAGAGGAAGATATTTTATTTTAGTAGGTAATGTGGTGTAGATTAAAGGAAAAGTATCCATTTGAATCCAAGTCGTCTTACCTTCTTTTTTGACATATACATTTAAAATGCTCATAATAGGCTTATCTTAATCGTTTTAACAAAAAAAATATTTTTGAGTTGTAGCTGATCGACAGTACTAAGGAAGACGAAGATATTTTATTTTAGTAGGTAATGTGGTGTAGATTAAAGGAAAAGTATCCATTTGAATCCAAGTCGTCTTACCTTCTTTTTTGACATATACATTTAAAATGCTCATAATAGGCTTATCTTAGTACTTTTAAGCGTTTTAACATAATAAATATTTTTGAGTTGTAGCTGATCGACAGTACTAAGGAAGACGAAGATATTTTATTTTAGTAGTTAATGTGGTGTAGATTAAAGGAAAAGTATCCATTTGAATCCAAGTCATCTTACCTTCTTTTTTGACATATACATTTAAAATGCTCATAATAGGCTTATCTTAGTACTTTTAAGCACTTTAACAAAAAAAAAATTTTTTTGAGTTGTAGCTGATCGACAGTACTAAGGAAGACGAAGATATTTTATTTTAGTAGGTAATGTGGTGTAGATTAAAGGAAAAGTATCCATTTCAATCCAAGTCGTCTTACCTTCTTTTTTGACATATACATTTAAAATGCTCATAATAGGCTTATCTTAGTACTTTTAAGCACTTTAACAAAAAAAAATATTTTTGAGTTGTAGCTGATCGACAGTACTAAGGAAGACGAAGATATTTTATTTTAGTAGGTAATGTGGTGTAGATTAAAGGAAAAGTATCCATTTGAATCCAAGTCGTCTTACCTTCTTTTTTGACATATACATTTAAAATGCTCATAATAGGCTTATCTTAGTACTTTTTAATCGTTTTAACAAAAAAAATCTTTTTTAGTTGTAGCTGATCGACAGTACTAAGGAAGACGAAGATATTTTATTTTAGTAGGTAATGTGGTGTAGATTAAAGGAAAAGTATCCATTTGAATCCAAGTCGTCTTACCTTCTTTTTTGACATATACATTTAAAATGCTCATAATAGGCTTATCTTAGTACTTTTAAGCACTTTAACAAAAAAAAATATTTTTGAGTTGTAGCTGATCGACAGTACTAAGGAAGACGAAGATATTTTATTTTAGTAGGTAATGTGGTGTAGATTAAAGGAAAAGTATCCATTTCAATCCAAGTCGTCTTACCTTCTTTTTTGACATATACATTTAAAATGCTCATAATAGGCTTATCTTAGTACTTTTAATCGTTTTAACAAAAAAAATATTTTTTAGTTGTAGCTGATCGACAGTACTAAGGAAGACGAAGATATTTTATTTTAGTAGTTAATGTGGTGTAGATTAAAGGAAAAGTATCCATTTGAATCCAAGTCGTCTTACCTTCTTTTTTGACATATACATTTAAAATGCTCATAATAGGCTTATCTTAGTACTTTTAAGCGCTTTAACAAAAAAAAATATTTTTGAGTTGTAGCTGATCGACAGTACTAAGGAAGACGAAGATATTTTATTTTAGTAGGTAATGTGGTGTAGATTAAAGGAAAAGTATCCATTTGAATCCAAGTCGTCTTACCTTCTTTTTTGACATATACATTTAAAATGCTCATAATAGGCTTATCTTAGTACTTTTAAGCGTTTTAACAAAAAAAATCTTTTTTAGTTGTAGCTGATCGACAGTACTAAGGAAGACGAAGATATTTTATTTTAGTAGTTAATGTGGTGTAGATTAAAGGAAAAGTATCCATTTGAATCCAAGTCGTCTTACCTTCTTTTTTGACATATACATTTAAAATGCTCATAATAGGCTTATCTTAGTACTTTTAAGCGCTTTAACAAAAAAAAATATTTTTGAGTTGTAGCTGATCGACAGTACTAAGGAAGACGAAGATATTTTATTTTAGTAGTTAATGTGGTTTAGATTAAAGGTAAAGTATCCATTTGAATCCAAGTCGTCTTACCTTCTTTTTTGACATATACATTTAAAATGCTCATAATAGGCTTATCTTAGTACTTTTAAGCACTTTAACAAAAAAAAATATTTTTGAGTTGTAGCTGATCGACAGTACTAAGGAAGACGAAGATATTTTATTTTAGTAGGTAATGTGGTGTAGATTAAAGGAAAAGTATCCATTTGAATCCAAGTCGTCTTACCTTCTTTTTTGACATATACATTTAAAATGCTCATAATAGGCTTATCTTAGTACTTTTAAGCACTTTAACAAAAAAAAATATTTTTGAGTTGTAGCTGATCGACAGTACTAAGGAAGACGAAGATATTTTATTTTAGTAGGTAATGTGGTGTAGATTAAAGGAAAAGTATCCATTTGAATCCAAGTCGTCTTACCTTCTTTTTTGACATATACATTTAAAATGCTCATAATAGGCTTATCTTAGTACTTTTTAATCGTTTTAACAAAAAAAATATTTTTGAGTTGTAGCTGATCGACAGTACTAAGGAAGACGAAGATATTTTATTTTAGTAGGTAATGTGGTGTAGATTAAAGGAAAAGTATCCATTTGAATCCAAGTCGTCTTACCTTCTTTTTTGACATATACATTTTAAATGCTCATAATAGGCTTATCTTAGTACTTTTAAGCGTTTTAACATAAAAAATATTTTTGAGTTGTAGCTGATCGACAGTACTAAGGAAGACGAAGATATTTTATTTTAGTAGTTAATGTGGTGTAGATTAAAGGAAATGTATCCATTTGAATCCAAGTCGTCTTTCCTTCTTTTTTGACATATACATTTTAAATGCTCATAATAGGCTTATCTTAGTACTTTTAAGCGTTTTAACAAAAAAAATATTTTTTAGTTGTAGCTGATCGACAGTACTAAGGAAGACGAAGATATTTTATTTTAGTAGGTAATGTGGTGTAGATTAAAGGAAAAGTATCCATTTGAATCCAAGTCGTCTTACCTTCTTTTTTGACATATACATTTAAAATGCTCATAATAGGCTTATCTTAGTACTTTTAAGCACTTTAACAAAAAAAAATATTTTTGAGTTGTAGCTGATCGACAGTACTAAGGAAGACGAAGATATTTTATTTTAGTAGGTAATGTGGTGTAGATTAAAGGAAAAGTATCCATTTGAATCCAAGTCGTCTTACCTTCTTTTTTGACATATACATTTAAAATGCTCATAATAGGCTTATCTTAGTACTTTTAAGCGTTTTAACAAAAAAAAATCTTTTTTAGTTGTAGCTGATCGACAGTACTAAGGAAGACGAAGATATTTTATTTTAGTAGGTAATGTGGTGTAGATTAAAGGAAAAGTATCCATTTGAATCCAAGTCGTCTTACCTTCTTTTTTGACATATACATTTAAAATGCTCATAATAGGCTTATCTTAGTACTTTTAAGCACTTTAACAAAAAAAAATATTTTTGAGTTGTAGCTGATCGACAGTACTAAGGAAGACGAAGATATTTTATTTTAGTAGGTAATGTGGTGTAGATTAAAGGAAAAGTATCCATTTGAATCCAAGTCGTCTTACCTTCTTTTTTGACATATACATTTAAAATGCTCATAATAGGCTTATCTTAGTACTTTTTAATCGTTTTAACAAAAAAAATATTTTTGAGTTGTAGCTGATCGACAGTACTAAGGAAGACGAAGATATTTTATTTTAGTAGGTAATGTGGTGTAGATTAAAGGAAAAGTATCCATTTGAATCCAAGTCGTCTTACCTTCTTTTTTGACATATACATTTAAAATGCTCATAATAGGCTTATCTTAGTACTTTTAAGCGTTTTAACAAAAAAAAATCTTTTTTAGTTGTAGCTGATCGACAGTACTAAGGAAGACGAAGATATTTTATTTTAGTAGTTAATGTGGTGTAGATTAAAGGAAAAGTATCCATTTGAATCCAAGTCGTCTTACCTTCTTTTTTGACATATACATTTTAAATGCTCATAATAGGCTTATCTTAGTACTTTTAAGCGTTTTAACAAAAAAAATCTTTTTTAGTTGTAGCTGATCGACAGTACTAAGGAAGACGAAGATATTTTATTTTAGTAGGTAATGTGGTGTAGATTAAAGGAAAAGTATCCATTTGAATCCAAGTCGTCTTACCTTCTTTTTTGACATATACATTTAAAATGCTCATAATAGGCTTATCTTAGTACTTTTAAGCGTTTTAACAAAAAAATATATTTTTTAGTTGTAGCTGATCGACAGTACTAAGGAAGACGAAGATATTTTATTTTAGTAGTTAATGTGGTGTAGATTAAAGGAAAAGTATCCATTTGAATCCAAGTCGTCTTACCTTCTTTTTTGACATATACATTTAAAATGCTCATAATAGGCTTATCTTAGTACTTTTAAGCGTTTTAACAAAAAAAAATCTTTTTAGTTGTAGCTGATCGACAGTACTAAGGAAGACGAAGATATTTTATTTTAGTAGTTAATGTGGTTTAGATTAAAGGTAAAGTATCCATTTGAATCCAAGTCGTCTTACCTTCTTTTTTGACATATACATTTAAAATGCTCATAATAGGCTTATCTTAGTACTTTTAAGCACTTTAACAAAAAAAAATATTTTTGAGTTGTAGCTGATCGACAGTACTAAGGAAGACGAAGATATTTTATTTTAGTAGGTAATGTGGTGTAGATTAAAGGAAAAGTATCCATTTGAATCCAAGTCGTCTTACCTTCTTTTTTGACATATACATTTAAAATGCTCATAATAGGCTTATCTTAGTACTTTTAAGCGTTTTAACATAAAAAATATTTTTGAGTTGTAGCTGATCGACAGTACTAAGGAAGACGAAGATATTTTATTTTAGTAGTTAATGTAGTGTAGATTAAAGGAAATGTATCCATTTGAATCCAAGTCGTCTTACCTTCTTTTTTGACATATACATTTTAAATGCTCATAATAGGCTTATCTTAGTACTTTTAAGCGTTTTAACAAAAAAAATATTTTTTAGTTGTAGCTGATCGACAGTACTAAGGAAGACGAAGATATTTTATTTTAGTAGGTAATGTGGTGTAGATTAAAGGAAAAGTATCCATTTGAATCCAAGTCGTCTTACCTTCTTTTTTGACATATACATTTAAAATGCTCATAATAGGCTTATCTTAGTACTTTTAAGCACTTTAACAAAAAAAAATCTTTTTGAGTTGTAGCTGATCGACAGTACTAAGGAAGACGAAGATATTTTATTTTAGTAGGTAATGTGGTGTAGATTAAAGGAAAAGTATCCATTTGAATCCAAGTCGTCTTACCTTCTTTTTTGACATATACATTTAAAATGCTCATAATAGGCTTATCTTAGTACTTTTAAGCGTTTTAACAAAAAAAATCTTTTTTAGTTGTAGCTGATCGACAGTACTAAGGAAGACGAAGATATTTTATTTTAGTAGGTAATGTGGTGTAGATTAAAGGAAAAGTATCCATTTGAATCCAAGTCGTCTTACCTTCTTTTTTGACATATACATTTAAAATGCTCATAATAGGCTTATCTTAGTACTTTTAAGCGTTTTAACAAAAAAAAATCTTTTTTAGTTGTAGCTGATCGACAGTACTAAGGAAGACGAAGATATTTTATTTTAGTAGTTAATGTGGTGTAGATTAAAGGAAAAGTATCCATTTGAATCCAAGTCGTCTTACCTTCTTTTTTGACATATACATTTAAAATGCTCATAATAGGCTTATCTTAGTACTTTTAAGCGTTTTAACAAAAAAAAATCTTTTTTAGTTGTAGCTGATCGACAGTACTAAGGAAGACGAAGATATTTTATTTTAGTAGTTAATGTGGTGTAGATTAAAGGAAAAGTATCCATTTGAATCCAAGTCGTCTTACCTTCTTTTTTGACATATACATTTTAAATGCTCATAATAGGCTTATCTTAGTACTTTTAAGCGTTTTAACAAAAAAAATATTTTTTAGTTGTAGCTGATCGACAGTACTAAGGAAGAGGAAGATATTTTATTTTAGTAGGTAATGTGGTGTAGATTAAAGGAAAAGTATCCATTTGAATCCAAGTCGTCTTACCTTCTTTTTTGACATATACATTTAAAATGCTCATAATAGGGTTATCTTAGTACTTTTAAGCGTTTTAACAAAAAAATATATTTTTGAGTTGTAGCTGATCGACAGTACTAAGGAAGACGAAGATATTTTATTTTAGTAGGTAATGTGGTGTAGATTAAAGGAAAAGTATCCATTTGAATCCAAGTCGTCTTACCTTCTTTTTTGACATATACATTTAAAATGCTCATAATAGGCTTATCTTAGTACTTTTAAGCGTTTTAACAAAAAAAAATCTTTTTTAGTTGTAGCTGATCGACAGTACTAAGGAAGACGAAGATATTTTATTTTAGTAGGTAATGTGGTGTAGATTAAAGGAAAAGTATCCATTTGAATCCAAGTCGTCTTACCTTCTTTTTTGACATATACATTTAAAATGCTCATAATAGGCTTATCTTAGTACTTTTAAGCGTTTTAACAAAAAAAAATCTTTTTTAGTTGTAGCTGATCGACAGTACTAAGGAAGACGAAGATATTTTATTTTAGTAGGTAATGTGGTGTAGATTAAAGGAAAAGTATCCATTTGAATCCAAGTCGTCTTACCTTCTTTTTTGACATATACATTTAAAATGCTCATAATAGGCTTATCTTAGTACTTTTAAGCACTTTAACAAAAAAAAATATTTTTGAGTTGTAGCTGATCGACAGTACTAAGGAAGACGAAGATATTTTATTTTAGTAGTTAATGTGGTGTAGATTAAAGGAAATGTATCCATTTGAATCCAAGTCGTCTTACCTTCTTTTTTGACATATACATTTTAAATGCTCATAATAGGCTTATCTTAGTACTTTTAAGCGTTTTAACAAAAAAAATCTTTTTTAGTTGTAGCTGATCGACAGTACTAAGGAAGACGAAGATATTTTATTTTAGTAGGTAATGTGGTGTAGATTAAAGGAAAAGTATCCATTTGAATCCAAGTCGTCTTACCTTCTTTTTTGACATATACATTTAAAATGCTCATAATAGGCTTATCTTAGTACTTTTAAGCACTTTAACAAAAAAAAATATTTTTGAGTTGTAGCTGATCGACAGTACTAAGGAAGACGAAGATATTTTATTTTAGTAGGTAATGTGGTGTAGATTAAAGGAAAAGTATCCATTTGAATCCAAGTCGTCTTACCTTCTTTTTTGACATATACATTTTAAATGCTCATAATAGGCTTATCTTAGTACTTTTAAGCGTTTTAACAAAAAAAATCTTTTTTAGTTGTAGCTGATCGACAGTACTAAGGAAGACGAAGATATTTTATTTTAGTAGGTAATGTGGTGTAGATTAAAGGAAAAGTATCCATTTGAATCCAAGTCGTCTTACCTTCTTTTTTGACATATACATTTAAAATGCTCATAATAGGCTTATCTTAGTACTTTTAAGCACTTTAACAAAAAAAAATATTTTTGAGTTGTAGCTGATCGACAGTACTAAGGAAGACGAAGATATTTTATTTTAGTAGGTAATGTGGTGTAGATTAAAGGAAAAGTATCCATTTGAATCCAAGTCGTCTTACCTTCTTTTTTGACATATACATTTAAAATGCTCATAATAGGCTTATCTTAGTACTTTTAAGCGTTTTAACAAAAAAAATCTTTTTTAGTTGTAGCTGATCGACAGTACTAAGGAAGACGAAGATATTTTATTTTAGTAGGTAATGTGGTGTAGATTAAAGGAAAAGTATCCATTTGAATCCAAGTCGTCTTACCTTCTTTTTTGACATATACATTTTAAATGCTCATAATAGGCTTATCTTAGTACTTTTAAGCGTTTTAACAAAAAAAATATTTTTTAGTTGTAGCTGATCGACAGTACTAAGGAAGACGAAGATATTTTATTTTAGTAGGTAATGTGGTGTAGATTAAAGGAAAAGTATCCATTTGAATCCAAGTCGTCTTACCTTCTTTTTTGACATATACATTTAAAATGCTCATAATAGGCTTATCTTAGTACTTTTAAGCACTTTAACAAAAAAAAATATTTTTGAGTTGTAGCTGATCGACAGTACTAAGGAAGACGAAGATATTTTATTTTAGTAGGTAATGTGGTGTAGATTAAAGGAAAAGTATCCATTTGAATCCAAGTCGTCTTACCTTCTTTTTTGACATATACATTTAAAATGCTCATAATAGGCTTATCTTAGTACTTTTAAGCACTTTAACAAAAAAAAATATTTTTGAGTTGTAGCTGATCGACAGTACTAAGGAAGACGAAGATATTTTATTTTAGTAGGTAATGTGGTGTAGATTAAAGGAAAAGTATCCATTTGAATCCAAGTCGTCTTACCTTCTTTTTTGACATATACATTTAAAATGCTCATAATAGGCTTATCTTAGTACTTTTAAGCGTTTTAACAAAAAAAAATCTTTTTGAGTTGTAGCTGATCGACAGTACTAAGGAAGACGAAGATATTTTATTTTAGTAGTTAATGTGGTGTAGATTAAAGGAAAAGTATCCATTTGAATCCAAGTCGTCTTACCTTCTTTTTTGACATATACATTTAAAATGCTCATAATAGGCTTATCTTAGTACTTTTAAGCGTTTTAACAAAAAAAAATCTTTTTTAGTTGTAGCTGATCGACAGTACTAAGGAAGACGAAGATATTTTATTTTAGTAGGTAATGTGGTGTAGATTAAAGGAAAAGTATCCATTTGAATCCAAGTCGTCTTACCTTCTTTTTTGACATATACATTTAAAATGCTCATAATAGGCTTATCTTAGTACTTTTAAGCGTTTTAACAAAAAAAATCTTTTTTAGTTGTAGCTGATCGACAGTACTAAGGAAGACGAAGATATTTT
Organism: Diacarnus erythraeanus; assembly: GCA_964016965.1. Classification (NCBI taxonomy): domain Eukaryota; kingdom Metazoa; phylum Porifera; class Demospongiae; order Poecilosclerida; family Podospongiidae; genus Diacarnus; species Diacarnus erythraeanus. The sequence continues at coordinate 3,606,661 of OZ024671.1, read as the reverse complement.
ATTTTAGTAGGTAATGTGGTGTAGATTAAAGGAAAAGTATCCATTTGAATCCAAGTCGTCTTACCTTCTTTTTTGACATATACATTTAAAATGCTCATAATAGGCTTATCTTAGTACTTTTAAGCGTTTTAACAAAAAAATATATTTTTGAGTTGTAGCTGATCGACAGTACTAAGGAAGACGAAGATATTTTATTTTAGTAGTTAATGTGGTGTAGATTAAAGGAAAAGTATCCATTTGAATCCAAGTCGTCTTACCTTCTTTTTTGACATATACATTTTAAATGCTCATAATAGGCTTATCTTAGTACTTTTAAGCGTTTTAACAAAAAAAATATTTTTTAGTTGTAGCTGATCGACAGTACTAAGGAAGACGAAGATATTTTATTTTAGTAGGTAATGTGGTGTAGATTAAAGGAAAAGTATCCATTTGAATCCAAGTCGTCTTACCTTCTTTTTTGACATATACATTTAAAATGCTCATAATAGGCTTATCTTAGTACTTTTAAGCGTTTTAACAAAAAAAATCTTTTTTAGTTGTAGCTGATCGACAGTACTAAGGAAGACGAAGATATTTTATTTTAGTAGGTAATGTGGTGTAGATTAAAGGAAAAGTATCCATTTGAATCCAAGTCGTCTTACCTTCTTTTTTGACATATACATTTAAAATGCTCATAATAGGCTTATCTTAGTACTTTTAAGCACTTTAACAAAAAAAAATATTTTTGAGTTGTAGCTGATCGACAGTACTAAGGAAGACGAAGATATTTTATTTTAGTAGGTAATGTGGTGTAGATTAAAGGAAAAGTATCCATTTGAATCCAAGTCGTCTTACCTTCTTTTTTGACATATACATTTTAAATGCTCATAATAGGCTTATCTTAGTACTTTTAAGCGTTTTAACAAAAAAAAATCTTTTTTAGTTGTAGCTGATCGACAGTACTAAGGAAGACGAAGATATTTTATTTTAGTAGTTAATGTGGTGTAGATTAAAGGAAAAGTATCCATTTGAATCCAAGTCGTCTTACCTTCTTTTTTGACATATACATTTTAAATGCTCATAATAGGCTTATCTTAGTACTTTTAAGCGTTTTAACAAAAAAAATATTTTTTAGTTGTAGCTGATCGACAGTACTAAGGAAGAGGAAGATATTTTATTTTAGTAGGTAATGTGGTGTAGATTAAAGGAAAAGTATCCATTTGAATCCAAGTCGTCTTACCTTCTTTTTTGACATATACATTTAAAATGCTCATAATAGGGTTATCTTAGTACTTTTAAGCGTTTTAACAAAAAAATATATTTTTGAGTTGTAGCTGATCGACAGTACTAAGGAAGACGAAGATATTTTATTTTAGTAGGTAATGTGGTGTAGATTAAAGGAAAAGTATCCATTTGAATCCAAGTCGTCTTACCTTCTTTTTTGACATATACATTTAAAATGCTCATAATAGGCTTATCTTAGTACTTTTAAGCGTTTTAACAAAAAAAAATCTTTTTTAGTTGTAGCTGATCGACAGTACTAAGGAAGACGAAGATATTTTATTTTAGTAGGTAATGTGGTGTAGATTAAAGGAAAAGTATCCATTTGAATCCAAGTCGTCTTACCTTCTTTTTTGACATATACATTTAAAATGCTCATAATAGGCTTATCTTAGTACTTTTAAGCGTTTTAACAAAAAAAAATCTTTTTTAGTTGTAGCTGATCGACAGTACTAAGGAAGACGAAGATATTTTATTTTAGTAGGTAATGTGGTGTAGATTAAAGGAAAAGTATCCATTTGAATCCAAGTCGTCTTACCTTCTTTTTTGACATATACATTTAAAATGCTCATAATAGGCTTATCTTAGTACTTTTAAGCACTTTAACAAAAAAAAATATTTTTGAGTTGTAGCTGATCGACAGTACTAAGGAAGACGAAGATATTTTATTTTAGTAGTTAATGTGGTGTAGATTAAAGGAAATGTATCCATTTGAATCCAAGTCGTCTTACCTTCTTTTTTGACATATACATTTTAAATGCTCATAATAGGCTTATCTTAGTACTTTTAAGCGTTTTAACAAAAAAAATCTTTTTTAGTTGTAGCTGATCGACAGTACTAAGGAAGACGAAGATATTTTATTTTAGTAGGTAATGTGGTGTAGATTAAAGGAAAAGTATCCATTTGAATCCAAGTCGTCTTACCTTCTTTTTTGACATATACATTTAAAATGCTCATAATAGGCTTATCTTAGTACTTTTAAGCACTTTAACAAAAAAAAATATTTTTGAGTTGTAGCTGATCGACAGTACTAAGGAAGACGAAGATATTTTATTTTAGTAGGTAATGTGGTGTAGATTAAAGGAAAAGTATCCATTTGAATCCAAGTCGTCTTACCTTCTTTTTTGACATATACATTTAAAATGCTCATAATAGGCTTATCTTAGTACTTTTAAGCGTTTTAACAAAAAAAATCTTTTTTAGTTGTAGCTGATCGACAGTACTAAGGAAGACGAAGATATTTTATTTTAGTAGGTAATGTGGTGTAGATTAAAGGAAAAGTATCCATTTGAATCCAAGTCGTCTTACCTTCTTTTTTGACATATACATTTAAAATGCTCATAATAGGCTTATCTTAGTACTTTTAAGCACTTTAACAAAAAAAAATATTTTTGAGTTGTAGCTGATCGACAGTACTAAGGAAGACGAAGATATTTTATTTTAGTAGGTAATGTGGTGTAGATTAAAGGAAAAGTATCCATTTGAATCCAAGTCGTCTTACCTTCTTTTTTGACATATACATTTTAAATGCTCATAATAGGCTTATCTTAGTACTTTTAAGCGTTTTAACAAAAAAAAATCTTTTTTAGTTGTAGCTGATCGACAGTACTAAGGAAGACGAAGATATTTTATTTTAGTAGTTAATGTAGTGTAGATTAAAGGAAATGTATCCATTTGAATCCAAGTCGTCTTACCTTCTTTTTTGACATATACATTTTAAATGCTCATAATAGGCTTATCTTAGTACTTTTAAGCGTTTTAACAAAAAAAATATTTTTTAGTTGTAGCTGATCGACAGTACTAAGGAAGACGAAGATATTTTATTTTAGTAGGTAATGTGGTGTAGATTAAAGGAAAAGTATCCATTTGAATCCAAGTCGTCTTACCTTCTTTTTTGACATATACATTTAAAATGCTCATAATAGGCTTATCTTAGTACTTTTAAGCACTTTAACAAAAAAAAATATTTTTGAGTTGTAGCTGATCGACAGTACTAAGGAAGACGAAGATATTTTATTTTAGTAGGTAACGTGGTGTAGATTAAAGGAAAAGTATCCATTTGAATCCAAGTCGTCTTACCTTCTTTTTTGACATATACATTTAAAATGCTCATAATAGGCTTATCTTAGTACTTTTAAGCACTTTAACAAAAAAAAATCTTTTTTAGTTGTAGCTGATCGACAGTACTAAGGAAGACGAATATATTTTATTTTAGTAGGTAATGTGGTGTAGATTAAAGGAAAAGTATCCATTTGAATCCAAGTCGTCTTACCTTCTTTTTTGACATATACATTTAAAATGCTCATAATAGGCTTATCTTAGTACTTTTAAGCGCTTTAACAAAAAAAATCTTTTTGAGTTGTAGCTGATCGACAGTACTAAGGAAGACGAAGATATTTTATTTTAGTAGGTAATGTGGTGTAGATTAAAGGAAAAGTATCCATTTGAATCCAAGTCGTCTTACCTTCTTTTTTGACATATACATTTAAAATGCTCATAATAGGCTTATCTTAGTACTTTTAAGCACTTTAACAAAAAAAAATATTTTTTAGTTGTAGCTGATCGACAGTACTAAGGAAGACGAAGATATTTTATTTTAGTAGTTAATGTGGTGTAGATTAAAGGAAAAGTATCCATTTGAATCCAAGTCGTCTTACCTTCTTTTTTGACATATACATTTAAAATGCTCATAATAGGCTTATCTTAGTACTTTTAAGCGTTTTAACAAAAAAAAATCTTTTTTAGTTGTAGCTGATCGACAGTACTAAGGAAGACGAAGATATTTTATTTTAGTAGGTAATGTGGTGTAGATTAAAGGAAAAGTATCCATTTGAATCCAAGTCGTCTTACCTTCTTTTTTGACATATACATTTAAAATGCTCATAATAGGCTTATCTTAGTACTTTTAAGCGTTTTAACAAAAAAATATATTTTTGAGTTGTAGCTGATCGACAGTACTAAGGAAGACGAAGATATTTTATTTTAGTAGGTAATGTGGTGTAGATTAAAGGAAAAGTATCCATTTGAATCCAAGTCGTCTTACCTTCTTTTTTGACATATACATTTAAAATGCTCATAATAGGCTTATCTTAGTACTTTTAAGCGTTTTAACAAAAAAAAATCTTTTTTAGTTGTAGCTGATCGACAGTACTAAGGAAGACGAAGATATTTTATTTTAGTAGGTAATGTGGTGTAGATTAAAGGAAAAGTATCCATTTGAATCCAAGTCGTCTTACCTTCTTTTTTGACATATACATTTAAAATGCTCATAATAGGCTTATCTTAGTACTTTTAAGCACTTTAACAAAAAAAAATATTTTTGAGTTGTAGCTGATCGACAGTACTAAGGAAGACGAAGATATTTTATTTTAGTAGGTAATGTGGTGTAGATTAAAGGAAAAGTATCCATTTGAATCCAAGTCGTCTTACCTTCTTTTTTGACATATACATTTAAAATGCTCATAATAGGCTTATCTTAGTACTTTTAAGCACTTTAACAAAAAAAAAATTTTTTTGAGTTGTAGCTGATCGACAGTACTAAGGAAGACGAAGATATTTTATTTTAGTAGGTAATGTGGTGTAGATTAAAGGAAAAGTATCCATTTCAATCCAAGTCGTCTTACCTTCTTTTTTGACATATACATTTAAAATGCTCATAATAGGCTTATCTTAGTACTTTTAAGCACTTTAACAAAAAAAAATATTTTTGAGTTGTAGCTGATCGACAGTACTAAGGAAGACGAAGATATTTTATTTTAGTAGGTAATGTGGTGTAGATTAAAGGAAAAGTATCCATTTGAATCCAAGTCGTCTTACCTTCTTTTTTGACATATACATTTAAAATGCTCATAATAGGCTTATCTTAGTACTTTTTAATCGTTTTAACAAAAAAAATCTTTTTTAGTTGTAGCTGATCGACAGTACTAAGGAAGACGAAGATATTTTATTTTAGTAGGTAATGTGGTGTAGATTAAAGGAAAAGTATCCATTTGAATCCAAGTCGTCTTACCTTCTTTTTTGACATATACATTTAAAATGCTCATAATAGGCTTATCTTAGTACTTTTAAGCACTTTAACAAAAAAAAATATTTTTGAGTTGTAGCTGATCGACAGTACTAAGGAAGACGAAGATATTTTATTTTAGTAGGTAATGTGGTGTAGATTAAAGGAAAAGTATCCATTTCAATCCAAGTCGTCTTACCTTCTTTTTTGACATATACATTTAAAATGCTCATAATAGGCTTATCTTAGTACTTTTAATCGTTTTAACAAAAAAAATATTTTTTAGTTGTAGCTGATCGACAGTACTAAGGAAGACGAAGATATTTTATTTTAGTAGTTAATGTGGTGTAGATTAAAGGAAAAGTATCCATTTGAATCCAAGTCGTCTTACCTTCTTTTTTGACATATACATTTAAAATGCTCATAATAGGCTTATCTTAGTACTTTTAAGCGCTTTAACAAAAAAAAATATTTTTGAGTTGTAGCTGATCGACAGTACTAAGGAAGACGAAGATATTTTATTTTAGTAGGTAATGTGGTGTAGATTAAAGGAAAAGTATCCATTTGAATCCAAGTCGTCTTACCTTCTTTTTTGACATATACATTTAAAATGCTCATAATAGGCTTATCTTAGTACTTTTAAGCGTTTTAACAAAAAAAATCTTTTTTAGTTGTAGCTGATCGACAGTACTAAGGAAGACGAAGATATTTTATTTTAGTAGTTAATGTGGTGTAGATTAAAGGAAAAGTATCCATTTGAATCCAAGTCGTCTTACCTTCTTTTTTGACATATACATTTAAAATGCTCATAATAGGCTTATCTTAGTACTTTTAAGCGCTTTAACAAAAAAAAATATTTTTGAGTTGTAGCTGATCGACAGTACTAAGGAAGACGAAGATATTTTATTTTAGTAGTTAATGTGGTGTAGATTAAAGGAAAAGTATCCATTTGAATCCAAGTCGTCTTACCTTCTTTTTTGACATATACATTTAAAATGCTCATAATAGGCTTATCTTAGTACTTTTAAGCGTTTTAACAAAAAAAATCTTTTTTAGTTGTAGCTGATCGACAGTACTAAGGAAGACGAAGATATTTTATTTTAGTAGGTAATGTGGTGTAGATTAAAGGAAAAGTATCCATTTGAATCCAAGTCGTCTTACCTTCTTTTTTGACATATACATTTAAAATGCTCATAATAGGCTTATCTTAGTACTTTTAAGCACTTTAACAAAAAAAAATATTTTTGAGTTGTAGCTGATCGACAGTACTAAGGAAGACGAAGATATTTTATTTTAGTAGTTAATGTGGTGTAGATTAAAGGAAAAGTATCCATTTGAATCCAAGTCGTCTTACCTTCTTTTTTGACATATACATTTAAAATGCTCATAATAGGCTTATCTTAGTACTTTTAAGCGTTTTAACAAAAAAAATATTTTTGAGTTGTAGCTGATCGACAGTACTAAGGAAGACGAAGATATTTTATTTTAGTAGTTAATGTGGTGTAGATTAAAGGAAAAGAATCCATTTGAATCCAAGTCGTCTTACCTTCTTTTTTGACATATACATTTAAAATGCTCATAATAGGCTTATCTTAGTACTTTTAAGCGTTTTAACAAAAAAAATCTTTTTTAGTTGTAGCTGATCGACAGTACTAAGGAAGAGGAAGATATTTTATTTTAGTAGGTAATGTGGTGTAGATTAAAGGAAAAGTATCCATTTGAATCCAAGTCGTCTTACCTTCTTTTTTGACATATACATTTAAAATGCTCATAATAGGCTTATCTTAATCGTTTTAACAAAAAAAATATTTTTGAGTTGTAGCTGATCGACAGTACTAAGGAAGACGAAGATATTTTATTTTAGTAGGTAATGTGGTGTAGATTAAAGGAAAAGTATCCATTTGAATCCAAGTCGTCTTACCTTCTTTTTTGACATATACATTTAAAATGCTCATAATAGGCTTATCTTAGTACTTTTAAGCGTTTTAACATAATAAATATTTTTGAGTTGTAGCTGATCGACAGTACTAAGGAAGACGAAGATATTTTATTTTAGTAGTTAATGTGGTGTAGATTAAAGGAAAAGTATCCATTTGAATCCAAGTCATCTTACCTTCTTTTTTGACATATACATTTAAAATGCTCATAATAGGCTTATCTTAGTACTTTTAAGCACTTTAACAAAAAAAAAATTTTTTTGAGTTGTAGCTGATCGACAGTACTAAGGAAGACGAAGATATTTTATTTTAGTAGGTAATGTGGTGTAGATTAAAGCAAAAGTATCCATTTGAATCCAAGTCGTCTTACCTTCTTTTTTGACATATACATTTAAAATGCTCATAATAGGCTTATCTTAGTACTTTTTAATCGTTTTAACAAAAAAAATATTTTTGAGTTGTAGCTGATCGACAGTACTAAGGAAGACGAAGATATTTTATTTTAGTAGGTAATGTGGTGTAGATTAAAGGAAAAGTATCCATTTGAATCCAAGTCGTCTTACCTTCTTTTTTGACATATACATTTAAAATGCTCATAATAGGCTTATCTTAGTACTTTTAAGCACTTTAACAAAAAAAAATATTTTTGAGTTGTAGCTGATCGACAGTACTAAGGAAGACGAAGATATTTTATTTTCGTAGGTAATGTGGTGTAGATTAAAGGAAAAGTATCCATTTGAATCCAAGTCATCTTACCTTCTTTTTTGACATATACATTTAAAATGCTCATAATAGGCTTATCTTAGTACTTTTAAGCGTTTTAACAAAAAAAATCTTTTTTAGTTGTAGCTGATCGACAGTACTAAGGAAGACGAAGATATTTTATTTTAGTAGTTAATGTGGTGTAGATTAAAGGAAAAGTATCCATTTGAATCCAAGTCGTCTTACCTTCTTTTTTGACATATACATTTAAAATGCTCATAATAGGCTTATCTTAGTACTTTTAAGCACTTTAACAAAAAAAAATATTTTTGAGTTGTAGCTGATCGACAGTACTAAGGAAGACGAAGATATTTTATTTTAGTAGTTAATGTGGTGTAGATTAAAGGAAAAGTATCCATTTGAATCCAAGTCGTCTTACCTTCTTTTTTGACATATACATTTAAAATGCTCATAATAGGCTTATCTTAGTACTTTTAAGCGTTTTAACAAAAAAAATCTTTTTTAGTTGTAGCTGATCGACAGTACTAAGGAAGAGGAAGATATTTTATTTTAGTAGTTAATGTGGTGTAGATTAAAGGAAAAGTATCCATTTGAATCCAAGTCGTCTTACCTTCTTTTTTGACATATACATTTAAAATGCTCATAATAGGCTTATCTTAGTACTTTTAAGCGTTTTAACAAAAAAAATATTTTTGAGTTGTAGCTGATCGACAGTACTAAGGAAGACGAAGATATTTTATTTTAGTAGGTAATGTGGTGTAGATTAAAGGAAAAGTATCCATTTGAATCCAAGTCGTCTTACCTTCTTTTTTGACATATACATTTAAAATGCTCATAATAGGCTTGTCTTAGTACTTTTAAGCACTTTAACAAAAAAAAATCTTTTTTAGTTGTAGCTGATCGACAGTACTAAGGAAGACGAATATATTTTATTTTAGTAGGTAACGTGGTGTAGATTAAAGGAAAAGTATCCATTTGAATCCAAGTCGTCTTACCTTCTTTTTTGACATATACATTTAAAATGCTCATAATAGGCTTATCTTAGTACTTTTAAGCACTTTAACAAAAAAAAATCTTTTTTAGTTGTAGCTGATCGACAGTACTAAGGAAGACGAATATATTTTATTTTAGTAGGTAATGTGGTGTAGATTAAAGGAAAAGTATCCATTTGAATCCAAGTCGTCTTACCTTCTTTTTTGACATATACATTTAAAATGCTCATAATAGGCTTATCTTAGTACTTTTAAGCGCTTTAACAAAAAAAATCTTTTTGAGTTGTAGCTGATCGACAGTACTAAGGAAGAGGAAGATATTTTATTTTAGTAGGTAATGTGGTGTAGATTAAAGGAAAAGTATCCATTTGAATCCAAGTCGTCTTACCTTCTTTTTTGACATATACATTTAAAATGCTCATAATAGGCTTATCTTAGTACTTTTAAGCGTTTTAACAAAAAAAATCTTTTTTAGTTGTAGCTGATCGACAGTACTAAGGAAGACGAAGATATTTTATTTTAGTAGGTAATGTGGTGTAGATTAAAGGAAAAGTATCCATTTGAATCCAAGTCGTCTTACCTTCTTTTTTGACATATACATTTAAAATGCTCATAATAGGCTTATCTTAGTACTTTTAAGCACTTTAACAAAAAAAAATATTTTTGAGTTGTAGCTGATCGACAGTACTAAGGAAGACGAAGATATTTTATTTTAGTAGTTAATGTGGTGTAGATTAAAGGAAAAGTATCCATTTGAATCCAAGTCGTCTTACCTTCTTTTTTGACATATACATTTAAAATGCTCATAATAGGCTTATCTTAGTACTTTTAAGCGTTTTAACAAAAAAAATATTTTTGAGTTGTAGCTGATCGACAGTACTAAGGAAGACAAAGATATTTTATTTTAGTAGTTAATGTGGTGTAGATTAAAGGAAAAGTATCCATTTGAATCCAAGTCGTCTTACCTTCTTTTTTGACATATACATTTAAAATGCTCATAATAGGCTTATCTTAGTACTTTTAAGCGTTTTAACATAATAAATATTTTTGAGTTGTAGCTGATCGACAGTACTAAGGAAGACGAAGATATTTTATTTTAGTAGTTAATGTGGTGTAGATTAAAGGAAAAGTATCCATTTGAATCCAAGTCATCTTACCTTCTTTTTTGACATATACATTTAAAATGCTCATAATAGGCTTATCTTAGTACTTTTAAGCACTTTAACAAAAAAAAAATTTTTTTGAGTTGTAGCTGATCGACAGTACTAAGGAAGACGAAGATATTTTATTTTAGTAGGTAATGTGGTGTAGATTAAAGGAAAAGTATCCATTTCAATCCAAGTCGTCTTACCTTCTTTTTTGACATATACATTTAAAATGCTCATAATAGGCTTATCTTAGTACTTTTAAGCACTTTAACAAAAAAAAATATTTTTGAGTTGTAGCTGATCGACAGTACTAAGGAAGACGAAGATATTTTATTTTAGTAGGTAATGTGGTGTAGATTAAAGGAAAAGTATCCATTTGAATCCAAGTCGTCTTACCTTCTTTTTTGACATATACATTTAAAATGCTCATAATAGGCTTATCTTAGTACTTTTTAATCGTTTTAACAAAAAAAATCTTTTTTAGTTGTAGCTGATCGACAGTACTAAGGAAGACGAAGATATTTTATTTTAGTAGGTAATGTGGTGTAGATTAAAGGAAAAGTATCCATTTGAATCCAAGTCGTCTTACCTTCTTTTTTGACATATACATTTAAAATGCTCATAATAGGCTTATCTTAGTACTTTTAAGCACTTTAACAAAAAAAAATATTTTTGAGTTGTAGCTGATCGACAGTACTAAGGAAGACGAAGATATTTTATTTTAGTAGGTAATGTGGTGTAGATTAAAGGAAAAGTATCCATTTCAATCCAAGTCGTCTTACCTTCTTTTTTGACATATACATTTAAAATGCTCATAATAGGCTTATCTTAGTACTTTTAATCGTTTTAACAAAAAAAATATTTTTTAGTTGTAGCTGATCGACAGTACTAAGGAAGACGAAGATATTTTATTTTAGTAGTTAATGTGGTGTAGATTAAAGGAAAAGAATCCATTTCAATCCAAGTCGTCTTACCTTCTTTTTTGACATATACATTTAAAATGCTCATAATAGGCTTATCTTAGTACTTTTAAGCGTTTTAACAAAAAAAATCTTTTTTAGTTGTAGCTGATCGACAGTACTAAGGAAGAGGAAGATATTTTATTTTAGTAGGTAATGTGGTGTAGATTAAAGGAAAAGTATCCATTTGAATCCAAGTCGTCTTACCTTCTTTTTTGACATATACATTTAAAATGCTCATAATAGGCTTATCTTAATCGTTTTAACAAAAAAAATATTTTTGAGTTGTAGCTGATCGACAGTACTAAGGAAGACGAAGATATTTTATTTTAGTAGGTAATGTGGTGTAGATTAAAGGAAAAGTATCCATTTGAATCCAAGTCGTCTTACCTTCTTTTTTGACATATACATTTAAAATGCTCATAATAGGCTTATCTTAGTACTTTTAAGCGTTTTAACATAATAAATATTTTTGAGTTGTAGCTGATCGACAGTACTAAGGAAGACGAAGATATTTTATTTTAGTAGTTAATGTGGTGTAGATTAAAGGAAAAGTATCCATTTGAATCCAAGTCATCTTACCTTCTTTTTTGACATATACATTTAAAATGCTCATAATAGGCTTATCTTAGTACTTTTAAGCACTTTAACAAAAAAAAAATTTTTTTGAGTTGTAGCTGATCGACAGTACTAAGGAAGACGAAGATATTTTATTTTAGTAGGTAATGTGGTGTAGATTAAAGCAAAAGTATCCATTTGAATCCAAGTCGTCTTACCTTCTTTTTTGACATATACATTTAAAATGCTCATAATAGGCTTATCTTAGTACTTTTTAATCGTTTTAACAAAAAAAATATTTTTGAGTTGTAGCTGATCGACAGTACTAAGGAAGACGAAGATATTTTATTTTAGTAGGTAATGTGGTGTAGATTAAAGGAAAAGTATCCATTTGAATCCAAGTCGTCTTACCTTCTTTTTTGACATATACATTTAAAATGCTCATAATAGGCTTATCTTAGTACTTTTAAGCACTTTAACAAAAAAAAATATTTTTGAGTTGTAGCTGATCGACAGTACTAAGGAAGACGAAGATATTTTATTTTCGTAGGTAATGTGGTGTAGATTAAAGGAAAAGTATCCATTTGAATCCAAGTCATCTTACCTTCTTTTTTGACATATACATTTAAAATGCTCATAATAGGCTTATCTTAGTACTTTTAAGCGTTTTAACAAAAAAAATATTTTTTAGTTGTAGCTGATCGACAGTACTAAGGAAGACGAAGATATTTTATTTTAGTAGTTAATGTGGTGTAGATTAAAGGAAAAGTATCCATTTGAATCCAAGTCGTCTTACCTTCTTTTTTGACATATACATTTAAAATGCTCATAATAGGCTTATCTTAGTACTTTTAAGCACTTTAACAAAAAAAAATATTTTTGAGTTGTAGCTGATCGACAGTACTAAGGAAGACGAAGATATTTTATTTTAGTAGTTAATGTGGTGTAGATTAAAGGAAAAGTATCCATTTGAATCCAAGTCGTCTTACCTTCTTTTTTGACATATACATTTAAAATGCTCATAATAGGCTTATCTTAGTACTTTTAAGCGTTTTAACAAAAAAAATATTTTTTAGTTGTAGCTGATCGACAGTACTAAGGAAGAGGAAGATATTTTATTTTAGTAGTTAATGTGGTGTAGATTAAAGGAAAAGTATCCATTTGAATCCAAGTCGTCTTACCTTCTTTTTTGACATATACATTTAAAATGCTCATAATAGGCTTATCTTAGTACTTTTAAGCGTTTTAACAAAAAAAATATTTTTGAGTTGTAGCTGATCGACAGTACTAAGGAAGACGAAGATATTTTATTTTAGTAGTTAATGTGGTGTAGATTAAAGGAAAAGTATCCATTTGAATCCAAGTCGTCTTACCTTCTTTTTTGACATATACATTTAAAATGCTCATAATAGGCTTATCTTAGTACTTTTAAGCACTTTAACAAAAAAAAATATTTTTGAGTTGTAGCTGATCGACAGTACTAAGGAAGACGAAGATATTTTATTTTAGTAGTTAATGTGGTGTAGATTAAAGGAAAAGTATCCATTTGAATCCAAGTCGTCTTACCTTCTTTTTTGACATATACATTTAAAATGCTCATAATAGGCTTATCTTAGTACTTTTAAGCGTTTTAACAAAAAAAATCTTTTTTAGTTGTAGCTGATCGACAGTACTAAGGAAGAGGAAGATATTTTATTTTAGTAGTTAATGTGGTGTAGATTAAAGGAAAAGTATCCATTTGAATCCAAGTCGTCTTACCTTCTTTTTTGACATATACATTTAAAATGCTCATAATAGGCTTATCTTAGTACTTTTAAGCGTTTTAACAAAAAAAATATTTTTGAGTTGTAGCTGATCGACAGTACTAAGGAAGACGAAGATATTTTATTTTAGTAGGTAATGTGGTGTAGATTAAAGGAAAAGTATCCATTTGAATCCAAGTCGTCTTACCTTCTTTTTTGACATATACATTTAAAATGCTCATAATAGGCTTGTCTTAGTACTTTTAAGCACTTTAACAAAAAAAAATCTTTTTTAGTTGTAGCTGATCGACAGTACTAAGGAAGACGAATATATTTTATTTTAGTAGGTAACGTGGTGTAGATTAAAGGAAAAGTATCCATTTGAATCCAAGTCGTCTTACCTTCTTTTTTGACATATACATTTAAAATGCTCATAATAGGCTTATCTTAGTACTTTTAAGCACTTTAACAAAAAAAAATCTTTTTTAGTTGTAGCTGATCGACAGTACTAAGGAAGACGAATATATTTTATTTTAGTAGGTAATGTGGTGTAGATTAAAGGAAAAGTATCCATTTGAATCCAAGTCGTCTTACCTTCTTTTTTGACATATACATTTAAAATGCTCATAATAGGCTTATCTTAGTACTTTTAAGCGCTTTAACAAAAAAAATCTTTTTGAGTTGTAGCTGATCGACAGTACTAAGGAAGAGGAAGATATTTTATTTTAGTAGGTAATGTGGTGTAGATTAAAGGAAAAGTATCCATTTGAATCCAAGTCGTCTTACCTTCTTTTTTGACATATACATTTAAAATGCTCATAATAGGCTTATCTTAGTACTTTTAAGCGTTTTAACAAAAAAAATCTTTTTTAGTTGTAGCTGATCGACAGTACTAAGGAAGACGAAGATATTTTATTTTAGTAGGTAATGTGGTGTAGATTAAAGGAAAAGTATCCATTTGAATCCAAGTCGTCTTACCTTCTTTTTTGACATATACATTTAAAATGCTCATAATAGGCTTATCTTAGTACTTTTAAGCACTTTAACAAAAAAAAATCTTTTTTAGTTGTAGCTGATCGACAGTACTAAGGAAGACGAATATATTTTATTTTAGTAGGTAATGTGGTGTAGATTAAAGGAAAAGTATCCATTTGAATCCAAGTCGTCTTACCTTCTTTTTTGACATATACATTTAAAATGCTCATAATAGGCTTATCTTAGTACTTTTAAGCACTTTAACAAAAAAAAATCTTTTTTAGTTGTAGCTGATCGACAGTACTAAGGAAGACGAATATATTTTATTTTAGTAGGTAATGTGGTGTAGATTAAAGGAAAAGTATCCATTTGAATCCAAGTCGTCTTACCTTCTTTTTTGACATATACATTTAAAATGCTCATAATAGGCTTATCTTAGTACTTTTAAGCGTTTTAACAAAAAAAATATTTTTGAGTTGTAGCTGATCGACAGTACTAAGGAAGACGAAGATATTTTATTTGAGTAGGTAATGTGGTGTAGATTAAAGGAAAAGTATCCATTTGAATCCAAGTCGTCTTACCTTCTTTTTTGACATATACATTTAAAATGCTCATAATAGGCTTATCTTAGTACTTTTAAGCGTTTTAACAAAAAAAATATTTTTGAGTTGTAGCTGATCGACAGTACTAAGGAAGACGAAGATATTTTATTTTAGTAGGTAATGTGGTGTAGATTAAAGGAAAAGTATCCATTTGAATCCAAGTCGTCTTACCTTCTTTTTTGACATATACATTTAAAATGCTCATAATAGGCTTATCTTAGTACTTTTAAGCACTTTAACAAAAAAAAATATTTTTGAGTTGTAGCTGATCGACAGTACTAAGGAAGACGAAGATATTTTATTTTAGTAGGTAATGTGGTGTAGATTAAAGGAAAAGTATCCATTTGAATCCAAGTCGTCTTACCTTCTTTTTTGACATATACATTTAAAATGCTCATAATAGGCTTATCTTAGTACTTTTAAGCGTTTTAACAAAAAAAATATTTTTGAGTTGTAGCTGATCGACAGTACTAAGGAAGACGAAGATATTTTATTTTCGTAGGTAATGTAGTGTAGATTAAAGGAAAAGTATCCATTTGAATCCAAGTCGTCTTACCTTCTTTTTTGACATATACATTTAAAATGCTCATAATAGGCTTATCTTAGTACTTTTAAGCATTTTAACAAAAAAAAATATTTTTGAGTTGTAGCTGATCGACAGTACTAAGGAAGACGAAGATATTTTATTTTAGTAGTTAATGTGGTGTAGATTAAAGGAAAAGTATCCATTTGAATCCAAGTCGTCTTACCTTCTTTTTTGACATATACATTTAAAATGCTCATAATAGGCTTATCTTAGTACTTTTAAGCGTTTTAACAAAAAAAATCTTCTTTAGTTGTAGCTGATCGACAGTACTAAGGAAGAGGAAGATATTTTATTTTAGTAGTTAATGTGGTGTAGATTAAAGGAAAAGTATCCATTTGAATCCAAGTCGTCTTACCTTCTTTTTTGACATATACATTTAAAATGCTCATAATAGGCTTATCTTAGTACTTTTTAATCGTTTTAACAAAAAAAATCTTTTTGAGTTGTAGCTGATCGACAGTACTAAGGAAGACGAAGATATTTTATTTTAGTAGGTAATGTGGTGTAGATTAAAGGAAAAGTATCCATTTCAATCCAAGTCGTCTTACCTTCTTTTTTGACATATACATTTAAAATGCTCATAATAGGCTTATCTTAGTACTTTTAAGCGTTTTAACAAAAAAAAATCTTTTTTAGTTGTAGCTGATCGACAGTACTAAGGAAGACGAAGATATTTTATTTTAGTAGTTAATGTGGTGTAGATTAAAGGAAAAGTATCCATTTGAATCCAAGTCGTCTTACCTTCTTTTTTGACATATACATTTAAAATGCTCATAATAGGCTTATCTTAGTACTTTTAAGCACTTTAACAAAAAAAATCTTTTTTAGTTGTAGCTGATCGACAGTACTAAGGAAGACGAAGAT
Organism: Diacarnus erythraeanus; assembly: GCA_964016965.1. NCBI lineage: Eukaryota > Metazoa > Porifera > Demospongiae > Poecilosclerida > Podospongiidae > Diacarnus > Diacarnus erythraeanus. Next base: position 3,590,312 of record OZ024671.1, on the reverse strand, counting down.
ATTTTATTTTAGTAGGTAATGTAATGTAGATTAAAGGAAAAGTATCCATTTGAATCCAAGTCGTCTTACCTTCTTTTTTGACATATACATTTAAAATGCTCATAATAGGCTTATCTTAGTACTTTTAAGCGTTTTAACATAAAAAATATTTTTGAGTTGTAGCTGATCGACAGTACTAAGGAAGACGAAGATATTTTATTTTAGTAGGTAATGTGGTGTAGATTAAAGGAAAAGTATCCATTTGAATCCAAGTCGTCTTACCTTCTTTTTTGACATATACATTTAAAATGCTCATAATAGGCTTATCTTAGTACTTTTAAGCGCTTTAACAAAAAAAAATCTTTTTTAGTTGTAGCTGATCGACAGTACTAAGGAAGACGAAGATATTTTATTTTAGTAGGTAATGTGGTGTAGATTAAAGGAAAAGTATCCATTTGAATCCAAGTCGTCTTACCTTCTATTTTGACATATACATTTAAAATGCTCATAATAGGCTTATCTTAGTACTTTTAAGCGTTTTAACATAAAAAATCTTTTTTAGTTGTAGCTGATCGACAGTACTAAGGAAGACGAAGATATTTTATTTTAGTAGTTAATGTGGTGTAGATTAAAGGAAAAGTATCCATTTGAATCCAAGTCGTCTTACCTTCTTTTTTGACATATACATTTAAAATGCTCATAATAGGCTTATCTTAGTACTTTTAAGCACTTTAACAAAAAAAAATATTTTTGAGTTGTAGCTGATCGACAGTACTAAGGAAGACGAAGATATTTTATTTTAGTAGGTAATGTGGTGTAGATTAAAGGAAAAGTATCCATTTCAATCCAAGTCGTCTTACCTTCTTTTTTGACATATACATTTAAAATGCTCATAATAGGCTTATCTTAATCGTTTTAACAAAAAAAATCTTTTTGAGTTGTAGCTGATCGACAGTACTAAGGAAGACGAAGATATTTTATTTTAGTAGTTAATGTGGTGTAGATTAAAGGAAAAGTATCCATTTGAATCCAAGTCGTCTTACCTTCTATTTTGACATATACATTTAAAATGCTCATAATAGGCTTATCTTAGTACTTTTAAGCGTTTTAACATAAAAAATATTTTTGAGTTGTAGCTGATCGACAGTACTAAAGAAGACGAAGATATTTTATTTTAGTAGTTAATGTGGTGTAGATTAAAGGAAAAGTATCCATTTGAATCCAAGTCGTCTTACCTTCTTTTTTGACATATACATTTAAAATGCTCATAATAGGCTTATCTTAGTACTTTTAAGCCCTTTAACAAAAAAAAATATTTTTGAGTTGTAGCTGATCGACAGTACTAAGGAAGACGAAGATATTTTATTTTAGTAGGTAATGTAATGTAGATTAAAGGAAAAGTATCCATTTGAATCCAAGTCGTCTTACCTTCTTTTTTGACATATACATTTAAAATGCTCATAATAGGCTTATCTTAGTACTTTTAAGCGTTTTAACATAAAAAATATTTTTGAGTTGTAGCTGATCGACAGTACTAAGGAAGACGAAGATATTTTATTTTAGTAGTTAATGTGGTGTAGATTAAAGGAAAAGTATCCATTTGAATCCAAGTCGTCTTACCTTCTTTTTTGACATATACATTTAAAATGCTCATAATAGGCTTATCTTAGTACTTTTAAGCCCTTTAACAAAAAAAAATATTTTTGAGTTGTAGCTGATCGACAGTACTAAGGAAGACGAAGATATTTTATTTTAGTAGGTAATGTAATGTAGATTAAAGGAAAAGTATCCATTTGAATCCAAGTCGTCTTACCTTCTTTTTTGACATATACATTTAAAATGCTCATAATAGGCTTATCTTAGTACTTTTAAGCCCTTTAACAAAAAAAAATCTTTTTTAGTTGTAGCTGATCGACAGTACTAAGGAAGACGAAGATATTTTATTTTAGTAGGTAATGTGGTGTAGATTAAAGTAAAAGTATCCATTTCAATCCAAGTCGTCTTACCTTCTTTTTTGACATATACATTTAAAATGCTCATAATAAGCTTATCTTAGTACTTTTTAATCGTTTTAACAAAAAAAATATTTTTGAGTTGTAGCTGATCGACAGTACTAAGGAAGACGAAGATATTTTATTTTAGTAGGTAATGTGGTGTAGATTAAAGGAAAAGTATCCATTTCAATCCAAGTCGTCTTACCTTCTTTTTTGACATATACATTTTAAATGCTCATAATAGGCTTATCTTAGTACTTTTAAGCGTTTTAACAAAAAAAAATATTTTTTAGTTGTAGCTGATCGACAGTACTAAGGAAGACGAAGATATTTTATTTTAGTAGGTAATGTGGTGTAGATTAAAGGAAAAGTATCCATTTCAATCCAAGTCGTCTTACCTTCTTTTTTGACATATACATTTAAAATGCTCATAATAGGCTTATCTTAGTACTTTTAAGCGTTTTAACAAAAAAAATATTTTTTAGTTGTAGCTGATCGACAGTACTAAGGAAGACGAAGATATTTTATTTTAGTAGGTAATGTGGTGTAGATTAAAGGAAAAGTATCCATTTGAATCCAAGTCGTCTTACCTTCTTTTTTGACATATACATTTAAAATGCTCATAATAGGCTTATCTTAGTACTTTTTAATCGTTTTAACAAAAAAAATATTTTTGAGTTGTAGCTGATCGACAGTACTAAGGAAGACGAAGATATTTTATTTTAGTAGTTAATGTGGTGTAGATTAAAGGAAAAGTATCCATTTGAATCCAAGTCGTCTTACCTTCTTTTTTGACATATACATTTAAAATGCTCATAATAGGCTTATCTTAGTACTTTTAAGCACTTTAACAAAAAAAAAAATTTTTGAGTTGTAGCTGATCGACAGTACTAAGGAAGAGGAAGATATTTTATTTTAGTAGGTAATGTGGTGTAGATTAAAGGAAAAGTATCCATTTGAATCCAAGTCGTCTTACCTTCTTTTTTGACATATACATTTAAAATGCTCATAATAGGCTTATCTTAGTACTTTTAAGCGTTTTAACAAAAAAAAATCTTTTTGAGTTGTAGCTGATCGACAGTACTAAGGAAGACGAAGATATTTTATTTTAGTAGGTAATGTGGTGTAGATTAAAGGAAAAGTATCCATTTCAATCCAAGTCGTCTTACCTTCTTTTTTGACATATACATTTAAAATGCTCATAATAGGCTTATCTTAGTACTTTTAAGCGTTTTAACAAAAAAAATATTTTTTAGTTGTAGCTGATCGACAGTACTAAGGAAGACGAAGATATTTTATTTTAGTAGGTAATGTGGTGTAGATTAAAGGAAAAGTATCCATTTCAATCCAAGTCGTCTTACCTTCTTTTTTGACATATACATTTAAAATGCTCATAATAGGCTTATCTTAGTACTTTTAAGCGTTTTAACAAAAAAAATATTTTTTAGTTGTAGCTGATCGACAGTACTAAGGAAGACGAAGATATTTTATTTTAGTAGGTAATGTGGTGTAGATTAAAGGAAAAGTATCCATTTGAATCCAAGTCGTCTTACCTTCTTTTTTGACATATACATTTAAAATGCTCATAATAGGCTTATCTTAGTACTTTTTAATCGTTTTAACAAAAAAAATATTTTTGAGTTGTAGCTGATCGACAGTACTAAGGAAGACGAAGATATTTTATTTTAGTAGTTAATGTGGTGTAGATTAAAGGAAAAGTATCCATTTGAATCCAAGTCGTCTTACCTTCTTTTTTGACATATACATTTAAAATGCTCATAATAGGCTTATCTTAGTACTTTTAAGCACTTTAACAAAAAAAAAAATTTTTGAGTTGTAGCTGATCGACAGTACTAAGGAAGAGGAAGATATTTTATTTTAGTAGGTAATGTGGTGTAGATTAAAGGAAAAGTATCCATTTGAATCCAAGTCGTCTTACCTTCTTTTTTGACATATACATTTAAAATGCTCATAATAGGCTTATCTTAGTACTTTTAAGCGTTTTAACAAAAAAAAATCTTTTTGAGTTGTAGCTGATCGACAGTACTAAGGAAGACGAAGATATTTTATTTTAGTAGGTAATGTGGTGTAGATTAAAGGAAAAGTATCCATTTCAATCCAAGTCGTCTTACCTTCTTTTTTGACATATACATTTAAAATGCTCATAATAGGCTTATCTTAGTACTTTTAAGCGTTTTAACAAAAAAAATATTTTTTAGTTGTAGCTGATCGACAGTACTAAGGAAGACGAAGATATTTTATTTTAGTAGTTAATGTGGTGTAGATTAAAGGAAAAGTATCCATTTGAATCCAAGTCGTCTTACATTCTTTTTTGACATATACATTTAAAATGCTCATAATAGGCTTATCTTAGTACTTTTAAGCGTTTTAACAAAAAAAAATCTTTTTTAGTTGTAGCTGATCGACATTACTAAGGAAGACGAAGATATTTTATTTTAATAGGTAATGTGGTGTAGATTAAAGGAAAAGTATCCATTTGAATCCAAGTCATCTTACTTTCTCTTTTGACATATATATTTAAAATGCTCATAATAGGCTTATCTTAGTACTTTTATGCGTTTTCTAAAAAAAAATATTCAGTTATAGCCAACCAATAGTACTAAAGCTGATCGATATATTTTATTTTAGTAGGTAATGTGGTGTAGATTAAAGGAAAAATATCCATTTCCATTCAAGTAATCCTACCTTCTTTTTTGACATATATATTTAAAATGTTCATTTTAGGCTTATTTTACTGCCTTTTAATTTTTTTAATACTATATTTATATATATTACTATTTTTTCTATTTTCTGATGTAGTTTATTATTTAATAATTTATAAGAAAATATACTAGAAAATAAAGAAAATATTTTTCTGTGACTTTATAATGTAGTTATTAATGTTATTGACTCTCACTTTCTGAATAGCCGACTTATAACATTCAAGCCGACTTTTTTTTTTTATTTTTTTTATTACGGTGTAGATTTAAGTAAAATTATCCATTTACATCCTAGTCATTTAATCTTACTTATGTAATTTACGTGTTTTGTCTATAATAATCTTATAACCGATTTGTATCACTAAAGCTGAATCTCATATTCATATTTGTTATCCTGCATTGGAAGATACTGCCTGGATAGGTCTTAAATGTAATAGATAATTCCATAAAACTATCAAAGCTATAGAACTTAAAATCATATCCACTAAACTCCCACGTACACATCATTGACCAGTAACTTGGTCACAGACCAGTTGAGGATGACTTTGAATTCTGGTACGGGAAATATAATGAACACAGTATTATATTTATTCTACTTATAACATTATTTGTTATAACTGTATATGTGTAGAAGTTGTTTCTATAAAATTGTTGTTTTTCAGTTTTGTATTCCCTAATATTTGTGAACATTAGATATTACCACTTTATTAAAACCCTCTATTGCCAGAGGACCCTGATTGTTACAATATTATTTTATAATTGTATATATGTGTTAGCTAGTTAATATTTTTATTTGAGTTGTTTTGCCTTCTTTTTTACTTATTCATTTAGAATACACAATTTCGACTCGCTTTTGTTCCTTAAAGCGTTTTCATTGATTTTTCAATTTTTAGCAGAATATAATCCTATCATAATAGGTACAATAATGCAAAGTTATAGAAAAATATATATTTCTATTCAAGTAGTTTAGTTTTCTTTTTTTGGCTTATTTAAATTACACATTTTTGACTAGCCATTTTTTTAAAGTAAATAGGTTAGTTAATATTTTATAAGTAAACCTAGAGGTTTTATCTGATTTATGGTTACTAATTATTATAAGATTATATTTTTGCTATCTAGGATGTATAGCTTCCCAATAGATGAAGACTACATTAATAAGTTTTTTTTTTTTAATTTCTTTTCTATAGACACTATAATTATAAGCTGTAATATTTTGTAACTTCAGTATAGGACATATGAAGTATATTGTATTTAACATTCCCCCCCCCCCCCAACATTTAGTTATAGTAGATATTCAGTCCTAGAATATTATCATTTAGTTTCCATTCTTGAAATATTGATCAAAAAAACACTGTATTCCCGTTTCTGACCTTTTAGACATTTTGTTAAAAAATAATTTATATTTTATTTAATATCAGTAAATTAGCCAATAATTTTTTGTATAAAATTAGGTCCATTTTTAAAATAATAGATCCAAACTACATGTGAGCATTTGCAGTCATAGTTATTATACACCAGCTCAAGTAGACTCTAGAGAAACTCTATCTACCCTAGTTTGTCACCTGGGGTTGAGATAACTAATTAACTTTGGGAGAGTCAGCTGTTATAGTATTTAAGCTTCAGAATTTTGACAGTGAGTGTGAAACACAACCTCATAACATCACACATGTAGGGAAGGGTCATGTTGTGTAAATGTTATTCCATCATTACTGGATAATCATCTTGATCACATTCTAGAATCTCTTACTATTATTACTTTTTTGTTGTTAGTTCTACGAACTCCAAAAAATCAATTTTGATGTTAGTATAAAATAGATAAAAAGTAGTTCGCTTAAAGTGACAGTTTTGCTACATTACATATTCAATCCAGTGGAATAACAGCAACTCCTACTCCACCCTGGTGTTTACTCATTGGTTGCCCATTAGACCATTCTTCCTTATCCAAGTCATATATCTCAACCGAACTAAGGTTTGAGAGACCATCATATCCACCAATAGCATAAATCTGATGAGCTATAGAAGCAACACCAACACGACCTATGTATCAAAACAACATAATATGTAAAAGTATTAACAGCTAAAACTTACTTCTACGGCAGGCCATAGAATTCAAGACAGTCCACTGATTAGATGAAGGGTCATAGCATTCTACAGTGTTAAGGAACACTTGTCCATCATAACCACCAACACTGAACAAAAAATGATCAGTAACTACATATGTACAAACATTCAACACTTTAAGCTACACTAACTCTTGACCGATCTTTGGACCTATACGAAAAAACATCCTTACCTAAATAATTTCCCTCTTGCAGTGGTTACACCAACTCTACACCTACGTGTGTGCATCGGAGTTACCATGGTCCATACTTTTTCAACAGGATCATAGCGTTCCACTGTACTGAATATAGACAGACCATCATGACCACCTACATTATTAATGAGTATCATAAAAGTCTTGTCACCGGTTCTTGCTATAGCAAAAAACACCAAAAAAGCAAGCACAGATTATATAGCTAGAAGCAAGAACACTTGCAGTTGCCATATTGTCCAATGACTTGAAACTAAACTTGATACCATAATTTAATAACAGTACACAAGTGGACTAGTATAAAGTTAGTAACATTTCCTAGTTGTGCATCATTAGCATTTGTTTTTATCAGAGGAGGGTGTGACATATAAAATCTCTAGGTGGATTACAAAAACAAAACCAAACAAAACAAAAAAAACCCCAAACAACTCCATATCATTAAGGCTATAATAATACATCCTCTCAAATGTTTGTATAAAATCCCCCTTGAAATTAGATCACTTTAGTCAAAACGTATAAAAAAAATCTCTTTTGTACAAAATATTTTGATATAGGATATGCAAATGATAGAGAGTGTAAAATGCATGTACACAGAATACTAATGTCATGTTAAGCAATGTCCCATGCAAATGAGACACTCTCATCATTCTATTGTTATTGAAGCAACAAACAACTCAGACATTATGGGACTACACACTAATGGAGAAAGTTACTAAAAATAGGACCTACACAACAAGGTATGTTGTTGTTTTTTTAGTTATAATTAAGTGGATAAACTTATATGTTGTATTAATTTACCTATCACATAGATATAACCTCCCAGTGTTGCAGCACCGGCAGCACTTCGACAAGTATGCATTGAAGGAGCAACAGACCACTGATTCTGGGAAGTATTATATCTAATAACAAAGTACATAACATAGAAACTGTACATGTCAATACATTTCTATCTATTAACCATAAGGGCCCATGTGCAAGACATTTAAAAATAAAGTGTTAAAAGGGTTGTCTATTACGCGTGGGGTCTAGAAATAATAGTGGATTCCTAATTAGACAACTGACTTCAAAATAAACCGGCCATGTGAGTGCCATCCACAGATTTAACAATAAACTAACCCTGAAATATGACCAACCCAGCTGATATTCAGAATTGCAGCTATTTTATTCCAATTAGATGGTAATTAATCATTAATTACACAAAAGATCTTTGCATTACCAGGGATGTTCCTGGTGGCACAGTATCATGCTACTCTTACATTTAAAAACCCTCTTAATGCCATTAGTACATGTATATCCTAAAAGTTATATGAGTACTAATGAAAACATTCACTAAAATTACACCAGATCCCAGCAAGAATTAGTGTGACTTATTCTTCAAGGATATGAAGTAACAGTGTGGACACTAGTAAACATAACAGAGTATGACATAGAAGGAGTGCTGGCTATGATTGAATGTGATTTTAATTGTGAAGAGCTTTTTTTTACGAGGAAGATTAAAACTCATAAGAAGGCAGTAGAATAAGACTGTATGAGATTTTCAATGAAGATTCTTCATTGAAAACAGGCTTTGAGAAGTTTACACACTTGGCCACCTCTAAAAAATAGGCAAATTGCTTAACTTACCCATGTAGATGCCAAATTATTATTGGTTGAAATGGGCATGGTAGGGGTGTGAATTGTGGTTTATTATAGCATGACCATAGACCACACTACTTCAAATTTATACAGAAGTCTCTGAGTGTAGGTCTTTATAAATTACACCATGTAGCTCAATATCTGTTTATAATATTAGCTAGGATCATGCCAAGGTCCTCTACAATGGTGGAATGTGTCACCTTCATGATCCATAACTCTCCACATTTTAACCATACATTAATCACCCTTAAGTTTATGTTCAAAGAAAAGTTTCTCAGTTAATTTCCTGGGTTTTTTCAAGATGCTATATAGCATAAATAGATGCATGCAGATTAGATAGTCACCCTACAGTTTCCAAGTGGTCAGCCACTTTATTCATAACACAAATCCATCAAAATAGTAGTTGTTTAAAGCTTGAAAAGTTTTAGAACAAAATTAGCTAAACCCTTGGAAAGTGGCCACCCTACTAATCAGGCAATTTTGACTGCTCTCAAGGGTGGCTGGATCAGAGGGAGTCCACTATACCTTATCAAGCATAACTAAGTAGTGGAATTAGTAAGGAGTAAATTTTACTAATAAACTTATGCTATACAACACGAAACCCTTACACTTCAACAGTACACAGACTACTATTTCCATCGTAGCCACCAATGATGTAAATATGTTCTTTTATAACTGCAATACTCAAAGCACTTCGCTTAGTGCTCATTGGTGATCTCAAATCCCATTTCTTATCCTGAAAAAAAAACAACAAATAATTATTGTAATCAGGCAGGAGTTAGCAATATTAAAGTACAGTATATCATTTTCTATTCCATGTTGAATTCCCCCCCCCCCCCCCCCCCCAAAAAAAGTAAGCATTTCAAGAAAAATCTATTTATCAATGACTACTAGCTCTATTAGGTCAACAAATGCATTCATTAGAGATGTCCACCTTGTGATTTTGGGAACAGGATATAGTTAGCAAGGGAATTATACTAGCAATATAGAATTCCTACTGTTAACTACATTAATATGTCTAGAGAATCATGTTGCAATACCAAAAACAATAATTATGTTAAGTGGAAAAAAATTAAGCTCCTCTGTGTCAGTATGATTGTATTATTAGTTAATTATGATAAATATGATTTGACATGATTGTACATGTTTACTGATCATCAGATGTAGTGATACCCAAAGATTCACAAAATGAATGCTATCCTTATTGCCCAGGAACATATTTTGTGTATATTCTCCTTCAAGTTACTGTACCTAGCACTATATATATATACATACTTTATTAGTATGCTAATATAAAAATTGAGTACATCACATACTTCCTAAAAACTGTGGGAGATAAAGCCATCGATTGAGCTAAAGAAATCTTTAATTAGAAATTTTTTCTCTTGGTGGACTTGAATAGTTTTCCACTGAAACCTTCAACTCTAGTTTAATAGGTTAAGCATTATTGGGTAAAATATGACATCTCTATGCAGCATTTTCAGGTGATGCATTAGGCCCCTGATTCTGACATAATTACCAATGTGCACTTATTACTATTCATCCTCTACATAAGGATCAAAGTACTTGAGTTTTCAAAGACTATATTTTACTGCACCATGCTCTGGTGACGGTTAATGTACTGAGTATTTATACATATGCATATGCACCTGAGGATCAAAGCATTCTACTGTACTCAGTCTTGAGGAACCATCATATCCACCAAAAGCATACAACATCTTATTGACAACTGCAACACCAACACGACTACGTAGAGTTTGCATTGATTCAGAGCTTTCCCATAAACCCTTGCTAGAATCATATCTGAAAACGAAGAACTTCACTAATAGTAGTTATTAATTCACTTAAAATTTGGGGAAGAATATACCCACAAAGTTACAGAAAGATCTAAGTCTACACATGTAATTATGGAGTAAAACTCTTTGGGATCACTAGTCTAGGAGCATCGTTCAAGGGATGATTGTAACATTAATAGGGACAAAAGTATCATTCCATAAATGAGCTGCCATTTTTCATTATATGTAATATAGAAGTTACATGACTATGAATATTTTCCCCATAAAGCTGCTTCCCATATTACTTTCTCCACGGGTCACTAAAGCTCACCTTCACTTTTCAAAAAAATCCCTAAGACGATGTGATTACATACATACCTTTCAACAGATGATAGAGTGCCACCTAAAGAATTTAAGCCTCCCACAGCATAAATGATTCCCATGTCATAGTAGCATTTACGGGGGGTAGTCCTATGAGGAGGTATGTGACTTCTTCTTTCTGGTAACAAGTGATAAAATATAAGTGCTTCATCCAACAAATCCCGACATTCAAAGTTGCTGCTGATCAACTCATTTGATTTAACTTTATCAGCCAACACAGCAGGAGATAACAAAGGTAATCTAACAAAGTGGAGAAGATGTGCCATGTATTGACCACGTTCTTCCATATTGTAATTGATCCAACCAATAGCTGCATCATAGACATCTTCTTCATTGATGACTCTTAGATTATCACAGCTTAACAGATCAGAAACTTGGCCTAAGTCGAGGGTCATAAATTCTTCTGATTGAGAGACTTCAGTGAATCTAGAGAGAGAGTGTCTATGAGCAAATTCCATCAATTCACAACAACCATGTCCTTCAGCAAAGGATTTTATTCCGAGGCAGTTGTGTGGAGATAGCTGCTTAATTAGGAAGTCTGAACATGCTTGTTTCAGATGATCAATTTGGAAAATACTTGCAGCACAGAGGATTGATTGCACTGTGTTAACAGAAATCAAAATTTTACCATTGTATATCATGTCCAAAATAGCTTGAAATGCATCTGGATCAATATCTTGTAAAACTACTGTATCTTTATTGGACTCAGAAAGTCCAGAGAGAAACATAGCCTCAAAATAAGGCGACGAAGATATCAAAATCACCTTGTGTGCTCTGAACTTTATATTGCCAATGACAATGGAGATATCACAGAGTTGATCAGCTTTCCTGAGTTTAGAAAGTTGTGTAAAAATGTCTGAAAAGTGATCTCTTGGCCTATACCAATGACAAACACTCTCATCGCTGCTTGCAATATTGGTCATCTAAAACATACATAATACAACATAGGTAAAAAAAATAGAAACCACAGGCCTTAGTCTCAGTTACTAATTACTCACAGCTGTAAATTTTTACTTTTACTATGATGTATATTCTTGGGCTTGACTACTTTGTGATAAAAACAAACAAATGAAAAAAAACAACTAAAACAAAAACAAAAAAAAAAGCCACCACTAAAAATACCTCCTAGGTAAAAGTGATGAGTTCCTTAGTAATATTACACCAGCACAGTTTTAAAATTGCTTCTTATTAATGAAGTTAAGGATATTGATGACAGTAAGCATGAGTGGAATATTTAATTGCATAAATGATATGATAAAGATCGTGAGGTTAGCTCAAGTGTGCAAATCAGTGAATTAAATAATATTATTTAGTTTCAAAATTTTATCATCGAGAATGTTTCTTTATTGTTAAAACTCTCTATGACATAAACTTTTTTGCATAGTGCAGACTTAGCAACTTTTTTTCATAGAGAAAAACCTTTACATTATATTTAATACACAAATTATACTAGGGCTCCATTCCTTCAAGCCTTTCCATGGATATTAGCACACATTGTATAGAGTACTAATTATCTAAGTGCAGTCAACATTTATGTTTGATTCTAAAAACTGAAATACTCTCAGTCGATCCTGACTAATTCTAATTGCTTAAATAACAGGCAGACTAAATAAGTAAGAAACGAGAGCTCAGTAAAAAATTCATGTTTCTCCTCCCTTTATTTCTCAAGGATATGGAAAACTCTCCAAAGTGTTAGGATAAGTAAATTGACTATATTAGAAGAGTCACATACAAAGTCACTTACAATTCCATCCAAGACTCAGCAAGAATATTTCCAATACCATTTGGTTTTTTAAACTGTAGAAAATAGCTGAGTCTAGTTTCGAGCACTATTGATAATGATGTCTTAGCTAATAGTTGTAGTTATCTAGAATGTTAATACAATATGGTAGTGTAGAAGTCCTAATGCAAATGTTTGCTGTCAGTTATGCCTTATCTAAGTATTTGATTGAACTGCATAAGAGAGATGAAGTAATGCTTAAGGGTATAACATTCAGATGTTAGACCCCACTACATAGCCACTGCTGCTCAATCTTATATTATACAGGACATGTAGGACAAAAGTTAATGGGTTTGAAAATCATCACAGAAACCTATTGAATCTCTCTCTCTAAGGACAGAGGCAGTATATTAAAGTGGACTCTTGATTCTTGAGCTCAGGCCTACTTTCTCTAGAGAGTGTACTGTTCTGTGTCCTTCCTGGAATATGACATTAATGTGTTCTCTCAGCATTTTAAAGTGGTGCACCTGATGGGTTAGGTGTCATGACCAGATTTAATAACCACTATTTCAGCCAAATTCTTGTCTGTAATAAGTAACAGAGACTCTGACCTCCTAAGAAATCTTATTTCATAATGAAGAGTGGGGAAAAGAGGCAGCCTCCCTTTCCTGAAAGAAACTCCACACAGAAAACTAAAAGTGGATGTGATAGGGGAGGTGATTGAAGCTACCTATATATACCATAGTTCTCAAGCTCCAATACAAAAGTAGAGAAAATGTGGATGGGGTCAGCCTAACTATCTAACATTTACACATGCTGGAATACCTTGTAAGTAGCTCCTATTATAATATTCTGCCGTAGCTATAAATCGACCCTCTCACTACGTTAACACAAACTGTTTACTCGGTGTGTGTGTGGCATCTACAAAAGGTCGAAGGTCTCATAGTTCTGAAAGATGAGTCAATTTTATAGAAATGCTGGAAGAGTATTGAGGGACTTCGACAGAAAAAAGGGGTCTTTAAAGTCACTTGTGTTTACTTCTCAATCCGTTGATTTGAAGATGAAGAAAAAACTCTATGCAATTCTGTGTAGAACGATTAAATGTATCTAGCTAGTTAGCCAAAATTCTGATACCACCTAGATTATTAATACAACAGAGTCCCAAAGTGAAATCAATAATTTTTTCGTGAACACTGAATTTTATAGAGCTAATCTGTGCTCATAGTGTTCAAATCTGCAAAGTACATAATAATGCTAGTATTAAGCATGATGTAGCTAACTGTCTACAGCATGACTCATTGTAATATCCACAGTTCTTAATTGGCTGATGTGTTGATTCCAGATAAAGATGTGATTGATGAAGTCATTAGAGCATGCAAGTTGATGGAAAGTGAACCATCGGTAAGAAATGCAAAGAGGATAAGACTAAAAATTGTAATTATTAATTCCTTTTCTTGGCAGCTCACTGGATTGTACCATGTGTGTCTAGTATTGGTATGTGATGCTTTATATGGAAGAGGAGTGAAATGTGGTGGAGTTTTAAAGTATGCCATCCTGAGACATATTGATGAGTTGAAACATGCCAAGGAAAGGGTTAGGCTGTCACTAGTTTCAGGTAATAATGTTTTATTTCTTGTTTAGCACACTGACCAGTTAGGCTTGTCAGTTTTACCATTGTATAGTTATTGTCAGGGTGTATGTATCATTTGAACCCATATAACTAGCACACAGTCTTATCATTCAATTTAAACCCACATAACAGGGATGTCTGTATTATCATTTATGGCATGTAGTTTTGAACCCACATTAAATAGTTGGGGTTGTCAATGTATATGCTAATAACTGTAGAACCCAGAAGACAATTGTCGGACTCCTTAGATACAAAGTGTAATTATTCACAACTCACTACAGCTAAGAAGATGAGATTCTAGGTTTAGTTTCACTGAGACAGGTTCCTTTTCCCACTACTATAGTCAGAACACAACTATAGTATTAGAGTCAGGTCAGTGTTTAAGATAACCAGGAGTGTTCCATAGGACTATAGTATATTCAGGTCAGTGTTTAAGATAACCAGGAGTGTTCCATAGGACTATAGTATTAGAGTCAGGTCAGTGTTTATGATAACCAGGAGTGTTCCATAGGACTATAGTATTAGAGTCAGGTCAGTGTTTATGATAACTAGGAGTGTTCCATAGGACTATAGTATTAGAGTCAGGTCAGTGTTTAAGATAACCAGGAGTGTTCCATAGGACTATAGTATATTCAGGTCAGTGTTTATGATAACCAGGAGTGTTCTATAGGACTATAGTATTAGAGTCAGGTCAGTGTTTAAGATAACCAGGAGTGTTCCATAGGACTATAGTATTAGAGTCAGGTCAGTGTTTATGATAACTAGGAGTGTTCCATAGGACTATAGTATTAGAGTCAGATCAGTGTTTATGATTACCAGGAGTGTTCTATAGGACTATAGTATTAGAGTCAGGTCAGGAGTGTTCCATAGGACTATAGTATTAGAGTCAGGTCAGTGTTTATGATAACTAGGAGTGTTCCATAGGACTGGATAATTCATGACTGAAAAATTTCATGAACAAAATTTCTTTGTATTCACAAATTTAATATTCACCAGTGAGCTAACATAATAGTTTTTAAGGACAATGTAATAATTATAATTATGGAAAATATGATATTTTAACCATTTCTGTCACTTGTGAAATTTGTGGGTAAATTCTAAATTTCTGAAGTACCACTTTAAACTTGGCTCTTCAAGGTTAGAAGCGTAGAGTAATAATAGCTTATTGGATCTGGCTACATTCCTATAAAGGCCATGAAAAGTAGCCCAGAGTCACCACACTCTTATTTCCACACTCCAAACCCCTGGAAATTATATTTTGGTATGCAAGACTAATTAATTAAGAAAGCTGTTTAATCCATGGAAGGTTAGGTTTGTTGCTATGGATGCATACATCATAACTTCTAAGGGTCATTTTTAAAATTTAAGCAAATATTTTAATTTTGGAGTATTTTTTGCCTTTTAAAGCTAAGCATAATTTTGGTATCAGAACTTTTGTTTAAAGAGTGTTGAAATTCAAAATCTCAATTAGTGCCATGGTAGACAATTCAGTGATGACTGATCACGACATTGGCCAATGGAACTAACTAGCAATAGAACCTACTTTTCTGCTAGCAAGTTTAGATTACCTAGTGTACATGCTACTGTATGTATTTAGTTACCCTTTGTTAGGTAAAGTTCAAGGTGGCTCCTAATAACATGTCTTTACTTGTCTGGCAATTAACAGAGTTATGCAGGTCTTTGTTATGAAATATTAATATAAGGAATGAATAGGTTATAAGAGTGATAGGTATTGTACACTAAGGGGCAAAATGAGCAATGCTAATAGGTGAAAAACATACATTAGGAACAAAATGGTAAGAGATTTATAGTTGAGTCTGGTACTGCACACTAGAAACATAATTATTGATTTTGACTTAGTGGTTTCTAATTTGTTATTGCAGTTTTAGCCACACCCATTCTGCCTAAATATGTGAGAATAAATAGTCTCAAAGGAAGTAATCAAGATATTCTTTCTAAGATTGAAGAAGAAGGTTACACTAGGAAGAAGTATGATGATATATGCAACTGTGATTGTCTTACACAAAGCCAAAAAAATGAAGGCAGTAAGTTCTCTCTTATAGTTGTGACTCCACTGAGTTTACTACCTTTATTACTTTTTCTTGGAAATGAAGGGAAGGTAGGGATGGAATGAGGTTAATAAAATATGCAGGGATGGAATGAGGTCAATATGCAGGGATGGACAATTTTTATTTTGGACAGAAACTAATAATTATGGCATATGCATGAGAACAGCATTGTAACTAGCTATATAAAATAATTGTGCAGAGATAAAGATGAAAAATTGCTATTGTGAAGACTCCACTGTACCTGGGTTATTGATGTTCTGTTGTTGTACACCTCTTGTGGAATGTCGGTTATATATTGAATCACAGATCATAATTCAAGATAAGGTAGGTACATATTGTAGCTATGATTTGAGGGCAAATTTTTGTTTAAATATGCACACTTTGCAATAATGTTTATGTGTGTAGTGGTCAATACTTTTGTCATTGTTTTATGATTGTAGGCTTCTTGTCTCCCTGCATTAATTTTGGCGCCAAAAGATGGGAGCCATGTTATAGATGCCTGTGCAGCTCCTGGCAATAAGACTACACAACTTGCCAGTATCATGCATAATAGTGGGTAAGTACTTCTGTTAAACTTGAAATTTACTAATTTCATTAAGTATCATCATTATTCTTCTCTCTCTAATAACCATCTCTCCTTCCTTTCATTTTAATAATCCACTTTGTTTTAAATAGTCTTCCTTTTAAATAGTCCTCCTCTTACTCTTAAAATTAATGCCCCTTTTTAATCTCCTTCTTTAGTGATCACCTAAATCTCGCTTTAATAACCCCCTCTAATCTCTCCTTTAACCCCTTTAACAATTATAGTCTTTTCTTTAATAACCTCCCTATGTCTAATAATTATCTAACAATCTCTCCTTTAATGATCTCCCCCGCTAATAGTCATAATCTCTCCTTTAATAATCTCCCCTCTCTGCTAATCTTATTCTTTGATATGTGTATATAAATTAAAAGCAATCTTTATCTCTTTACAAGGTTGATACATGCATTTGATAAAGATCCAAAGAGATGTGCAACTTTAAAAGACATGGTTGTTAGAGCAGGAGCAACTAATGTGGATGTGCAGTTACTTGACTTTCTTAAGGTACATATTTCCCTCTAGGTTGAGATAGTGTTATGTACATCATTATTGTTTAGGTAGTAATTTTGTTCATGGCAATTGGTACCATCTCAGTTAGCTTTTAACAATCAGAGATGTGATCACTACTTGCTCTATAGTTACAACTCCAAAATTCCTGAAGGGGATGAATAATTGAGAAGACAGCTGATAATTATCCCTTTACTTACACATTAGGCATTTTGAGGGAATCTGCTACAGTATGTATGCAGAGAGTAGTGATTAATCCTTGATATTCTGTCATTGTAATTCACTTATGGAGCTATAACTCCCAATGTTTTGTGAGTCAATATTATGACAGTAAACTTTACTTTGAGAAGGAGTGAACTTCATTAAAAGTAGGTTTAGTAAATGGAAGTAGTTTCGTGTCTGTACTTTGTTTAATGTGGCATGCCATATCTTTCACACTGGGTTTCAGTATAACCAAGGGATTTGTCTCCCATTGTATATATGTCTACTTCAGGACTCGTCATATCAGTTAATGGTGCCAACCTCATATTCCTACTATAGATTTCTGTTCTTTTTATCATACAAGTTTCAAGATGGTAAAGAAAATGACAGAATATTGCTAGTGGCCCAAAAGTATTCTGCCCACACATCCACATCTCCAGTTAAAAAATGATACAGCTGATTTATAAGATGTGTCTTGTATTGCAGGTAGACCCTAAACAGTATAGTAATGTGAACTATATATTAGTGGATCCTTCTTGTTCTGGTTCTGGACTCTATGGAAGATTGAACTATGACATGAAGGTATGTAGGTACGTGCATTGATTGTAGATTTAATGTCAACTTTATCAGATTATGTAATCATTTAGACTTACACTGGGATTAAAAATGGCATTTTAACCCCTACAATCATCACCGTAACATTGCAGCAGTGGTGTATTTAAGGGGAGCATTCATCCCCTTGTACACTTCTCAATCCCCTTAAAACTTGTACATGTAAATTTTACATGGACAACGTTTAAAGGGAGAGTATCATAAAAAATTATTTCTTCCTTTTTTTGGCTAAAAATTAGCCTTGAGAGGTCTAAAATGGATAAAAAAAAAATTTCAGTACATTGTGTTACAGAAAGAAGCTTTTTTTTCAGGTTAATAATCTATTGTTCCAAATGTTTCCTATTGTGGTCAAAATTGGGCGGGGCATAACGTGACGTCACATTAAGTGCTGTATTATAGCTAAATCCTAGAACAGATGGCAGATATTTCTGATCAAGAGCTAGAAAGCGAGTCTAGCGATGGATCCAACCTTCTAAATCTCTCCTGTTCTTTTTCTTCGGTTGACCAAGACTATGAAAACCACCATTCTGAGGCTGGTGATGAAGAAAGCTCACAAGATGAGATAGGGACAGTAGAGCCATACCTATATGAGCCAGAAGAGCCATCTCAAGGGTCTGAAAGTAGCGCAAGTAGCAGCGAAAGTGATGGAGAAGGACCAAATGATGATGACAGGATTGGAAACACGGATTGGTTAGTTTACCAACTTATCTGTAGCAGCATTAGCTACGCTACAATTATACTGTACAGTACATAGCTATAGCTGGAGGAGTAACATATTGATCGATCCTATTTCTAACCTCAGGTGTGAGTGTGGTCATTATATCGCAATGCCCACAAATAGAGAATCGTTGTGCTGTTGTGAGATTTATAAGTTAGTGGACAAGAAAAGAGAAAATGAAAATGAAATTCAATGTATTATTGATCATGATGGATTTGAGCCAGTTTGTCTAAACCTGTGGGTGATCCAGGCTGCATACTCCACTA
Source organism: Diacarnus erythraeanus (assembly GCA_964016965.1). Lineage (NCBI taxonomy): Eukaryota > Metazoa > Porifera > Demospongiae > Poecilosclerida > Podospongiidae > Diacarnus > Diacarnus erythraeanus. The sequence continues at coordinate 3,571,214 of OZ024671.1, read as the reverse complement.
ATAGACACAGATATGGTGAAGCAGAAGAGAAAGAACCCCACCAGTAAAATATTTGATGTACCTTGAGTTATCAGTGATCATATAATTCCTTTCTTCATCCAAATGTTATCGCTTTATTGCGTACCGCCAACTAGTTGGTTGGTGCTGGGGTTGGCTTGGGAGGCATGTAAGAGTTGTTCTTCCAAGTTGTGCAGTGACCGCAATAAGAAATAAGTTTCCTTCAGCAACATATAGTGAAAACTTATTAATGATTATAGTTATACATGTACAGACAGCAATCTATTTTTTAAGTGGCCAGGAAAATCTACTCTTGTGCTCTTTAACAGGATTGGCTTTACATGGACTCTCGTAGGATGCACACAGGATTGGGGCTGATACAGGTTTGACAGGATGTGGCAACTGGGAATCTTGACAAAATTGTAGAGCAGATGCTTTCAACTTCTGCACATACCCTAAAATACATTATTATTAAAACAAGTATATACATGCATTTAGGTGTATGTTACCGTATGTTGGAGATTCAGCAATCCTTTTCACCACTTACCCCCCTTTCTTGTATTTTGGGAAAACAATGCTGTAATGATGTTCTCCCTTATTAGTTACAGCCTGCTTCCGGTTCGAGTTTTCATTGAAATGCATGGCGGCAATCAGTGTCCTACATGCAGGCACTATTGCATAAATGTGACTTGTATTTATATTGTACCTGCAATCCATGCCTTCGTATGAAAATGATGTAGACATTGGAGCATAGTGAATGAGCACATTATGAAAACTTTCAAGTGATGACGTTTTTTGGTAGTCACAAGATAGCTTAGAAATATCTGTTAGAAGCTGCTTATTTATTTTGTCAAAATAGCAGAAATTTTTTCACTAGCCTTTGAATCTGTACAATAATATGTGAATATATACAACATCTTTATTAAGATTACGCCATTTTATCCATTTCTTTTTTCTTCTGCCTCTGATTCGACCATGGCAACACTTTGGAAATAGATGACCATGTCTGGTATGTTGATTGTGAATATGATTCACCAGTGATGACCATTTAGCCCGTATCATTTCTCCATTGCCATCGGTTGTGGACGCAACACACCAGTACAAATGATTAATGATACTCTGGACCCATTCTCCATCAATTTCACAATCTTTAGTTTTTGCCAACTTATCCAGCTTTTTGCACAAACCTATCATTGACAAGATTATTATGCTATTATAATTATTGGCATAATTATAGCATAACATAGAACGTACACTACTTACCTTTGGCAATGTGCCATACATCAAAATAGTGCTTTATTGCCGAATGACTTTCCCTCAGCCATTTATTGATTATTTTGTGACGATCTGTGACTAGCACTTCCAACTTTATTCCACCTTCTTTGAGAAATTTCAGTGCTCTTTCCAGGCCTTGTTTTTCCATAATTATGGTACTGTAACTACTTTTCATTTCACTAGAGTGTGGGTAGATTAAACAATAATTATTATCATGTACCCAGGTCATCAACACATTATTAGTATGTAACTTACGGCCACTAATTGAGCAACAATGATCTTCTTCGACCAGTTTGAGTAGAGAGTAAGTGCCATACTTAGTACTGTGACCTGGGCTATCTGCACGCCCATCTCCGGCCACAGCAATTGTAACTCCCTGTTGTTGGAGCAAGGACTTCTGTTGCTTTGTCCATACCAAATGAACAGCAGGCTGTAAGTAGTTTTGCTGATGTTGAAAGAAGGTGATGCGAGATATGGCCTTAACATTCAGAATGTCAAACATCTGTAAAGCTTTAGAAGGGGATGACCCTGTGAACAGAATTGCAGCTGACATTGAGATATTGCCAAGTGGCACTCCTCCTATGAATGGCTGGCTCTCCCATACTCATATTTTTAGACAGCTGGAACATTGTTGAATGATCTTCAGAAAAGTACCACAAACTGTTTTAGTTACGGTTGTTGTTTTGCCACAAAACATACAGGCAACAAACAGGCTCAACAAAGCAGCTTCTGTGACAAGGTAAAACCTATTACTGTAATGACGTTTGTCCTCACTTGACTCACTTTCAGATGACCTGAAGTAAAACACATGTATGAATCTGAAAATGGACTTACTCTGTCAGTGTAAATGTCTCATCTCTTCGTCTTGGAATGCTAACATTTAAGTCGTCTTCAGACTCAGACGAAGGATAGTGATATGCGGGAGAAGATGTTGCAACTGGTTCGAACGTTATCTCTTCACTCATGGGACAAGAAATAGAAACCTCATGCACAGTAGTAGACCTAAGCAGTTCACACTGAATGCCAGTGTCCTGAAATGATCTAGATGGAGTTTGAGTTGCTGAAACAATAAAAGAAAAAATGGGTTTATTGTTAAGTTAAACTAAACCATTCCATGACTTACATTTCATTTTAACCTTTGTCTTCGCTTGAATCTTCGCATGACGAACCGATTTGGTAGTACAGGTACTGGCATGAGTAGTCTGATCACATACTCCCTAGTTTCTCCACCTCTTCCAGAATTACATTGTTTAAATACTTCATCCTCTTAGTGAGTAGCATGGGACTCAATTCAAAATTTTCATCTCCCAGCTCCTGGGACAGACTAAGATTATCTGGTAGGCTAAAAATCCTTCTTCCTGTTAATAGATGTGACAGAGTGAGTGGCTCTTCCATATCATATATAACAATGGCCTGGATTTGATGATGGCCTCAACTTCTACAATAGAAGTGTGCAACTCGTCAAAATTAAACCCTGCTTGGCCAATCATCTTCCTCAAACATCTTATCACTGATTTTACCATTCTCTCAAACCATTCTCCCCACCATGGAGCTCTCTCTATGTTAAAAGTCCACTTAACTCTGGTGCTGGAAAGATAGCCCTGCACATCCTCAGCCTGGGGCGTAATGTAGTGAGAATCTTTGCTGCTGCTTTGAAAGTTTTTCCATTATCCAATATGAACTTGCATGGCATTTCCCTTCTTGCTGCAAACCTCTTCAGGCAACGTATGAATGTTGCAGTAGATAAATCAGATACAAGCTCAAGGTGTATTGCTCTTGTCACACAGCATGTAAAAAGGCAAAGCCAAACCTTGGTACTTGTTGATCCCAGTGTCTGGACATAGAATGGACTGGCAAAATCCACTCTGGTGTAAGTGAATGATGGTACTTCTCTCACTCTAAAGTGGTGGAGGAGGAGGAGCCTTGTAAGCTGCACCTTCAAACCTCTTGCATATCACACAATGGTGAATAACTAAATGAACTAAGCTTCTTCCCTTGATAATCCAAAACCACTCTATCAGAGTTTCTTTCACTCCATTATACTGTACTCGGTGAGCTTTTCTCACAATCAGAATGGTAAGTGGTGGGTGGTTTTGTGGAAGCAGGATTGGGTGCTCTGTGGTGTATGGAATATCAGCATTCGTTAACCTTCCACCACATCTCCACAACCCAGCCTGATCAAGGAAAAGATCGAGTTGTCTCTTCCATTGGCCTAAATTTTGATCTTTAATGAGTGACAATTGAGCTTCAGCAATCCACATAGTTTCTGCACTGCATAGCTCTTTTGCAGTCTGTGCTACCTTACGGTCCTTCTGTTCTTTCAAAGTCTTCAAGGCTTGAACAGCTTGGAGAACATAGGCTGTAACCCTGCGAAGATGCAACATCGAATAGTAGTCTTCGCAGGCCATGCAATTCTGTTAGGACAATCAGCAACCAGCAGACTATGAGTCAAAGGCTTCAGAGCTTTCAACTCTGCCTTGCATTTTTCAGGCATTTCAGGCAGGGATTGAATCTCTTCTGTTATAGTGCTTGTTTGATTCCAGAGCCATTCTGGGCCATCATGCCATAGCTTGGTAACTGAAAGGTCTAGTGGAGTGAGCCCTCACAAAGGAATATCAGCTGTACTGGTCGTCCCAGAGCAGTGCTTCCAGTGATCTGATGGAATAAGTCTTCAGATTTAATTGACCCTGTTTTGAATAAATAATTTCCACTCCTCAACACTTTCAATGCAGAAATAGTGAATCTTTTCAGCGGGTATTTCAGGTGAACCTACAACTTCGACAATGCCCCGATGGACTTGATCCTGAATAATTGAATCATACTCATGCAGTATGCTTGGATTCTGCCTTAGCCGAGGCAAAAGACCATGCAACCTCTTCAAGCTGAGCTGGTAGTGATCAGGTAGTGGCTGATGAAATTCTTTCCATGGAAGAAAAACCTCATATTGTCCATCACAGAAATTGACCATGTCACTGAAATCATCTTCTCTCTGGACCTTGATGCCCAGAGATTCAAGTTTCCAGAAAGATTGTAATTCTTCATCCAGCCTTCTGTTGTCACTCTCTTGGCAGTCTGCTCTTGGAAAATGAGATTTGTGGCAGTTTCAGTGGATTCAAAAGACTTGGTAGAACCTGAAAGTACCCATCCTAATCGTGTGTAAATTGCAATTGGGCCACTGTTTCCTCTAAAAACCTCACCTGTTGCCAGTTCCCAGTAGTAGTAATCTGAGCCAATGTGGATGTTGATTTCCATGGCAGTATCTCCAGCTGAAAAATCAGCCAAATCAAGTTGGGCCAGGTGACGCTGAGCATCAATGCATGAGGAAATAGGTTGACTCACCAGAGGCTCACAAATGAGTGGAACAATAAGGAGTGATACTTGCAGTGAAGATCCATCCTTTAATGCAATATTCACTCGCACCACTTCACATGTCCTTTGCTTTCCCTTTGAAGCTCCAAAGGTTGCAATGGAAAGATTCTGTTTTCTTTCAGCTTGAAGTGCAATTTGCATCTGGGCCTTCTCCGTAATATACGACCTCTGACTTCCACTATCCATCAGTATGCGAACTTCAATCGAGTGCGAGAATTAGAGACAAGTGTTCTAGCCGTTTGTAGTAATACTGCCTTCTGCTTCCCAGCACAGAAATTAGATGCAGTCGGGAGCATACGGTGCTGCTTCAGGGTTGAGTCCAGGAGTAGATGCTTTTGAAGTTGGCAGTTCTTTTGGTGGCATCATGTTGTCTTGATTACGCTCACAAATGCTTGTATGATGCTTACTATTGTATTTGGTGCACCTGTTTCTAGAACGACACTGACGAGAAATGTGTCCTTTCACCAGGCAGTTGAAGCATCGACCAAACTTGCGGAGAATTTACTTCCTGGCAGAAACATCAGGGACCAACTTACAACTAAATGAAGCATGGTGTTGCGGACAAAAACAACAAATAGAAGTTGCACCAGAAAGTAATGCTGCAGCTGTCGGTTAATTCGAGATTTGTCGTGGTTGAGGCTGAGGTGCATTTGTTGCTGTCAGTTCTCTTGCAATCAGTTCTTGCTCCATAAGACTCAGCAACTCATCCAACTTCATCACAGAAGTAGTAACCTTCCTGCTGATGATCAGACATAGCTCTTGAGGTAGCTTCTTCATGAGAACAGGCGCAAGAAGACTTCCATATGATTTTGATGTAACTCCCAAAGTTTTCAGGCTTCTATTATGGGATTCTACTGTGTCATAAAGATGTTGAAGTCCCTTCAGATTCTGAGATGATGCTACGATTCAATACTCATCAAAACATCCATGTGCTTTGATTCTTATCACCAAAGCGTTTCTTCAGGATGGAAATAGCTTCTCCATAGTTGTCCGCTGTGGAGTAAGGCCAGCAATAGCTTCATAGGCACTCTTCTCCAGTAGGGATCGAAAATAATCTACATCAGATAGTTGTGAATGGCTGATTCAAACAAGACCCAGAAGGTATGCCATGACATCAAGCCACCATCAAATGCACGCAGTGTTAGTTTGGTGGAGTTTCACACGATTCCCCTTTGGTGTTTAAGTCATGTGTTTCACTGTGGTCGGCACTGAAGCTATTGATGTAGCTTTCTCAATCTTCACCATAGCCTGGTAGACAGACTCCTTGTAGCCATCAGCTTGCTCTATTTCATTAACTAAATCATCCTCTTCTGTGAGCTTCACTATTTATTTCACCATCTAGGAGCTTCAAAGTGTCTAGCTTTTCTGCTAGACTGAGTTTCATTTGTGCCAACTTGTCTATGTCAATTGCAGATTCAGTGAGAGTAGTGTCTACTTTTTTGAGAATCCTAGTAGCTGAAGCTCTGTGACCAGCACAGATTTTTCGCTTTCTAACTAGCTCTTCAGTCATATTCAGGAATTCTTGTCAAAGATAATAATTCAGTAGTAGTTTGGTTTCAAGAGTTAAGTTCATTTTTCAAGTGTCAAAGATTTAGCCCTGTAGTAGTCTGGCTTCAAAAGTTCATTCACCTTTCCAGTGTCGATGCCAAGCTATCCAGGTCAAAGGACTAATTTTCAATATTTTCAGGTTCGTCTTGGCATCTAACATAGCTACTAGTTAGCTACTCTCAAACTGCAATTCAAGTCACTTTTCTTTTCTTTTTTTTTTCAAAAACTGTTACCATGACATCAATAATAATAATAATAATAATAATAATAATAACGTGATGCATAAATAGTTTGGTACAGTTCACAACATTATCACTGTCATTTGTAGAAGAGGCTTTAGAAATAATTCCAAGTGAATATCCAATTTTCAGAAAACTACCAGTTAAGCGAGATTAAAATTTCTAGACTTTTATAGGAGTGTATGACAGACTCACTAAGTGCTTTAAATCTGAATAAATGATCTTGGATAACGAAAAAAAACCCCTTGAATTTGGGTTAAACTGAAATTCAAGATAAGTTTTCAGAAAAGTACCAATTAATAAGATTAATACCAAAGTAGTTAAGTTTATTCTGATGATTCTGGCTTCTGAAAATATGAATTATGCTTTGAAATGAGACCTAAAGTAGATAGATATTAATTCTAAACTTGCTACTACTGCAGTGTTATTTACTTTCACTAATGAGGTCAGACTATTACACATAGTCTCTCTTCTGTAGTGCAAAATGCTGCATTGTGGCAGTATATTATCAGTTCATATATCTGTGTTTTACTTCTTCTTTGCCAAGTTATAAACACTGATATCTCTATGAAACCCTGTGTACAGTAACAGTGATGTATATAATTATACGTACGTATTATAGAAATCTAAGGACATAAAGAGACTTGCCCAGCTATCAAAGTTTCAGTGCCGGATATTGAACCATGCTCTTAGCTTTCCTGCTGTGCAAAGAGTAGTTTATTCGACTTGTTCTCTTTATAAAGATGTAAGCTGTGAGTTATTATGAAGAGTTAATTAGTTATGGCTCAATATTATGATTATAAGTGAATGGGTTAATAAAAAACTGACCTTGTTTGGTCTTCTCTGATTTTCTATCTTATTAGCAACTCACTAACTTTTAACTTAAGCTTGATCATTCACTGCCTTATCAATATTTGTGAATTGTAGGGTCTTAATGACTTGACTAGCCTCTATAAAAAAAAATCACAGATACGAATTTCACAACCTTTTATTGCTCCACTCTTTGTATAATATTACTATAGATATTGGTTAATTTCACTGTCACTTTATAATATTCACTGGGCCCACTGACCATGATAATGAAGTGAAAATTATTTTGTGTAATAATTATATTTTATTAGAAGTATGACCTCACATAATAATGAACTGCCTCAATGGTATTCCCAATACTATACCAATAGTATTCATGGCATCATAGAACAACTGCACCATGAATGCTTGATGCACTGTATTCCTCCAATACACACCACAATTCCCTGGGCTGCCTTTCTGAGGTGTACAATGAGGACAAACAGAGATTCACCATGTACTCTTCTTCACCAGTTGTTTGTTGTAGTGAGAGGTCATTGGTGTAGTTATAAAATCCTGGTCAATCCACGTACTAGCTGGTAAAGTGTCTAACTTCATGGACTGGTCCCAGACAATTCAGGTCTTTCTAGAATTTCTAAATTACTAATAACCTGTGTCTGAGCTAGTCCAATGTTTAGAATTCAGAGAATTTAACACAGAGCAGATAAAATGTAACTATATTATATTGAGTATGTACAAAATAAAGTGAAATCTCTAGTAAATACAGCATGCTTGTGTAATTATAATAGAAGATTAACATTCTGCATAACATTAATCATGTGACAAGTCATACCTTACTGGTCTTATAGAACACAATATCCATAGACCCTCAATCATGTCAATATATTGTTTTACCTATGCCTAATTTTTACAAAAAAGTGACACAAGTGCATTTTATGTGATAACTGTTACATTATCTGTAGGAGAATGAGTATGTGATACGAAATGTTTTATTGAGCAATGCTTCCAAGTTTGAATTGGTCCATGTGCTACCAACATGGCCCTCTAGAGGACTTCCTGTTTTTACTAAAGGTAATATAGCCAACTTGGAAGTGTAAATTTTAGTTTTAAACATGTAAAGTACAAGTAATGGAAAATAGTTATTACTTAGCCATGTAACTGATACAATGATGTCCATAAAATTATGAATCTTCGATGCTATTATTATAACACATCTTGATATACTATTTCACCCCGAGTACATTACTACATTCACTCTCATAGACTAAAGTGTATTAATAGTCTTAATACACTCCCTGAGGCATTATGATTATAATAGCACTTTCAACTGCAGGCTACATACTTTGAGTTTTTGCATTCTTATCAGTTGTAGCTTAGCCAGTGCTACCCTGACAACTTCAAGTATTGTTAATCTGGGGTGAAATATAATAGTTATTGCATGTAGCCTCAGAGTAAATTGTCCTTGTCCTTGGGCTGTGTCCTTGGACTCAGACCATTTACTGTCATAATATCCTCGGCAGAGTGCAATAACTATTACATAACACATCTTTATAACATTTTAATATTATTATTATATACTATTATTATATATTATTATTATTATTATTATTATTATTATTATCATTATTTAGCTGAATGTTGTATTAGGACAAGTTCTGATGATAGGACTAATGGTTTTTTTGTAGCCATGTTTCAAAGGTGTAGCAGTAAACTTACACAGTGAAGCCTCCTTAGCAATCACAGTTTTATTATCATATTATTCTATTTCCCAAACTTTAAAATCATCAATATTATCTGGGTATTTCTATACATATCTTTAAGTGTTCAACATTTCTGTAATAGTAAATACCGTCATCTGTAAAAATGTATAATAATATATTATGGTGTCCATAATTTCATGTCAGTAATAAAAAAAGAGTACCATGATTAACAAACTGAAAAATCCCACAGTTTCACAGTTTTATCATAAGAACCAGAAACAATAACTTCATCATTGAACTGAAGACATGTTACTCCATCTGTATGGGACTGAAGAGTCAGTAGACGATTCCCTGTGTGAACATTCCAAACCTGTGTAAATAAAGAGTACACAGGGCTCATTAAAAAAAAAAAAAAAATAAACAAACAGTGGTTAAGTATCTTGTACCAGAATTACTTATGATGACAAAATTTAAGCTAGATAGTAGTAATATTGATGTCAACCAAGGATTGATTACAGTGATTGATAGCCATTAACGGAAGGTGAATTTCAAATATGTTTGCACAGTTCTTTTACTTTGAACGATGTAACATCTGTCTGATTAACTAAAGATCAAGGGGATGGTATGTCAATCCATCTAAAAGAGAGTAGGGATGGATAACAGAGTATCTTAATGATGTAAGATGTTCATAACAAAGTGAAAAAATCATTAGGATTCTAACAGGAAGGAATATATTTCACTCTAGTAATTTCAGTGGTGGTATGTAGACCAAGTTGAATGTAGTAAGCCTATAGTTTAAAACAAGCAGTGTGGTGGCATGTAAACCAAGTTGAATGCAATAAGCCTATAGTTTAAAGGTAGGCTAAATAAGTGTGACCTGGGCAATGGCACAATGGCAGAGGTAAAGGGGTTGAGAACAGATTGACTAATAGGTCAAGTCACTTCCTAGGTGAGTACAATGACTAATTTTTATGCTAAGGTTATAACTGTAGCATAGCACTGATCTTGGCTGTTGAGATGGTGATGAGAACTTAATGTGTGTCTGTTGTTGACCTTTAGGAAATTAATACTGGTCACCAGTGGTGTTCTGCCAGATCAGATCATTGTATAACGTATGTTGGGTTCAGCTGGTTAGTATACTTGGATGGCATAGTGTGGAAATAATTATAGTTTTGTCCAAATCATAAAGGATTGGCAATGTGAAAATAGCTAATAACAAGAAGCAGTGTGTATCTTCCAAGGCACAATAATAATTCATATTTTGACCTTTCTTTTCAGCACATTAACACTCTTTAACAAATCCTGATATTGCAACCTTTTTGCACGTAGATAATGAACAATTCAACTTTATCGAAAAATGGATCAAAGAAAGATCACTAATTTTCACAAACCAGAAATTATTGCTAAATGAGCCAATACATGCATAATGCTTGCCAGTGAAGTGCAGCATGATTTATAGGTGTCTAACTGAGGAGTACATGATAGTACTTTTAAAGACTAAACAGGTACATGCTAAGAATGTAGCAAAGGCAATGAGCTAGTGATAATGGCAATGTTTGGCATTGTCCAACAAATGTGAGACTAAAGTACTCATTAATGAATGCAATTTCTCCCTTGCAGAAAGTCTGGATACACACATAGCACTAGGTGTCTCTCATTAACCGTGTGCACATGAAAAATTTTCACAAGCTTGCCAGAGTCATTGTAAAGTTCTGTGGAGTTAGTTAATAGCAATAGTAACCAATATAAAAATATATGTGACAGATATAGGATTGAGTCACCAGTTCTGTAGCTATATTCACAAACACTCATTTTTGGAAAAAAATATTCTTCACATTATGTTGAATCTTGCTGGCATGGATTGGGTTAGAATAATGTAGGGAGGGTGGTGGTGGTGGGAGGGGGTGATCAGAGCAAGCCCTCACTAGAGAGTTGAATGAGAGATTTCTATTGTATGTACACGTATAGGGCTGCTGATAAGAATTAATCTGGCACAATGTCCTTTCAATTTCAGTTTTGAAGGGACATTTGTATTTTGGTTGGACATGCCTCCATATTATTTTAATGTTGTATGTGACATGACAGAGAGAGTGTACTTGTAGGAATTGTATGACAGTGATAGAATTCAATTATCCCCTTAATCAGTTTTTCTTGCTCTGAGTCTGATTCAGACACATAGGAGGTTTGTACTGATCCATGTCTTATAAATCTTTGAAAGCTGATATCTAAAACCATCCACAAAGGCAGTGTCAAAGTGCCTACCACATGACCTGACACATCTTGCACTTCATACAAGACCTTTCTCATAGCTTAGCCAGGTTGGCAGTATTTAGCCCAGAGGTGGGCAATTAATTTTTACAAAGGGGCCACTTGAGAAACCTAAGTTGTGTTGGAGAATCTTACAAACATTTTAATTTTCCCTACTGTAAAAGCATATTTTTGATTATTTTCTACTACACAAGTGCTTCACTACGTAAAAAAAATGGCAATCTTTTCAAAATAAAAGCATCATTATTGTGTGCACAGTATAAATGGAAGACTGTTTTGATTTATGTTCTAATTTACCTGACCTCAGGTAAGGGCCAGGCAGGTCTGGCCTGCGGGTGTAAAATGTCCAGGTCTGATTTAGCCCTTGTCTTTATCCCTGATCCATTTCTGTATGGTGCTAATAGACAGACCATGCTTTATTATTGGGTGGAAAATCATAGATGCTAGAACCTTGGCTACTACTCAAAAGACCCTGATCACTTCATTTGGTTTTTGACCTGACAAAATTCTGACCAATGCAGAATGTCCTTGATTAATTAGAATTTTGACTGGAAATTGTTGGCTATTATCAGCAACCTTACATGTATGTTCTTTTAATTAATTTTGTTCCAAGATGATCCTATATATGACACTATAAGGCCAATCTGCTCCATAGGTCTTTTCTGATGAAATGTACATCAATAGAGGCTAGTGCATGATATTACTGCTCTATAAGTCCTTCATGATTGTTAGTGGATGATAATCGAGCCACATTAGCCATTATCAAGAGGACTTAATTAAGGTATATGATTAATAGAAACGTATACAGAAAATATACTTTATGGGCTAAAATACATACTTGTGCATGGATTGAATTCTAACTTGGTAACTGCTAATTACCTTCAATGTTTTATCATCAGCAGCACTGATAATTTTCCAGCTGTCTGCCTGTAAATGTCTGCAACAAAGATATTGAGCATAAGAAAAATGTTCATTATGCATTCGCCCAATTTTGTGCCATAAAGTCCCTTTTCTCAGACTCTACCACATTACCATAATAGAGAGGCAAGAGAAGCAATAGATTTGCATTGGCTAATTGTAACTTAGAACTCTACAAAGTAGAGAAACAGTGAAAAGTCAAATATACTTATATAAATAATTATCCATACACCAGTACATGGTGATTTAAATGCTGGTACTGTACTAGGATTATACTGCACTCTCCTATATGAAGGGGTGGGGGGAGAGAGTGGTAGCTACTAATACAACTTAGAATTGTAAATCATTGCCAGTTCTAGCTCTAAAGATGAACCATTTCCTTAAGGACTGGAGAAAAATGGATTATCAAGTAGATAAATATAACCTTCACCAGGTATACTTTCAAATAAAACAAACTTATGAACAAAGAAGGAAATGGTGAAAAACCTATTGAGTTCTTATATGCAACAGCAATGTGCACAAAGTAGACTCAGGAAAAAAACCACGTACGGCCTCATTCATCCACTTAACATGCTTTAAACCAACCATTTTATGTTGAAAGCTTTAGTAGCCATTTTATAAAAAAAACTGTTGTTAGAGAACTTAAGTGATTTCACTAAAGTTTACAGTTGAATGTGAAGTTTAATGAAGTGGAAGGCAGTTAGTGCCAAGTCTCTGAAGTCCAGGTGCTATGGGTTCCTGTTCTGCTATAAATATGTGGTAGGGAGCTAGTAAAGCTCATATTTAAACCTAGAACTGTGTACACTTCACATTATGACATTAAATTAATGCACATCTTACATGTAGCTATATTAAAAATTGTAAATACAGCAGTGGCCAAGGACCCCTCTAAGGTCACTCTAAAAATTGTCAAAGGCATTTCCATGCCCTAAGCCTTAGTTCTCACTGTTCATTACTCTTTTGCTAGCTTTGTTGTCATCTTGCTTTAAATTGTCTATACTATTGTTCTAGGTGTCTGTCCCATCTGATTTGTAGCTGTTGCTATCACTGTTCTGGGCTTTCTTGCTGTCGATTATTAATTTTCGAGCGATGATGCCATGAATTGGCTTTACCAAGCCAGACTGTGTTATACTATTATCTTTAATATTCTGCATCTGTTGGCTAATTTGCTATATTTTATAGATGATCAAATTCATTGCATCATATTGAGTGACAAAGGACATAAAGCTACAATTCTGGCACTGCGTCACGATACCAAAGACCAAAAGTAAAGTAGACAATTTCTCCCTCTGTTAAGAAACACTTATGCGAAAAGGTAATTTGAAGTAAATTCTGAATAGTTGGAATGTCAATTGTCATTGCAAATAATGATACAAAGTATGTCATTATTCAATATTAAACAGATTAGAGGTCCACTGACACTGAATTACAGTTAAACAGGATCCAGATCTACACCAGTCATAAGTCACAAAAAGTGGACAATTATTCATATCCACACCAGTCATAAGTCACAAAGAGTGGACAATTAGTCAGATCCATTTCCCCTACCAGAATTCAATGTCGTCCTTGACTGGTTTGTGACCTAGTTACTGGTCCATGATGTGTAGGTGAGAGTTTAGTGGATGTGATCTCAGGTTGTTTAGCTTTGATCCTTTCCTCTTCCATTTAGGACCTGTCCAGGCAATATCTTCCATCTCAGGATAACAAAGATGAACTTGGTTAATGCAACAAAAATTAACTACTGCCCTTTTCCACCAGGGTCACTTCAGCATTATTAGGAGTGAGAGATAAGATCATATAAGGACCATGATACGAGCTCTGTCATAGAATTCCTTAAAACTTTCAGTCGGCTTTGGGGCTCCCAGCTTCCTTTGCCATCGTACAAGGAGTGCTTGGAAGAACCTGCCTTTGAGCATTCTGTCAAAATCTTTAGCAGGTGTGGAGGGGAAAGCTTGTTTGCCAATGTCTGCAACTCCAGACCCAATTCCTCAATAGACTCTGTAGTCTGCATCTTGTGGTGAAACTCAATCCCACATAGTTCCTCAATTTCTACAGATTTCTTCAGAGCTTCCTTGGTTCATCTAAGGTCATGACGATCACCTTGTGGAAACATTTGAAAAGCATGCAGAGCAGTCTTGTCCAGCAACAGCTTCTTTAGCTGATGCAACTGCTGAGCCTCATTTCACCCAACAAGCTTGGCTCGCTCCTCAAAGTTCTCTAACCATCTCTCAAAGCTATATGCATCAGTGAGCTTACCCTCACCAATGAAAGTTTTCAAAGGGGGCAAATGCTGTGCAGCAGCAGCTTGAGTCTGAGCAGCTAAGGCTTCAGTCTGAGCTCTTATTAGCTGTGCCATAGTGGCTGCAATGGTTTACTCACTAGTGCTAACTGCACTTGCTGCACTAGCTGGAGTAGACTCTGTTGTGGCAGGCTCTAACTCTGTGTTCTCTGTGCTGTCAAGCTCATAGGAAGCTGAATGTTTGCCGCTAGCATTGCCCATAACCATGGCCACCGTTGGCAAAGACGCAGATGCAGATGCAACTGCCAACAAACTCAAAGTTTCCACTTCTCTTGTAAACTTCTCAATTCTGACCTTCAAGGCAGCTTCCTTGGTTACAAAAGACTCGGTAAGGCTTCGGACTCGCTCTCTCTTGTAGTCAACTTGGAACTTGTTCACACTTCAAAGCTTCTTGGTGCTCCTCTCGCAACTTATCTATTGCTCGTAAGCGTTCCAGCTCTGCTGTGTGTCTGTTTTCTTCCAGCTGTCTCTTCAGACATGCACGGTCACTAGAGCATCTGCCAACTCGGCGTGGAGGACGTTCAGCTGGTCTTCTTTCTTAGTAGAGGCTTGAGTGAGTTCCGTGTTCTCCGTCTGCAACCCGGCCATCAAGGCTTCGAGCTGTTCTCTCTCTTGCTTCTCGTCCATTGTAGCACAAAAATTAGTAGCACCAGAATGTAAACAACTTTGTTTCTTCGGTGGGGAACGTCGGCTTTCACGTAGTGCCTTCAGTTCCCTAACTGACATCAACTAGTAGCAGGATACAGTGTGTCACCAATTGTAACGACCAGGGTCCTCTGGCATTAGAGGGTTTTAATAAAGTGGTTGAAGAATAATATTTAATGTTCACAAAGATTAGAGAATACAGAACTGAACAACCACAAAACTTAAACAATGTGCAGTTATCATAATGAACAATGTTATAAGTAATAATGTAGAATAAATAATAATATACTGTGTTTGTTACATAGTCACAAAGAGTGGACAATTATTCATATCCGCACCAGTCATAAGTCACAAAGAGTGGACAATTAGTCATATCCGCACCAGTCATAAGTCACAAAGAGTGGACAATTATTCATATCTACACCAGTCATAAGTCACAAAGAGTGGACAATTATTCATATCTGCACCAGTCATAAGTCACAAAGAGTGGACAATTAGTCATTTCTACACCAGTCATAAGTCATAAGTCATAAAGAGTGGACAATTATTCATATCTGCACCAGTCATAAGTCACAAAGAGTGGACAATTAGTCATTTCTACACCAGTCATAAGTCACAAAGAGTGGACAATTATTCATATCTGCACCAGTCATAAGTCACAAAGAGTGGACAATTAGTCAGATCCGCACCAGTCATAAGTCACAAAGAGTGGACAATTAGTCAGATCTGAACTAGTCATAAGTTACAAAGAGTGGACAATTAGTGAAGGAATAATTATCCTGTAGATTAGAGACCTGCTGACTACCAAACAGTTTAGAGAACTTCTATTAACACAAAGTTTGGTAGTATCAAACAGTTAAAGAATCACACTGGAGGTGTTGAATTTAAGTGTAAGGGTATAATTAAAGGCCTCAGAAGTTTGGGAAAAATTTGATGTAAACTCAGATATTTCATGAACTACAGGGCTACATCTATCAATAGCAACTTGATGTTAGTGGGTCTAATCTCTATCTAGCAAAAGTGATTGCTCCAGCCTTTGTCATGTGTAAGTATGAATAATAAAGATGGAAGTGAAGAAACTGATGTAGCTATTAGTTGATTATTTAGTGACATTTCATATAGAGGTAAATGAGAACATTTTACAAAGGGGCGGTACAAAAATTGCTACTCAATGAGACTGTATTGGTGGGACATGGTGAATCATGTTTACATGTCATTAGGCAATTGAACCTCATATCAGAGAGACTATGACTGTTATGCTAAATAAGCATACTGGGTCAAATTCCAAAATAGAAGTAAAGAAGTGGCCATATTACCCAGCTAAAAATTGTGGGAAAGAAATGGAGTCTCATGGAAAAAGCATCTTTGTAGTCTCGATCTCATTCACTCTCTACTGTACCGAGAAAATCTACGTCTACACCTTAGCACAATGAGACCACAAAAAATTAGCTTCTCTGGTGTCATGATCATCTAAACCAGCAACTTTATCTTTAGTCTAACCCTATTCATCTAGTCCTATAGCCCAAAATCTCTGGACAGTGAACTCCTTATGTGCTTGTCCACAAAAAAATGAACAGTGATAGCTGTAGAAACTATAATCACTGTCACTAGATCAGGTCAAGGCTATGGGAACTAAAAGTAGATCTCTATCTAATCATGTTTCTGGTGTAGAATTAGTGCAGGAAGAATTACTGCATCTATTTTAAAAGTGCTTCATGTACTAACGCTGCAATGCCATCAATTAACACATCTGCTCATAACTATCCTTTACTTAGTCCTAGAAAGTTGCTTATTTAAAGAGCTTTCTGGTGGTATATGTATTAAGTTTTTATTTTCCAACAAGCCAGTTTAAGTTAGCCTGCAAACCTTCATGTACTATTTTTGACTACTTTTGACTATTACTCAACACCACATTGTCCTAAATGCAAAAAAAAAAAATTTTTTTTTTTCTTCTGAAAGCTCTTTTCCTGCTCTTTCATTTGAGTGGACAGAATTGGCTTACGAAACATTGGAGGGGAGTAATTCTGTCCACTCAAATGAAAGAGCAGGAAAAGAGCTTTCAGAAAATATTTTTTTTTGGAATCTAGGACAATGTGGTTTGAGTAATAGTCAAAAATAGTACATGAAGGTTTGCAGGCTAACTTCAACTAGGTTGTTGGAAAGTAAAAACATACATAGTATACCATCAGAAAGCTCTTTAAATGAACATTTTGAGAAAAAAAATCAACTTTAAGTAGAGGATACTTATGAGTAGATATAAAAAGTGAATCAGCACTCTACCCTCCCCCCAACAAAGTCACTAAAATTTTGAAGTTAATTCTGGCAGAGGTAAGTCACACATATCCCAGTCATCAGTCTAAGACTTGTGACCTGTCCTTATAGAGAGAACCTTGTTGTAGTGGTATGTCATTAACTTATCACTAACATCTTCACTTTGTCTGATGGTACTATATTTGAAGTGTACAATGTGACATTTTACTGGTCCAAAGAACTTGGGAGGCACTCTCATAGGGAAAAAGGGGAAGGAAGCAAAAAATTACTACCAATGATATGACTGTGTACGCAGAGCAAACAGTGCAGGACACATCATCTGACAAAATACAAACATACTCAAAGTAGGTATCAGTCTGTCCCAATGACTTAATAACATCACTGTATTCAAATCTGATTGCCCAAAGTTACTAGACCTTTCCCCACTTCCTCCTCACTATCTGACTGCCCAGACCTTTTCCCACCCCCTCTCACCAAGAAGTTGGCGGTTGGCCTCAGATTATGCCAAGCTAATACATTAATCTACTCACCTTACTACTCCAGTGTGGCCTTCAGATCGGATCCAGTCAATGGTACGAATACACTAAATACAACATTAAAATAATGTGCAGGTACATACGTAACTAAATTATATTTACTTCTCCAGTAGTCAGGTTCCATATCTTAATTAATCTGTCCAGAGCACCACTAATAATCCTAGTTTCATCAAAATGTAAACAGCTAACAGCAGCTTGGTGGCCATAGAAGGTAAGTTTACAAACTCCATCAGGAAGTGACCATATCTATTTAGTATAATAACTTTAGAAGGAACCATCTTTCATTATGCACTATTTACTTTTATTGTCTTATCTTTGGAGCCTGATACAACTTTATCTTCATCAAACTGTAGGCACAGAACTGCATCTGTGTGACCTCTGTATAATGTGCAAGGACAAATAAAGGTTTGAAGTCACTGAAGACAGATCATTACACACCAATACAACAAGAGTTTATGACAAGTATTGCGTTATGCCCACGATATGTGATAATTACCAGGTTTTCAATTACAGTCAAACCTCCCTTATCCAGCCTTCTAAGATGTGGGCACCTCTGTCTACCGGGCACCTGTCATGAACTTTGAACTCTGAATATTAATAGACCTAATTACATTGTACATGTCTTACAATGTTAATAATAATTTATAATATAATATTATTATTATTATTTGGTAATGCTGCTAATGCAAGCAGCTGCATCCTATGGCTTCAAAGCAGAAAAGAAAGTGAAGTATAATAACACTTGAGAAGAAGCTTGAGGTAATTAAAGAGCTGAGGGAAGGGATATCTCAACGGTGTGTTGCTGACTTATATAGCCTCCCTAAGTCTACTGTAGGTGATATTTGGAAGGATAGGGAAAAGATGCAAAACCATGTATCTAGTAGTGACTGTTCCTCTTTTGCAAAAAGGAGGCATATTGTGAGGGAGGCACATTTTGAGAAGCTAGATAAGGCTTGTTATCTTTGGTTCTTGCAGCAGCGTTCAAAGGGTGCTCCTGTCTCTGGACCAGAATTAAAGGAGAAAGCTTTACATGTATTATATAGAGTGATTGTTGATAATTATTCTGAGTTATGGGCATTTCTTAGTTACAGGCACCCCACAGATTTACACCGCCCGGATAAGGGAGGTTCGACTGTACTATGGTTTCAATTACAATAGTCTTCATTACTATGGTTTCAATTACTATCCATAGTCTTTATTACTATGGTTTCAATTACTATCCATAGTCTTCATTACTATGGTTTCAATTACTATCCATAGTCTTCATTACTATGGTTTCAATTACTATCCATAATCTTTATTACTATGGTTTCAATTACTATCCATAGTCTTCATTACTATGGTTTCAATTACTATCCATAGTCTTCATTACTATGGTTTCAATTACAATAGTCTTCATTACTATGGTTTCAATTACTATCCATAGTCTTTATTACTATGGTTTCAATTACAATAGTCTTCATTACTATGGTTTCAATTACAATAGTCTTCATTACTATGGTTTCAATTACTATCCATAGTCTTCATTACTATGGTTTCAATTACTATCCACAGTCATCATTACTATGGTTTTAATTACTACGGCTATGGTTTCAATGATGTTAATGATAAAAAAAACCGTGAATTTCAAGAACCCCCTATTTTGATATCTTCCCTCTACCACAGAGTTCATGATACTCTTAAATCTACTAGGAGAAAAAAAAATTTTTTTTGCACAAATCACATGATCTCTCCATTATCCATCCACAGGATTTGGGAGCAGTGGTCGTGCAGGTTTGTAATACAACAAGACCACACAGTTTATTCTGCTACAAACAAGAATAATTACATACAAATGTATGAGGTAAAACCGTATTTATTGTTGTAAACCACAGGCTGTTGACTGTCCCCGTCTGGCCCACCCGAGGTCAGGAAAATTAGAACATAAATAAAAACATAGACCTCCATTTATGCTGATGGCTGTGTTGCTTTTATTCTGAAAAGATCGTTGTTTTTTATGTACATATATAGTGAAGCACTTCTGTAGTAGAAACTAATCAATTTGATGCTTTTTACGGTAAGTTCAAGTTGTTGTTGGTACATACGGCTCTCTAATACCACTCTGCAAAAATTAATTACCCACCCACCCCCAGAGCTACTAATTTCCATAGTTAAAGTTATATAAGTGAGGCCATAATTCTATACTTACATATTATATATAACTCTTATGTATGGTATATAGCTAACAGTTAAATTATGGTAAATCTATGTTACCTTAATGTTTTCCGGCACTGGCCTGTTTTGACATCCCAAATCTTTAATGTTTGGTCGTATGATCCACTGATAACCTTTTCATCATCAGCCTATATATGTGTGTCAGTATCAATAATAATCATTATAGAAGTGTTTGACCTTTGCTCAGTAAAATCACTGGAATACTATACAGGATTACAGACAAAACAGGCAACATGTGAGTAGGATATACCCTAGTCACAGCTTGTGATACATAGACTGAATATTATATTATTTGTTATAATATTATTATTTCTATTAACAGTATAGTAACTTATAAACCTAGAGTTGGAGGTATAGCTAACTAAACTCTTTCTACTTAAGTACTTTAATTTTTGAGAAAGAAAGTATTCAGAAGAGCATGATCTCCTCTGAAACAATAAGTTCTTCTACTTATATAATAGCTAATAGTTGAATATATCATTATCGCAGGGACTAATATACAGTCAAAGTATTTTGGGAGGAATTTGGGAGAGATGGATTAAACTAAGCTTAAGGTGTAGGTTACTCTTAGAAAACAATTTGACTGTTAATTATCAAAACATCATCCTTGATAATATTAATTTTTAGCATAATTCGATAGCAAAAAAAAAAGAATCTCAGCTCCAATGTCTATTACAAAGAGGCCCCTTGATTTTTTCACTTCCTGTCTACACTACCTGCCCTACACAGGTGAATATTCATCAGACACAAAATTTTAATAAATTGTTTAATTTAAAAGTTGGATAAATAGATCAATAGTGCCGGTATGTGGTTTTGGAACATTTTAAGGAGAAATGAATCTGTCCCCCCCGAACATTGTCTATGTAAACAATAGTACAGAGGTCATGAAACTCTTTGGTATTCTTCTAGAATTTTGTAAATATTAGTGTTCATAAAGATCTAAATATATCTCTGTGCTACCTTATAGCTTGCCCTTCTCTTAAATACTATTAGATGAGGCAAGAAAAGCAGATCATTTTGTATTTAATGAATTTTTAAAAGTAAGATATATTATGCATTCCAGGAGTAACCACCACCTTAAGAAATTCACCTTGGCACAATAGCCTACTAACTAGCTATGAGTAATGACACTAAACTAGCGGGTGGATATGTTAGCTATAATAATAAAGCTTTTCACATGAACATAGTAATTACATGACTATGGGATAAGAGTTAAGGCTAAAATTGGAATATGTCCTAAAAGTATGGCACAAACAATCTTAATTAGGTGTCTTGTGACTTCCTTAGTATTGCATACTTTACCTGCAAACATCTGACGGTGTGCATGTGACCCACCATAGTTGCCCTACAGGCAGCACCAACCCATCCCACCTTATCAGTAGCAAGGTCCCAAACCTGCACATGTAAACATAATCAATATAAATATATAGTATACAAGAATTATACTACCTTTATTGTTCTATCAGATGATCCACTGACAAGTCTATTATTATGCAAATGTAGACACCTTACAGTCCCAGAGTGTCCAGCCAATGTCAGAGCAGCCCACACTGTATTAGTCCTTCTATTCCATACCTACAGTGAGAAACAAAATATCGTAATACACAGACATATGTGTTACATTAGCAAGACTACAGGTGAAATGTTTTGTGAACTAAACCATCACGTAACACAGATATTTATTAAAGTTCACCTATTAAAGTGAAGGGGAGAAGATTGAAACTAAGTTAAAGTTTATATAGAAGGGCTGTCATTGGATTATTTACACAACGGCAGTTTCAGTTTGTCTCTACTGCAATAGTGAAACACAAAAAAATGTCTGAACTGTTTTGTAAGTAGCAATCAACCCTATGAAAATAGTGGGAAAGTGAATTTGTGGATGTAAGTAGCCATGGAACTGAAGACTAATTGCATGAAAATGCTAAATGTCCAATGGAGAAGGGTATTAATGTAGGCAAGGATGAATGCCTACTGAATATTCACACTACTCTGGGAACTAGATAGAATAAACACACTACTCTGGGGACTATAATAAAGTGTCTCCTGAATGCAGTACCCTGTAGCTATCTAGATATGTAAAAACACTTGGAGTTTAAGAAGCAGTTGATTGCTATCACCGTATCTGGTAAATATGTAAAGTCAGCCATTGAAAATTATACTATCAGTTCGCACACACTAGAAGAATGCAAGTCATTATAAGGTGAAGTTGCCTGGTTGCAAAGTGTGGCATCGGAGACAAGTCACTGAATGACGTACATCTATATTCACACATTGCTCTGCATCAACTGCTCAGTATGGGACTAGCCAATCATTAATGTGAGCTCAGAGTATTTGTGAAAGAGGTTTCATAAAATTAATGTTCCTGAATTTAGGAAAAAGAGGAACTTTCATCAGCAGGATAACTAGTATGGTACGTGATATCATGTCTAATAAATAATACAAATTCTTCCATACAATTGTTTATGTGATTTGTAATGCAAAGTCAGAGAGAAGAATTGTAGAATTGTCTTTCCCACTCCTATACTCAATCACATAGCACACCTATCTCCCAAAAACAATAAACAAACAAACAAAAACAGCCATGAAAACTGTATTATTTACCTTTATAGTTTTATCCCATGATCCACTAACAATTCGAGTATCATCAAATTGGATACATGATATACCTGTATAATAATAATTCACTAATATCATTATTACTATTACTATAATATTATATACAAATGGTAAATAGAAGCAGGTAGGAAGGGAAATAGCACTCAGCTTTGCCTCATGCTATTTTACTCCCTTTCAACCTGCATAGCTCACGCTATTAATCCCAAATACCACAGCCATTACATATACTTAATAATATTAATATAGTCATCATCATAGTCTGAACTGCTACAATATCTGAACATAGTGTAGTCATCACTAAACTTTCACTTGTAAAATAGATTTTGAGCCAAGGTAATGTACTGTTCTAATGTGGAGAGATTTATCTCAATCCAGCAGAGAACTGAGTTCTAGTCAAGGTAACTATTATAGCAGAGGAATCTTATCTGGTGGATTTTAGATGAATATTCCTATACATTAATACTGTTACCTAGACTCACTTCCCTACTGGATTAAGGAAACTGTACTAATAAAAAATCCAGAGTCAAGGTAACTGTTCTAAACTTAGCATCACAAATCCATCCTGCAACTATGCTTGAAAAGGGTGTGTACATAGCTGAGTTCATAATGTCACACAGAATCTACAAAAGAATGTTGATTCAGGAACAACATCCTCTTTTCAATCATGAATACTACTATCAAGCACATGATGAAGTGATGTATGATCATGTAAATAGCTTAGTTCATTGACCACTAGTCCCACAGATAACGCTGCAAACACACACTATCATATTACACTAGCTGGCAATGGGTTAGCTACATCCATGGCATCAAACTAATCCTTAATGCCAGCATCTGTAGATAGTAACATTCCTACTCAGCAGGCTGATCTACTATAATCTAAGCATAACAGAAAGGTGCTATTGGCAGGGATAGAATTCTGTTACATTAATACTTATGGGATACATCCAACCAATATAATACTATTACATGTATCCATCCCTCTTTAATACCTTGAGTGTGACCTTCAAATGTCCGAACATTACAATATCCCTTAAGCCAATTTCTTCGAAGACGAAATTTTTCAGCAAATAAATACTTCCACTGCATATAAAAAATTCTTATATATTCTACTACTTGTGATACATAACACTAGCACTCCTACTAAATTACCAGGTTCTATATTATTGAGGTTACTGAATTACCAGGTTCTATATTATTGAGGTTCCATAGACTGAATTACTAGGTTCTATATTATTGAGGTTCAGGTTCAACAGACTGAATTACCAGGTTCTATATTATTGAGGTTCCACAGACTGAATTACCAGGTTCTATATTGTTGAGGTTCCACAGACTGAATTACCAGGTTCTGTATTTTAAAATGATTTTGAGATTTAATTGACTGTTGTTATTTTTCACCATACCAAAGTACTAGTCTACTTTTATATAGACAAACTAAATTCCACAACAACTATAATAGGTATCTGTTGTAGCTGTTATACCTAGAAATGCCCTTTGAACTTATGAACAATAACACATTAAAGAACAGAGAAGTCATACTGTCTATATATAGTAGGCCTAGAGATAGAATTACAGTATAACCATAGACCAGAAGAACAATGAGATAGAACTACAGTATAACCATAGACCAGAAGAACAATGAGATAGAACTACAGTATAACCATAGACCAGGAGAACAATGAGATAGAACTACAGTATAACCATAGACCAGGAGAACAATGAGATAGAACTACAGTATAACCATACACCAGGAGAACAATGAGATAGAACCAGAGTCAAGGTTGAAGATTAGGCAATGCTCCAGTTTATGCATGCCTAAGAGCATAATAATTCCAGAGTTCTAACCTTAAATATGGAGTTATAAGTGGGGAATCTACATAAAATGTATAAGGAAGGTTAGAGTATTTACCATGATACATCCATCTGAATTCAAAAACTTTGCTTGATACTTCAATTCTCCTGATAAGGAGAGCTTCCATTTTTCCTGTCTAGACAACAAGTATGTAATAATTAAAAAGAATCCAGTGAACTACTTTCCCCTGATAACCAATACATCTATAATAGTACATCCATATACATATAATATACTTATCACATTTACCTACAGAATCTTTTCCATAGCTTAGGTTGTGAAGCAGCATGATTCCAGTCCTTACTGACAATACAGGCAAGACAGAGGCTCACTACACATGTTTATGCATGTGAAAATATAAATTGACACTCATATCTATAGAGGACTCATAGCCAGTACCTGGATCAAGAAAGCTGAATATGTAAGTGGCAATATCAAAAGGTAGCCATGAAAGCAAATCTTGACAATTATGGGGGCACCCTTCATGAAGAACTGGCTCCATTTGAACTGAGAGGAAATGCATTTGTGCACAGTCACAGTTTTCCTACAACCACAAGGACATACATATTATATAATAAAGTATGCAGTTAAGTTTTCCTATAACCATAAGGACATATTACATAATAAAGTATGCAGTTAATTAGTAGTGACTTGACTAAAACTTGAACTGAATACCATAAAAATACAACTTTGACCTTTCATCCAGGAAATATAACAACTACTTTCACATCTAATAGATGATGCCTTAGCTATCTAAACTGCAAATCTAGCTGGAAATATTTGTCAGGAAGAGATACTCATCACATTTGTCACTACTTTCAGTATACCATATAGCAGGAAATTTCCGAGGGGAAATATTTTCGTGGTTTTCATGGTTAGAATAAAACCACGAATGTTTTACCCATAAACTTTTAATTTTATGGTTTAATTGAGACAGCACCGAGCTGTAAACCACGAAAATATTTCCCCCCGGAAATTTCCCGCTATACAGTATATAGAGAATGATGAAATAATTATTAACTGACAAATATTCCTGGCCATAAAGTATGTGAGTGTGAAACAAGAGCAGGTTATTCTATAAACGGGTAATGTTTAAAATTACAGGTAAAAATGAGGAGTGTTAGTGGGCTATAATGATAATCTCAACACTGACTTTATTATTACAGATGACCTTATGTTGGTATAGATTAACAATATTCCAGAATTACTATAACCTAGATTTGCCTCAGGTCTATAACCCTGGTTAATGACACCATTGGAGTTAATACACAGAGTGCAGAGAGTCCCCCAGTATTGTGTTCAATATCCACTCCCTTTAGTGTCTTCTAAAATCTTAATTCTGGTTTGGCAGTCATAAAAATGCTTATAGTTTTAAGCTCTGAGTAAATAACGGAACATAAATAAGATCCATAATACATACTTTGCATGCTACAAACTATAAAATATGGCATCAACTTTCACTTAGAGCAGCCTATAAGGATATGTACAAGCAGATATGGAAGTAATCTAAATGAAATTTCTTGATCATACAGATCATATTTGTTCTGAAGCTATGGTACTACTATAATGAGGCATATTAGTGCTAGATTAATCAGTAGCCTGGAACTCACCAATATTTTCATTAGCATCATGTTTCTTTGCTGATCACTGAATTCACAAAACCAAGACAAGATATTCTATAACAAAATAAACGAAAAGGTATAAACATTATAACAATATCATGTTAGCTAAAACTTACAGCGGTCCTGTCCTTGAAAAGGTTCCCGTCTACTCCTTTAGAGTAGCTACAGTGTGGCCTATCAGCTAATGAAGATGCCGTGGTAGTTTGGCTGTATATGCTAAAGTTTGATCCAGATTCACTTGTCTTCATACCTCCATGGATTTGACGCTTAGGAAAAAAAGGACTGCTATATTTAACATGAAGAGGACTGTAATGCTGATTGACATAAGAACTAGATCTCATATCCATAGGAGAAAACACATCAACGTATCTTTCTTGCTTAAATTTTCCATTGCTGCCTTTCATCATACATAGCTCATTTCTAGGCCAGCTATTACAAGCACCTGAATGATGCTTTTCAATTTCTTGAAGTGATTGTAAGCCATATGAGTAAGAACGGAGAGTACCACGATTCTTGTGGTGGGAATTATCTGCCAATCTATAGCTACACTGGCAGGCAGTTGAATTATCTCGACAATCCAAGTTTAGTCTTTCGGGTATGCTGAAACTGAGAATAGTATCATTACCAGCTGTAGAATTCCTCCTGTCAGTGGTATGTTTACACGTATCGTGGGTACCACCATTGTACACTTCCTTCTCTTCATATCCCTGAAACTTAAACTGTACACTCACAGAATTTGGAATATTAACAGTTGATTCATAAGGATCAAAATCCTTTAGATGATCATATTCAAAGGAACCCTGACGGATATGAGACCCCTCATCAACTATCCTCTGGGTTTTCCATCCAAGTGGTAAAGAATGCGTAGAAACAGGAGTGGATTGGTGGATATCTTGCTTCTGGTGAATGTATGAATGAACTGGAGAAGAGGAAGGACTAGGGGAAAAAACTGCTCGTCTTCGCATAACACAACCTTTTAATGCATCCAATTCTTCCTGCGATACGTAACGACTGGGTATTTCTTGCAGCCAGTTATTGTCTATGAAGGTATTAGAGCCGTCATCACTACTTGAATCTAAACAGGAGTCATCTTGCTTATTGGCAGCTGAAAAATTAGCTATATCTTCATCACATTCTAGATTGCCAGCTTGTTTAGCTGTCTTAATCTGCTTTCTGTGAGATGATAGTCCCTTTGTTTTACGACTCAGCCATTTTTTGTTGGCTTTCAAACGAGATTTACATGGTTGTTTCAATCTACCTTCAACACTGAGAGCATCTATGGGGCAATAGTTGGTAAAGTCAGAAGGACAGCTTTCAGAGATCTGAGAATCACACATAATCCACTCTATGAGAAAATATTACAGTTAACTATATATATGTTGAGATACCTACAGCTACCATAATAAGCTTAACTGAAAACTACAATTATTATATCTGGAAGAAAATATTTATGTAGTACAATAAATCAGGAAATTTTCAAAAGTAAAATATTTTCTAAAACTAATTACCAATTAAAATCAAATTAACGGTTCTAAACTTCCTCTAACAATAAAAATTTGAAATCTAAAATTTCCAGATTTACCGTAATTATATATCTCAATATAGTGTGGTCTGTGCATGTGTAAGTAAACGCTATATAAAACTGACTTGACCTCTAGTTGATGGAATTACACTACTGCTGAAGCTAGAGCACACCAGGTATATTTTGGGGACTACATTTGGCTAAATAAAGATGATTAAATACATCAATCAGGTCTTAAAACTATATAGTATATCAGAACACAGTTAATTATAGACCCCCAAGACCTAGATCCCTCTCAGACACATCTCCCCAAATTCAGTTAATTACAGATCACTCCCCAAGACTTTGCTAATTCTAGACCTAGCCCCACCACCACCCCAGACTTTACTCATTATACACCCCCAGACCCTATAAAAATACACACCCTCTGAGACCCATTATCTATTTACTTGATCCCCCTCTATTAGCATTCACCTATAATAATGTCCACATTAACATACATAAATTAGAACAGAACTTAATAGCATACCAGTATCAAGGTCTAATCTAGGATATTTTTTTGGGAAGGTGGGGAGGAGGGGGAAGGGGTGGGGGTGGAGGGTCAAAGCTCCCTCCAGATTATAATTGAAGGGCTGAGTGGAAAAATGACCCAAGTCCAAAAATTTTTTTTTTCAAATCAGTCCATGGTGTATGACTATCAGTGATTTCTCCCAAAATTTTTTAACAACAGTTTTGCCTCCATGAAAGTGAGGGAAGGTGTTATGCTGATTTAAAGAAAGTAAAACACTATCAACTTTTAAGATGGTTTTCTCAAAATGTTATAAACTGGACTTAGGTCGTTTTTCCACTCAACCCTTCAATTATACTGTATAGTAGTTAATATTACTTCTAATTAAAACACACCAGTAACAGAAATACATGGTGTGTACTATTATTATTATAGACTAAAACCATCTGTTTTTGTAGAAAAAGGTCAGTTCTTTAATAACTTATACAAGACATGATATAACATAAAATCCACCTATAGTGTAACTCTAGATACTAAGATCGTGATCATGAGTAACTTAGAAATGGAATAAAAAAGCATACAATTTACCTTACATAGCTGGCATTAAATGATAAATCTTTATGTACCATGAATGACCTCTTCTTGCTCGTTAAGAAGACGAGAGTGCTTGCTGTACATCAAGTGAGTAGTAATGTACTTTTTCCAAGTAAGCACTCAGAAACTTTTGTCATGTGTGCTAGTATCATAAACAAAGAGCGTACTAACCAATTAACGACTTGTCGTAGATATAAAGCTTTGATGTAGTTACATAGCTTATAGATGATGGAAATCTTTATGGTATTCAGTTCACAATATCACCGCTGGCTAGGTCATAACTGATGCTAGTAAATACTGCTTCACCCGGTCAGTTTAGTGACGTTTTTACAGACATATACTATATCTAGAGCCACAACAGTTAAGTGTTACCAGGCTATCACACAACATGTGGGTAGAGATCGCCTAGCTGACTAGCTACACCTGGAGCTAGTTAGCTGGTGCGTATTAATAGTGTATGCATGCATACTTTAGCTAAAACAGCTCTCTATAGAGCTAGCTAGCTAGCTCTAGCTGCTCTTGTTTTGGGCGCCGCCTCTCACGTTCTACGCGCGCGCTCTGATTTTGTTCTTAAAATAGTAACATTTATTTCTAAAAATATAAGGCTAAAGGGTGTGTGTGTGTGAGTGTGTAGGCTGCGCTCTGCTGGCAACCAGAAGTTTTAATTCGTCTTTGGTAAGAAGATATTTTCTTTTCAAATCAAGTAAGTTGTGTTTGTAGCTTAGCTGCATGAGTGACCTTTACCCTAGGTGGCTGTGCATGACCTGGGGGGGTTAGGTAGCTTAGGTCGCTAGTTATTTACAGTTGAACTTCTACATACCATAGTTAGCTACATAGATAGCTATACTGTTACTTGTAATATTTACAGCTTTGTAATATGGCTATAATACTTGAGGTTGTCCTTGGACAGCTAAATAGTAAACCTTACTCATCTAACTGGCTATAAGTAATTAGCATGGGCAAAGTTTGATTAGATTATATTTATGCCATGACTATAAGTGGCATATATCACTTCCTAAGGTTTATGCAAAGGCTTTAAGAGAGTTGAAAGTTTGGAGATTTTTTTTAAAGTGGTATATACCACCTGATATGATGATGGAGGGTATAATTCTATTGGTCAATGGATCTTCTTCATAGATAAGTCACCATAATTATGGACAGTGGTCTTGATTAACTAATTAGTAGCTTAAGATGACTAAATTTACACATTTGCACCTTGATGGTACACCTGTTAATTATGACTTGATGTTTACTTGTATCTTGGTGAAGTTGTAGTGTCAGAGCCTATCATTTTTTAGCTCACTCCACACAGCAACTACATCCAGTAATTGGCTACTATTTAGCTTACTCCACACAGCAACTACATCCAGTAGTTGGCTATCATTTAGCTTACTCCACACAGCAACTACATCCAGTAGTTGGCTATCATTTAGCTCACTCCACACAGCAACTACATCCAGTAATTGGCTATTATTTAGCTTACTCCACACAGCAACTCCATATCCTAAAAATACAATAGTGTTTGTGTGTGCAATACACTCCGAGTTGATAAAGTATGAGTTTGATGTACCTGTAAAGAAGACAAGTTTGATATGTTCAGGATGGTGGGACATTATTTTATAGACTTGGCCTGATGTGAAGTAAGGGTTACTTACCTTTTGTTCCACTTTATTAGTGAATCCAGAGTGACTAAAGTAGCAAAAATTACTTGCAGTAGTCCCAATCAAAAAACAACAAACAAACAAAAGAACAAAAAACAAAAAACAACAAAAAAACACTCAGAAAAAAAATATATTAACTTTAGTGACATAGCCACCAGAGTTTCATACAGGATAAAAAGAGTGAGGTGTACTTCCACCTGTGGAGTTATTTAACTTAGCTTAAAACCATCAATAAGATAATGGTGATACCACTGAAAAGTAACTCTTAAACTGGGTGGTACCTCTTTCCCCTACCCTAGCCACATAATTATTTATAGTTTAAGGAGATAATCATGCATAATACAATAGTGACACCATTGCTTTATCAGTTCCCCAGTATTGTGGTTTGTGGTGTAGCCTGGCCCTTATAAGGTTTGCAGTGAGAGTATGACTGCATGTGTAATATTCAATGTAATGGGAAAACATTAATGTTACAATAATCCATTATAGAAGTAGAGATTCAATAATCTGAGATGCGTGAGTACAAGCTTGTTGTGTTGGGATCAGGAGGTGTTGGAAAGAGTGCTTTGGTAAGTATTATTTTGTGAAGCTGCTAGATTTGAGATTACTGATGTTTGTATTCACTTATGTAGACAGTTCAATTTGTTCAAGGTATATTTGTAGAGAAATATGATCCAACAATTGAGGACTCCTATCGAAAGGTAAAAAAGTTACTTGTTGAGTGATTTCAGTCTTGTGTCATTATACTAAATTCCTATAGCAAGTTGAAGTTGACAGTGCTCAGTGTATGTTGGAGATATTGGATACAGCTGGAACAGTATGTTTTAAATGTAGCACTTAGTTTATGCGACCTACTTCTACAATGTACTCCCATTAAAAACCCTCCTCCATGTGTGTATTCATACTGTACCGTTATTTTTTATAGGAACAATTTACAGCTATGAGAGACTTGTATATGAAAAATGGACAAGGATTTGTTTTAGTTTATTCTATCACAGGACAGGCAACATTTAATGACTTATCTGATCTGCGTGAGCAAATCTTAAGAGTCAAAGATCAAGATGATGTAGGTTTATTGATAATCTCTGCAAGTTCCTGTTCAATAAGATAGCTACATAGTAGTTACCTAATGTTTACAGATAATGTCTTTACCATATATGGTTAGGATGTGTGCAGATAGATAATCTGGCATTTAGGAAATGCCTATCCTCTTGGTATTGTGGTAGTTTAGTCTGCCAAAATGTGGTGCTAATACATGTTTGTGCTAACAGGTGCCCATGGTCTTAGTTGGTAACAAATGTGACTTGGAAGATGAAAGGGTAGTTGGCAGAGACCAGGGACAGAACCTTGCAAGACAATGGGGAAATTGGTAAGTTAACTACTAAGTAGACTGGTGTAACGTGATTTAAAGTGTGCTCAATAGATCCAAAACATGATCTATACACTCAATACACAAACTCCCCCACCTTCTATTGGTATCTAGTAAATCAACTACACCACTTTTCTTCTTTTCTTGGCTAGAGACCAAGCTCAAGTTATTTGTCGGTAATAATTTACTGCATAAGTTTCTGTTGACTCAAACTGGTGTATTCGAGTATGTACATGTTAACCATATTCACTGTCTTGTACATTATTATTGTGATGGCCACTTTCTCTAGCTCATGTATTGTTAGATCCAGGGAGAATTGTTACAACTTGACATAGGCCTTGCAAAAATTAGTTGTTAGGTCATTTTGTCTTTGGTCTTGCAAGATCTTACTATGTATAAGTACCTAAGTACAGAGTTCATATAGTCTAGTCAAATTATTATAAGAGCTGTGGAGTGGTGAACTTTGTTGTGTCATGAATGTTGTATAATTGAACTCCTTGCATACATTTCTGCAGTTCTTTCATGGA
Source organism: Diacarnus erythraeanus (assembly GCA_964016965.1). Lineage (NCBI taxonomy): Eukaryota > Metazoa > Porifera > Demospongiae > Poecilosclerida > Podospongiidae > Diacarnus > Diacarnus erythraeanus. Next base: position 3,538,854 of record OZ024671.1, on the reverse strand, counting down.
GTCCTCAGCAAAGGCAAAGATAAACGTATCTGAGGTATGTTTGAAGTCATGTAACATACTAGACAGGAATCAACTATAATTTATTTGAAGTCATGTAACATACTAAACAGGAATCAACTATAATTTATTTGAAGTCATGTAACATACTAAACAGGAATCAACTATAATTTATTTGAAGTCATGTAACATACTAGACAGGAATCAACTATAATTATTTGAAGTCATGTAACATACTAAACAGGAATCAACTATAATTTATTTGAACTCATGTAGCATACTAAACTATAATTTATTTCCAATTTTAGATTTTTTATGACTTGGTGAGGCAGATAAACTCAAAAACTCCAGAAAAGCCGGAAAAGAAGAAAAGAAATAAATGTGTTGTTCTTTAACTGGTTAAACTGTGTATGTACATGTATGTATGTTGTCATGCACTCAGTTACTATCCTAATCCTTGTAGATACAGCTAATTAGTATCAGTTTTGTGGATTTTAACATGTCAAATTTTGCTAATGCTATAGTATTTTGACACAAAACAAGTAGCACTGTTAAAAATAGTTACTAGAGATCTATGTCTTGAAATTCCAACTACTAATTTTAAAACTGTGACGGTACTGACCATACAGCAATAACTATAAGTTTTAAGTGTCTACCAATAAAGTTTTATGGGCAAGATCATTGTTCCAGAAAGGTCACAAGTAGACAATGAAGCATTTAGCGGATGTAAAGTTAACTGTGTATATGTATTGGTATCAGGCATGTTTGCAGGGTCAATACACAGCACTTCATCACAACATTCTTGTCACACACTAATGCTTGAATATTTTATGGGTAAACAATCCATTTAGACTACTTGCATCTAGTTATTCCATAAACCACTCAAGAATAACTTAAAATAATCAGCTTCTGTAACATATTGACAAGCAATATGGCATATTATCTATAGAAGTCCCCCAATATTAATATTACAGTACTGACTATCTCTCAGGTCATGCATACTGTAATTGCACTATGGGAAAAATGAAGTTGTTATGGTAAACTCGAGCTGTTATGCTAAACTAAATCTGACCAGGTTTCAGGTGGGGGTAGTCACCCCCTCTTAGATCCCTGCTGCTTAGATATGACAGTCATACTTGAAAACACATGAGGGTCCATCCCTATTATTGTGTCCAAACATATGGTGTTATACAAAACCACTAAGCAGAACTTTTAAGAGGGACATTCTATAAGAGCTACTTTTCATCAACATGATAATTAATGTAGTGAATGCTAAATATTCTTACTAAACTTAACAAGATCCACAGTTATATTTTGCTCATCTAATGTGTGAAAATTGTAAGTACATTTGATGGGAAAATCCATGTCCTCAATAAGAAATTCCACCTTAACTTTCATTTCTTTAGCTTTCTTTTCCCAGAAGTTTCGAATAGAGGATTTATGAAGGAAGTAAACAACATCAGAAAATTCTAATCCTTTTTTAACAAACAACTGATCAATATTTCTACAGTCATGAGTACGAATTCCAAATGGAGGATTGCTTACAACTATATCAAATCTGTTCATATCTGGTGGAAGATTTCCTTCCACCATATGCACAACATCTTGCTGTAAGAAGGATACAGTATCACTTGTTAGACCAACATCATCCCTGTTTTGCTCTGCAACAATTAAGGCCTCCTTATCAATATCAATCCCTAGTACTCTTCCTGCACCAAGGTTCATGCACCCAAGTCCTAGGATGCCACAACCACAGCCGAGATCTAGCACAACTTTACCAGATAAATCGACATCAATGTTTATCATGTGTAGTATTTGTGCTGCAACCCTAGGAGGAGTCTGGTATTGTTCTAGCAAACTTTTTGGATTCTCAAATGAATCTAAACTTTGGAGATCACTTTCGAGTTGTTTCATTTTCTTCTTTGACATCTTTATTCTCAATATAAGAAATTATGACCAGATTTCACACCATTACTACAGTAAATGGCTGCAAAAAACACAATACATTTTTGGGAGGTACTGGTAACAGTTAGTAGGCTATTGGGTATGTCCAAAACATATTACATGGTTCCAAGGTGGAAGAAGCACATGATTGCAAACCCTCCATAGCTGAAATAGGCATGGATAAGGTTTTAGCCTCACTATTCATTTGGATGAAATAAGTTGCCACACAAATAGGTCATAGTGACCATATATCAAACCATGCTTCCTTGCCTTGGCTTTGTTATTATTATTATGCTTCCTGTCCATAATTAGGGCAGGAACTAATTTTGAATCAATGCACAATGTTAAGTTGTCTACTGAAATTTAGAATGTCAATGTCTAGTCAGTTATATTAAAAAGTAGCAAACATTCTCATCTGATATCACAGAATAATGTTTTAATGCTGCATATACAAATGTTTTCCACTTCATATGAAACTCCAGCATGAGAGATTAAAATACACTCTTGATTAGGGATCCTTGATGAATTTTTTTTGATATGCTTACACTCTTTTAAATGGCCTTTATGATAATTAAATAAGGTTCCACATCATCAAATATTTGGAGTGGAATTGTCATCCCACAAGTTTTTCTACCACATTTGTTGAAACTCTACACTTTAGAACAATCAAGTTATTGTGATGTCACCACTATCTTGGCATCAACCACTGCAGCAAGTAAGCATGTAACAATTATAACTAATGAAAGGGAGAAGCTCAACACCTTAAAACTCAACTGACCTCTAGAATTCTATTTGCAGGGTTACAGCTTGGAACCATTAGGTAAAATGTTTTTAGACATCTCAATAATTCCCCAGAAGTGGGAGAAGGGAACACTTCATTTAAATCTAGAATAATAGAAGGTTGATATAGGGTCTCACCACTGCTGTCACAGGGAAACAAAGGACTAGTTAAGGACTAGGGGTCCTACAACTGCTATTACAAGATTATATATATAATGGGGCCAAAGGAATAGAGAACTAGACGAGAAACTCTGGTATCTTAAAAAGTGATAGTAGCAGGCTAATATCATCATACTCTGATTGACCTTGCACCACTACCAAATTCAGAACTAGAAAAACTAGAAAAATAGTAATACTAGACATGCATACTTCCTCATGATAAAAAAAGGCTAACCCTTGACCAATTATTAAAAAGGTCTGCCATTAAATCGATACTTTTCTTGTGCTTGAAATAGGGAGGGGGGAGGATATACTTTCTTGACCAACATCCCACCATGCTGCTTTAATGCGGTTACAATGGATGAAAAATCTACCCCTTCTTATTGTTGTGTAGATATTATTGGAGGCTAACAAGTTGGTGCAGAAGTTTACATTGTTGCATAGGTCAGTTTTTGTCATAGATCATTAATAAATATGTTCCATATACATTTTGCATCATACCTAGGTATGCTAAATATCTGTGACTCTCACAGCCACAAAGTACGTAACAGTAGAAGGGACTTACCTAGCTACAAAGTCTTCCTCAATACGTCGTAGTAGTCCATCATTACCAGCTGTTTGATATCCAGCTGGATGACGATCAGTACCCCACATTAATGGTAAGATGGCTGAGAGTGGAGTTAGATCGGCCCTTTCTGTAGCATCACGTAGGCTCAGGGAGAGAAAAGAAAGTGTTCTTGAGCAGCTTAAGTTTGCTGAGAGTCGTGTAAAAGATTTGCAAGCTAGGATAAATGAAAAGTTTGATGAGGATTGTAACCAAATTGAACATGCTGTGAACTCGGTTATAACTGCATTGGAGAATAAAAGAGGTGATATGATCAGACAGGTGGAGGCTGAAAAGGATCAAAAGCTGAAAGAAATATCTTCTTGCATGGAGTCGATTAATGCGTGTGCTGCTCAGATTCAGCAGGTATTGTGTAGCTAATAACTAGCTAGCTTCATCAGTCTTACACACCACACTCTAGACCTTTGAGAAAGTGTCATTACTCCAATATTTTGCATGGTCAGTACTTGAATTTATTCATGACTTGTTAAAAAGTCAAGTGAAGTGCAGCATAATCACTCATACAAATGCAATATAATGTGTAGTAAATTAACCATACTCTCACCACCACTCACACCCTTTTTTTTTTTTTAGAGAGTTTTGTCTAGAGGTTAGAGCTATGCTAACCTCATACACAACAAAAAAACCACGTGAGGCTGAGTAAGGTGTGGCCATTCCACATTATTCCACATATATACCTGTATTGTAATCTAGGCAGGTTAAAGCTTCAAGGTGCTGCAAAAAGCAAGTAATACTACTTGTGCAATAATAATATTATGTATCTAAACTTCCATTATATTATCTCTCTTTATATACACTGAAAAAAGTGTTAGCAAAATTATAATGATATAAAATATCAAGCAGCAGATTTACTGCATCCTGCATGTCCTGATCCAATGAATAAACTCAGTTAGCAACACATATACATCACTACTATCATCATTCCTGGTCCATCAGTTTTGTTACATGATCTATATTTTAATGACAGAGATAGAATTATACATCCTACAGATGAAATTACAAAAGACAATAATTGGCAGTATGGTAAAATAGTGTTGGTGGCTTCACCTTACCATTTATCCCAGTACCTAATAGTCAGCAGTGCATGTCACATACACCACACATTAGTTTGAGCACTCTAATTGAACATAGAAAAAAAAAATTTCTTTATTAATGGCACTCTTATTAATGATCATTCAATCATTATCTATTTGGAGGTACTATAGACACTCCCTTCATGACAGCTCACTCCTTAGAGAGCACTCTCTAAATGACTACACTCTGAACCTTCACATAAACTTAATATTAATTTTTTTGTTATGAATTGCGTGAATGATTAGTTGCTAATATTATTAGTGGAGCTTATTATATTCTAGACACCTTGGGACCTGATTGGAGTCATTTCAGGGGATTGAAGTTCTGTTAATATAAATACTCAGTGGACATATTCAAGTATCCTTAATACAGAGGTGTCCTTGTTTCAGGTGGTTAGAACAGAGGAGTTCCACTATATACAGAGATGTCTCTCATTTCAGGGGGTTAGAACAGAGGAGTTCCACTGTATACAGAGATGTCCCTCATTTCAGGGGGTTAGAACAGAGGAGTTCCACTGTATACAGAGATGTCCCTCATTTTAGGGGCTTAGAACAGAGGAGTTCCACTGTATAGTAGCACTAATGATAATGTGATAAGTGTTGATTAAGGCATTCTATTCTTTTCCGGACAGTGGTCTGAGTGGAGTGGCTCAGTCATTGTAGGGACAGTATATGTAAATGTGTCAATTAAATTATAGGTCAAGAGATACACTCTTTGTTTTAAAGATCTATAGGGTATTCATTTAGATAATCCCGATAATCCCCCCCCCCCTCGGACAAATTTTTCTGTGTCTCTCCCCCAAATTAAACCTTGGCTATATTATAATTATATTAGAAAATGAATTTAAGACTTTAGGTTTTATTATACATAACTAATAATCATCTTTATTTTTGGCATGCACATTGCAGTGGCTTGCACTATCAGTTGTCATTAGTCTTAAGATAACATGTTTGCCATATGGAATCATGATACTGAATCTTTCTTTAGCTTTCAGGCTACATGCACTTGCAGTAGCTGGTACTGTCAGTTGTCAATAGCTCCTAAAAATAGACTTGCAGCTGACCCAATGTCTCAATAGAAGGAGCCCTGATTATGGTTGTGGAATTTTATTATTAAATTTTTAACCAAAATACGAAGAAGATTCGGGGAAGGTGACAGTGCCTGTGACAAATCTCCTGTGTACCTGAATTTGCACCCCCGAAGAGGATGATAAATTACTAGAACACCATAACTCAACACATGGATGAGAATCCTCTTTATACTATCTTTGAAAGTACCATTGTAGAGAACACCACCTTCATGACCACTTTCTCCTTAATACCATTATAATGACCACTCTCTGAAGAAAATGAACAAAACACAAATGAACAAAACAGAAACAAACCACTGCCCTCACATGAATTTACATTTACTTGTCATCTGGAGGCTAAATTGATGTAGAGGTTATCTTTCCGGTGTCATAGACTTTTTGGGTATTGAAAAATCCAGTTGAAATAAAGTAGAGTGGTTTGTATGAAGTATAATGTGGTTTAAAAAATAGCTGATTCATGAACATGTGATTCATTATTATTCTTTGAGAAGTAATAAAAAAATCATCTGGAAGCCATTAGCTACTACGTACCCTTTGTGTGGCAAAGATAGTTTGTGTCTCTCTACACAATTTGAGAAATTAATCGTGAGGTGCTGACACTTGTAGTAGGTGACATAGTTAGCTATGATCACTGTAGACTGGTTGGCTGTCTACTACTATATACTCATACCTTTGACTATAGCCAGGCCAGCACTTTGTTGGTCATGTGATTGTCTGTGGTCTAGCTGGCTCAGTGCATGTGCCTAAATTAGGCATGCTAGGTTGCAGACATCAATTGACCAAGGTTTCCCTTACATCGTTTGAGGGAGACCCAGTATGAAGGTTTGAGGGAGACCCAGTATGAAGGCTCCGGTATGGTGCTAGGTAATGGGTCTGAATGTCATCTCCAAGGGGAGCAGCTGTCTTTAGTACATGCTACTCCACCCCCCCCCACCACCCCCCCCCCCCCCCACCCCCCCCAGACCTTACTAAAGGTATTCATAGAGGTATAATTAAAGGTGCTCACCTCCCTTTTAGGTACACATTTTTGTTTTTTTACAAGTAACAATAACAGGTATAATAATTTTTATTATTGTTGTTGTTTGTATAGGATGTATGTAATGCAACCAAACTGGAGGAAGAGACAAATCAATCCAAATTCTTTACAGAGTATTCTTCTGTTATTAATTCACTGGAAGATAGATATATTGAACTTTTGTTATTATTGGATGATGGAGAAATGAGTGTAGGTCATGATGACAAGTCTACAATTGATCTCTCTGAAGTAATCGACTTGTTAGAAAGTTTGACAGTGCAGAATCATGATGGTAAGTTAGTGAAATTTTTAAAAGGAGTAAAATTATAAAGTTGTGAGTTATTGGTAGTGATGTACAGTCACAAGAGGGATTGACATTGAAAATTTATGAACATTGTTCATCTTAAAACTTTAAGCTATAGAGAAGAGGATAAATACATTTATCTGTTTATTGGTACAAATTATCATCAATGATTATATCACAACATTGCTTACTGTCTGATGACAGGAGAAGACAGTTATGATTCAAGCAGGGCAAATGCAGAAGAAAAGATTAAATTGTAAAAATTCATGATAGTAGGCTCTTATTTTCTTATGTACTTGCTAAATTTAATAGTAGCTAGAACCTATATGAGGTTTTTGTATAATATTGGACCTGGAAACAGCTAAGTGTATAAAAGGAGGTATGTATAATATATGTATATGTATATGTATGGAAATGTACGGACTGGGGACTGGGAATACTTTTGTACAGTACTACTTATAGTCAACCCCTTTACCTTCCACACCGTATTAGGTAACCCCTTACCTATTCCACGTGAAGAATATTATCATACTACTGGTTGTATGCTTTTTTTTATTACACTAGGTTCACAGTTTACAAGAACACAGTGTGGAGAAGATCAGTTTGCAAGTGCCGAATGCAGTATGCTAGACAAAACTTCACTTGTACCTGCATCAAAAGAAAGTGGAGAGAAGTTAACTGATGTGATTAATAGAGAGAGATCTAGTTGTGATGATGTTACAAAGGATGACATAGAAAGTGTAAAGATTGGCTCCACAAATGATGACACTTGTAATCTGTCATGTTCTGAAGGTAATACAGAAGTACTTGGTTTCGATAAAAGCTGGTTTCAATTCAAGGGAGTTTTAAGGGAAACTTCTCACTCCTTCCCCCTTCCAAAGTAATATTTTTATACCTGTGTAGACTACTACTGTATATCTGGGCTGAAATATTTCAAATTTTTGTTTGATGAAATTTAATTTTGGAAATAGTACTGTACCATTAAATTAGATTAATTAATAATTGGATAATTGGATAATTGAATTTCGAAATGATTTTGGCTTCCATAAGTATTTTGTTTCCAGATTTAAGATATAGTGGGTTTCTTTTCTACCTCATGTAGGAGGATTATTCCTCTCCCCCTCCCACTGTAATCCCTGATGAGTACATACATGTCTACTCATCTGTAGTTGGTTGAGCCGGGTATATTTACAACAGAACTGACGGACATGTCTATTTATCTGTAGTTGGTTGAGCCGGATATATTTACAACAGAACTGACTGACATATCTACTCATCTGTAGTTGGTTGAGCTGGGTATTTTTACAACAGAACTGACGGACATGTCTATTTATCTGTAGTTGGTTGAGCTGGATATATTTACAACAGAACTGGCGGACATGTCTATTTATCTGTAGTTGGTTCAATCAGGTATATTTGCAACAGAACTGACGGACATGTCTATTTATCTGTAGTTGGTTGAGCTGGATATATTTACAACAGAACTGGCGGACATGTCTATTTATCTGTAGTTGGTTCAATCAGGTATATTTGCAACAGAACTGACGGACATGTCTATTTATCTGTAGTTGGTTGAGCATGGTATATTTACAACAGAACTGGCGGACATGTCTATTTATCTGTAGTTGGTTCAATCAGGTATATTTACAACAGAACTGACGGACATGTCTATTTTGTCTGTAGTTGGTTGAGCCATGTACATTTACAACAGAACTGACGTAAGAGTGTTGTTTGTGCACATTTTCCCTCTGTGAATGTAGTGTTGCTGAATTTGTTTATTTCACTGCATAGAGTTACATAACTACTGTATGAGACAAGTGTTTACTCTAACAACACTACTATAAAGCTTTACAATGGAAGTATCAAACATGAGCATTCTAAATACAGTTAGAACTTATTCTGCTAATAATGAGAGTAGAATCAAAATCAACTCTACATAATACTAAATGCTAATAATTACTTAATTTAGCACAGCATGTAAGTACATGGGAATGGTCATGTTTGGTGAAGGTTCCATGAAATGCTGTGTCAAACTACAAGTAAAGTACTAGTGTACAAAACAAGTGGTATCTCTCTCCATGGATAGCACTCTGCAGTTTATTTCTGTATAGATTTCATGAAAGATCACAAGTTCTCACCAAGCAGTTGGAAGGAATGCATTCTTGCACTTTATTTTTTTGCTTGATATTATGTTTACTAACAAATGGCCCCCTTCATCACTCCTTATAAATTTCCTTTGCAAGAAAGTGTGCATTCCTCCAAAATCACATGTCAAATTTCACATGATCTGTAAGGTTAATAATGTTAGATTTAAAGCTTTGTATGCTATGGTTATTATTCCATAATTAATTAATTTATGAAATAGCCGTAGATGTAACCAACTCAAGTGTCATAATTTGAACTGGAATACACTCAGTCAAATTAAATCTGCTAACTCTAGTGTTTGAGGTTTCTTGTAGTTGTGTCAGCTAATTTCATAAGTTTATATGTAAGCTGCGAGCAGAGCACAACTATTTAATAAGGCAAAGTATATTTTAGGCATGAGGTATCATAATAAGAGGTTAGAAGCACTTGTTTGTTAATATTTCACTAACCACATTAGAGCAGATTTGAGAATGACTCTTGAGTACAGTATTTACATTGAAAAATAAATTTGTTGTGTAAATGTAGACAGTGTTCCTTGCTAGGAAATTCAGAAGAGTAGTGGTGAGGTGGAGTCTTAGATAATATTATAGCATTTATACCTCATGAAAGGGAAATGGCCACTGAAGGTATAGGACCTACATGAAAGGGAAATGGTCACTGAAGGTATAGGACCTACATGAAAGGGAAATGGCCACTGAAGGTATAGGACCTACATGAAAGGGAAATGGCCACTGAAGGTATAGGACCTACATGAAAGGGAAATGGCCACTGAAGGTATAGGACCTACATGAAAGGGAAATGGTCACTGAATACATAGGGATTACTACTATTCTGTGGAGAACAATTCACACAAGAAACAGGAGAAATATTTTTATTGACAATGATGAGATCACAAAATCATTGTGAGAATTTGTTTGAGTCGACTAAATATTTAGACACATCAGTTATACTTGTCATTTGCATAGTAAAAATAAAGGACTGGGAGGTGGGGGTGGGTGGGTAAAGTTGCCTATGATGGTTTAGAATACTCAAATTGAGGATGTAAGAGATGTAGTGTGTCAACCAAAGAGAATGTTTCATATGTACCTAATGAGAAATTGTCCTGGCAAAATTTATCTTTTGGATTTTTGTACCTACTGTTAATAGATGGGCTTTTCTATGAAGTTATTCCTATAATATACAGAATTGTGCCGAATAGAAGATCTAAAACTATCTCCCGGAATGTCATTGGAAGTTTATGTTACAGAAGTGTCTGATCCGTATAACTTCATTGTACAGCCGGTTAAAACAGAACTTATTTCAATGATGGAAGATATGGGGTTAGTATAATGTGTCCTACACTGCACTAATAAAGTCACTCTACACACTAATGTACCGTAGGTAGGTAAATGTGGGAATTTTTTGAGTTGAAATATTTTGCATTTTTGTTTCACAAACAGTACAATTAATTAATCTTTTTTCTAAAATATTTTACTTGAAAATTTCCAGATTTAAGGCAAGTCACTAGTGCTTAAATTAAAAAAAATTAATAGTGTAAAGACACGATGTCTTTGTAAATTGGATAATTGACCTGGATAGCCTGATGTTAATATTTAGCAGGTTTATAATTATGACTTCACACACACACACACACACACACCATGTACACAGGCATTGACAGACTGTTGTTTAGCACATTGAGTTTCAAGCTCAGACAGACATTCACATGTGGCTTACAAAGAACTACTATGGCTTTTAGTTCAACCATAAAAGGTGCTAAAGTTTACCAGGACAGTATGCCAGACCAAACTTAGAATGGTCTGACATATTGCTGCCTGACTATTGTCAAATGACAGACTGTTAATTTAAGCACTGCATTATAAACCAACTAGTATTATTTTGTCTCCATTCTTGTAACATTTGTAAAAACTAGGATATTTTTCTCACTGTTAGGGATCATTATTCTAATGAAGAATATAGTATGCTCAGTTACCGCCCAAAATTGGGTGAATTTTGTTGTGCCCAATTTTCTGAAGATGAATGTTGGTATCGTGCAGAGATTATTCAATATGAGGAAGATTCAGAAGGTAAGTTACTATGTAGTAATGAATGAGTCATAATCTAAGGTATTCTCTCAGGCTTCCTGAGGTTAGCAAGTTTCTTTGTGCAGTGACATTGTATTAATAACATTCAAATAGGTTGCCTCTAAAGTACAGGAAGATGGTCCACTGTATGTGTATACATATCATGAAGCTTATGAATATTAGGCAGCCATAACTCAATTGTGTGCATTGCTTGGTAATCAATCTTTTATGACCTTGTACATAATCTGATATGAAACTTTTTAGCTGTCACACTGTCTATAGCTGCATGATTTCAACTCAATACTTTTCAGGGAAGGTTGTCTAATATTATCAAATAAGTACCTAAAATATTGTATTACATCTTTCAGCTGTATACCATGATGGATACCTAACAATAATGGCAGAATATCTTTCTCTATAACTGAAATAATAATTGGTAGTTTTTCTGTTGAACCCATTTCTAATCTATGCAATAAATTATTATTATTTTTTATTTATACATTTAGTGAAAGTCTGCTATATTGATTATGGAAATCAAGAGAAAGTGTCTTGCTGTCATCTCCGACCACTTGCTTCAAAGTTTTGTTGTTTACCTCGTCAGGCTATTAACTGTAGTTTAAATGCTCTTGCACCATTTCATTGCAATCCTGGGTTGCCCTCAAACGTGTGGAATGAACAAATATGTGAGTGGTTTTCTAACCTTCTGCTCGGCAAATCCATCAAGATTCGTGTAACTAATTGCATGAAGTCAAACCAAGTAACAGCTGAACTGTTTCTTCAGTTTGAAGAAGTACAAGATTCTGTTTACAATTTCCTTAAAGATGCTGTTATTTCGAGTGACAATCTTGTACCTTTATCCAAATTCATGTGCTCTTTTGGCTTGTCTAACTCACCTACTCAGAGCCCAAGCTCCATTTCTTGCACTGATGAGGAGGATGTAAAGCCCAAATGTAGCGCATATCTTCCTCCTGTGGATTTTACAAAACTTCCACCTCTTTTAGTGAGGTTGGATTCATCACTGGCATTCACTTGCTTGATCTCACACATAAACAGTAACTTGCTATTTTACGTTCACCCTATTCAAAGGGATTTAGCCCATGCTATGAATCACATCTGTGACACTCTCAACGACTATTATGCTGTTGAAGATAATTGTGTTGTGATACCACCTGAAGACTTGAAGTGTGGTAGTGTGTGTGCTGTGATCTCTGTTGAATACAAACAGTGGTGTCGTGGAGTCATTTCATGCATTCAAAGTGATATGCAATCTGGAATGAAAGTAAAGTTCTTGATTTTTTTCCTGGATTATGGTGGATCAGAATGGATGGAGTCATCAAATCTATTTTCTTTAATGACATCATTAAGAGAATATCCAGCTCAAGTGATGTGTTGCAGTTTTAGTGAAGTTACTGCTAAGAATTGCAGTTGTGAAGAAGTCGAGTCAACCTGTCAAGACAATCCTGATATTGTTGGCAACATGGAAAAAAGCTATGTGTGTTCGGTTATTGGTCAAGAATATATTTCTGAGTGCATTTCTTATTTGGAAGCTGTTACTTGTGAAACAAAGCAACTTGTAGCTTCGGCTAAAGTGAAAGGTATAATGATCTTACACTGTGTCATTTTAGTATTTTTTCAATTTCTTTCATAGTTAAAAGTAAGGATGCCCTGTTCATGAGCCGAGTGGAGTGTGTTTTACCTGTGGATCTTTATGATACAACTGAAGAGATTGATGCCCACATTAATGAAAACTTGGTGGATATTTTATGGAAGACATATGGCAATAACTGTAAGGTAGTGCTTGTAATAGAATTTTGATAACAAAATTTCAGTGCTATGATTATACAGATAGATAATTAATGAATATTTAGTACGGCAATACTAAAATAAAATTTTTTTTCCTGATACCATTGACTGAAGAATTTAACAATAATATTCAATATTGGACCAACACAAAACAAAGGCTATGTCAGTAAATGGTACAATTTTGTGGAGTAAAAATATTCCTATCTGCTGTCTTGCAAACCTTTTATGATCATGAAATTTTCAAGTCTTATTGTGTACTAAATTCTTATGTTGTGGTAAATTCAGAAAAATATTTAGAGTGGCCAATAACAATATTATTTCTTTACACTGCCTTCACATCATTCATAAATTTTAGTAGAAACTGATGAAAAGGGTCTTGAATCATGCAATCTTGATATGTGGAATCCAATGGAAGATGACTTCTTATCAAAGAGAAATATATACAAGATTGATGACGAAGATGCAGGATTGGCTTTGGAAGGCTACAGTATGTCAGTTATGTATGTGTGTGTTTTGATTTGGTTGTTTGCATCTTCATTGAAGAAAGTACTAATAGAATTTGTCGATTCTTTAATTCGAAAAATGGTTGCTTTTCTGGTGATTCATGTCCATTTTTGCATCTTCATAATGGTAAGAAGTTATGTCTGTTTATATGTGCAAAGTTAAGACTTTATCTAATTACCTCTAGGCATGCAAGTGGAGAATGCTACCATAGAAGACTGTAGTGTCATTCCACTACCAAGAAGGAACAGCTGGATAGTTGTGATAGTTACTGCAATAGTATCTCCTACAAGATTTTATGTTCAACTTCCCCTTGGATGTAAATCACCTCTCTCTATGGACACTGAACCAGATAAAGGTACAATAGAAAACATCGGAGCTGAATTCAGTATAATCACATCTAATATTTGTAGGAATGGATTTTGAAGAAGACTTTTATGAATTAGTTAAAGACATGACGTGAGTTATCATCTTTGACTGTGCTAAAGTAGTTATTTATTATGGAGCTGATAGTATTAAATTTTTGTGAAAATGATTTAATTGATATATTCAGCTACAAATTTAAAAATTTCTGTTCAGTAATCAAGAAGACAGGGAATTCCTACAAAGAGCAGAAATGATTTATATTTTCAGTGTGGGCTAGCTCAACCACACTTCACCGCAGAAAATGGATTCTAATACAAAATGTAGTTCTCTCAAAGAACTTTCTAATATTGTTTATTCAGGTCCAAAATGTCCAAGATTTTACTCAGCCCTCCCATCCTGTATGTGTCTATTGGTATGGTATGGGATAGAATGGTGGTAAAAGTGTGGGTGTCAATCACAAATATTGAGTGAGCTGGTGGATTTTCCCCTTTACAGCTTTAGGGACTGTAATACCAAATGTTAGGGTATAAAGTGTACATGGTTGGTTTTGGTGCAAAAAAATTTTTTTTAGACCTTGGGAGGATGGACTAGAATAGATTATTAGAGAGCTCTTTGGAGTAAAATTTGGTACTTGAAACTGTGAGGTCAAGTTAGCTGTCCATTAATTTCGGCCTTTTGACTATTTCCATCTTTACGATTTATATTATCTGCCTAAATTTTAACTTTAAGGCAGAAATGGTTGTGTTATATTTGAAATCTGCAGAATCCTCAACTTATCTAGATCAAAGTTAATGCTACCATCAATGTAATAAATATGACAGGAAATGCACCACAAAACAAAAACAAACAAACAAACAAAAAACAACAACAAATAGTTTTTTTTTTTAGTCATTACCCTCATATTGAAGTAGCTTCAATTGTTAGTATTGTCAGAATTCAAACATGATGCTCTCACAAAACCATGCCCATTAATTTTATTGTGGCCACTAAGTTTAAATTTTCTGAAAGGTATGGTTTCTTTTGGATTTATTTATTTATTTATTTATTTATTTATTTATTTATTTATTTATTTATTTATTTATTTATTTATTTATTTATTTATTTATTATTATTATTTTTGGCTATTGAAAGTACTTAAAGGCAGCATTTGTCTGGTCAGCACAAGATTATTACTTCCATGCAAATTGCTCCACGAAATAGAAAGTGTTAAATTTGTACTTGCTATCTGGAGCTGTCCATTTCCCATTTCAGTGACCATTCGACTTAAATGGGTCAATCTTGCTCTGTTTCCTTTTATTGTGCTTTAGGTCACCAGTCACAATCAATTTCAATGTAGTTCTCTGTGCTTGGAGGCACAGAATGCTTGATTGGAATATCTTAACTGTTATTTTAATAACCTGAACTTCATACAAAATATGTTTCCAATCCCATAAGTAGTGGCTGAGATGGATAGCTGCTTAACTTACAACTATAATTTATCAATTATTCACCTGAGTGGGGTTCATAGGACTAGTAGGATCCCCCTGGGACCAACAACAAATATTCACTTGAGTGTGGTTCATATGACTAGTGGGGTCCCCCGGGACCAACAACAAATATTCACTTGAGTGTGGTTCATAGGACTAGTGGGGTCCCCTGGGACCCACAAAACTTCATGACACCAGATCCTTTTCTGGATACTACTGTATATACTGAAACAGAACTAGACAGCTATTTAAACCGACATCTTGCTAGCATTACTAGGTAGCCCATTACAATTTATCAGTGTTCTTATTCATATATACTAGTTTGATGGACTTGGTTGTTCACTCAGTTAAGATTAAGTATAGACACTATAATTATATACCTAGTGCTAACAGGACAACTATCAATATAAAATGTTATATGATGTAATAGTAGTTCTATTCAAGCAGATATTGAGTTAATCTGGAAGTTTTTGAAGCTAGAATCATTCTAAAATAGATACATATTAAGTAATGATACTGCTTCCTAAATAAAATCAGCTCAAAAATTTCCAGATTTACCATAGCTTATGTTCATCCATTATAGTTACACTATCATAATATCGTTGATTGTCATTTACTATTAGAGCCTACTATGACCAACAAGTGTTCAGTGAACGTGATGTTATTCTACCACATTCTGGAGAAATAATTGCAGCCCGTTATTTTCAGGATGGCTGTTGGTACAGAGCCAGAGTGATTGATAGCATGAATGACACACTTCTTGTAAGAAATCATGTACTTCAAATTTTAGTATGTGTAATAAGATGGCTGGCTGGGATTAATAGCGCAAGCTGCGCAGGTTGAAAGGAGTAAAAGAGCATGAGGTGCAACCGAGTGCTATTTCCCTTCCTATCTGCGCAGCGAGAGCTATTAATCCCAAAATACCACAAGCCAGCCATCCTATTAATCCAATATCCCACCATTTTAAACAATAATCATGAAACATAGGTAGGTAGCTATAGATATGAGTTAGCTACTTAACTAAACATAATAACTATGAACATAAAAAAGTTCCTCAAAGTTTACAGCACTTTGTTTCTCTTCACTCTTCTGCTAGACTAGGGCTTAATAATACCAACAGAGCTACTCCTGCCATTGTCTTTACAGTACTGAAACCATACTACCGTGTAGTTACACTATACTATAAACCTATAATCTAGCTAGAAACTTGTCTTCAGGCGGTGTTGATTGACCAATCAGATTATTATTACAGGCAAGCTATAGGTAAATTTGTAATAGCGTTTTCATTAGTCAGTTGCTAGTACTATTTCAAAATAATAGATACAAGCTTCTATGGACCATTTGTATTGTGCGTATGCTAGATATTGGATTAATAATATAATTATTCAAACATGGCACTGTTCACATATTCAAGACAAACTTATGAAGTATACTATTATTCATGCCTGCAACTTGAAGGAATTATATTCTTGTTCTCTCTGATAATTTGATAGACCATTTGATGTAATGACATGAGTTTGATTTAATGGCATGAGAAGTGCTGTGATATTGTCACAAGCTTACTTAAGCTAGCTACTACTATAAGTAAACTTTCTTCGATAAATAACAATAACGAATAATAATAATAGATTAAATAATGATAGCGTAATAATATAGTCAAGTTAGTAAGTCAATACTCTACATCCTCTTCTACTTTTTAAAATGATGCCGTCTCTCTAGAAACCCGTCTCCGTCGAGAGCTTCTGTAATCTTCCGTATTCTTCTGTACTGTCTGCGCATCTCTCATCTGTCACATTTCTCCCCTCCTTCTTTATGGCGAAGCCATGGTCATCAACTTCACTCTCCTGAGGTAATCTTGACAACATATCAGCATTAGCATTATCTTTTCTTTTCTGATGTTCCACTGTAAAATTGTAAGGTTGCAATGCTAAACTCCATCTGGTGAGTCTTGCATTTTTGTCCTTCATTGTTTTCAGCCATGTTAGTGCTCTATTGTCCGTCTGTAGCAAAAAAGATTTCCCAAGTAAATAGATTGAGAAAGCCTTCACTGCCAATAGTATTGCTAAACATTCTCTCTCAATAGTTGCATAATTTCTCTCTCTGGGTAGTAGTTTTCTGCTATAGTAAGCAATGGGTTGATCATTTTCTTCACCTTGACTTAACACAGCTCTGATCCCTTGATCAGATGCATCTGTTTGTAATTTGAATGTCTTACTAAAATCTCGATTCTTGAGCATCACAGAGCACATGAGATCTTTCTTTAACTTTTCGAATGCTTGCTGTTCTTTCTCGGTCTATGTTACTATTACAGCTTGGTTTTTCTTGGTCAGTTGGGTCAGGGGTTCAGCTTTCTCAGCAAAGTGTGGAATGAACCTTCTATAATATCCAATCATTCCTAAGAAGCTTCTAACGTCCTTCTTTGTTCTTGGTATCCTCATCTGTTCCACAGCTTTAACTTTCGATTCTTCCGGTAAGACTCCCCCTTTTCCAATTTGATGTCCCAAGTATGTACAACTTTCCATTCCAAATGAGCATTTCTTGAGCTTCAAGGTAAGTCCTGTTTCCTGTAGTTTCTGAAACACAGTCTCTATGTTTTGCAAATGTTCTCCCCATTCAGTTCCATAGATGACTACATCATCCAGATAAACTCCTGTATACTCTTCACTTCCCCGTAGCATAGTGTCCATCAGCCTTTGGAAAGTTGCTGGGGCTCTGCTTAGCCCAAATGGCATTACTCTAAATTGCAGTAACCCTAAAGGACTAGTGAAGGCTGTCTTTTCCTTATCTTCCTCAGCAAGTGGCACCTGCCAGTATCCTTTTGCCAAGTCTAATGTGGTGATATACTGTGACTGTCCTATGGCATCCAACATTTCGTCAATCCGTGGCATAGGATAAGCATCAAACTTCGTTCTCGCATTCAACTTTCTGTAATCTATACACAGTCTATTACTTCCATCCTTTTTCTGCACCACCACAATCGGTGAAGCCCATCCACTTGTAGATTCCTCCACCACTCCATTCCTTATCAGTTCTTCTAACTCTTCAATTACTTCTTTCTTCTTTATTGGATTGATCCTATATGGTCTTTGTTGAATTGGAGTGGCATCAGTAGTAGGTATTCTAAATATGTTTAATTTTATCTGTTCTTCCAGGTATTGTGGTAATCAACTTAGAATATTGTGAAATGAGATGTTTTCACTTTCAACTTCTGTTCATCATCTAGCTGCTGTTCATAAGTAGCTGTATCTATATCCTGCACTTCACTTCTGTAGTATGGTAGCTCTTCCTCTTCATCTTGTATCCAACATGCATTTTCACTTTCTTCCGATTCATGCCATCTCTTTAACATATTAATGTGAAAAAGCTTCTTCCTACAATCACTTAACTGAATGTCGTAGTTGACTTGTCCTACTTTCTTGGTAATAGGATAAGGTCCTTTCCATTTAGCAAGTAGTTTCTCGGTTCTGGTTGGTAGTAACACTAGAACCTTGTCTCCTACATTCAGGTTCGTCTCTCTAGCCTTTTGATCATACCATGACTTCTGCCGTCGTTGAGATTTTTCCATATTCTGTCTAACTATTTCCTTGGACTCTTGTAATCGATCATATACACCCTGTACGTAACTTAGTACATCATCCTGGCTATCCTGTTGTTCTCCTATCCATCCCTCTTGTAATACATTCAGTGGTCCTCTTACATCTCTTCCATATACTAATTCGAATGGACTAAATCCTGTTGATGCTTGAGGTGCTTCACGAAAAGCAAATAGGACATATGGTACCCATTTATTCCAATCTCTTCCTTCTCTATCAATTCCCTTTCTCAACATTTTGTTTGAGAGTTTGATTGAACCGCTCCACTAAACCATCGGTTTGAGGGTGATAAGGAGTAGTTCTAATGCTTTTGACTCCTAACATTTGATATAACTCTTGCAACAGGGCTGACATGAAATTACTCCCTTGGTCGGTTAATATTTCTTTCGGAACTCCGTGTCTTGATATGATTTCTATCAACTGTTCTGCTACTGCTGGGGCAGTAAATTTTCTAAGGGGTATTGCTTCTGGGTATTTAGTAGCATAGTCACATAGTACTAGTATATACTTGTGTCCACTCTTTGATCTAGGTAATGGTCCCACAATATCCATTGCAATCCTCTTGAAAGGTTCTCCCATAATTGGTAAATTAACCAATGGTGATTTCCTAGGTTTCTGTTTGGAACATAATTGACATTCTGGACATTGCTTGCAATATTCCTTAACATCTCTAAAAACTGTGGGCCAATAAAATCTTCTCAGTATTCTCTGAGTGGTTTTATCTATACCCAAATGCCCTGATAGAGGTATGCTATGGGCTAATTTTAGTACATTTAGCCTATACTGTTTAGGTAGTACTAGTTGCTCATACTTAACATCTTTTTGATCTCTGGGCTTCCAACTTCTTAGCATAATTCCATTCTTCTCTATTACTCTTCTTTCTGCTTCCATTCTTGTATTTCCTGGTCTCCCAACTGTAGTTGTTGGAATGTTGACTGTTTAGAGGCTAATTGCCTAACTCTTTGAGCTCCTATTTCTCTTTTTTGACTCTGTGATAAGTATTGCTTTGATCGACTTTCTCCGAATAAGTTGTCTGCAAACCTCTGAAAATCTTCCTCGACACCTGGCTCTTCCTTGTGATCAAGGTACTCCTATGACCTTGGTGTTGGTGTTTCTATTGAGTTTCCCTCTTGGATCTCCACACCATCTTTACCACTGTCTTCAACACTGGACTCTTCTTGCTGAGAGTCTATCTTTGTTGGTGCTGAGGCTGAAAGAGTCTCTGCTAACGGTGTGACAATTCCTCCATCCTGTTGCTCTTCCTGTTTCTGTTGCTCCTCCAACTCTAGTCTCTGTTTCTTCTGTGTTCTTGTTTCTACTGCTAATACTTGTTCATCTGAATTCTGTTCCAGACATTTGTCACGTTCTTCCTTAGGTAACTTTTCAATTGATACAACAGTAAATCTCTTCCTAAGAGTACTGGGGCAGCTAGCTTGTCCGTTACTGACACCTCTCTCTGGTACTCCTGACCATCGATGTTCAGCTTGACGTTTGCTAAATGGCTAACCCTTTCCTTGCCATAAGCTGTTCTCTTGGTTACATATTTACCTAACAGGCCTTCCTTTGGAACCAAACATTTCCTTACACATGTTCGGTCACATCCTGTATCTATTTTCATTCTAACTAATGCACTTTCCTCTACACTTCCCATATAATCTACAGGTGAATCGATGAACTGTGCTTCCATCAATTCGAAGGTTTCAGCTCTACAATTCTTGACTATATGTCCCTTCTTGTTACACTTATAACAAGTGACATTACTCAAATAGTCAGTTCTGTTGTGAGCTCCTTCTGATTCTTTCTTTACGGTGGGTTTCCCCTTGAATTTTGAGCTATAAGAATGCTCCTTTACTAAACTCTTTCTGTCTTGTGTAGGCCTGTGATTGTCCTTAAAGTGACATTCCTCATAAAGGCTCATATATCTAGCTGCTTCCTCTGGAGTTGTTGGGTTTCTCTCCTGCACCCATTTCCTCTCTGTCTCATGCAATCCCCACATAATTCCCTCTACATAGATTTTATTTAGTAATTATTCCATACCCTCCTCTGGTTCAAGCCATTTATCTATCATCTTGCAATATTTCTTAACATAAGCCATTGGAGGCATGGTGCTCTCTTTTTTAAATTTTCTTACTTGAGCTCTTCGATTTTCTGGGGTGACATTGAAATAGGTGAACAAGGCTGTCTTCAGGTCATCATAGGAAACTTCAGTCAAACTGATTCCATTACACACTTCCATAGCTTCTCCATCTAACACTTCCAACACATACTCTACCCATTGATCTTTGTCAACTCAAGCAAGTTCCATCTTTGATTCAAATTGATGTAAGAAACTTCCAATATCTTCTCCGTTTTTGTAGTTTGGCATCTTTAACTTGAATAATCGTTCTTGAGACTCTCGAGGTTCCCAAAGTTCTCGAGGTTCTCGAAGTTGGTCTATCATCCTATTCTGTGTTTTTAATATCTGTTTCATCTCTTCATCATGCTTCATCGCCTGTTGTCCCATGAATTCAGCTAACTGTTGTATTGCTCTTTCCATCTCTGTACTTTGTAATTGAGGAGTAGACACAGGTACTTCAGAATCTAATCTTTTCTCTGCTTCAGACCTTCTGTATGGTTGTTGTTCTTCTCTAGCCTCTACACTTATCTGCTTCTTGGCCTTCTTTTTAGACGTTCTCTTCGGCGTCGGTGCTTCGGCCGTGGTCAACTTTGGTAACTTGTCGCTCCTGGTTACCGATATGTTCTTTTGCGAGTAGGTTAGCTACTCTCTAAAACTGCTCTTCCTCCCTAGGTCCTTCTCACTACGGCTTGTTGAAGGTCTAGAGTTATTATTAGCTTGGCGGTTTCTTCCTCACAACTGCTTATTGGAATCCCACCGCTGCCACCAAGATTGTCACAAGCTTACTTAAGCTAGCTACTGCTATAAGTAAACTTTCTACGATAAATAACAATAACGAATAATAATAATAGATTAAATAATGATAGCGTAATAATATAGTTAAGTTAGTAAGTCAAATACTCTACATCCTCTTCTACTTTTTAAAACGATGACGTCTCTCTAGAAACCCGTCTCCGTCGAGAGCTTCGGTAATCTTCCATATTCTTCTGTACGGTCTGCGCATCTCTCATCTGTCACAGATATTTGTAGGGAAATGTATGCATCAGGTGTTTGGTACGACATGTTCTACTGTGTAAGAAATATATTTGACATTTACAGGTATTTTTTGTGGACTATGGAAACACATGTAGTGTTGTTGATACTGATATTCGTAGCATAAAACCTGAGTATCTCCTCCCGCCTTTTCAAGCAGTTGAATGCTACCTTCCCAATTTAACGATTTCTGATAGTTACATTTCAAATGATCATGGAGCAAGGTAGGTTTTTTTACAAAGTGTGCTAACATAAGTTATTTTTGTCTGTGTACTGTGTGTGTAGTAGTAGCATGTCAATGATTCTATTGGATGTGTAGTGTATGTAGTATATTCTGTTAATAGTACTTCTATGTATTTACTGTCCTTCCTGCCCTTTCAAAATTTTTGAGTTGCAAGATCTGCTTCTTAAGTGTCAGCTATATGCAATAGAACCATCTGAACTTTGACCTAAGAAGCCTTATGGATTATTATCTCATTAAGAGTTTGTTAGTGTTCCCTATGTATACAACTGACTATTATAATTAGCAACCATTTACAGTATTAAAATACTTTTACCAATAATAATAATAATAATAATAATAATAATAATAATAATAATAATAATAGTCATTCATATTTGTATGTAGGGAATGTTTTACAGGTTATATTCAAAATAAAGTGTTAATGGCCAAAGTCATCACAGTGTAAGTTACCAACAGTCAGTCACATGCCTTTAAGTCCAGTTGTTTGGTGCATGTTGAACTGTTCACACCAACTTATTATTATTTTATATAACAGTAATTTGAAGTTAGGGGTGTTTAAATTAATTTAAAAAAAGGGGGTGGGGGGAAATGGTTTGAATTATGATTCAAATGGTGAATGGATTATCAGTCTTTTATGGAACACTTCTTAGTGTTTAAGAACATACAAAAAGTGGTTTGTCAATGTAACAAAACACTGAATGCAGGAAGAAGATATCCCCTCACACATGAAGTGCATGCAATATTATTATATCGCTAATAATCACTATAACTATATTATCTTACCTAATAGTCTGACAAGATGAGGGGGAATGACTGGACAAAAACACACATTTTATTAAATCCTAAAAAAACATATTTTTGCTATGTTCCAAAAAGTGAAATAATTTCCTGTATGAAATACTCAAAGTTTTACTTCACACTATTGCAGTTATATATATTATATTATTATATATATTATATATATATATTATATATATATTATATATATATTATAATATATATATATTATATATATATATTATATATATACATGTTCAGTATTGCCCAATAAACCATAACAATGAAATTATATTTCATTAGCACATGTTCAAAAATTTTACTTCTAGCAATTGCAGCTTCACAGTTCAGTACAATCCCAGTTAGTTCTCTGGCAGCCACAAGCCACATCTGGCACCACAGCCATCCTTGCTCTTATAGCTATACTTTATAATCTACATGTAAGCTTTGTTAGCAGCAAGTAAGGTTGTCTAGGGCTGAATCCATAACTGCATGCTCTCATCCCATTTCTATCCTGAAGATTCTGGAGATAGGTCTTTTCTGTTCAGTTCACTCACTAGTTGATATATTACAGTTTAAATACTGTATCAAACCATCTTTTGTTGGTGGAATGTTTTCCATTGGTTTGTTCCTTTGACTCCATTTGTGCTTCATTAACACACTCAAGATTGTTGGTTTTGTTATCTACTATGAAGTGTTCCAGAAGATGGAAGTACTGTGATGTGAGTCTGTGTCTAGTTTCATGTAAGGATTTAATGCCATGAGCCAAAACAAAAAACTTTGCTTACTGTACATTAATTCTATCTGCCATGCTTTGGGCAAACAAAAATCTTTGGCTCTACCAATATTCCATAGTCTTACAGACTGTAATACAACATCAGCTTTCTTTGGTAAGAGAAGCATAATTACATGGGAAGCCTGGAATTGTTACCCTAGTGTAACAAGGGCTTTTACATCATCCCAATTTTTGCAGAAAGATTTAGATGAAACTTATCAAGAATAACGACTACATTGGTATCCAAAGTGAATACCAAGCATGTACTGTAACCTGCATTCAATGAATCTAATGTTAGCAACTCTGAAAATACTCTTGCTTGCTTTTTCTTTTCTTCTCCAAGACTATCTGGATGTTTTTGACTTTCTATCCTTAAAGACCAATGCTGATTCATCAGTTGTGTCAAATGATACTTGGCATCCAGAGCAATAAGGTCCCTACCCTCTATTTTTGCTAGTACAGTAGTGTTTTGTAGATCAGTGACCATAGTCCTGACCTTGGTATTTATTAAGATGATCAGACTCATTACCACAGAAAATATATGCATTTTTCCCCCAAAGACAGACACTGTGGACATTTTTTAGGAAGTGGGTAGATGTATGCTATGTTCCTGATGTTTTTGTTGAAATTACGTCTCAATTTATTTAATCAAGACCTAGCATATTGGTTTGGTGTGAGTCAAAGTACAGTGTCCAGAAAGTGGGTAGATGTATGCTATGTTGGTTTGAAACCATTGATTAAATGGCCTGAAAAGAAGGAGTTGATGGAAACTCTGCCCCAATATTTCAAGCAAGATTTTCCAAAGTGTGTGTATTAGCGATGCCTTTGAAGTATTGTGTGAAAGGCCATGAGATCTAATGGCTAGAGCACACACATATTCCAACTATAAACATCATAATACAGTTAAATTTTTGATTAGTATTACGCCTCAAGGAGTGGTGTCCTTTGTTTCAAGGGGTTGGGGTGGCAGAGTCTCCGATAAGCATTTGACTGAAAATTTCAGTTTCATAGAAAATCTTTTACCAGGGGACCAAATATTAGCCGACCGTGGTTTCAATGTGATTGATGCAGTTGGTCTCTACTGTGCAAATCCCCCCCCCCTTTACTAAAGGGGAAAAACAACTATCTAAACTAGACATTATAAAGCTAGGCAATTATCCAGAGTAAGGATTCACGTTGAACAAGTAATAGGTGTTTTGAGTCAAAAATACACTATTTTGGAATCAACTTTACCATTATTAGTATGATTAGGTATAACAGTGATAGTAATGCCAGTATAATAGATAAAATTGTTGTGATCTGCTATGCACTGTGTAATTGTTGTGAATCTGTGGTAATCAGTCACAGTCAGTATGTTGATATGAATAAGTATTTTTTCACTTTTGGTTTATATCTGGGTTTATTCCTTCTGCATTCAGGGCAGTGCCACTTTCCCCTAGGTATCTGTGTTTGGGTTAGGGATTAGTGATACTATTTTATCACCAAACTGATTATCATCAAAATTATTATCATGATTATCATGAGAATGGTGATATTTCTCTCTCCTGTCCCAACCTCTTCTAATTACTCTTCTTTCAATCAATGAAAGAGGAGTAATTAGAAGAGGTTGGGACAGGAGAGAGAAATAATTAGATCAATGGTCTGCTGAGAGTGGCGTAGTAGCTGCTAGGCTTATCCCGAATATGCTAAAAATTTAAACTATTATTCTATTCTATTCCAAGAACATTCGCCTATTATTCTTTAACTATGCCCCTATTATTCTCATGATTCAGCAAAATTACATAATGGTTTGAGTTATTTTGACAGTACTACGCAGTAGTTTGAATTGCATCATAGCATGATGGATGTTTCTATGTAGTCTTCTAATGACCTTCTTTGTTGGTCATTAAAGGAATTTTCAAGCAAAGAAAACACACGTTGTGCTCCTGCAGAACTTGGCTGTACCAGATATAGGTAGTCTTTACAAACAGCTCATCTGCTGTGCTCAGAAAAATTGCCCATTATTCTGGCATAATTCTGCATGCTCACATACACCTATTATTCTCAAAATTATGCTAGCATATTTGGGATAAGCCTAGTAGCTGCCCTGGTGCTAGTGCAACCACAACTTTCTTTCTGAAAATCTTGGGGAAAACTTGATAGTAATGGTCTGGATGCTGATCATGTAGATGCACTAACAAATTAGTAGTGTTACCTCCTTTTGCTGGAACACTCTTCTTGCATGACTAGTACACAGGGTGAGATGCCTCAGAATCAATGACTCTTCTTCAAGCAGTAGCTTTCAATCTGAAGTAATCCCAGACAGTGCTGGTAACATTCTTTTTCTTCACTAGAACTAAATCTGAATCAGAGCTGCTACCAGCCATGCCTATAAGCTATATCTAAGAACTTGCCATGTGTCTAGCCACTGTACATGATACACATTAACATCTATCAAGTATAAAGGTGCATAGGACTGATGATAATCTTGTGTATTACTGATACAATAACCTCCTTGAAGGTTATCACGATTATCACGATAATTGTTTTATCACCCATCCCTAGTTTGGGTTAGTGAATATGAAACCATTTGATTATGCAGCTATCATTACACCCAAGCATGTCCCCCCATGATTCTCCTCTGTTATAGTAGCACTGTTTTCTTCGGTATCTTCAACATCAACTTCAGTTTGTGAAGTTGTTTCTTGAGAAGCTGATGTAGTTGCTTGATGCTTGTAAGTAACTTGAGATTCTGAAGTAGTAATAGCTGCTGGTGATGGACTTGTGTACCACTTCCCAACTAACTCTGGGGGTATTCCTTGTTTGATAAGTTTCTAGCTTGCTCAGCTGTAATAGACAAATTGCTAAAAAAAGCTTCACATTCTGTTAAGAGATCTGGACACTGCATGTCCAAACAGTTACTTTTAAATAAAGTTGAGAGTGGGAGAGATAATAAACTACAATTATCAATATAATCTTCACTGTAGCCAGGAATAATAGATGGCTTCCCTGTCTTAGAAAGCAAGTCATAAAATACTTCTAATTCACAGGAGGAACAATCTTAGATATTGTAACACAATTAAAGTCTACTTGGGTTGACCTGGCACCACGAATATTTGCAATAACTTGCTAAATTTTCATCCGATTTCAAAATTCCAAACACCAACAGTTAACTAATTATCGTAGAATTTTTCTGATATCTTTTATAAGGTTCTATGCCTTACCAGTCAAAAGTTAGCTGTATGTCCGATAAGCAAAGTACAGAGCATTCCATTAACCGCGCAGAATGTGGTGTGTGTTATTTAGCTCAATTCCAGCCAAAATGTGTAGCATGCAGTTACACAGTTAACACATGGTTTGGCTCCACATACCATCATCCACAAGTATTTTGCTAAATCAACTAATGATGCACTACTACGTACTCACACTCTACTGCTACTACTTCCGTTGGCAAGTGAACGCGAATAAACTTTAGATGAGTTTAAAAACAAAGATTCATTCTCTTTTCCATCATCAAACCTTCTCTTCTTTTCCTCTTCATAATGGGTGTAGAGAAGTCAATGTTACAAATTGGGGCATAATTGACAACATTCTTAAAGTTAGGAGAGAACCACTTACAAAGACAAGCTATATCTTTGATTAGACCTGTGTATGCCTCAGCAGTAAAAAGTAAAGTAGAAATATGTGAACTGGCTTCTCCTTGTCCAGCCATACATGAACAATGTGCACAAAGAATGGTTCCACACTTTTCAGCACCAATGCAAGGTTTAAGAGCAGCCTTTGACACTGCCTGTGAATGTCAAACACAAGCAGTTGGCACTGCTTTAGTATTGTCCACTGTTACATTGTGTATAGACACATCACTCACCCAACCAGACACAAGATATTTATATCCTTCCAAACCTTTATAAGCTTTTAGCTCATTTTTTGTGTATGCATTTATTAGAAAATTCTATATCTGGGTATTCGATCTGGGGGACATTACCTGTACCAGACCCAAATGTATAGGGATCATGCACATTTCTCCCCAGAAAATCCAAGGTATCTATCCTTGGCACTTCTCTCCGGCTCCTGATAATTGAAAATCTTGGCGTTGACATGTTAACGATGTAGACACAAGGTATGCCAATGCCACCCTGCTACTGAACACTTTTGCCACCTAAAATGGCCATGTAGCAATTGCGCAGTGCGTAACCATGGCCTGCTGCAACGTCATTGCATAACCTCTATTGCAATATATTGTGTCAATCTAATGCAGATTTTTCAGATAAATAAGTAGGGAACCTAGCAGAAAGTGAAAGCTAAATGTCAAAGGAGTACAAAAAAAAATTGTGCTTTTGTCCAGTCATTCCCCCTTTCATCAGAATAATGTAGCTAAGCTATCTGACTATAAGTTAGGAGGGGGTAGAGGATTTCAGCCTCCCCCCCCTCCCCAAATCTGTATGAACTAGGTAGAATTATCAATTGTATTGTAGCCTTGGTGTTCATGGATGATCATAAGTAGCAAAGTAGGAGAGTCTTTACAATAATGAATGACTTTCTCCCTAACCAAAGTAGGAAGGAATCTGGTAACTGTGCATACCCACTAACCTGATCATATCTCTTGTTATTGGTACCAGTCATAAGGTTCCACTAAAAGAGTTATCTATATTTAATTTACTGCATATTGAATTGTGTTTAATATTTTGTTTATTAGAGAGGCAAATGGCAGTCTTGGTTTAGAGCTCTATTCAGCTTCAGAAGATGGAACCACAGATACTGATATCAACAGGACACTTATTGACTGTGGTTTATTAAGAGTGCATTACATGAAGCCTGTAATACATGCTGATACTTCTACTATTATATACCCAGGATAACATTATTATTATCATCATTGTAACACATTTATTCCAGTTTTGATTCAATGGCAACTGTTTTACAATAGTAGTACTTTTAATAATAATAATAATTATTATGTCTTGAGGACCAGCTACATATAGCCAGTTAACTTATTGTATTTTAGTCCAAATAAAATATATTTTAAATTACAGTAAATCCGAGTTGAAATATTTATCCAATTTTGGAAACAGCACTGTTAATTAGATAATTGAAAAAATTTAATTTTATAACTGTTTACGTACAGATTTACGGTAGCTAGCAAGTTCTAGCATGTATCATGGACAATAGAAATCAGAAGTAACACAATACGTAACCTATTCAATTGGCCATATATTCAACCAGTTATAATAATTGAAGGGCTGAGTGGAAAAACGACCTAAGTCCAAAAAAAATTTTTTTTCAAATCAGTCCATGGTGTATGACTATCAGTGATTTCTCCCAAAATTTTTTAACAACAGTTTTGCCTCCATGAAAGTGAGTGAAGGTGTTATGCTGATTTAAAGAAAGTAAAACACTCAACTTTTAAGCTGGTTTTCTCAAAATGTTATAAACTGGACTTGGGTCGTTTTTCCACTCAACCCTTCAATTATATTCAATTGGCCATAATAATATTCAACCATCTATAAAATATTTAACTGGCCACAATACATTCAACCAGCCATAATAATATTATATTCAACCAGCCATAATGGTATATCCAATCAGTCATAATAATAGATAATATATTCAACTACCTACTGGCCATAATTATATTCAACCAGCGACAATCACATGTCATTATTAATCCACCATACATCAAAATGGTAATAATGGTCAGCTGCAAAACTAATGACTGAGGTAAAACCAATGACTGAAGTTTCTGAAGGTTGCATAGTTAATCTACTGGTGCATGGAAGGAAATAATATTTTGTATTTGATCATTTGTAATCATTGATTGTTAGGCACTGGTTCACAACATCCAGTAATCGACCATTCTCTAGAGCAGCAGCAACTCTTTCTTTATCAGCCAGTTGCTTATTCACTGTAATAATAATAGCTATATATATAAGTATGTTATAGGTAGTGTTAAATATATACCTGCATGTTCTGAGGCATGAGTTCCAGGGAGTATTCTGACATCAATCTATGATAACATGCATCTGAGGTGTTTAGTGGTCAAAAAATGCTCTGGGAGACACATGCAGTGTGAGGTCTACTGATTTCTTGTAATACCAATAAACATTCATCATATCATGGACAAACTAAGAGCTCTAAATCAACTATTCAGGGCATACCCAAACTTTGGGGTTCAAAACATACTCAAAATTAGGAGTTCTGGGGTTCAAGACATACAAGTTTATTGCATTATACATAACAGGTGGGTGGGAGGTATACTCATATATTAGGGGTCTCCAGGTTGACTACATATTATATGTGCATAATGCACGTTGGATGGGTCACAGATATACTTGTCAACATATTATAATGGACACTGTAAAGGAAGGGCATACTCATGAGATAACTGACCTTAAATCTTTCTGGAAGTGAGCGAAGTAGCCTGACTTTCAATGACAGTCCTATCAGAGTAGCCATACTACAATGAGGAATGGTAGGTGTGAAGTGTACTAAGACCTTGCTCTCCTTGTCATCTACTTCAATGTGACCCTGTTGTACAACATTTAACTGCTCCAATGTTAACGGATGTTCAGGATCATTTATGTCTCGAATTAAATCTGAAAAGTAAGAATACAGTATTTCATAGGTCCCAGAAGATTGTCATAGTTTTATTAGTGATGTAGCCCCAGCAAGATTTATGATGGCTGGTAAGTTAATATCAGGTGGGTGGGTAGTTAACTTTTATCCTTTAGACAATGTCTTATCCAGCCACCACATAACACCTCATACTATATACTATTCAGAGACATAATCTGTAAAAGTTAATGTAGGCATGACCAGAAATTAAAGAAAAAACACTTAATAGTTTAGTTGCAGCAGGGAATCTCAAGGTTCTTGATGTGATCATATTGAAAGTGATGGTTCTTCATTGCATGCCTTGAAGAGCTAAATAAACACAAATAGCTAACTTGTTTGTTTTGATGTCAAAACTATCCTGTATTAAAATTTGATATTGAATTTATTTTCTAAAGATAGATCTTAAAATGTCATGAGCTTTCAGTAAGTGGATAGACATTGGTTCTGTATAGCTATTTTTTGTGGGATTGAATTGGGTTGGTAGGTTTATGGGAAAACAATGCAAAACTGCTTTAAGATGTTTTCACTTAAAAGGTAGAACCCCAACTACTCATATGCCACACACTCTCCATAGCTACCCTGTAAAGTCTGTCTGGATAACTCAGTAAGGACAATCTACCAGAGTGATTTATGCCTGGCAGAATGGACGGGAGGTGGTCATCCTTAGAAATGTCTAGTAAGTAGCTATGCTCGTTAAGACTCTAGCTAGCTAACATAGCCTGCGTACCAAATATTTCCCTAGAATCGATATCATCATGCACTTCTTCTAAATCATCTTCAGGACGATGAAGTCGAGGTGCTGCACTTCTAAAAACCATAGGATTTTCATTCTCCATAATAATTATTTTAACATGACAAACAACCCTTTACCTTAGCGGATATTCGGACCTGTAAAAAGTTGCTTTAAGTAAAGAATGCAAGCTTTTCGGAGATCCAGATGGAATTGGAAGCCTCACCATTTGATTAGGAGTTTGGCTTCTGCAGCCCAAGATTCAGATCTCACACTTACTCTTCTAGATGGGGATTCAAAAGGTAGCTAAATTCAATAAATAAATAAATTAGGCAAGCTATTAAATTTTTTTGCCAGTGCATAGTTATTATAATATTAAATAATGACTGATTTCTTTCCCCTCACCTCGTCTATTACTAGAGGAATGCATGGTCCTGCTCAAACGTGAGTATGTGGAAATGGTCGTCATTAGATTAAACTCCTCTATAGCTAGTTGGCTTACTTCACTCCTAAATTATACCACAAGTTAAGGTTATTGCATGGCATAATTGAACTGCTACAAAACTTTGTAAACTGTGTGGCTTATCTCTTGGGTAAGATATATAAAAAAGGAAAAAATGTGAATATGGTATACACCCGCCTTAATTATTCAAGGGGCAGTAATCAAAACCAGTGATCGTTCAAGGGCAGTGATCATTCAAGTGCAGTATAATTATTCCAGGGGAAGTGATTATTAATTTCAATAAACAACTTATTATCCTGCATATCTGTTAGCTAAACATTAATCACAGCAGTGAATAAATCAGAATGAAAAGATATCCAAGAGTTCAGAAGGTGTTTTAATAAGAGATTATGCTACTAGCTAGTGGACAAGGTTACATGTATTCTGTAAAGATCACATATTAAATGCAGCATGAGGTCATGTGGTATCAGTCATCACATAGATTAGTACCCTAAATTCATCAAAGAAGGATAGAATTTTGTCATGGAAATCATCTAACATCTTACGAGCTGCACATTGTATCCATTTTGTTTGTTGCTGATCACAAGTTTATGCTGAAATTTTGACAGTCCATCCTTACCCAAGTAATAAAACTTGTAACTTTTAAGTTCAGATTTCTGGATTGTTTGATTGTGCTTCTCCATAATATAAACATCAGCTCTAGAAAAAGTTCTATTAAGCAGTTATTTAAATTCAGACATGCAGATTTATTGCAATGAAGTATGCTTTAACTATTGCCATCAGGTGTATGCAAGTGCCAACACATAATGCTGAGAGCAATTGTGTTTAGTGGCATGAGCTTGGTTTTGAAGCCTCCAATGACTAAGAAATGTAGGACTAAAAGAATTAGAGACCATCTAAGGCACTGGGTTTAGAGATAGAAGCTACAGGATAGGCTTTTAGGACAATGAGACTATAATCTAGCTACATATGCAGGGGTTCCCGACAGAAAATAAAAATAGTAGCCAAAATGGCTAATTTATTAATTTTTCTATAACCATTTTAGCCATTCGGTAAAGTAGGATTATAGCCATTTTGGCTAATGTGCTTGTCCAACTGTAGCCAAAAGCTACTAGACTTAGCCAATGGCTAATTTGGCTAATGTGTGGTGAACTCCTGATATGACTGTCAGCAGAACTTGTGTTAGTCCTTGAAAACTAGAGAAGTTGTTTAAGATCAGATGGTTATGATGATAATAAGTGAGATTGCAAACAGATTAATAGAGCCATCTTCCTGTTAGCTATTCTCTTCAAATTCTTCACCTGAATACCATATCCATTTTATGAATGATACTGTGTACAAAATCATGCAAA
This sequence comes from Diacarnus erythraeanus, assembly GCA_964016965.1. Lineage (NCBI taxonomy): Eukaryota > Metazoa > Porifera > Demospongiae > Poecilosclerida > Podospongiidae > Diacarnus > Diacarnus erythraeanus. Next base: position 3,505,849 of record OZ024671.1, on the reverse strand, counting down.
TATACACATACAGTACCAATCACAGCTCAAAACACCCACAGTTGCTGACAATTTGATTACTTATGACTGACTGTCATTACATCATTGCTGTGAAGTTTATAGGTGTTGTGAGCTAGAAGTATGTGCTAAGTAATGCCAATCTTTTAATAAGAACTTGTTTTACAGGAATTGCAGTTGTGTCCATGAATAGACCTTCCTTCAAGAATGCGATCAGCCGAAACTTGTTAACCTTGGTTTGTTTAATCACAATGTCTTTTCAGTACACATAATCCTTACATAAATTTTGCAATATTTGTACTATTTGACTTCAGTCCATGCAGTATGTAGTGCTTATGTAGTTTATTTCAGTAATAAACTTTGAGCATAATGTTCCCTGACATAAAGTTTTAAATGTTTTGTAAAAGTTACCTTTTCTTAGTTTGATGAAAGTCTACAGAGTCTACGTTTTAATCGTGAAGTTCGTGCTGTCATTTTGAGGAGTGCTGTTCCAGGAATATTTTGTGCTGGAGCTGATCTTAAAGAGCGTGCTGTAATGAAACCAGAAGATGTGGGCCCACATGTGGCAAAAGCTCGACGTATATTTGCAGATTTTGGAAGTATGCCTATGCCTACTATTGTAGCACTCGATGGAGGAGCATACGGAGGTGGCCTAGAGATTGGTCTGGCAGCTGATATACGTGTTGCTGGTAAGCATTTTTTGGGGTGAAAATTGTCCTTTCATAGAAAAGATATAGAGTATGTATGTGGATAATTGTGGATTTGAAGATTATTGTAGCCTCTTGCTACAAGGGATTGTATTTAATATAATACATGGTACTGAGAGTTAATGTATAGGGAACGGTGTAGTTTGTAGTTGCAGAATATAGATCTCTTATGCATGAATAGACATAGTGCACTTTATTTGTGTGTCAAGACAAATTTCATAGTAGTTTGGTGTGAGTTTCCATGTTTTCATAGCCATCCTGCTCAATATATAAATTAAAACTTCAAATAATGTGAACTTTGTACCTGTTCAAGATAGATGGCTAACTATTGAAGTATGTAAATTAGGTTTAATGACTATTGATATTACTACTTATGCTTTTAACTATTACACATTTCATAGCTGAGGATGCCAAGATGGGACTTACAGAAACACAGCTAGCAATCATCCCAGGAGCAGGTACCTTAAGTAATACTTTTCTCAGGAGCATGTGACTTATGCAATAACCCTTAATTAATCACTGTAACCATCTACTAGGAACATGTGACTTATGCAATATCCACTGTAACTATCTACTAGGAACATGTGACTCATGTAATAACCCTGAAATTAGTCACTGTAATTATTTATAGATCTGATTAAGAAACAGAGTAAACCTTAGGGTAAGCAGTCTTCTTAAAAATACATGGTGGTTTTAATAAGGCATCTTTGCAGGGCTTGGTTGAGTCAACTTGTTCAAAACAAAGTGTAAAGTAAGCATTAACACCTTAGAGGTTGAAATGTTAGATCTGGAGGCAAAAATCCTTGATCTATTCAATGTCTGTTCTTGATCTGGCAGGAAATAATAACATTGAGCCCAACAGCTAAAAGCATTTGTTAAAATATTTTTCTAATTGCTTGCCAGTTTTTAAATGTTGCTTTCACCACAGAGTTGACAAGAACTCTGAAAGAAATTGAATATTCAAATAAGGTGGATCTTTGTCAGATGCCTTTTATTATGGACATTGCCTCGATTCAGGCTCTGTTATTACTGCACTGTGCAAGTGATCATTACAATGTAGGAGTTACTGCAGTTTAATGGCTCATGGTATTATGTGTGAGAGAATGACAGGTGTCAGTTTCTCAGGACTCTCTAAAGAATTTTTTAAGATCACAGCTTTCCTGTCAGTTTCTGAGGACTCTCTAAAGAATTTTTTTAAGATCACAGCTTTCCCGTCAGTTCATCAGGACTCTCTAAAGAATTTTTTTAAGATCACAGTTTTCCCGTCAGTTTCTGAGGACTCTCTAAAGAATTTTTTTAAGATCACAGCTTTCCCGTCAGTTTCTGAGGACTCTCTAAAGAATTTTTTTAAGATCACAGCTTTCCTGTCAGTTTCTCAGGACTCTCTAAAGAATTTTTAAGATCACATCTTTCCCGTCAGTTTCTCAGGACTCTCTAAAGAATTTTTTAAGATTACAGCTTTCCTGTCAGTTTCTGAGGACTCTCTAAAGAATTTTTTAAGATCACAGCTTTCCCGTCAGTTTCTCAGGACTCTTTAAAGAATTTTTTAAGATCACAGCTTTCCTGTCAGTTTCTCAGGACTCTCTAAAGAATTTTTTTAAGATCACAGCTTTCCCGTCAGTTTCTCAGGACTCTCTAAAGAATTTTTTTAAGATCACAGCTTTCCTGTCAGTTTCTGAGGACTCTCTAAAGAATTTTTTAAGATCACAGCTTTCCCGTCAGTTTCTCAGGACTCTCTAAAGAATTTTTTAAGATCACAGCTTTCCTGTCAGTTTCTCAGGACTCTCTAAAGAATTTTTTTAAGATCACAGCTTTCCCGTCAGTTTCTCAGGACTCTCTAAAGAATTTTTTTAAGATCACAGCTTTCCTGTCAGTTTCTGAGGACTCTCTAAAGAATTTTTTAAGATCATAGCTTTCCTGTCAGTTTTTCAGTTTCTCAGGACTCTCTAAAGAATTTTTTAAGATCACAGCTTTCCTGTCAGTTTCTCAGGACTGTCTAAAAGACTATTGAATTTTTTTTAAAGATCACAGCTTATTCAGCAAGCAAGAAAGAAACAATTATGTTATTTTGTGGATTAGGTGATGAAGAAATCTGTAGAGAAAAATTTATGGAGCAATTTAAAAAGAGGGAAGCAAAGCAGTGCTTATAGCTTGATCATTAAACGTTCTGTAAAACTATTATACATAACTTCACCAAAAACATTATTTTTTCTTTTAGTGTGGAGTGCTAATCCACTTTAGCCATATTATTTTTGGGAAAATTCTATGCCATCCTGGCCAGTTTGATATTGCGGTGGTGATTCCTATCATACTAACCTACCATTACACTATTATTTTGTATGTTGGTGTATAGCTAACATTTTAGTGACCTCTGCATGGTAGCAGCATTATACCTACGTGATTCTTAGCTTATTTGTCCTTATTAAAATAGGAGGCACACAGAGGCTACCAAGATTGGTTGGAATTGGAAAAGCCAAGGAACTCATCTATACTGCTAAACTCACAACTGGAAAAGAAGCTGAAAGAATTGGTTTAGTTCAACATGCTGTGCCTCAAAATGCAGATGGTGATGCTGCATATCAGAAAGCTCTTGAAATAGCGCGGCATATTAGTGAAAAGGTTTAATATAATAATATCAATACATTGACATTAATTTTATTGCTCTTTAATTTGTTAGGGTCCAATAGCTGTAATGATGGCAAAGTTGTCAATTGATAATGGGATGCAGGTAAATCTATTACTTGTAACTTGAGTCTTTCTGTCATGAGAAAATTAATTGGTAATATTTGTCCCTACTTAATTAGGGCCAATGGTCATGTTATATAATTGGGGGGAGGGGTGGATGGATCAAACCCCACACTACGGAGTTGAATGAGAGATTTCTATTTTAGTACCTTCTTTTATTATTCTTTCCATATACATACATGCTCACTCCACATTACTGTGCATTAGTATATTGGGAACTCTGACAAAGACTGGCTTATCTGGTATACTAAAATATGGTAGTAGCTAAATAATTGTTCACAGATGTGATACAATTCCCCTTAAAAGCTGAGTAGAGCAGTGTTGTAAAGCATCAAAATCAGTATTCTTAGTGTGCTACTCTATCTTGTATAATATTTTATCTCATCATTAATGTCCTTATTTATTCTCATTAATGTTCTTTATCAACATTCTGTGAATAGCTGGTAAGATGTAATATACTTTTCTCAGTCTACTTCTTGTGTTACAAAGTCAACTTAATTGATAGAAGGATATTAATACATGCATGGTTATGAAGATAGATGTTTGCTTTACAGACTGATATTAATACTGCAATGAAGATCGAGGAATCTTGTTACTCACAGGTATATGTATCAAATTATAATAAGACTGTTTTATGACAGAATGTGTTGAGTATAAAATTTAATGGTGCAAAGTACAGAGTTTGTGTGTATTTAAAAGTTAAACACTATTTCTACAATAGGTGACACTGCCCTCCTATAGATTCTTGCAAATCTAGTGATAATTATGACTGTCTAGCTGATCTCTGTGTGTAAATAGATTTATTTCCTTGCCATCTGGAATAAATGTAGTTAGAGGACATCTAACTCAGCATCAAGTTATTGTTTGATATTGAATTCACAGGTAATTCCAACAGAAGATAGGTTAGAAGCATTGAAGGCATTCCAAGAGAAGCGAAAGCCCATGTTTAAAGGAAAATAACTGCTACTTGTTATATTATCATGTGTGTTCTCTAAATGCTTATATAGCTAATTTTAACTTCAGAATTCAATAATTCAGCTGCTCTCTGATAATTAGATCAACCTTGAGATTGGCAAGCTAATCTCCCTTTCAGTAGAATATGAATTTACTTACAGTGTATGGCCTCAGGTTTGAGTGTTTTTATCAGCAATACAGAGTAGGTATAGGAACCCATTGTAATACACAGAATAATACAAGGGGAACAATAAACTGTTGCGTGGGCGTGCTTAAATGACCACGCCCAGTCGTGTATACGTATGGTGTCATGGTTACAAAGTCTTAGGAAAACAGTTACTATCCTGCGAGTGCTCAGCCAGCTTAACTAGAGTTCGTAAAAGATAGTAGCTGAGATCATGTTTAGTGATTCAGCTCAGAAAAATGAATACAGTTCTGTAGGCCGATCTGCAGGAGTAAATGCAGAACAACTCAGAGCCAGGCTATATGCTACTTCTGAGATTCATACTAACTGTAGACCGCAGCTAAAAATGAACAGAAGGAGATCTAACACTTATGTAAGTTATTATTTTAACTAGTCTGTCTAGGTCATTTCGGCCACGGGGTATTTCTGGTCACTTTCAAGTTTTTGTGCTTTTCTCATAAAATTTTATTAACAAGTTTCTCCATGATCTAGGCAGCTAGCTAGCTAGTTTACACATAAAAGTAACAACATAGCTACTTTGCTTCAGTTTTCAAGCACAGCCACTTTTAACCTGGTCATGAACTATTAAGACTTGTCTTGCTTAGAAAAAAGGGGGATAACTAAGTAAAAAACCTATGAGCAAGAACTTAAAGTATGTAACTTGCTAGCCATCTTCAAAGTATGGGTGAGGTTTGGCGAGTGTGTGTGCATGTAAAAATTACATAGCTAGTCATGCCCAAAAATTTAAAAGCTGGCATACACAATTTAGCTAGCTACTGGCTGTAATTTGAGAGCTTTGTGGCTAGGCAGCAAGTAAAACAATGTTGTGAATAATGCAGCCATGCTAGAGAAAAAATTAAACTAGGGACAGTGAGTAAGTGTGGAGCTCAGTTGGCAAGCTATTTACTCTGGAAGAAAGGGAAACTATAATTAGATCCCATATATAGGAGTTGGGGCATGGACTCACACAAAGTATAGTGAATGATTTCGTGTGCAACTTCTTGAAAGATCAAAAGGGAGCAAATATGGTATATAGATTGGTGGCAAGCCTTTGGAGAGAAAACCACAGCTACTGTTGCAAACCCAGCAACACTGGATAGTTCGTTCATTCATGATAAAGGTTCGGTTGCTGACTGCCCTTTTCAAATCTGGAATTCAGACGAATCAGGCTTTTGCTTGGAGACGATGAGCAAGAGGATACTTACCAGGTGTGGTGATTTCTCTCTGAGTGAATTTAGAGAAGAATCTGACCATTAGTTTATCGTTGTTATTGCCTATGGTAATGCTGCTGGTGTTGAACTTCCTCCACGAATAGTGGCTACTTGATATGGAGTTATATGGTCCTTCGGCAATGTCAACTTAAGAAAAATCCATTGTTATTCTTGCTGTGCATAGTTTGATACTACTTCGGGCAGAGCTCCATTGTTATATCAGAAAGGCTTTAGACTGTCTGACCCAAAGAAATCACAGAGGCACTTTAGAGCAGAACTGAAGTGTGTTGTTATTGACTAGTGTGAGGTATCAGAAAGAAATAAAGTGGCTGATATGGAGAGAGAAGCTCTGAAGAGAGGCACATAACAATCTTCCCAATCTTTTGAGGATGCAGATGATGTTTCGTGTGAAGGTTTTGGACAATTGTACTCCAGCAGAAAGTTGAATTGAATGTGATGATGTGAAGCCTGGTGTTTGGTGTCTTGATTTTTCATCAATAGTAATTGAAAGGGATGAGCAGTTTTGTGACTATTGCAAATCTCAAATTTTTCATAATTATTCATACATAACCTATTATAAGTCTAAACTAAAAGTCCTTTCTTACTTTTGATATTTAATATCCCATAGAACTTTCAGAGAATTAAAAAGGTCATTCCAGACCACACAGTGCTTTATTTGATCTTTCTTCTGTGACTGAAATATCATAATTAGAACATTATGCGATCATAGAAAAGTAGCTACCAGCTTGCTGATGATATTCAATGCTATGGGCAGACAAACATGACCATTGAAAAGTGTCTGGAAATACCCTAACCTATCCTAAAACTTAATCAAAAAAGATCAGGCCATGTGAAACAACACATCCCCCCCCCTCCAAAAAAAGGAAAATGTTGGGTACTTAACAGTAGGCATGATTAAGTTCAGCATACTGACAGTACAATAATCATGTGGCCTCCCAGAATTTTTTTTACGAGCTGAATGTATGAAGCATTTGAATGTAGCATTGAGATAGAAAGAACACTAATTTAATGTACATTTTTCACTGTGTTCCATGATTCCATGATGTTAATTTTTGAAACCTTCTAACTCATCTTTACGCACTATAGGTTTGAATAGCTAGTAGTACTGTATGATAATGATTGTATATGCTAATGGTTCTTGGGGATATGGACCAGAATATTTACAAAAAGGGGATACATAAATCATGTGTCCATAAGCCCAGACCATAGTTATTTTTGCCTATTTATTTATACACTTGTGGATAATGTTCATATTATACATTATTATAGGGTCATCACTCAGGGAAGTTTAAAAAGATCAAGCTTGAGCCACTGGTAAATAATCAATCCTAATGACTAGTTCATTTTTGTATACAGTTTTTCTCACAAGCTACTACTTTTCCTGTTTGTTAAACATTCTATGTTTAGTAAATTAAATTTATTCAAGGAAAAGTAGTTCTATTACGTGTGGTGAATCCCCATCTGTCGGAAGGCATGAATGCCTGCACTTAAAGATAGGAAGAAGTATTGTAACCAGTAAAGCTATAACTATTACATTATGATATTATGATAATAACTACATGATTAACTAATTCAGCCAAGTTTCCAAATTTTATTTTTTTGCATTGCAGCCTGCATTGTCTGCCTATCAAAGAGAACTTCATTATAATATCCATGGACCTGATGAGCCTCTTCCAACTAACCTTTCAGCAAGGCTAAGAAGTGCTACTGTTGATCCTTTGAGTAAAGAAGTGTTTTCTCCATTGCCATCTCTTCCTAATACTTTGCTAGAGAAACAACAATCCTTGACAGAGCTTCGAATTAAAATGCAAACTGAGTCAAGCACTGTTTCTACTCACCTTCCTTCACCCCCTAGCTCTATTTCTCCTGTTCATTCACATCATCACTCAGTTGGTCAATTTAAGCGCAAGAACTTTTCCGCTTCTGTGATCCGTAAGCGATCTAGTGAACTGTTGCTGAATTCTGACCCTGATTCAGTGATGACAAGGTATTTTCCACCTTTGGAGTCATTGACTGATCCACTAGATATAGTGGATAGACTGAAAAGGGAACCAGAATTGGGCTTCATTTATTTAACTCCAGTAGAAGAGAGGCAGTCTGTGAAGTATAATCCATACAAATTAAGGTAATTGTTATATAGATACATACAATGTAATACTAAGAGTGTAGTAGTTGAAAGACATTGAGTATCATTTACATTGTGTAGTGGGATAGCTAATGAACTTCGTTGCCAATAGCTCATGAACATAATTACATCTATGCTACTTCATAGGGCTTGGGTTAGGAATAATTCATCTCTAGTTGAAGAATATGGGAATTGAACTTGAGACCAAGTTTTAACTGTTTAGGACACTGCCTGGCACATTCTTTTAAGTAGTGACTAAACTGTGGGAGTATCCATAAGTACTGTGTTATACTAACATTTATACTCTTCTTGCTGGGTGTATACCTTGGCTATAGTTTAGTTTCTTTAATTAGCCATGTGGATGGCTTTAGTTAGTACAACAGTATTAAATTGTCAATTTCCTGATGTAGGGTTGTGGTCCACTCCAAGGTGAATCCTAATGATTATTCTACTCTTAGTATGGCTGGTGTTACTCGTCTTCTCAATGGAAAGGAAGCTGAGTTTACTGAATTGGAACAGTGGGTTACTGATTATATACATTTTCGAAGATTAGTAGAGATTAAGACATTTGCTAAATTTCGTGTTTGGAAAGCATTTTCTGTGTGGAGAAAGAACGTGAGATGGAGGTATAGTAACTACATGAACAGTTTTTACTACGTATAGTACAGTTTAATGATAAATGAGATGGATATCAATACCAAAAAATTGCAATGGGAATGCATTCCTTTGCTATACTTACTGTTGATCCCTCTTTTGTTTCTGCATTTTATTTTTTTTTCACAAACCTGCAGTTTTACCTTATTCTTTTGTAAAAGTGGCATTAGGAAAAATAGAAAAGCTCTAAGGAGTCAACTCATTTTAGTTTCATAAATGCACATGCTTTTTGTGTTTCTGCATTGGGAGACATAATAGGTAGTACTAGTGATTTTACACGAAGACTGGTTATTGCTGTTACACATACTGATGTGTCAACTAGTGAACCTATTGGTTTTATAACTGGTTAAGATGCTGAAGCAGTGTGTGACATGGAACATAATTGTATGTATGATTTTTTGAGACTTCTTTTATTATAAACTATCAGAAATCTATAGCCCTACTCCCGATAACTATTATACTAATAATAGCATATTTTTTTCCTAATCAGTAATACTTTGCAATGTACTGTTACATGTTATCAACTTCCTTCCACTCTCATATGGTACAACTGTGGGCCAGCTTACGACTCCTGGGTCCATGGCTTGGCTTGCTATGCTGGCTTTTAGATCAGAATTCCTTTTTGACACTTGCATCATTATTATAGTAGCAATGGCTGCCAGAGTGAGTTTAGTCAGTAAGATGGAAGACTGATGAAGCTAATAGCTACACAATAGAGTAGTGATAGCATAATAATTATATTTTCCTGGGAACGATACATTCATACAGTACATTAATGACTGGTAAGTTTCAAAACAGTCAGCTAGTCAGCTAGCTAATACTAGTCTCAATACTTATAGGTTAAAAAAGGCTCCAGAAAGTTAATTTTGTAACTCTTTTCATGCCACAACAACAGTAATGCTTGTGACATTGTTGAAAATTTGCTCTGTTGACCCCATTTACCTATGTCCATTACGATTATCATGCATTTAAGCATAGCATTCTAATGTGTAGCCTATTAATATTATGTCTAATGTATTTATAGGAAAATGGAACAATGCAAGCAATCTCTAAAGGAGAATTTGTTTATTTTAAACCCTCGGCTTAGCCCTGCATTGTTAAAGGTTCAAGGCAAATGTGTATCAAGTTTACAAGAGAAACTTCTATCTGCTATTGAATCTAATACAACATACACTCTTGATGAATTTAAGAAGTGCCATCTTGTTAAGTTACACCTGGTAATGTTTTTAACTTTGGCTGTGGGTTGGGAGAATACTTAGCAGCATGATGTATTAATGAGCATTAGCTATAATGGTTATGGATTAGCAAATCCTTTGTAGGGGTTTGGTTCAAAAAAGGGCTTTAATATTTGTGATAACACAATGACTTGATTCTTAGTGTGGTTTTATTATTTTGTGTATGCTGTTAGCTAAATTTAGTGAGTGCTCTTTTTATTTAAGTCTAAAATATGTAGACCAAAAATAATAAGATAGCTATAATATTATTATGGTTTACAGGTTTCAATGTCATTATCTGAGTTCCATCACTGGGTCAGAGAAGTAGTTCGTTGTTCATGTGAAGATGCTTTACGTGATGAAGATTTTGTACCTGATCCTGTTGAAGAAGATGCAGACAATGGTGAGTATAGAATCAGTTTCTTACTGCCAACCCTGAATTATAACAAATTGACTCTCATAGTTAGTCTTGAAGTATAAATATCTAGTTGTCAGTTTTTATATGACATTCAAAATATAACCAAGGATTGATAGGGCCAAAAACACCCACAGTTCAAAGTCTGAATACTTATAGCTGAATGTCATTTATAGTTGTGGTGAGCTAGAACTATGTGCTAAGTAATGCCAGTCTTTTTATAAGAACTTGTTACAAATTTACATAGCTAATTTTTATTAGTATCTAATATTATATAAAAGTTAGCACTGAGCCTTCAAAGTAATAGCATGACATGGTGATGGAAGATGGGAGTAGGTGGAAGGGAAGCCATGAAATTTTTCCTTATTTTCCAAGAATTCACATTGCACTATTTTATTCATGGAAAACATGTAATAATTTCTTTGTGGCTGCATATAGCCATCTCTCCAAGTCAAAATCAAGTAAGAGGCTGTATAGTCATTGTTCAGATTGAAGTCTACTTACATGCATTAACAATAGATACTAAGCATTGCCTAGCCTGCTAAGTATGAGGTTGTATATATTTTGGTGCCCTAACACAAAGCTGATATCAATTTATACATTACTGACAATATTATTCTTTTCTATGAATAGAGCTGTCCCAGCATGGTAGGAATACTTTACCTTTGAGTGTATCTCCAATCGTTAGAGAAGAGTCTCATGAAACTGTCCTTCAGCAACTGGATTCTAAAGAAAAGATGACATATACTGAGCAAGCTGCAAAGAGAAAATATTGTCAGAGATTAACCAGGTTTAGTTCATTACCTTAGATCAGGCACTTCATTTCAGTAGCTGTTATGTTATGACCCTATTTCCCAATTCAAGTTTACATCATGATAAAATATTTGAATCCTCAGTCAATGATGGTGAGATATAATGGTACTATTCTTGTTGGTAAAAATTGTACTAAAACATGTAATACCCATATGGATAATGAATGTCCTTTAGAGTATTTTGTACTTACAGAGATTTCTTTCATATAGTTTATTCTGCACTACATTTAAAATTATATTGTAGTAATGATTAAAAGAGGGACAGTATGTTTTATTTATTTTGTTATGTTCTTTCCCAGTTTCATTCGGCTCTGTGACTACCTTGTAGTAACCATGTTGCACAGGTTATCTATTTATTCTGTTGAGACTGTCCTCAAAACTTTTCAACGACGAATTTCTAATTCAGTACAAATAAAAGACTTGGTTCAACCTATTCCAGAAAGTATTGAAGAACAAGAAAAAATATTGCAGGTATACTAGCTAAGTACTATACACTAATGCAGAGAAGTATATACAGTATCTGCAGGTATAACTGATAAAATTGCCTAATAATCTTATTCTTTTTATTTCTAGACTTATGTAACCTTATCCTTTTTGCCCTCTGTATCAGAGACACAACTAGTTGATGCTAAAAAAACAACACAAGAAGCCCTTTTCTTGTGTAAAACAGATTTCAAAAGGATTAGGTTAAACCAAACTTCATTTTAATTATTATTGTGATGATACTTTGTAGAACATAGATAGTTTCAGCTAGAGTACTAACTCCAGCATTCCAGCTTAAGTTCACAGTGTACTTTATGTACTACTTATAATATGTGAGATTCTGTCCCATTATACTATAGTAATCTTGTATATACACTGTATCACTATTATCTAGGAAATATATGACACAGTGGGATATGTACCAGCCCATCTGGAAAAAAGCACTCCCAGCAAGACCCAGGTCGGCATTGCATCCAGATCACAGTTGTCAACTCTTTCAAAAATGACATTAACCTCATCAGTAAGCTATTATTTTCAATGCAAAACATAAAGAAATTACTCTATGAATTTCTACCCTAAAGCTTGTAATAATTGTTGGTAATATAACTGTGTAACTCTATTATTTTGATCCATGCAGCAATACTCTAGGCTGCAGAGCCTTACAGATGAAACTGGAGTACCATTGTTTAAGACATACCTTATGCTTGAGAGTCGCTATCTGTATTTTGAACCTTCACTAATTGAATTTCAAGAAGGAATAATTGAAGTACTAAATTCTTTCAAAGATTGTACTCTGGCATACCCAAATCTCATTCCAGATCCTTTTTTCCACTCTTTCACCAGGTAAATTAGTATTATAAGGAAAGGCAATTACAAGTATAGTGTGTAATAAACCTGTGCTTACATTTTTCATCTAAAATAGCTACAATGTATAACTTACTCTAAGAAAACCAGAGCTTATAAGCATTCAATCTATTGTTATGATCTCCTGTAGCTTGATATCCGGTGACTTGATCTTCAGTGACTTGATCTCTTCCTAAGCTTATTTTACTCTTGCTGTTTACTTCACAGAATTAAACAGCTTATTGGTAGTTTTCTGTACTGGTATATAGCATATGTTTTGTAAATCTATTGACTCATAGCTATTAACTCTAGCTCACATAATATTTACAAAGTTATGCTGCTATTATAGCATTAGTGATTATGATCTTGTATTGTTCTAGGCCTCTTATAAACAATAAACTAGAAGAAAAGGATTGTGGTGAGGGACCTAACCTTGAAGTCATTTTTGAAGACGATTCACATTTCATGGAACTTCAACAGGATATAATTGTACTTTACAGTAGCTATTGTTGGTGCATTTTGATTTAACTGTTAATATTTTTTATATTAGGGTTGCTTAAAGAAAGGTTTTGATGTTGCTGATGAGTATAGTTCAAAGTTTGAACCTTACAGAAGATTTTATAATGAAAACCAGCAGTTGGATAGGGAAGAATTAGAAAGAACAGAGCATGGTTAGATATTATATCGAGTCAATAATGTATTTTCTTTCAGAGATAATAGGCCAAATGCATACACCTGTTTCTTAGTTTATGTGTTTTATTGCCTATTTAAGAGTTTTGTAATAATTATATGCATTACACTTATATAGATACTGTCTAGATGTACCAAACAAATTTAATTCTTGTGCAAGTGTTCATAAGATATACTAAAATTTTCTTAGATGTTGATTTTTTTCGCCTGTGGTTGGGGCGTTACAGACTGGAACACATTCAAGCCAAAGCATGTCCTTTGGAAAAGAACCTTGGACTTATACTTGTGGATTCTCAGGAAATGAAATCTGAACTATTACCCTCACCTCTCAGCTGTCTTGAGATACTATACGATGTTCTTCCAGATAAGGCCAAGACCATAATGGAAAGGCTCATTCGAATTTCACAGGATGCAGTTATTAGATTGGAGGGAGAACCAGTTTCAACTATTGACTATGTCAATGTGATTAAGTATGTTGCATTAGTGAGTTTTAATGTTTTAGGCTGCACATGGCACTTTCTTATAGATGGTGTTTACTATTTATTTTGACAAGTTAACATTCTAATTACCAGTGATAAGTCATGTTTATGGTAACATTATTGGCTTAGTGGTATTTTATGGGAAAGTTGAGTAATTTCATGTTTAAATTTAACTCATGGAACTTTGTAATAATGAGGTACTAATCATTTAGGTATATGGATGAAATTCAAGAAAAGATTGAAGGCATTGAGGAAGATGCAGAAACTGTTAAGGATCTCTATGCACTTGTAGATCAATACCAAGTTCCAGTTAATCCTGAAGATCTTGCAGTGTATCAAGTACATAATTTAAATGTCAATGTAGTTTTAAAAGGGGTTTTAGCATTATGCTAGTATGATATTTGCTCATGATGCAATGCAACCAAAGGGTGTGGTAATCAAAAGCTGCCAAAACTGTTCTACTTTGAGACTTCCTTTCACAAATCCTGGCTACAGACCTAAGCCAATCAATACTCTATAGTAGTACATAACATGTATATCTTTTTGGTTATAGAGCCTTCGACCTGAAATTGGTCGTTTACGTACTGCTGTGGATAAGGCAGTGAGTAACAGAGAGCACTATGTGAATAAATTCTGCTATCACCTGAATAAAGACATCACTGAACTTAGTCATGAAGTCAAAGACATAAAGAATGATGCTCAGGTTTGAATATAGTTAGAGATTATATACATGCAGACATTTTATTTATACCTAGTATCATAGTTTGTTGCATTTGTCAGCCCACTGGTTTTGTACTTTTTACACTAAGTACATACTAATAGCGTTATGCAAATAATGTTCTCTATCTACTGAGTCAGTATAACAAATCAGGTATTCATCTCCTTGTTTCATTAGAAGTAGGTGATAAGTACAAAGTTAAGGTATTAATTATGTTTGTAATCCACTTCTATTATACATGCAGCCTCTATAACTGCACAACCACCACCTTTTCCTGGACCTAATCTTAATGCATGACTAGCTAATAAATGTTTTATACTACATCATTCTTCAAAGTTTGCTCCATTTGTTCATATGTCACATTGTGATGTTTAAATCACTTCATCCATGTACATGCCCTTAGTCTTGTTTATGCCCTAATAATCAATTTGCATTATAGAGTTTGTCATTATGCATCAAGTATTACTGTTCAATATACTATAGAAACCAATGATATTGGATCCCACCTCTGATGGAGAGAAAATGTTGGAATATATTGGTAAATTGCTATCAAAGCTGAATGAACTCCAGGAGAAGGCATTTCAATACAAATCCCATCAAAAAGATTTTAAGGTTAGTATGTAGTTGCTATGTATATAGCTCTGGTAAAATATCCCTAATAATACACATAGTATTTATCACCCTTTAGCTCATGTTTCTTGTTACAAGGTTAAGGAGTAATACTGCTTGGGTAATTCACTAGTTATTAGCTTATTCTACTGCTATTGAATCTTATAATATTATTATGAGTTCTCCATAAGATTGATAGCGCTACAAATATTATTTTGTTAAAACAAGAAAGACTTTGTAGCTATTTTATATTTCTATATTTACAGCAAATGTGTCTTCCCACATCTGCTGGAACCATTACATTATATTTACCACATAATAATATAAAGTATTAATACATCAAGATTGTATTTTTTTCATGCAGGTAGAGGTGACTCGATTTGAAGACCTAGAAGAAACTCATGCTGAAGTAAAGCTAAAACAGTCTCTGTGGCTAACCCAGAAAGAATGGGAAGCAGATTATGATCAATGGATGAAGGTTAACATCATTTGTAATGATCAGAAAATATAATTTTTCTGGAACTAGCTATTTTATTTGGAAAAAAAAATTTTTTACAACTTTCTGGTTAAAACTTAGTGTTTGGAACTTACTTATCACAAAATTGTTATAGCTCTGCAACTGCAATTAACCTAATGGCAGTTGTAACCTGTATTTTTTTATTGGCCTATTGACTTTTACCTTTCAATTGCCAACTCAAGTTGTAGGATTTGTTTATCCACTAATTTTAGTATCACATGAATATTAATATGCATTTATACTATGTACTTTGTATTTTCATAGAATAAATTTGAAGATTTACAACCTGAGGTTGTTAGTACTCAAGTTCTGAAGTATACTAAATCTGTTTACCAACTTGAGAAAGGTCTTCCTCCTAATGGTGTTCTTCCTAAATTGAAAGTTAAAGTTGAAGCAATGAAGGACATGGTAAACTTTGTGTAAATGTTTGCATTGATGTTCATGATTCAGTCAGTATTGTTAGCTATAATGCAATCAAACTTGAGTTTGATCAATTCTGATTGTTTTTTTTTTAAGCTACCTGTGATAGGAGATCTTCGTAACCCTTCACTTAAACCTCGACACTGGGTTCTGATTGATGAAGTTTTACAGCACAAATTTGATCCTGAGGTGCCCCTTACTCTTACTCTGTTACAAGAACTTCAAGCTTTTAATTATGCCGAAGCTATTCAAGAAATTTCAGGACAGGCTTCATCTGAAGCATCTCTTGAGGCCATTTTGAAAAAGGTAGCAACATTAAAGAAATTATTTTTGGAATAATTTTTCATATAAACTGATATAATAATATTACAGCTAGTGTTCATTTTTTAGAGCTATGAGGTGTTGGGGTTTTTTTTTGTAGGTTGAGGATTCATGGAAATCAACTGAGTTTATTGTACTCCCTCACCGAGACTCGAAGGATGTGTTCATTCTTGGAGGAACAGATGACATTCAAGTACTTCTTGATGACAGCCAAGTCAACATTTCCACTATTGCTGGGTCTAGGTATGTTGGACCAATCAAGTCTAAGGTTGATGATTGGAGCAAGCAGCTTTCTCTCTTTGCTGAAACTCTGGTAAATTTAGCCTTAGCATTATTTATTGGTTCATGTGCTTATATTAATACGGTTATTCTTCTAGGATGAATGGTTAGAGTGCCAAAGAAATTGGCTTTACCTTGAAAGCATTTTTAGTGCACCTGATATTCAAAGACAGCTACCCAATGAAGCTAAGATGTTTGTACAAGTTGATAAATCCTGGAAGGAGGTCATGAGGCAGGTTCACAAGTATCCAAACTGTGTTCGGTCTGCTACTCAACCAGGTATATACATCAGTCTGCAATAATAAATAATAGTGTTATGTATATTTTACCAGGTGTGTTGGAGATTTTTAAGCAAAACAACTTACTCTTGGAACAAATTCAGAAGTGTTTGGAGGATTATCTGGAATCTAAACGATTGATATTTCCTAGATTTTACTTTTTATCAAATGATGAACTTTTGGAGATATTGTCTCAGACCAGAAACCCACAAGCAGTTCAGCCTCACCTTCGAAAGTGTTTTGATGCTATTGCAAGGTTTAAATTAATTTGCTATGTGTCTGTGTACCAGCATGATAATGCTACCAATCAAAAAGAGTAAATTTTGTGTAAAATCCTGTGAATAGTGATTTTGATTTAATATCAAGACTACTAACACTTATAGCTAAAAGGTAGCTCTATCTTGACCATGTTATCTCATATCTCAATTATTTTGATGCATTTTTATTGATGAAAGGTGCTACCATAAATTACATTCAGTTAGGTCTATTATTTTTCAATCTTACAGTTTGTTATGGACACACATAGGTAAATAATAACTATAAGAGATGCTATTACTAAGTTGAAAGTTTAAGAGCAAGTATATAGCAATGTGGCTTAATGAATATGTATACATTCTAATAGCTTGGAATTTGGAACTACTCCTTCAACAGAACCAGGTCGTCCTCCCGTGTTTACTAATGACATTCTGGCAATGGTTTCTCCAGAAAAAGAAAGTGTTCCTCTCCTAAAGGTAATATTTTGCAGCCATGTTAATCAAGTTAATAATTTTCCAACTATCCAGCAAGTAAAGGCTCGAGGTAATGTAGAAAACTGGTTAGGAAGTGTGGAAGAATCCATGATGGTATCCTTGAAGAAATTAACCAAATTAGCTATCACAGATTTTGATACTAAAGAAAGGCATGAATGGGCTACTCAACATGCCAGTCAGGTTTGCAATTTCTTTATTGGTTTATTTGGTACATTACTTCGTGTGTATATATGTAGGTTGTAATAGCTGTGTCTCAGATCATGTTTTGCCGTGATATCACAGAATGTCTTAGCACTACAATTGATAGTATATTAGAGGCAGTTAAAAGTGCTGAGGAAAGATGCTTCCAGGTTGGTGGATGTGTATTAAATTAATAATAATTATAAAATGTTTTTGTGTTTTAGAATTTAAATAAGCTGGCTGAATTGGTACGAGGCAAGCTTCCTCAGCTTATTAGAAAAATTATTGGAGCTCTTATTACACTTGATGTTCATTCCAGAGATGTTGTTACTCAGATGGTCCAAAATAAGGTGAATTTGTGTAACTTATAATGGTTAATATTCTACTCATTATAACATTGTTCAGGTTTCTGGACCCTATGACTTTGAGTGGTTGAAGAATGCAAGATATTACTGGGAAGTTGATGTTGACAATTGTGTAGTACATATGTCCAACTCTCGCTACCTCTATAACTATGAATATCTTGGAGCTTCAGCTAGACTCGTTATCACCCCACTAACAGTAATACCAGTTAATGTACCATAAAAAGTGTAATGTGCACCCATAACTTGAAAATGGTGTTGTAAAAAGATAGCTATGTATTGATTTTGTGTAGGATCGGTGCTACTTGTGTTTGATGGGAGCACTACAACTAGATCTTGGTGGAGCTCCGGCTGGTCCTGCTGGTACTGGAAAAACAGAAACTGTAAAAGATTTAGCCAAAGCTCTTGCTACCCAGTGTGTGGTATTCAATTGTTCAGAAGGAATTGATTATAAGGTAGTCCTTAGAATATACTTTGTAGCAAGTTAGCTACAGACTTTGCAATATTTATTTTTGACTGACGATGTTATATTACAAAATTTCACATATCTGCTATTATACCAGCAATAATGACAAGAATAAGTAGTTGTAACTTCTTATTTAGATGATGGGAAGATTCTTTTCTGGCCTAGCTCAATCAGGAGCATGGTGCTGTTTTGATGAATTCAACCGTATTGACATTGAAGTACTCTCTGTCATTGCTCAACAAATGCTTACTATTAGAAATGCTAAATCTCAGAAGGTTTGAAGTTATTATCTTATATGTCTTAGGTAGTGGCATAAAACATTAATGCATATCTAATGTACAGATGCACAGACACACTTCACATACCTTGTTATTTGTATAAAAGGGTATTCACTTCTCATTACTAATCATACTCATGCTGATATTTTGTCTTTTTTAGGCTAAGTTGTTCATGTTTGAAGGACGGGAAATTAAACTTGTGCATACTTGTTCTACATTTGTTACCATGAACCCTGGATATGCAGGAAGAACAGAGCTACCAGATAATCTCAAGGCTCTCTTCAGACCCTTTGCTATGATGGTACCTGATTATGGTATGTCATAACTATACTTTTGGTATTAATAATGTATAGCAGGGAGTGCTTTTTTTAGTCAAGTCAATTTTTGTTATTTTAGTTTTACCCTCTGAATTAGACTACCCATAGTTGTTGGTTACCTTTTAGAAAATATTTTTTATTCTGGAACAAAGGTTTTAATTAATGCTTAATGAAACTTCAAACTTGAGCAATGAACCTTTCATATCAGTTCACAATACAGAACCCTGGATTAATAGAAGGTGACAATGTTGTGGGTGCTTTAGCAGTTAGGGTACATATTTGAGTATAACTATGAACTCAGAATTATTAATTATTACCAGCTCTTATTGCGGAGGTTAGCTTGTACTCTGAAGGTTTTGAATCAAGTAAGAACCTTGCTCGGAAAATGACTCAAATGTATAAGCTTTGCAGTGAACAGTTATCACAGCAAGATCATTATGATTTTGGAATGAGAGCTGTAAAATCAGTAAGTGCTTTTTTTGTAAATCTATACTGTACTTTATATTTTTAATGCCCAACAGGTACTTGTGATGGCTGGACAGTTGAAACGTGAAAATCCAGACATACCAGAAGATTTAGTTTTAATTCGAGCCCTTAGAGACAGTAACTTACCAAAATTTTTATCTGAGGATTCAATTCTCTTTAAGGTAATCATTAGCACTGTATGTATTGCTAATACTGTTAAGTCCAAATGACATGTTGTTACATATAATAGCAACTGCTAACTTTAATGTTAGCACCCATTCTTAACTTAGTGCTTTGAGTTAGGTCAAGGAATTTTCTCTTACATATATAATAGAGTATGTCTTTCCTTTACCAAGGGTACTAACCTCCAGTAGCTTCATTCTATACTTGTAGGTATTCTTGCATAGGTGGAATGTAATCATTTACCATTTTAGGGTATTTTGTCTGATCTTTTCCCCGGTGTCACACTGCCTGAGCATGATTATGGTGTTTTACAATCCTACATTGAAAGAACTATAACCGAAAGTGGTCTGCAACTGGTTGCATCACAGGTAAAATATACTTAGCAACAATAACAACTACAAATAATAATGATAATAATAATAATATTAGGTTGGAAAAGTCATCCAGCTCTACGAAACCCAACTTGTTAGACATGGGCTGATGTGTGTTGGTCCTACTGGAGGTGGTAAAACTACTATCTATGAAATTCTCAAGAATGCACTTACACTGCTTCACAAAGAGGGTCATAAACATTATTACTATCAGCCTGTTCATACTTATGTGCTAAATCCTAAGGTATTGTTCGACTATAAGATTATATAGGTAGCTGAGTGTATAATAGGACTTTTATATCAACTGCTAATACATTAGCAGTCTTTTGGTGTTACTTCTATCAGTGTTAATGGATGGATATAGTAATTTTGTGTCCATTTATTTTTTATCTATCAGTGTTGGCAATTTTGTGTTCATCTATTTTGCCAGTTAAATTATTGTATAGCTATATGTAGAAGCATCCAGGTGTTAGGTTTTTTTGTCTGTCATGGTCAGAAAAGAGCATCAAATCTGAAGTGGAGGAATAGTACACCTCTCTTTTTTTCAAAGGAGGGGGGAGGGTGGGGAAGGGGACATTTGCCCCTCTTTCTTCCTACCCCCATTCCTATACCTATGTATTTTATTCATTGGTCCAATTTTAAGTACTGTTTCTACTGATATTGGTAGATCTATGGGAACCAGAGGTCCCTTAATCATTATTTTCCTCCTTATAGACACAGCTTTGCATTGACATTATTTGCAGGAGTTTTATATCCTTAAAAGTGTTGTTCTTGGTATTATTATTGTTACGTGTATTGTACTAAAAGCTATACCAGTAGTAGTGATAGTAGTGATTAAGGCTGAAAAATGTTTTGATTATCCAAAAAATACAGTATGCATTAAATTTAAACCGCAGTGCTCTGTAGTAGAAAAAAATTCAAATAACTATTTTCTTTGTTTAGGCTATAAGTATGGGTGAATTATATGGTGAAGTAAACAAGCTAACTTTAGAGTGGAAAGATGGACTTATGGCTACTATAGTAAGAGAAGTCGTTAAGGATACTACTGATGAACACAAGTGGATAGTATGTGATGGTCCCGTGGATGCCCTTTGGATTGAGAATATGAACACTGTTTTGGATGACAATAAAATGTTGTGTCTTGCAAATTCAGAAAGAATAAAACTGACTCCATCTATTCATATGATGTTTGAGGTACAAGATTTAGCAGTTGCATCGCCTGCCACCGTCAGCAGGTACTAATAAGAATTCGAGCTTCATCAAGCTCATAAGTACCATAGTGTACTCTGATATTAAGAGATAACAAATGTAGGCTAGTTTGGTCATATGGCATCTACTGTAGCTAGCTCTATGTGTTCTCTGTTTTAAAATTAAGTGTAGAGAGTTTTTATATTATTTATTATTATTTTTTCCAGGTGTGGTATGGTATATGTAGATCCTGGAGAGCTAAAATGGAGACCATACGTCATTACTTGGCTTCATGAAAAGTTCCCTGTAACGCTTTCAGACCATATCAAGGTCAGTGTTTCACCACCTGAAGAAATCTCATCGTACCATTCTTCCTGAAATATTGTTGTACTGTTCCTTCATTAACTTTAATGGACTTCTGTTGTTCTATTAATTTTGCAGGGATACATTACTAACCTCTTTGACACATTTATTGACCCTGGACTCAAGTTCATAAATAGGAAAGCTATTCAAGGAATACATGCTGTGAGTGATATTTTTGATTTGAGTTTGTTGTTGGTCATGCTTCGCTCTCAGTACTTAGATAGTTTGTATCTCTCTATGTATAATAGTAATTTTAATAAACTACCAGTCAAAAAGAATAGATCACCAGCTATTATTGAAGTTCTATAATATATGCATGTATGTAGCATTAAAAGTGCCACTTGAACTGGTTTTTCTGTTTGTTTGGTTGCTAATAAAGTTTATTATGATGGAAGAATGCTCAATAATTTGCAGCTGTGGTGTCAAACTTGTTAAATAGTTAAAAGTACAGGTATGATGAAAGTATGAGAGACAAAAAAAATGCCAAGAAGAAAGAGAATAATCTACAGTGGTATTTAACTTTATATTTAATTTTTTTTACAGGTTGATTTAAGCCGTGTTTCAAATGTGTGCTCATTAATCACTTCACTTTTATGTGGTAGAGAAGGAAAACCTCCTGTAGACCTGAATATGGATTTGACTAAACTTTTACCCCTTATTTGTACCACATTTGTATTTGCCTATCTGTGGGGATTAGGAGGTAATTTGGTGGAAAAATCTATGGACGCATTTGATACTTTTTGTAGAGATATATTCAGTGAAACTCACGATGCCAAGGTAAGTAATTTTAAACTTTTAGTGACTTGTTATTTAACCATGATATAAAACACTGGTGTTTCAATTATACTGGGATAGGAATACTGAAGTTACGAGTCTGTGTTTAATTAAATAATCACATTTGTGACCATGACAAGATAGATAGTGTGACTTAGTGTCACTAGTATTTTATAGCAAAGTTTGTTGTAGTAATATTGGTTTAGTAAAGTAGCTAATATTTTTAGTGCAACTTCATAGTCAGTAAATTTGCCACTGTTAATCTTCCATTCATTGTTTGTTTGTTGATATTGCTAGATACCAGGAGGATCAGATCTGTACAGTTATTATGTGGATTTTGATAGCAAAAAGTTTGAACTCTGGAATAAAAAAATACCAACTTTTTCTTATAATCCTGAGGTTTGTGTTGCATTTTATAATAGCAGGTATTTATATTTAACTATACAAGGTGTTTAGACAAATTTTTTGTCAGTATTGTTTATAGGTGAATAGGTACTCACAAATTTTGTATAGAATTTTGAATATTATTGCAGTAATGTGAGCCTTTCAAAAGCATGTCTACATGGAAGGGCAGCAACCACACATTACGATTCATTCATAGATGTGCCCATTATTTATCCTAGGGACATGGAGGCTTGTGCTAAGTTTAATAGACTTCATGCAATTACAAATCTACATTAAGAGGCAAAGCATTTGGCTTAGTAAAATTAAAATAGTTGACATACAAAATGTTGAGGTATTAAGAAGCTGGTACCACTAATTTTTGCCAATATTTGACTTTTTCCTTTGATGATGCAGTATATTTTTACAATGTTTTAGGTACCCTTTTTTGACATACTTGTACCCACAATTGATACACAGCGTTATGGATATCTTATGGAGAAGCTCATAGATGTAAATCATGCTGTACTTTTTACTGGTACTACTGGAGTAGGCAAGGTTAGACATGCATATAATTGAAACAATAATAACCATAGGTTTTACATGTGGCAAATAAACATAATTATTTATAACTGGCAACAAGAACTAATCCTGAAGGATAATAAATGTTAGCTATAATTTGAATACATTATTTACTTAACAGAAAGATGGATATCAGTTGTAATTTTCTTACCACAGAAGCTGTCTGAATCAGAATGGGCATCACACCCATTTTTGTAATTATGCTCCTTGGTTAATTAAATAAAATACTGTTGTTTTTTCATAAATAGTATATATTATGTTCAATATAAAATTTAGATTGTAGTATGAAATGTATAGGTTTTTGTAAATTTACTGTAACCTATACATTTTCATGAAACTGAACACATGATCTGATGTTATTTATCACTGTTACTACTATTGTTTTAGTCTGTGATCACCAAAGGCTTATTAAAGTCCTTACAAGAGAGAAGTAATGTCGTAAATGTTACCATCAACTTCTCTGCCCAGACAAGCAGTATTCAGACACAAGAAATCATTGAATCAAAGCTAGAGAAGAAAAGGAAAACTTTACTTGGTAATTATCTGCTTCATCTTGTATGCTAGTTTAAAGTCCATGTAGTAGTAATGTTCAATACAGCATTTACTTTACTGGTTCTGGGATATTTGTGCTAAGAATAACTTGCAGTTAATCACAGAATTTGGAATATAATTTAGCCTGCTAGAATACACTTGGTTTATATTACTAGTTGAAACATGTTAAAGAGAAAATTATAACTTAGCCATAAACCTTACAACAACCATACTGCATGGTTAAACCACACATCCACACACATTAATTCTGTGCTGATCCTAAAAATTTGTGGAAGTGCACACAAGTCTTTATTAATTTGTATTCTAGTGAATTGAAGTTTTTACATACTCTTTGTGATACAATTTTTTCACTAAATATAGCTAATCAAAAGTAAGTACACTTGGCATACAATATGTTGAACAGGTGAAAGTAGAGCTTACAATGTACAGAGTCAACCTCTATCTCTGCAATTATACACACAAATAAAACTGCTATTAATTTCTACTTAAATTGGTATATTTTAGAGTGAATAAATATACTATGATTATTATTATTTGCAGGAGCTCCATCAGGGAAACGTGTGGTATTATTTGTAGATGATCTGAACATGCCAAAACTTGACCGTTATGGTTCCCAACCTCCAATTGAATTGCTACGACAATATCAAGACTTCAAAGGACTATATGACAGAGATAAACTTTTCTGGAAGCAGATTAATGATGTCACTATATGTGCAGCCTGTGCTCCTCCTGGTGGTGGACGTAACCCAATTACTCCTAGGATGATACGGCATTTTTCTATGTTTTGTCTTCCTACTCCTTCTGATATTAGCTTGAAAGGAATCTTTTCTGTATGAAATGTGCATGTACTAGCATTCATCTTTGTTAGTTACAATTTGAATGTTGTAGGCAATAACCAAATGTTTCTTTCATGAATTTCCTCAACCAGTAAAGGATGCAGCTGAAGCTATTGTTAATGCAAGGTAATTATAATATTGTAATATTAACTTTTGTCATTTCTCTTTTATGTGATCAAGTGTTGAAATTTATGGACGTATGAGCACAGACTTGCTACCAACTCCAGCAAAATCACACTACTTGTTCAACCTCAGAGATCTGTCAAAATGCATTCAAGGTTTGTATGGCTGTGTGTGTGTGTGTGTGTGTATAGTGTAAAATCTGCACTAAGAATATGCAGTAGGATTTTTACTTAGTTTTTCTCTTAGTAGAATTATTGATCATACTCAGTAGCTAATAGGTTAGTAATGTCATTTAATGTCTGGGAAATAATAGCTAATTATGTATATATAAGTTCATTTTTTTGTAATTTTTTTACAAAAGGTGTCCTTCAAGCTGATCCTGGAGTCATTCGAGAATATGATCATATTTTTCGTTTGTACTGTCATGAATGTCAACGAATATTCCATGATCGATTAGTAGACAGAACTGACAAGGTGTATTTTAATACCATGTTGTCAGAAATGGCTGCCAAGCATTTCTCAAAGGTTAGTGTCATTTTGATGTCATGGTTATTCATTGTGTTCTTTAAAGAGGGTTTCAACATGATAGTGGTGCATTGAGCAAAAAAAAGTTTCTGGCTGATAGTGTTTCAGTTTATTGATGAATGTGTAGAGGTATTGATTATAGTGTTGGTATAACTTGTCAAGTGCATTTACCTTGATACTGTAATGTAAACACTCTATTTCTTGTAGTTTCAACATTACTGGGGCTTGTATGCATTAGTAAAATGTTCCACCATAAGATCCTTGACTTATTCCACATGGTATATTTATGTACAAAGGTCTATATAACATACACTAGTGGACTAATTGATACTTTGCACCATTTTGTTCACTATTTAGGATATTAGTGCTGAGAGGCTTGAGGAGGCTCCTATCATATTTGGTGATTTTATCAAAATGGGTGCACCTGTAGCTGATAAGATATATGAAGAATTTCGTGATATGAAGAAATTGTCTATAGTTTTATCTGAGGTAAGTGCCCATCATTTAGACAAAATTATGCAATTTATTCAGGAATTAATGGAAATGGCAGTACCTAGATTTAATTATAACTCCTAATATTATTGTCATACTGTTGTTTGATTATTGGTCCAGTATCTTGATGATTTCAACATGAGTTCACCAAAAGAAATGAAGCTTGTATTTTTCCTGGATGCAATAGAACATGTATCAAGGTAAATTAATTAGTATTAATTTATACTTATGAGATTCTTCTTTAAAATAAACAGAATTGCAAGAATGATACGTCAGCCTAGAGGTAATGCCCTTCTTGTTGGAGTTGGTGGAACTGGCAAGCAAAGTTTGACACGACTAGCTGCCCATATATGTTCATACAAGTGCTTCCAGATTGAACTGACCCGAGGCTACAATTATGATGCCTTCCATGAGGATTTGAAACAACTGTATGAAATTGCAGGAGTTAAGGGAGAAGACTCTGTCTTTTTGTTCACTGATACTCAGGTATCAGATTTAGTCTTCTTGTATAATGTTTTTAATGTTATTATATCACAAAGATTGTGGTTGAAGAGTTTCTAGAGGATATAAATAACATGCTTAACTCTGGAGAAGTTCCTAATTTATTTGCTTCTGATGAATATGAACGTATAATAGCTGCAATTAGGCCAATTGCCAAGGAGCATGGAATAAGTGAAGGAGACAGGTAAATCTTCTTTATCGTATTATAACATTAAAGATGTGAATATAGTTAGAGAGGGAATATAAATCAGGAAAACATTAATTTTTGCATTATTAATTACACCATTTAGATAAAAATTTTAATAAAGAAGCTTGCCTAACTTGCTGTAGACATAGGGTTGGTTACTCACTTAGAGAAATTACTAGTAGCTTCCATGTGATATAGTGTAGTTTTAAAGCCTGTTTAAGTGTAAGTTTTAGCTCTTAAAATATCACAAGGAGTCTAAATTCTTCTAATGAAATAATTTTTGGAATATTTTTTTGAACTCTGACCTACCTTTATAATGTACTTTATTTTTTAGAGATGGTATATTCAACCATTTTATTGGTCGTGTTCAGGAAAGACTCCATATTGTTATATGCATGAGTCCAGTTGGTGATGCCTTTAGATCTCGATGTCGTATGTTCCCATCACTAGTAAATTGCTGTACAATTGACTGGTTCACAGTATGGCCCAGAGAAGCATTGCTTTCTGTGGCAAAGACATTCTTTGAACATGTAGATCTTGGAGGTGAATCAGTAAAGGTATGTATATGACTGACTCCTAAAGTTTAGATCCAGGTTCACAATAATAGTTATAAATTGTGAACTCTGTGTTAGTTCTGTAGTGCCTTGTAGTACATTGCAAGGAATATTTGAACAGGATGAACTGTAACCATAATTTTTTTTTGCTGATTTGTGAAGGTATCACTGAATACATAAGATTATAAAGAATTTTGACAACTTAACTTATTAGTTCCTACACATTAGAGATGGACTCTATATAGTTTGGCCTTGTATCTAAGCAGGTGTATTGAGAAACTAAAAATGAACAGTAGCAAAATTGTAAAGTTTATCTTGACCCCATACAGTTCCTACAATAATTCAACAGGTTTCACCAGTGAAATTATAGGGATCCAATTTGTTACATTAATGTCTCAATTTTTATTACAGGAGGCTATATCTGAAATGTGTGTTGAAATTCATACTAGTGTGAGTGATATGTCTGAATTGTTTTATGCTGAACTTCGGAGACGTAACTATACCACCCCTACCAGTTACCTGGAGCTAATCAATCTCTACCTTTCAATGCTGCAAACTAAGCAAAAGTGTGTTTGTACCATATATTCTATTTAGCTCTATGAAGTAATTTTATCTTTTTATGTTAAACCTTGAAATTAATGATAGTTATATTATGTAGGCAATTGGTTTCTGCTCGAGAACGTATTGCTACTGGCTTAAAAAAGTTACTGGAAACCAATGAATTGGTTGTAAACATGGAGGTACTTATAGTATTGTTTAACTATTTCACTATTATTATTATTTTTTAATTAGGTTGATTTGACTGCATTGGCTCCTCAATTGGAGAAAAAATCTGTAGAAACTGAGGAATTACTGAAGACACTTACAGTTGATCAAAAGAAGGCAGCTGAGGTCAAAGAAGTTGTAGTGAAGGAAGAAGCTATTGCAAATATAAAGGCTGAAGAAACTAAAGTCATAGCAGATGATGCTCAAAAGGATCTTGACCAGGCCTTACCAGCTCTTGAGGCTGCAAATAAGGTATTATGAGATCTCCATCTTAAAGCAAACAGCATTGCTATTATACGATAGCTCCAAAGTCTTTTAGTTTTATTTTTTTTGACTTTGGATAGCCAGGGGCACATACATCATTGTATTTTAGCAGTTATTTAGGGCTTAAAATATACATTTCTTTATTCTATCATTATTGTAATTCTGTTTTGCAATATTTATTAGGCTCTTGATGCACTTGATAAAAGTGATATAGCTGAAGTTCGTGTATTCAGTAAACCTCCTGAACTCGTAGCTACAGTAATGGAAGCTATTTGTCTTTTGTTCAATGTGAGACCTGACTGGGCTAGTGCTAAAACTTTGCTAGGAGATTCAGGACTGATGAAAAGAATGATTGACTATGATAAGGTATTGTGTGTTATTAATGTATGTCATATAAAGGCATAGAATATCTGCATTGCATTATTAAGGACAACATATCTGAATCACTTTTGAAGAAACTCAAGAAATACATTGACAATCCTAAGTTTGTTCCAGAAATTGTGGAAAAGACATCAAAAGCTTGCAAGTCAATGTGCTTGTGGGTACGAGCTATGGATCTCTATGCAAAAGTTTTCAAAACAGTTGAACCAAAACGAGCAAGGTTAAATATAAATGATAACTATAATCTACAATCAATGTCTTTTAAGGTTCTTTTTTCCCCGTCAACTGAGCCTTTTTTGGGAGGAAACATGTCTTTGTACTCCCTTACGGGTCTGTAGAATACACCTCTTTGTTCTAGTTTATTATAATAATTATTAATAGTTAAGCAGAAAATTTCTAAGCTTGAGTCTAAGTTCAAGTTTTATAATTTTTAATGCTTATGGCTATTTATTATGATGGCTGTATTTTGAGTACAGCCTTATTATGTACATGTGTAGTGTACACAACAATATGTTGACTTCCTATGGGTAGTGTTACATTCCTACTATGCACACTTTGAACACTTAATCAGTATAGCTGGGGTCATTTTTCATTGACAAAATGTTGAGCATAATTACTGATATGTAATTACCACTGAAAGGTTACTATGTACCAAAATTTTCTTACTGTATGATATTATTGTGTACTACATACAACCATTATAGATTGAAGACTGCACAGGATGAGTTAGATGTGGTGACATCACAACTAAAAGAAAAACAAAATAAACTTGCAGTAATTGAAATGAAGGTATGAAAGTTTTAATATAATATTGGATATATTATTATAATGTGTGGGTAAAAATAATATACAAAGTTAGAAAATTTGTCCAATACACCACTCTTACCCTTTTCTGACTTGCATAGCTAACTGTCTAAACGTTAATTTAAAAAATTTAATTTGAATTTTGAATACTTTTTAAAACACACCCAGTACACATGTGCCATGCTGTTGATAAGCTTTTCAATAATTGTAGGCACCTTTTTCACCTACCACCTATTGTGGTTGCTTTGTGACATCCCAAAAGCACAAAGTATTTTGTAATCACCAAGTGATAAAGAGGGGTTGTACATTTTACCATATAGGTTGCTAGATTTTATGGGTGACTGGTTGAATACTTGCCTGAGGTAGAATTGAACTTGTCATTGATGAATGGAAACACTTAATAAAAATATTTCCAACTAGCATTATAGCTGAATTCTGAACTGTCCAAGATTGTGTTTGGTACATCATAAACCTTCAAGGAATTCTTGTATAATTTTTTAAGAACCTCACTACCTTGACTCTATAGTTCTTGATGCACCACTAACTTGGCCTTGTGCAGTGTTACAATAAAAGGCGACAGTTATGGCTGCTCTAGGAGACATTTTTAGTCTGTAAATCATACAAGTACATGTATAGAACCTATTTTTTTAGCCTTTATATGAAATCAAAATTGATGAAAATTATAATGCAAATTAAATAGAATAAAATTAATACTGTTTCCATTTACTTCGCATACATACACGTAGCTATTAGTGCTAGTTCTGTGTCTACATAACTGAGGCTTTACTGTGCTCATATTACATCACTTGCAATAATTGCTGAATCTCTTTCATAAATAGCATTTTAGCTGTAGTCTACATGTAGTGTAATCATAATGTTCAATTGACATTATTTTCACTAAGCATTACCAATGGAGTAATGTTATTGCTCTAAAACATCTGCCACTAAATACATTCATATGTAGACCTTAATAATACCAAGACTTGGTGGACATCTATAATAATACTTCCACAATAGTACAGTAATTATTGCATCATTATCCTTCAGTTTATAATATAAAAACCCTATTGTAAAATGTGAAACAACACAACAGTCATTTAGACTAACTTATTATAAAATGCTTATTCCACAACCATATTCTGTTTATAGTTATCTTTTCTGGAAGTTATTGAAGTATGAATACATCTTGAGACACTTGTTTTGGAATAATTTAACACAATGTGCACTGAATTGTATTTCATTTTCAATCAGCTGTAATTAGGTTAACAGGATACATCATTTGTTGGTGGCTACTACCATATCTTTTTGTATGTGCAGATTGCTGAACTTGAAGCTAGCTATGAATGCAGTTTAACAGAGAAAGAAGAATTGACTAAAAGCATTGCAGAAACTGAGGCTAGACTAAAGAGAGCTGCAAAACTCACTATTGGATTGGCGGATGAACAAGTTCGATGGTCAGAATCAATTGAGGTTAGCAGTTATTGCTTATGCTTATTACCATGTTACTTTATTGCATAGCATGAGCAGTTAATAATTTCTAGTACACACTGTTATTTACAGCCTTGTGGTGGCATTATAGTTTCAGCATGAATTGCTACAAACAACAACTTTACTACTCTTTCAAGTTGCTTAATTTGGTTCAGAGAACTAGGTTGAATATAACAGTGTTTATTTGAGTATTAGAGAAAAAAAACTTGATTTGGAATTCTTTGTTGTAGAAATTTGATGGAGAAATCAACAATGTTGCTGGTAATGTCTTCATAGCTGCTGCTTGTGTTGCCTACAATGGTGCTTTCACCAGTTCATACAGAGAAAGAGTAAGGCAATTTACCATATACATATAGGTATCCACTTGATAGAATTTACTAATACATATTTTTATAACATTTGTTTATAGTGTTACATTTGTAAAAGCAAAAAATGTACTTCTAATTTCATTGGACCCTAGTATATTTTGCTGATTTCAAATCCTTTTGAATGTTATATAGACTAGCTTGTATATGGCAGGTGCATGCATTTACAACTTTTGTTTAATAGCTGTTAAAAGATTATTGTAGATGGTATTATAGCCATCCATACAACATATTTTCGTTTTGATGTCAGCTTGATACATTAGATGATAAATGTTTTTTTTATTAGTTGTTACAGAGATGGATTATGAGATGCAATGAATTGAGTATTCCAGTGTCAGAAGACTTCAGTTTGGTCAATATTTTAGCTACACCTTTTGAAATAAGGCAGTGGAATATGTATGGCCTCCCTAGAGATTCTGTTTCAATTGAAAATGCTGTGCTTCTAACCAGAGGAAGAAGATGGCCTCTTATGATTGATCCCCAAGAACAAGTAATTATAGTGGTATTGTTGTAGGCATAATTATAATCATTATAATAGGCTAATCGTTGGATCTGTAACATGGAAAGTCGTAATGGACTTAAAAAGATCAAACTCACAGATGCTAATTACCTTAGAACTTTAGAGAATGCTATACGAATTGGCACACCAGTTCTTTTAGAAGAGGTTAGTGTGTATGTTTGTTAGTTCTATTGATACCTAACACTTTATCAACTTAAAAGGTGGAAGAACAACTTGATCCCTCTTTGGAACCTGTTCTACTAAAACAGACATTCATGCAAGGGGGTCGATTACTCATTAGACTTGGAGACAGTGATATTGACTATGATAAAAATTTCAGGTATGACTGGTTATTATTATTATTGTTTTATTGAAGGTGAACTATGTTTATGCATTTGTGTTTTCTGGGGGGAAAATGGAACATGTAATGATTAATTTTATGTAGCTAAGTACTCTCAAGTATAGCTAGCTATATATTTTTCTACTCAGCCTTAATCTTTTTGTACAATTATTTTACACATTTTACATATTGATAGCTATTAGCATGACATGTACTAGATCCTTTCATAAAAATGTAAAGTCCAGAATTTTCAAATAGCATTAATTAGATGTGGGCTTAATGTATGCATTCATGTGGTAGGTGTTATTATTACACACACAACATTTTTAGAATATCAGATCAGGTCCTAGTTATGCGAATATATTTCAGGTTTTATATGACGACTAAAATGTCCAATCCCCATTATCTACCGGAAGTGTGCATTAAGGTCACCATCATCAATTTTACTGTTATAAAATCTGGATTAGAAGACCAATTGCTAAGGTGAGCAATTTATATGTGTATACATGCAATGTCTTACAAATTTCATTACTACAGTGATGTTGTAAGATTGGAACGTCCTGATCTAGAGAAACAGCGTAATGAACTGATCACTGATATCAATAAAGCAAAAAATGAATTGAAAGTAAATTTACACTTACTGTGTACTTATTTATATTATGTATGTATTCTTATTCTTTGTCAGAATATAGAAGATACAATATTGAAGCTTCTTTTTGAGTCAACTGGTAATATTTTGGATGATGAAAAACTTATTGAAACTTTGGATGCCTCAAAGGTATGTCTTATTGCTTTTACTATTGTGATAGTGATCACTTTTAGCTTCCTGACTATTATTGATACCACAAGATGTGTACACAACAGTTTATAGACATATTATACCAAGTGCTTTTTGTATCCCTTAAGTGAGAAATAAGTATTGTAATTCCAGAAATTTTCAAAGTTGAAATATTTTGCATTTTATTGTTCACAAAATTTTTTTTCAGAAACAGTATCAATTAGCCTAAGTAATCAGATAATAACATGATTCCGACTTCCAAAAATATTGATAAAACATGGGCTTGTTGTGTTGGTAGTAAATTTGCTAAGAAGCAGCTCATATTAATATACAAACAATGCTCATGAACTTTCTAACTTTATTTTTGTTGATTGGCCTAACATAAAAGTTAACACTGTTAGCCATATAGTTGAGCTACATTCAGGCTTAAAAAATGCTTTAACCCACATAAAACTTACTAGCAGTAGTTTTTACCAGAGCTCTTAATTCGTATTCTTGTTTCCCTTAAATGAAAAGAAATTTGAATACTATATTGTATGTATATAATATATATATTGATATTGTACTGCTAATAAGTTTTCAGCAGCTTATATGCAAAGTATTGTAGGAAAGGGGGGAGATCACAGTCAACTTACTGGGTGTGTACAGTGATGTTTTTAGAGAATATTTCCAAATAAATGCTTGATAACTGGATAGATCCTTTGAATAAAGAGACATTCTAATATTAGATCACTTCCAGTGAAATAACTAAGCGTTTAACTGAAACCGAACAAACTGAAATTCAAATATCTTCAGCAAGAGAGAAATATCGTCCTGTGGCCACCAGAGGATCTGTCATGTATTTTGTTGTGGCTACTTTAGCTGAAGTTGACCCCATGTACCAATACTCACTAAAGTATTTCAACCAACTGTTTAATACATGTATTGAGCAAAGTGAAAAATCAAGTGATCTTCAAACCAGACTTGACATTCTTTTAACAAACACTACATCCTCTGTGTATACCAACATTGCAAGGTATCTTAAAATTATGCAGTTACCTTAAGATATAGCTACAATGTTGTTCAATATAATTTTCAGAGGTTTATTTGAAAAGCATAAACTAATGTTCTCGTTCATGATGTGTGTTGAAATTATGCGTCAAGCCAACCAAATTTCTGATGATGAATGGAACTTCTTTCTCAGGGGAGCTGCTCCAGTTGACAAGGTGAGTATTAAATATAATTATGTCTTGCATACATTCTTCCTTTTTATTCAGAAACTACTGGATAAACCTGATGTACCATGGTTAACAGAGCAAATATGGAATAGTTGTCAGGATCTTCAAGAATTACTTCCTTGTTTTGAAGGCATTTGTGACAATATTCTTAAAAATCCTGTAAGCTGCAAGCTTGGAAGATTGGAGATCCAGGTTAATCCAGAACATTGGAATGGTTATACTGAACTGCCTCCTGAAGCCTCTTCTGATAGTAATGATGAAGTCACTGGAAATTATAAACAATGGGATGAGGTGTTAACTGACTTTCAGAAGTTATGTATGATTAAATGCTTTAAAGAAGAAAAGGTAAGCATCTTGAATTCTGTCTGTATTGTTGTTATTTAATGTTATGTTTTAGGCTGTATTTGCAGTATTCGATTTTGTATCACAAAATCTTGGTCCTCAGTATGTAGAAAGTCCTCCAGTCCAGCTGACTACATTATATGAGGATACTTCAAATACTATCCCTCTTGTTTTCATTTTATCTCCTGGTTCAGATCCTATGAGTAGTTTCCTGAGATTTGCTAAAGAAATGAATTACATGGATAGGTAAAATTCTCATACTGTAGCTATCAAGTATAGTAATCACAAAAATATCACTAACAAGAAATTTTATTATAAAAATTTTTATTTCAATAGGATTCATGCGATATCTCTTGGTCAAGGTCAAGGTCCTGTAGCAGAGAAACTTATTGCAAATGCAACAACAAATGGAGATTGGGTATTCCTACAGGTAGGCTTTTTGATAGCAATTTCTACAAAAATTTATATTTGTACAATTATAGAATTGTCACTTAGCTGCTTCATGGATGTTGCATATGGAAGCAGTGATCAAAGGATTTGTGTCTCCTGATGCAACTATTCAAAAGGACTTCAGACTATTCTTAAGTTCTATGCCAGACAAGTGTTTCCCAGTATCAGTTCTACAAAATTCAGTAAAAGTCACCAACGAACCACCTAAAGGTTAATTATATTGAATATGAAACTAACTTTTTCTTGGTATTACACATTTAGGGAAAAGTAGAAGTAATTTTGATATACAAATTAGTTATTTCTCTTCTAGCTTTATAATCCCATAATAATTACCAAATTATATACTAGGTCTTCGAACTAATGTCAGAAGAGCATATGCAGAGTTTCAACCAACATTCATTGAAGATCATAGTGAGTGTAATTATGCATGCTTATTGGTATAAGTACCCTGTTGATAAGTAATGGTGTATAGCATAACTAAATGATATTATATCACCGTGCTCTGTATGATAATTTGTTTCCATTAATTTTTAGTGCTTGGAGTTACTTGGCGTAAATTGGTGTTTGGATTATGCTTTTTTCATGCTGTTATTCAGGAAAGGAAAAAATTTGGTCCATTAGGTTGGAACATCAAGGTAAGTTTAGAGTTTGAAATACATGTGACCATATTTGTAATTTGACTAACCACACAGTGAGGCTTAAAATAATAATAATATGCACTCACATAATATTACAGTGGTAGAAAAACACGTTATAAACACTTTTTTATGTATTGGATAATCCATTTGCAATAAGATTTATTACTTGAATATACTAGCATTATTATTATTATAGTAATGCTAGCTAACACAAAGCTTACCAATATCATATAACTGTTCTCTGTTTGAGCATATTCATAATTTTAAACTGTTAAGAAGATGGCATCTATGAAATATTATTGCATGAAGGTTATTCTCATAGCAACTAAAGTGCAAAGTACTAAGAAAAGTTATTGAAGAATCCTGTTACATTAGCTTGTTTATATCCACTCACTTATGATGTGCATTACTCCAGTTTGATCTTTATAGCACTCCCATAATAGAAGCCACTAAACTTAGTAGCTGCAGAGTGACACTATATATGCATGTTTATTTCCTGGTTAATATCAAAGAGTTTGACTCCAGCTATGCCAGTTATGTCATGCACAGATACTTCATTCCTTCTTTATACCTGCCATATGTAGTAGGTATCAATGTTTATTATTAACTATTTTAACAGTACGAATTCAATGATTCTGATCGTGAATGTGCACTTGATAATCTGAGGCTCTTTTTGAGTGATGGAGAGATCCCATGGGATGCCCTTATCTTTATTACTGGAGAGGTATCATTATAGAATCATTATAGTGGTGATTGAGCAAATAATTAAATGTGTAATAGATAACTTATGGTGGACGTGTGACTGATTCCTGGGACCAGCGTTGTTTAAGAACAGTGTTGAAGACATTTTTTGCAGCAGAAATATTAGAACCAGGTTATAAATTTTCTCCATCAGGTTTGTAATAATGGTTTCTATGGTACTTTATTATCTGACTAAACATTGTTCAGGAATTTATTATCCTCCTGATGGCGATACCATCAAGACTTACAGAGATTACATTGAGAAGTTACCTTATAATGATGAACCAGAGATATTTGGAATGCATGATAATGCTAACATAGCATTTCAGGTATATTAACCCTTACAGAAGGTTTAAAATAAGTTGTTGTGAAGTATATCTATAAATAAGTTAAGGCTTGTCATCTAATGATACACCATAACTGGTATAGGAGAAACTATTTTTCCTATCATCCTTAGACATAGTGTGATTTAGACAGTAGTACTTAATTCAAGCATTTATTGATTTAAGCACTATAAAAATCCTTAAAAATTATAATCGTGTTATCATAATAGTATCATATCAGACTCAGGAAACTGCTGCTTTGATTCACCAAATTCTTGATGTCCAACCTCGATTGGCAAGTAGCAGTGGAGGAAAAACAAGTGATGAAATTGTTGATGAGTTGGCAAACAATATTCTTGGAAAACTTCCAGATAAACTTGATATCGAAAAAGCTCTTCCTGAAATGTTTGAGGTACTAATTGAATTTTTAACGATTTTGGAAAAATTCATCGACTTTTTTTATTGACATAGGCTGATGAAAAAGGCCAAATAAATTCACTATCAACAGTTCTGAGTCAAGAAGTAGACAGGTTCAATAATTTGCTGAGAGTTCTTAAGGTATGCACTATTTACAGTATAATTTTCAATGTTCAGAATATACATCTCTAAACTCCTGTAAAAATTGTGATGAATTGGTACCATTAGGTGATAATTGAGCATATATAATTGCTTGCTATTAGTGTAGTTCATCTACAAGAGGTGGGGTGGTTGAATGACTTGAAGTAGCAACAAACACAACTAAGCATTAAGATACTTCTGTGACCTACTATGAAACTAGGTTGCAGTCTAAGAATGATCTAATCCTCACTGAGAATAGCTATTTATCTTAAAACATCTGGTTATAGCATCTATCCTTGCTTGTAGTGTTTGTTGCTTCAAGCTTTTCTAGTGGTATTTTTCCTTAGTGAACAATAATTATTTATGCTGTTGGTAGTGAGCATCCTTATGTATCAAGTTCATCATCACTGTATTGTATTATAACTATAGCATTTGTATATTCTTTCTATACAAAATTTTTGCCCCTTCTCTTAGCACCTATATCATGATGATTACAAATAAATAGAATGTGAGATGCAACTACTTAGTATCCATGGGCCTAAATTACATGAGGTGAATAGTTTAAGTAATCAGAATCAAGAGTTGAAAGTGTACCATGAAGATATGTATTCTACTTTGACCTATACTCACCCACAAATGCATAAGCAAAGACACATGACTTAAACTCTCTACCATACTTGTTTATAGGGAGTATTTCTTTTATATTGCTTTTGTATTTGTTATAGAAATCACTTAAGAACATTCAAAAGGCTATTAAAGGTTTACTAGTTATGTCAGAGGAGCTGGAGATATTATATACTAGCTTTTTGAATAACCAGGTATGGAAATCTGATTGAAGTAGCTCTTCCTATTTTTAACTACTACTACAATATAGTTGTAAGATGTAAGTTTACCAGCTTGAGGATCCAAGCCAATCTGTTAATGTCTTTTAGTACATTAATTTTATTATAGGCAAGGTCTTCAAACCATTAATTTTACCACAACAGTAATAAGAGTGAAAAACTATGTGCATAGTGACTATGCTATGTACATACACACATTTGCATTCTAACACAATTTTATAGTGCAGTACAATTCATGAAGGAATTCTATATTACAAGACCTTACATTTACCTATTTCCTAATGTTTACTATGAAAGGTCACTTATTTAAAAGGATTTACGTAATGTTTTTATATTGTTAGGTTCCACAACTTTGGGCTAGTGCAGCTTATCCATCACTGAAGCCGCTTAGTTCCTGGGTTAAGGATTTAGTACTTCGATTACACTTTATTGGTGTATGTTTTTTCTGTATAGTAGCTTATGTATAAGAATGATATAAACTATTTTATAGCACTGGATTGAGAAAGGCCACCCAAAGTCATTTTGGATGTCTGGTTTTTTCTTTCCCCAAGGATTTTTAACAGGGACCCTTCAAAATCATGCCAGGAAATATAATCTACCAATTGATGAATTGAGTTTTAAGTATCAACCACTAAAGATGTACAGAAAACAAGAAGAGTATTACAATGCTGCATTAAAAGCAGAAGAAGAAATCCTAGATGACACAATACCAAAATTTAATGATGGTGTAGTAGTGCATGGACTTTTCATGGAAGCTATGAGATGGAGTGATGAAGACATGATCATTACTGATTCTTTACCTGGGGAAATGAATCCTGTAAGTTCATTTGTATTAATCCTTCTTGCACATTACACCAAAACTTTGTTTTTTCCCCCTTAATGGCACATTTAAAGGATAATACTGGAATTTTTTTCTGAAACAGAAAATTTAATGTTTTGATCAATCAAACCAATTCAGATGTTACTCTTGAAGGGTTAATTATAAATGTTAGCTTCATGTGACCAATATTTATTATTAGAGTGAAGAGGGCCTAATAACATTTTTTTTTTTCTCAGTCACTCCCAATGATCCATATGAAACCCCAACAAAACCATGTTCCTGATCCTTCTGATTACAACTCTCCTCTCTATAAAACTTCTGCCAGAGCTGGAGTCTTATCAACTACAGGTGTGTACATATAACTTACATAATTGAGCTACTGTCAGTGAGGTTGTTATTGTCCTTAGGCCATTCAACTAATTTTGTTGTGGCTGTTCAACTTCCATCTCAGAAAACTCAAGATTATTGGATTGCAAAAGGAGCTGCTTTACTGTGCCAGCTAACTGAATGAACACTATGTGTTGGTCACCTTCTCATTACTTATTAAACTTAAGTATTATACATATAAAATAATAATATTATTATTGGTATAGCTATTGGTAGTTAGTAATAGTGCTGCATACCTACTGCCTCATGAAGCAAGCATGGGGAGAGGAGTGGACATTTCAATGGGTATAAAACACCCTAGCCATAGCATTTTTGTTTGGAATGTAAGGTGAAGTCACGATCATGATTTTTCTTCATATTAAAAGACAGTAGATTGTCTACTTATGCAGCTGTATAAAAATGTTCATAATGGAGAAACGTGTTCAGTCTGATCATGATTAAATTATGGAACTATAGCTATGATCTCAGAGACAC
Source organism: Diacarnus erythraeanus (assembly GCA_964016965.1). Classification (NCBI taxonomy): domain Eukaryota; kingdom Metazoa; phylum Porifera; class Demospongiae; order Poecilosclerida; family Podospongiidae; genus Diacarnus; species Diacarnus erythraeanus. Next base: position 3,466,268 of record OZ024671.1, on the reverse strand, counting down.
TATACCAAGAACACAAAATTCATGGGGAATAACAATACACAAAGTACATGTTGTAAAATAAAATAAGAGTTTTGTAATATTGCACAACATTGTGGGGGCTAGTGTTTGGAAATGATCATCATGAACAAAAGTTACGAGAACTTATAGTAAGGTGTATGGTGATGGTAGCTGGAAAATGACATCCATTCAAAGCATATTCTATGGTAGAATTGACAGCATATAATGAAATCATTTTCTATTGATCAATAAATTTTACAATGATTCATTTTTTGTTACAGTCACTTGTGTTACTGTCTGTTACTCATAATTAGTAAGTGGTGTGAATCCCACCTAGTGGAATGAGATTACTGTTATGAACCAAGGCCTCAAGCATAGCCAATTAGCTAATGATTTTTTTAAAGCCCATTATGTATAGATTGTATTACTGTGTTGCCAGGTTCATGGATTTATCCACTGTGGATTTTTGGGGCAGAAAATTGTCTGTGGATGGATCACCAAAAGTAGAGTTCTGTGGATTTTTCTGCTTATGGCTGTTTTTTATGAAATTTATAGAGGCCCTCTATCTCATGTACATAACACTCAATCAAACTATAATGGTTTTCCATGTCAAAGTGACGTCCATTAGAAAAATGGTAGTTTCTGCAGCTTCAGGGGTGTAGAGAAGGGGGGTGGGCTGGGGGGCTTAAGCCCCCCCCCCCCCCCCCCCCCCAAATTTCCAAGATTAACTAGGCTAATAAGCTCAGGCTCTGGCTTTTTTTTTTTTTTTTTTTTTTGTAAACTGCATATTTTATATGATGTACATTGTAGTGGTTTGGTAAACAGTATTTAATTATGATAGTAGTGGTTAACAGGTAAGCATGGTAACATTGTAACAGCTGCTTAGAGAACTTGCTTGACTATTAGCCTAATTGCTAGTAGCTAGTACCATGTCTGTGAATCTCTAATAAGATATTAGTTTAGCACTCCTTTAATTATCCAATGAAAATAAGGCCAGCTATCAGCCTAGCCAGCAGTCAGCCTGAACTAGTTTTTCAATCAGTGTATTCTAAAATATAGTTTTACTAGCTTGAAAGTGATGTTGAGGATCATGATGTTTCAGTACAGAATCCACTACTATCTTTAAATGAAATAGAGCCTAGCCTATTCTTCTGTACATATTAAATTGAATAATTATTACTCTAATTTGCTCTCTTGCACCTCTTGGATTTTGAAAAAAATTTTTGCTTCTGCACTTTGTGCAGGAGGGGGCATATCCCCCTCCCGCACCCTCCTCCTTGAGCCAAATTGCAGCTCTTTTGTCTTTACCTTATTAGCCCTCCCCCCAGTCCTAAAAAGTTGTCTACACCCCTGAGCTTTGTACATTAGGGAGCACATTCCTCCCAAATCCTCCCCCTTGCAGTGGCCTTTGGCCACATAATCATCAAATCCTGTGGATTTTTTTAGACAGTAACCTGGCAACACTGGTAGTAGCACCAAGAGGTACATTCTTGGCCAAAATTAATATAAGATGTGACCTTTGAACTCAAATAGATATGCCATGAATACTATCTATCTTTAGATAACTATACTCTATTTCAGCTCACTTTGGTAGTCGGGGGATCAACATACTTCTTCATGGTCCATAATGTTTGTATTAAGGGCGAAGGTCATGGGCTCTCGACTATTCGCCCCATTCTTAGCTTCAATTAATCAACGCCAACTTTTTTCTACTTCAGTTTCAGAGGAGGTATGTAGCTATAATTGCTGATATTATTCGTGATGATTGGTACAGTGGGAGGAGTACTTTAGCATTCAACAATTATTTATATCCTTGGCACATAAGGTTGTATGCATGTAGGTTCAATTAAAAATACCAAACCTGTCTATACTTTATATATTGCCAAAACCACAACAAATTTGTCACACAAACTAAAGAGTAGCAGAATATGAGCACCACCCATTTTTGATAAAGCAATGTATAAGAACAATAATATATTGTGTTAATAACATACTCTGAGGCTCCAGCTCTTGATGTTAAGGATCATCTAATTATTACCCGTATTAATTATGGTGCTGCAATAATTGTCCCTAAAGCTAGAGTATTTTTGTATTTACCATGGCAACGCTACATGTGCTCATTATAATGCAACCAGCTAGATAAGTTATGAAATTAGAGGATCTCTCAGAAGTTCATAGAGTACAGCAATAAGTACATTAAAGTTGATATTGTTGCACTGTATCAATAAATTTATTAATATTAGATAAACACTCTGTTTAAGACCCCACTTCATGACTTTCATATGGAACATGGAGGAAAAATGGTTCCTTTTGCTGGATGGTCTATGCCATTTACATATGAAGAGCTTAGTGTTTTTCAATCAGTCCATCACACTAGAAAATCTCTTTCTATGTTTGATGTGTCTCATATGTTACAGGTGAGCTTGCTACCCTTTTTGTTTTGTTTTCATAGTTTGAACTATTGTTTTTATAACTTATGCTCTACATTGTTAGTTATAGGTCAAATATTTAAGTTGGATATCACTAATCAATGGAGTAGGAACTAGTTGAACATTGGGGGGGAGGGGGACAGCCCATGGCCAGAAGCACCATAGTTTAACAAGTGCCATAAACGCTTGCTTAATTATGGTATCCCCACTTTGAAAAAATGGAGCTAGCTCTAAGATCAATTGTGAGGCTATTAAGTATTTAGTGTTTTTATTATACACTGGCAGTCAAAAAGAAGTGCTCAAAAAGCCAAATCTAAGTTTTGATACCTCACCTAATTTATGGTTACTAAGTGTGTGATTTGTTGTAATAGAAGGATGCACTTCTAGTTCATTATCATGGTGTAATTTTTACATGGGTATTGCTCATAGGTGATGTAATATGGACATGTTTGTTAAACTTGCCTGAATGAAACTGCTGCTTATAAGTTTAAAATAATTTATTAATTAATTTTTTGATGTTTTTGTGCCCCTTATGCCCCTATGGCAAAAAGGTTCAAATTAGCATAGAATCAAGAGGAAAGATTGTCATAATAAGGTCATACTCAGAGACATATTGTTGCTAGAATTGACTATAGCCAACAAGGTATGTGCAAAGTTCTTAAAAAGAACAAGTTTTTAAGTAGATAAAATATTCCTGGAAAGATTAGAACTATTTACTTTGAAGACAGACTGATTGTTAGAAAAAGCAAATCAAACAGTTCCTGGTATCAAGACTGAAGTAAAAGAAGAGTATGGACAATTTAGAGGAGGCTAAGGGAGGCTGGGCTTTTTGGTCCTAAGCTTAGGAAGAAGCCTTACTTAATCTCAGACAAGCTCAGTTAAATTTTGCAAAGATTCACTGATATTGGACATTTAAAAGTGTTTATTTATCAAGGTCCACATTGCATAGAAGTGATGGGCATGTGTATGTTAGAAGAATGGCTGGGGAAAAGTTTAATGATCACTGTGTTATTAAAAGTGTTAGGATAATGGTATGGCAGTGGCGGATCCAGGGGGGGGGGCTTTGGGGGCTGAAGCCCCCTCCCTCCAAGTTAGTTAATGATATTCATAAATATCATTTGTGCATTCCTTAGTGTTTATATACTGTGAGAGCTAGTCATAAAAATGATGTAACATACTTTTAGCAATTAACATGTTCATTGACACGATGAGGGGTGTAGACAAGGGGTGGTTAGGAGCCCCAAGATTTTAACAGGCTCTGGCTTAATTCTTTAGTTATTTTTTATTTTTAGCTGCATATGATGTGCATTGTAGTGGTTTGGTAAACACTATTTAACCATGACAGTAGCTAATGGTTAACAGGTAAGCTGCTTAAAATTGACTTCTTGCCTAATTGCTAGTAGCTAGTAGCTAGTACCATGTCTGTGAATCTCTAAGTTAGTGGTTTAGCACTCCTTTAAAGTCAGGTGAATCATCCAATGAATTTAAGGCCAGCTAGCAGCCTGAATTAGCCAGGAGGTTTTTTGATCAAAAATATAGCTAGTTTTACTAGCTTCAAAGTGATGATGCTTCAGTATAAAATTCACCAACTTCAAATGAAATAGAGCCTAGCCTATCCTTGTGTACATATTTATTTGAATATTACTCTAATTTGCTCTCTTACACCTCTTGGATTTTAAAGAAATTTTTGCTTCCGCACTTCGTGCAGGAGGGGGCATGTTGTCTACACCCCTGTTTAGTGCCAAGCTTTATCCATGGGACTTGTCTTCCGCATGCTGCTGCAGTTGTAGCATATCTAGCCATACCATATAAACCTTTAACTGTTTTTTTTTTATGTGCAATAATTAATATTCTCTTCATAATCACAATATCATCAGATTGTAGCTACTCATTTTTAGCATCCTGGCTTGGGGGGAGGAGGTCGGGTCCTCTAATATTCATATGCAGTTAGCCCCCCCCCTTCCAAAATTCTGGATCTGCCCCTGTATGGGACACTCTACTGGGGTTGGTTTTGGACAAAATTATGTTGAAGACTTAATGGGGATGCTTATATTGATTTGCTTTGATTCCTAGTATCCATCTATTGTCACTACCTGGGACTTGGATCCTTCAACAGCATAATGTGCCCTGCAATACTATATACAGCTGTAATACGACAGTTGTAATACATAGTGCAGGATATTCACTGGCGAGTAAAACTCTCACTTGTCTAGACCTGTTAGTAGGGATTGCCCAAATATGCTAGCATAATTTTGAGAATAATAGGGACGGGGAATAATGCCAGAATAATAGGTAAATTTCAGGAGGAAGTGGGTGGAGATAGTGGGTGAGGTCTACAAAATTTACTGAGTACTGTAGTAACACGAGCTTCCATTCTGGTCTAGTGCTTGTAAATCTATTCTATTGCTACAACCTTCTGCAGCTGCAGAATGTGTTTTTTCACTCCTTGCTAACTCATTTGAAAAACAATTAACAGTGTAGATCTTTAGAAGACAATGAAAACTCAATTATGTTACAATATAACTCTAGATAAATTAATGTTCACATGATGAATTATAGCCTATGATAAGACCTATAGATAAAGAATAATAGTCAAGAATAATAGGTGGAAACTGTGAGAATAATAGGCAAACTTTGTGGCATAGGAGAATAGAATAATAGGCAAAAAAATTAGCATAATTGGGCAACCCCTACCTGTTAGTATACTAGAGCATCAACTCATTTTTTAGAAGGGCCAGGCCACAAAAATATTGGTGGGGAGGGTGGGGGGACACTGGCCTCTCTGGCTTCTATGGACCATTGTTCCTACTCCAGTGATTAGTCTACTTCTGTTGGTACTTTTGGGTTTAGCTTTTTAAAGGTGATTAAATTGAATGTTATAAGTTCATCGCCTGAGTACATAGCCTGTATTATTATTATTTTATTATTATTGGTGGGGCCAGCCCCCCTCCCCCCACCATTGAAGATTTGGGGTCTCAAGCCCCTACAGCCCCCCTGGTTCCTACTCCCCAGCTAATAGTGACTCTAATAATGACTCTAATGGTGACTCTAATAATGACTCTAATAATGACTCTCTCTAAATTATATTATTTAGAGCAGAAAAGATTTTTTTTCAGGCATGAATCTTTTGTTCTTTATTTACTCCACATATAGCTGGAAGTGAGTGGAAATGATGCTGAAGGTTATTTGGAGAGTGTACTTGTGTCAGATCTTAAAAATTTGAAAGAAGGAAAAGGTAATTCTTCCTATTTGTCATTATTTATTCTCACTCTCTATCTGTGAATCTTAGTACCAAAGAAAGGTTGTATGTATATCAAAATGTACAGTGTGGAAAAATATATTAGAATGTGCATGAGGACTAGCTTGTGTAGCAGTAACAAGGAAGCAACTGCGCTTCTGATTATACTAAGGAGTTGGTACTACTGTAAATATGCCGGAAGTAATTGGAAGCCAGAATCATTCTGAAATTAAATTATCTGATTACATATCAACTAGTCTAGTTAGTGGTACTGTTTATAATCTTGAATAAACCTAAGTACCTATCAAGTAATCCTGTTTCTGAAATTAAATTTCATCTAACAATAAAAATTTGAACTTGAAAATTTCCAAACATGTCCAAGACACCTGAGGCCATAATTTTAAGCCTAAAGGCCTTAGTTGCTAGTGCAGAGGGGTATTGCTGAGGACCTGAGGGTTCCTGAGCAAATATATGTCTGAAGAAGAGCTGCTGAGATCATGATCACTAGCTTGTTAGTTCCAGTATTGAAAATGATTGACCTATAAGAAAGACATTTTAATGAATAGCTGAGAGATGGATCTCTATTAGAGTGTCTAGAATTAATATGGCATAGCACAGTTATTCTCATGAAACTGCCTTGATTGCTTAATGTACACCTCAAATTTGTAACAATTGTTATAGGACATTTATGTCAGAGTGTCTGTGTTTTCTTATTTGATTTTACATGAAGGTAGTGTTGGTTATAGTAGTTCTGGGGTACTAGGTCAGAGCAATAGGCGACACAACTCAGCTCTGCACTGTTCTAGTTAGAATAGCACAAATATACGGTCACAGTCAAGCCAATTCATAGCATTAATTAAATTAGTACTTACCTCATTATTTTTTTGTACTTTATAAATCTAGGTCAACAAGAAAATGCAATTTTACTTTTAATTTTGCCTTCAAATAGTCTATAGACAATTTTTTTATCCTGGTATTGGGACCTCAAAACCAAAGGTCGTGAATTCACATTGACAGCATAATCGAAAGACCTTAAGTATTTATTGTTATATATATCTTCAGGTACGTTGTCCCTGTTAACTAATGATCATGGAGGTATTGTGGATGATTGTATTGTCACTCGTACTTCTTCCAAGTCTTTTTATGTGGTTGCAAATGCTGCTTGTGCTGATAAGGATAAAGCACACTTGCAGGTATTTTGAAATGCAGTAAACATACTCTATGTTAATGTAATATCTCATGTATACTTGTTAACTATCTGGTTTCTGGTATCTCTGAAGTATTATTTATAGAATTTCACTTTGTGTAAATTTCCTCTTGTGTTAACTGTGGATACTAGTTTCTCTTCAACTCTCCTCGTGAGAGCTGAAAACTTTATTTTGCTTCACAAAACAGCCTGGGGGTGCCTAGATATCAGGAAAGGTTGCTAAAGGTAACTATGACATTTATCAAGTGTGATCACTTTGAAAGATATTTTTAAAGGCTATTGGACCTTAGTATTGCAGAAGGTAGATGGCCCACTCTACTCTTTCTAATAAAGTGAATCACTTTATTTCACATCATATTCTACCAGTAGTTGCTCTAGTTCATAGGTCATCTGGTTGCCAGGGAGTGAAGCAGTTGTTTTTACAACTGGGATGGTTATCCTATCTTGTAGTATTTAATATTAAATCTGACGTCAAAAGGGCTAGGCCAGTATCCTATTTTTGGGTAGACATGTCACACTTGGTAAATCAGAAGAATGTAACACCATTGACTGTTCTTAGTAATAACTCTTCAATGTACTGTATCACATTTTTGGTCATGATAACCTGTGATGTTACATGTATGATGTGTTATAACAACAACACAAGGGAATCTAACCTTATAAAGGTCCTGTTTACCTGCAATATTTTAGCTAACAATTTCTTGCTTTCAGCTTTTTCTAGATAGCTAGTAACTTTATTGCTAGTCTTGGGGAGATACCTGGAAAAGATGGTTACTTGATTTTGGGAGAGTCTAGTCTCCGGTCACAAGATAGGGCAGCAGAAGTTTGGTCACTCAATTTGTTTGTCTAATGTGACCAAAAGGAAGTGGCATTGCCTAGCTGCTAAATATGGAAATTTTATATAGTGATGTTTTTATTGTTTACGTAATGATCTTCTTAGTCCCTGAAATTGAATATTTCCTTAAACTATTATGAACTGTAGTACCTAGATGGGAAATCTAGCACTAAACATTTATGTGAATTTAACCTGTCCGGCCTGCCAAACCTGTTATAATGTGGCTCATGGCTCTAGTACATGGTGGAGGAGATCTGCATTACCTAGTTCTGTGGTGGTCTTTCTTGTAAAATTACCTCTTACTAGCACTTAGAACTAGGTTAAAAGCAACAAACTCTAATGCCTATAAATATTGTATCTGTTCTGGTTATTTAATTAGTGGAGGTTTCAGATTACATTAGGCTATTTTAGTGACAATACTTTTTAGGAAACAGATTTATGCTTTGAATGGTGCGTATTATTAAAGCAAGCACTGTAGATGTCTTTTAACTGTTCTGCTCAGTTAGAACTGGTATCCTCTGCTCAGTTAGTAACATTAAGACAAAGATTGTATCAGTCTTGGATCAATATTTCAGTGATAGTTCACAGGTACAAAACTTCTAATGACAATATCATCAAGTCACTAGCAGCAGTTAAGAATTCAAATACGAGACAAACTTGAGTGTCTGCTACATACCGAAACTGCAAATCATCAGACCTGGATTACACTTACAATATTTGAATTCACTAATAATAGTTAGTACTAGAGGATATCAGTACTAACTGAGCATAGGATATCAGTACTAACTGAGCAGAGGATATATGTTATTTTTCATGCCTTTCATTGCCAAATATTCTTGCCATTCTAAGGTTCACCACACAGAAGGGTTAGTTTAATTATAACATGAGCAAGACAACCTGGTGACAACCTGTTGTAGCCCAAATTCTTCCTTAATGTGAACAAGCTGGACATCTACTTGACATGCTTAATTAAGTGGATTGACAGTAATTTGGCTACGCTAGCAAATAATTTTTGTTACAGAGCTTGTTTCACTACCACTTCATTTCACTAGCTATATTCATTGACTGTGAAAATTATTATGTGTAGTTGTAAGTTTTAGTGTTTAGTTATCCACTAGTTGTCCACTAGATATCCACTTGATATCCTAGTTATCTGCTTGATATCCTTAATATACAGTGAAGTCCCCCATCCGATTGTTTCTAGAGTCTAAAAATGGGATAGCTATGTATAAATGGACTTATACAAGTGAGAGAGAAAACAATGAAGAGAATGTAGAGATTGCTGAGGTCACAATGCAAAAAGTATACAAATTAGAGACACTTGTAGTATGAGTTGACAGTTGAAATTAACTTGTGGTATTTCTTGTGCAATAATGATGAATTTCTTTGCTTTACTCTCCATGTATGTCCCGTTGAGTGGGATGGGAGCTTTTGGTATAAGTATGAACAATTAATCATGAAGTTCCTCCCCCTTCTCTACAAATTGTCCCGAAGTTCCCCTCTTTCCTTACAAATCATCCTGAAGTTCCTCCCCTCTTTCTACAAATCATCCTGAAGTTCCTTTCCTTTCTCTACAAATCGTCCTGAAGTTCCTCCCAAACTGTCCTGATATAACTTGGTGGCAGAATTATAAATATTAATAGAATATAGTAGCACCTCAAAATGTCTGAACTGGAGGGTATAAGAATGGAGGTTTTTTTTGACCATTATCTGAAAACTCGGTAAATATCTCTTTTATTTTGAAGAACAGAGATACAATGACCTGATATAATTATGGTCCTTCAATTATAGAAGAAAGTGTTATTTCAACCATTATTTAGCTAGCCCTGGAAAAAAAAAGGAAGAAAGAAGAAAAATTCTGCAAATTACAGTGCTTGTAGCTCCTAGTTAGCCATAGTGGTGATGGATTCTGTATAGTTGGGCCTTGTAATGGCCAAACATTTAAAAAATTGAGAGTATTGTGCTATGGGTGGAGTCAGGTCATCTTTACATAGAGAACACACTCTCTAATAAATTAATTTTTGTTTTTGTTGTTTATTTTTTTTACATGTTCATGACCACATTTTTGTTTTTTATCTAGAAAAAATTGGATCATTACAAAGGTGGTTCTGCAGATGTTCTCATATCAGTTTTAGCAGATAAAGCACTGATAGCTCTACAAGGTAACATTTACTACATGACAATAAATATTTGGCAATTGCTTAGCTGAAAGTCCCTCAAAGATAGCAATACTATTACAGCATTCTGTGATATAAAAATACTGTGATACAATCCACTGAGTACTTTTTAACCTTGGGAGTTGTTTCATTTTACACTATAAGTTAATTAAGTAGTAACATGGGTCACTAAACACCTGAGTTTATAGACTTGTGATATTTTTTTTTACACTGTAAGTTACTAATCAAGTAGTGACATGGCACCTGAGTTTCTACCTTGCAGTGTAGTTTTAGCATATAAAGCACTGATAGCAGACTTACTTCCACTAAGTTGTCGTAACCCACTGAAAATAAGTGTTTAACTGAAGGTCCCTCAAAATAGCAATACATTTATTACATTACTATTACTAATACTATTACTACCGATATTATATTAGTCTGTGATTATTAGATAGAGAGAATAGTTTATACTATTATGTATACTGTGATTAGCTATTTTTGTGTGAATGTGTGTATACACAGGAGGTATGGGCTTGTATTTGAAGGTCTCTAAGTGCTCTCTAATAATGAAGCCCACTCTTAACTACCTAAATTATACTTACTATCATGTTATCTTAGCTATCTACCTACTATGAATCTGTGTTGGCCTGGAATTTCCTTTCCTCTGATGTAGCTAATAAATAATTACACCATTAAATCCTCCCATGAGCAACTATAGTTATTGTAATGGTGCAGAATAGATGTCCCTTCTCTAATTGTTCTTTCTCTTCTCTAATTGTTTCTTTCCCTACCAGATAAGTGTTGTATATATAGCATATTCATGTACTAGGGTTTGACAGAATTTTACACATGTCATAGTAATGTGTTTCTGTAGCTCTCAATGGTAGAACACTTCATGTATGCTATTTTCTACTTTGTCCGTAGTAGGTAATGGTTAGTCTTGGGAAATAATAGTGAAAGGAAGTGGACTTTGGTTGTAACTGAACTGACATAAAGAACTCAAGCTGTTTTCACTCTATATATGTGCAGTAGCTAATAATTTCTTGTGTTCAGCATTACACTATTAACTATCTGTGATGTTCCTTTTACAATGTAAGTCCCATATAAAGATGATTACTGCTTGGGGACATCAACTTTTCATCATTCACAGAGGGCCATGTTTAACAATGGGTAGTGTCAGCACAAAATATGAAAGAAGGGATATCTTATAGCTGAGCAAATCTCACCTTGAAGTTGAGAATATCATTATAGTCAATTTTACACCATCGACTAACTTGTGATATTTCATTTTACACTGTAAGTTACTAATTAAGTAGTAACAAGGGTCATTGAACACCTGAGTTTATACATTGGAGTTAATAAAATAGAGTCAATTTTACACCATCAACTAACTTGTGATATTTCATTTTACACTTTAATTTGCTAATTAAGTACATAGTAACTTGGGTTACTGAACACCTGAGTTGATAGAGACAAACTAGTCTCCTAATTTGGATACTTGAACCCCCCACCAGAAGAATTTACCTTTACACTATCCTGTTTGTCCTAATGGAAGAGAAGAAGTAAACTGGTTGCTGTCACTTAGTTTTTGCTATAATTACAAATAGTAAAATACAATTATATATAGTCAATTACTAGTGAGGTTATTGATTGGGGAAGTAATCAATCTATAGTACTACACACTTTGAACTTTACATACTACTTGACCTTAAAATCAATTTAACAAACACTTCTTTTAGAGTTTGTATATACACAATCAAGTGTTAATTTCAAACTCAATATTGTCATTACCAGTTTTTATAGGATTTGCTATGAATAGTTGCTACAAGCCCGTAAAATATTGAGTTTCTAGAACCTATATATGTAGCTGTCAACCAGGTTTCTACAATAGTATATATATTATCTGTTGTCAGTGAACACAGTGGATTATGTACCTAGGCTGATCAGGCTTGATAGTATAATGAAGGGTTTGATGTAGTTGACTAGATACTTTGTTATTCTTTGCACTAAGCATTATAATATTCTGATGTCACTTTTTAATATGACTTTTCACACAAAACAAAGGTGAGTAAATATATTACTACTTGTTAGTATTTTAAAGGATTCACTTTACAACATTTTTACAGACAATACTTGAAGTAGTAATGAACTAGTAACTTTCACTTAAGTTCATTTGTGTTTATATGTCATCTAGAAATTGAGCATGTTGTATACATGATGATAAGTTGTAATGGTCATTATCAGTCTCATAATATCATGTTTTATTTTAAGTTTCCCAGGTGATGCAGTCCCTTAATATTTTATATTAAATCCCTAATTTACCTACATTTGCACATTTGAACTCTATACTATGATTCAGTTAATTTTCATTCATCTGTGGAATGTATAATATATGTGAGTTAACTAAAGGTGATTGTCTTGGCAATATTAGTACATTTACAAGTAGAAATTTACTTTTCCCCTTTATCATATTATCACAACTGTTATGTTTGTAATTAAGGTCCAATGTTAAGTTCACTGATGAAAGATGGAATAAAAGGTGATTTAAGCAAGCTGTACTTTATGGACAGTGCTGTCATGGGTGTTTATGGAATTGAGGGGAGAGTTTCTCGTTGTGGTTACACTGGAGAGGATGGAGTTGAGGTACGTTTGCTCTGCTGTTGGCATTGTAGTCAACCACATATGCTTGTTGCATTCTCAGTGTGTATTCATTAACTTGATATAATTACAAGATGTGATGTAATATTCCAGATTTCAGTACCTTCTTCACAAGTTGTTGAGTTGTGTCATAAGATTTTGAAGAATTCTGAGGTGAAGCTTGCTGGTCTTGGATCTAGGGATATACTTCGAACTGAGGCTGGACTATGTTTGTATGGAAATGACATTTCTGAAGAAACTACTCCTGTTGAAGCTGGACTTGCATGGTGTATAGGTGAGTGTACTGCTCAATGTTGGAGTAAGCTTTGACAAATCTATTTAATTAGAGTCATTTATCAATACACTTCATTCCAGATTATTGTAAGCAGAGTAGAATGATTTTGTCACATAATGTGACTATTCTGAGTTAGCTATTTCAGTGGTCAGAAGGCTATGGTGAGTGGCTTGTGTTGTCATAAGTGCTAAGCCACTGAGCATAGTAACATCTCCAGGCATTGAGGTATTTTGCATTGTAGTAGGTGATGTTAACCCTAACTCAATGATCTATAACCTTTGGAAATTGCTTATCTAAGTTTGGTGGTATCGGCTTTCAAATCTCAGGTAATTAATTGCTTATCCATATTAGGCTGTTACATATGCTATGATAGGTAATTAATCACTGAGATATGATAGCTCTTCATGTTTAAACTTGTGACTTGATAATTCTATAGGGAGCAACACTCTCTTTGTTATTATTTTGTTATTTGGTAGTAAAATGAGTGATGTGTTATGAAGTGTATAAGAGTTATTGATACTTGTTGGGCATGTGCTGCAGATCATAATGTCCATCAAGAATGATTGAGTAGAGCCCTAGGGGAGGAAGGAGAAGGAGGAGGGAGGAGGGGAGAGGAGGAGGGGAGGGGGGAAAAGGGAGAGGGAAGAAGGGAGGGGAAGAGGGGTGTGGTACAAGATTCTCCTCTTGTGGATGCTTTATAGCAATTAAGAACAACCCATTGGACTTTTACCAAGTGTCCATTGTTGAGACATTTAAGGCTCGATAGTTTCTTGAAAACTTACAGGATGATGAATATATTTCATGAGCTTAATATAAGCTATCATTTTTACAGTTTCATGCTCAAAGGTATTAGTACTTTTAGTAGTTGCTTTCTACTCAGACTTTTTACCCATGAAGTACAGGAAAGTACATGCTAAAACATGAAGCTATAATCATCTTTGGTTAAATGTCATGTAGTTATAGAGGTTGGTTCTCAGTTTTCATGCAGGCAATGAGCAAATTGACCAGCATTCTTGATGTTTATAAACTGGTGGTAAAACGAATAGGATTTGGGGGGAATGTTCTATATAATTTTGTAATGAGACTCACTCTAAGGACCTGTAGTAGAGGCTAGACTATTAATAGGCAGAGTAATTTGTTGTTTAGTTAATTTTATAGCACTTTTGATGTTATAATGTTATATGTCTACTCCAATTCCTGGAAATAGTACCAGGAATCTTGTTAAATAATAATTATATCTTGGGATAGCATTCTTAATGCAATGGAGGGAAAAGATTCTATTGCAGATGGTGATCACCTTCAATAATAATAATAATAATAGTAATAATTTCATCAACTTATAAGTGTTGAAGGGAACAAACAAACGTCCTCTTAGGTTATTGGTTGTATTTCATTTGAATTGTTGTTGATTGGTATTTGAATAAACACCCTCTTAGTTTATTAGTTATATTTCATTTGAATTGTTGTTGGTGATTGAATGTTTGGTCACTATTTTTTTTATGGTCTTGAGTAATGTGTGAGCTAATAGATGCCCATACAATACTTCACACAAATAAGTGAATTTCCACCAACAAAATTATTGGGCAATTTACTTAATATAGAGAAGATGTCTGTAGTTAAATTGTACAGACAAAAATCGACGGGATTCAGGTTCATAAACTATTCAACTCTATGTATTCTGTTGTCCACTTCTCCTGATTTATCATGACCTTTTATTATTTTTGTTTGTTTAATTAGGGAAAAGACGTAGAAAAGAAGGTGGTTTCAGTGGAAGTCAGGTGATCTTGGGTCAACTGATTAATCACGTGACAATGAAGAGAGTTGGACTAATTTCCAAGGGTCCACTACTAAGACAACACTGCAGTATTGTTGACGACAGTGGATGTACTATTGGACACATTACTTCAGGATGTCCTAGTCCTACGCTGGGTTGTAATGTTGCAATGGGATATTTACCAGCAGAACATAGTGTTATAGGGAACAAAGTTAATGTTGTAGTTAGGAATAAAGCAATTTCAGCTATAGTGAGCAAAATGCCATTTGTTCCATGTAGCTATTATAGAAAAAGGTTATAATTTATGGCTAGAAATTTCACTTAATAAAATTTATATTTTGAAGCAGTAAAATTTAATTTTATTCAGACGCTCTGTAGGAGTGATTTTAGCTACATCGGCAAGTTTTGACACTATAATAAATATACCAAAATAAAACCTACTTTAAGGTAGTAACCATTTAATGCCATTCCTTTTATAGTTAGTTCTAGTGTCTGTGTAGCCATAAATAAAGGACACATGTTTGAAATGGATTTCTTATAAGTACATAGCAGTGTTTACCAGACTTTTTTATAATATATACTAAACTCTTTAATTTGTAATTTCTTGAATACGCTTACAGCATAAATTGAGCGTTGGTTGGTGGTAGAGCTTTGCACAATAATAATGTTGAGCATAGGTATGCAAAGCATTGAACATGATGTGGAAAAAGAACAGTCTGGTTTTCCAATATAAAGGACTGCTAAACTTGTTAGTACAATGTGTGGAGTGTGGGAGCAATGTGGGCAGATTTGAAAAGCATTGGAGTATAGGCTTTTCAAAAAGCCCTAGTAATAGTAGTAGCTTTGCAGTAATAACTTTTGCCCGTGCGTATAAAGAACTTAATTAGAGTCATGTGTTCCTGCTGTCGTCTGTGGTGTTGGTGTATAAACCCTGTGTATGACCTAAATTGTCTAGTTGAGTGTAAAAAAGGAAATAACTAGTTGTCACCTATTACTAAATTTAGATGTTTATGGGGGGGAAAGTTTTTGATTTTACTATAAGTGCACCAATTGTGCTTACGAGAGAACTCGCTGCTGCGAGATTAATGCAAGATGGTCTATGTCAATCTACTTACCTGCCTGATCGGAATTGTATTATTAGCTGGTTGTGGTGAGTTACCAAGAGTAGCTATTTAGTTATTAGTATAAAGCGATAGACTGCAGAAGTAAGTACATCTTTTGGGAAGAATCTAAAAGATAAAAATGGACAACTTTGCAACCTAATTAATTGCTATGATTATTTTAAACTGTAGCTAAAGTGTTTTGTAACTATTTCATGAAAGTCAAAGTACTAAGCCAGTGATTAATGCAAAGAATTATTAATTTTAATTAATTAAGGTGTTACAATAGCCTAAATTCAAAGCATAGCTAGTTACCAACTATCCAGTATTGGAGGGTTCCTATCCAGCAATTTGTCTGCCAAGACAGTAAAACAACTGTGGTCAGACTACCATGCTAACCTGTGACCTCAAAAATATCTAGAATTCAGCACATTAAAAATAAAACTAATCGCTTCTTAAATCTGTAAAACAGCTGGTCAGTATGAGATGAAACTTGTGCTATTGAATAATATTGCACTTCCTTTAAGTTGTCATCATATCCCTTACCCCATAGATGGCAGCTTAGGTTGTGTGTATCCAGCATTACTCTGCAAAATCCAGCAAAGTGACATAGTCTATTAGTTTAGCCTTTTACATAAGCTAGGTTTGACTAATGGCAGGCTATTTCTGAGATGTTTCAATCAAAAAAGACATTATCACTGGCTCACTTATAATATTATTATAGTATATACTAGCTTACAAGTAAGTTTTATATTATTGCCAGCTTGTCCTGTCCTGTGAAGTTTTATGAAGGTGGTAACTTGACATTCTATAAAATTTAAGTTAGCTATGAGGTTATTTGATCCAAAGCACCATGATGACCAACTTATTGTGATGTGATAATAATACTACATGGAGAGTTTGGTACTAATAATTATTTGGCATGCCAATATAATAATAATTTAATCATTTATGGTTTTAGAGGTACGTCATGAGCTTGGTGGTTTAGAGGTAGTTAGTCAGTGATAGCTAAATAAATAATTTCCTATAATTTTTAGAAATGGTGGATCTCGATTTTGACAGAAGGATGTATTACCAAAGAATTCCTTATGAAAATGTTCAGGAGATATATATTTTTTCTGTTAATCTAACACGAGAACTTTATAACAATGAAAGTATTACTTTAGCAACAATTTTGGGGGATAACCCACCATTTACATTCAATTGGAGTAATTTATCTGTGATTCGTTCCAGTTCACTTGAAGTTCAACAATACAAATTTCAAATAATACTTTCTGTAAATGGTAATGGTCTCAATGCTCTAGGTGTTGTTGATGTCTTGCCTCCTAGTAAGTAGATTTGTAAGATAGGTTTGTTATTGATCAATTTTGCATAATTATTATACACAGGCGGAGCTGCTTGTACATACCAGGCACTTGGAAAGTGTAGTCAATCTTGTATAGAGGATGATACCTTTACTTTTGGTTATAAATGTTCCTGTTTTGAAGGATATGTTCTACAAGAAGATAACTTGACTTGTTTGGCTATTGGTGAGTAATTAATTAATTGATTATATTAATTAATTATTGTTGTTGTTGTTGTTGTTGTTGTTTTTTTGCTATCATAAAAATAGATCCTCATCCACAACTGCTACTAAGTTCATCCTCAAGTTTAGATTTGCTGGATGTGCTAAAAAATGATACTCAATCAGTTTTATCTGAGGTTGATGCATTTGACTACAGTTATGACCCTAAGGTATAATAATGAGTACTATTATAACACTTCAAATAATGTGGTGCTAGCAAAATACACATAATTATTAGCACATACTCTCATGGAGCTACATAATTTACAGGTAATCTACTATGTTAGTGTGGACCACAGTGATACTATATCAAAACTATCATTGGAACCATCAAATAGTTCACCAGAATCGGTGTATACTGCAGAAAATTTGAGAATAACAGATATTGCTAAAGATTGGATTGATGAAGAGATATATTACATTGATTCCATATCTGCTTCAATTAACGTTTACAATGTTCCCAGTGGGACTAGTAGAAGAATAATTTCTTCCCTGGAGAACCCCAGAAAATTATTATTTTCATTCAAAACCAGGTCAGGCTAATAAAATACTTGTAAATTTTAAAACTGCTAAGTTAAGTGCCTACTCTATGTAATAGCATACATCTGAGGACAGTGATACATCAACTCCTAATATTTTGACTTTTTATGTTGGTGTGGTATGCTAGATGTCATGCACCTTTAGAATCATGTATTTCATGTTGGACATGTGTATCATAATATCAAGTAAGCATTTCTCTGCCCTGTATTTTCTCTATGGTGGAGTTATGACAGCTAGATAATTGCATGACAGTTATTTTATAGAAACACAGATTATTTTCTTCAAAATTACAGTTGCTTGTTGGGAACTAGCTGTTATTGTGAAAGTTTACTTTCTCTGTAACAATGATCTTTGAATATGACTAATATCTTTGTGCTCTACTATAAACATTTTGTACTCTTTTGATGTAAACAATAAGAACTACTGCTCCATCAAGATTTGGGTTCAAATCAACACCAGACCACACTGTTTTTTTTGTAATTGCAGGAAAATATTTTGGATTGCTGGACCAAGCGATGACAGTTGTATAATGTCTATGGCTACAAATGATAGCCAGCCACCATCAGAATTTTGTAGTATCGATCCTGTGGATATTTCATCAGATCCTGCTAGTGGACGTATACTGTCTATTGCTTCAAATGGATCTCTATTTTCCATATATTCTGATGAAATTAAATTGGTCTGTGATATTGATGGCGAAAATGCAATTTCGTTGGATTTTTTTGAAGTATTTGCTTATGTTGTTTTCACTTCCGGATCAGTTGTAAGGATTAACACTATGAGCTGCAGTTTGAGTACGTTTTTTCTCAATAACTGTTACATTTTGAAGATATGTTTGTGTTTCATTTAGATGATGTGTTACCAGATAATGATATACAAGACATTGCAGTCTTTCATCCTCTAAAGAAGTTGCAATTTCCAGGTAAGTTCTGTTATTTTAACATCAAATTTCATATCTGCTAATAGCTAGTCTAAGAGTCATCAAGTTATATATGTATGTTTTGAATAATTGGTTTAGGCCATTTTAAGCTATTAATGTATATTTTGTATTCATGCACATTACCTCATGTATGTCACTAAATCAAGCCACTTTTTATTATGAATGGGACCTTGTGGCCTGTGCAGTTAATATGGACTGCGTAACTGGTGAATGGTTTTCATTACAAAGTACAGCAGTTTGGTTTTCACGGGTCATGCTCTTTGTGGATTTTAGTAATGGAAAATAATTATTATTATTATTTTTTTTCTATGGGACATAGTTGTCTAGGTACAGTGAAATTCCTCTATTCCAACCCCCTGAAGTGAGGACACATTTGTATACAGTGAAACTTATCTATTCCAACCCTCTGGAATGAGGACACCTCTGCATACAGTGGAATTCCTCTATTCCAATCCCCTGGAATGAGGACACCTCTGCATACAGTGGAACTCCTTTATTTCAACCCTCTGAAATGAAGACACCTCTCTAATCAGGACACTTAAACTTGTCTGGAATTTTCCATTGTATAATCATTTGATCTTCCCTTTTAAAAATAAAATGCCCGTGTATAAAACTGAGATAGAATCTGAGATAGATAGAATCTTACACTAAAAAATTATATTTGCTCTTCATTGGAGATTTTAAGTTTCATTTAATTGTAGTAGTACAGGTTCAAAGCCATACTGCTGCTACTGATAGTTGATATGGAGGTCTATCCTGTGAATTATAAGGAATCTATGATGACTTTTGTATGCTTTGACCAGTTAACTTCTTTTTAGAGGCATTCCACCCCCCCCCCCCCCCCAACTGACTTTGAAGCTCTGTAGCATACATATAAGGCTACTCTCACTATAGAAGTGCAACCATAAAATAATGTCTTACTCATTACTCTAGGTTCTAGTGAGTAGAGTTTTCACTATCAGTTATGTTGCTATTTATAGACTGAGCAAGTACTTCCAAACTTTAGTTTCAGCACACAATGAGCTGTTCAACCAGATAATATTATTGAAAGAGCTCACCATTGTGTTGGCTGAGGTATCTTATTGCACAACTAGAGTCAACATTAGAATCACATCAATGAGCCTTTATCACGACCAGTGAACCTTGTCGCACATCTACCATTTCCCAGGGAGATGAGTACGTAGGGTTATATCTTTTTAAAGTACTATCACATAATGCAGTTATTATTCCATCACACCTATATTCACTGTGAGGAATAAGTCTGCTACAACATCACTTATAACTTGGCTTTAACTACTAGCTGTTAATAAATATAGGTTCAGTATAACTTATTGGATTGTAAGTATTGATTAAACACTGAGTCGTAAGACTGTTATAAATCTATACTATTATGGAAGCTGGTATAAATTATAATTTTACACCCACTTATAACTTAACCTTTAGGGTGGTGATCATGCCACTGGGATTATGCTATTATACCACCTTGCCACCTCTGGGAATTATACCACCTCTGGTATATGTCACCTGGAGTATATTATGCTACCTCTGATAATATCCTACCTCTGATATTATCCTTTCTGGATATATGAACTGTCTTTGAGCACACTTCCTTATTTTATTAACATCATTGTGTACTGTTTTTATATTTTATCCAGTGACGTGTGATCCTCCATGCTTGTTTGGTGGAACATGCAGTGCTCCAAATGTATGTGATTGTTTAGAAACCTACACAGGACCTGATTGTTCAGAAAGTAAGTCCTCGAGGATAATGTTTTCCCACTGTATTACAATCTTATTCTTCAATCAGGAGAATGTCCTTGCCTTAATGGAGGTGTTTGTGTCTTTGAGGATGACAGAGTAGGATGCAGGTAATAATCCTCTTTGCCTAACATTACAAGGCATTTTCTAACGGGATATTGTTATTATTATTTATTTAGATGTCCAAGTGATAGAACAGGCCCACAGTGCCAGTTTCCAAATATAATTATTATTCCATTTCCAGCATCTTCTGATAATGGTAAAGATAAATTATTATTATTATTATTATTATTATTATTATTATTATTATTATACTCTTGATAACTGGCTACATATTAAAATGCTACAGGTATGAGAGTTGGAGTTCCAGTGGCTGTCATTCTCTCCATTATTATAATATCTGTATTGATTGTTGCTGCCATAATGATTTTCATCAAGTAAGTAGTAACCTTGCATGTGTATAATTATAAGACCATGTGTTAAGTAAGAGGATGTGTGTTACAGGGTTATAAAGATTATCTCATTGAGAGAGCTTTTCAAAACCATGGCTTCTTTAATAGACTATTTCAAAGCTGGGCTTATATAAATAACAGTTGCTCTAATTCATGGCTTCATTTTTACTACAATTCAGTATTAACTCCCAAGGACTCTCTAGATAGTGGGTCAGTAATAATATTATATACATCATGCTTTGCTTTGCCTTTTTCTGTGAATCATCTAAAGTCTCCATCTTGAATGGTAACATGCATTTTTTAAACATAAGGTATAGAAGAAGAAGAAGAAAAGGTACAAAAACTCCTCCTGGTACACAGCAAGCAAGGTAATCTACCATAAGTCTGTCTGTGTTGTAAGAATACATACTGTAACATGGAAGTATTATTTTCAAAAGCCAGAGTCATTCCTAAATCTGATAATGGTTGAAATTAGAGGGGTGGGGGATAAGTTCAACTTGAAAATTTCCATATCAATAATTCATCATCAAATGATTTATTTTTATTGTACTGATGTATGTTTGAATGGGCAAGGTTTATATAGTATGTATGTATTATCTGTCCTTTTTTTTTCAGTCAAATTGATCTATTGGAGAATTGAAGAACAGCAAATACAAAAATTATCTCTCTAATGATTATGTTTGAAACTATAATTTTAATTAATGTCATAATTTATTTATTTAAATTCCATTTATTGTATTGTTCATGGACTAAGATAAAAACTGTAACAGTTTACACAAACCACACTCATAATAATATGGCTTCCTAATCATCGCTTCAATTCTGCTGCAACATTCTGGTACAACACTTTATCCCAATCGATTTTAGTGCGTGTAACTGGTAGAGCTCTTCGTAAAGCCTTGAAAGTAGTCTGACTCATCGTCTGATAGTTATCTCCAATGGCACTCTGAAGAAATAATCTAGTTCATTTAATCTTACACAGTGTCATTAAGTATCACCTGGTAATCATTTTCTGCAGATTCAATTGTTTTCACTATCACTTTTGCAGCGTCTTCTGCAGTCTAGATGATTAATGATAGTAAACAGCTATCACTTCTCCAGAGCATAACTCACTCCTAGTTTGATCTTTTTGTTTATTTCTTTGCTAGAAACAAGTTGCACATTTCCATCTTCATAATAATGAACCTATCAGAAAAAATATTATTGGCCTCCTCCAACAACAAATAATAATTCATATTACTATCACCACCATATAAAGATGGGATTCTCATAACAGCATCTCCAATTTCTTCTATATTACAGCACTGTTATGCCAAACTCACTGTAGCTATGTTGACACCAACAGTGCATTGTCATAGTATTAATAGTGTATTCCAATGGTATGTTAACAAAGTTAGGGCAATCAGGTTTAACTTCCCTCTTGTGTCACAAGATTCTGGTACAGAGTGACTTGGGATAGTTTTCCCCATTAAACTCCCTAGCCTCTACAACAAACAAAAATGCCTGTTTAGTAGCTCAATGTCGTTTGTTGTGAGAAAGTCTGCAAGGACAGCTTCATCTTCAGGATTGTTGTTAATTCCAAGCTACAAAAGTTTTCAGAGCCCATTTTGTTCACCTGTTGGTGCAACCACTTGAGCAGGAAAGGGCACTCCATCTTGTCTCAGACTTACTATCCAGGTCCTCATTGTAATGAGTGAACATTTAGTATATAGGCTAGTTTGGATAGAGTTTGGTGTGTTTATTAGACAGAGGTAAAACTAACAAAGTTTCCTGGTAAAATGAATGTTAACTCACAATACTACCTATAGTTATACAAATTGGTTGTATTATTGTTCTCTTTGAAAGCAATATGTAGCTTTGTATGTATCATAATATTATTCTAATGCAGTTCATGTCTAAGCATGTAATGAAAGATCAGATCTGAGAGTAGTTGTGTGGCATTCCTAGTTAAAATACAGAGTGAGCTGTAATTTAAAGCTAGTTAACAGGCATAATGGTAGATATGATTTGAAGAAGGCCAGGGAGATGGTGGAAAGTGGTACACAATTTCCCTTGACTCAAAACCAATTTTAAAAAATATCTAAGTGTGCCTTTCAAAAGTGACTAGACATGAGTATTCAAGTGTGAGCAGGGAAGAGAAACTAGATGTGCCAGTATTCAAGTGTGAGTAGGGAAGGGTGACCAGACATCAATTGATAGTGATGATAACACTAATTATTTGGGATAGGGAGATGAGAAAATGTTAAGACACTAAAGGAATGTTACAAAATGCAGCTACATGCTTGATTAACAACTTATGCATCCCACCAGAATTTTTAGCTGCCATTGGTAACTGTACAAAAGATTTTGCACCATTCTGTGAGAATAGGTATTTATTAGGTCAATTTTGGTTGCATGTTAAGTAATCTCAAGTTTCTTAAATTTAATATAGTAGCTAGCTATATACATGTAATCACTTGATTGTAAGAAGATTCCCTTTCCACTTGCTAAACCCCCCTTGCACTTACCTGAACTTTAAGAGTACCCTTGATATCTCCAGAGGAAAAATCAGTTTGCCATACAGATCTCCAACGACCATTCCTAGTAAATTATACATTGCAATGTGACCATCAAGGATTTTGTTAAGTATGTGAGTATACACTATAATATTATTACAGTGACACAAAATAGATTCTGGTAAATGGACTTTAATCAACTATGTAGATCTTATATGCATAGGTCTCATATTAAGGTATGTGCCTAGGTCTCATATTAATTAAGGTATGTGCCTAGGTCTCATATTAAGGTATGTGCCTAGGTCTCATATTAATTAAGGTATGTGCCTAGGTCTCATATTAATTAAGGTATGTGCCTAGGTCTCATATTAATTAAGGTATGTGCCTAGGTCTCATATTAATTAAGGTATGTGCCTAGGTCTCATATTAATTAAGGTATGTGCCTAGGTCTCATATTAAGGTATGTGCCTAGGTCTCATATTAATTAAGGTATGTGCCTAGGTCTCATATTAAGTAGCTATATATGTAGATACTCGATACTTTATGATGGTATGATAGAGTAGCTAAAAGTGAATGTTTGTTGGGATAAATATTTGTGGAATTAAACTTTGCAGTTAGAGATCAATGTGTGATTTGTGAAGAACATTAATGCAATCTAGTTCTCTCCAACTAAATCAAGTTACTAAGGGACAGCTACAATAATTTAATGCTCCCTAATGAAGGTTCTTACTGAATCAGCTGTTTTTAGAGAAATATTGCAGTTTATAAAAATCTTGTGATGAGGCATAGAAGAATAAATGACTTTAGATACAGTTCCAAACTAGATTTTCTTTTTGCCTGCTCATAACTGTTGTACAATACTAGCAGGGTTTCTTTCAGGTTTTTACCAAAGAGGAGGCAAAATAAGGACATCTGTAAAGTAGGGGGGTCGGGTGGAGCAAGCATCCTCCCCAGGTTTTAGTTTTCATGAACATTTTGTGCCTTTGAGGGGAACTGTGATCATGCACTCTCATGTATCTATCAGTGTACCAAATGAATGAAAGTATAATATCATCATACTGTGGCACCAGACGGAACAATATTTTTTATAGCTGTGCCGTGATGACTGTTAGTGTCTATTTTTTATGATATTTTCAAAGCATAATGGGGCATAATTTTAGGGCATAATAGGGCAAGTGGCAAAGAATCAGAGCATAGCATAATAGGCAAAATTTAAAGCATAATGTGCATAGGCCTACTGCTAAGTAACAAAGCACACTGAATTGTCAGGTAACATGTTTCTGATCCAGAGATATGTCTTCTAGTAGAAGGCTCAGCTAGTGGTGAGCTTGAGGAACAAAAGTAGCTGTGAATGTCTTTGCTCATGGTGAAGTTAAACTCCAGTGCAGAGACTTACAACTTGTAAACTTGGAAGTAGTATTTAATATACACTAGTTCTTTGAATGGACATGCATTAGTCTAAGAAGAAGACTCTGATATTGAGCCAACTGCTCCTAAAAAGCAGTGTCATGGTTTGATCTCTCAACAATTAGCAAGAAGCGCCCTTAAAAAATGGGAGAGTGAGGTGTTCTCAGCTTCCTCCAAGGGGGGGCAATATAAGTACAAGGGGGGGGCGGCAATATAAGTACAAGGGGGGGCAATATAAGTACAAGGGGGGGCGAATGCTCCCCCCTGCCCCCCCCTGAAAGAAACCCTGACTAGCATTACTTGTACAATAATGTCCAGTTGTGACTAGCTGAATTGCACTCACAAAAAAAAGAATGGAGCATTACCACAGCACATATGTACCTTGAACTCAAGTAATGGTGAAAAATTATGCTAAGTATGCAAATGTGAGCATCACATGTATTCTAATCATTCAGAATTAATTCCCTCATATTATCACAAACACTTTTGCTACTGATTATATCACATGTAGTGAGAAATTAAACTTACCAAAAATTCTGTGGGCTAAATTTGTGATCCTCAATACAGACAGTCAATTGTATGCTGTTTTTAATGCTTTTCCCGTAAACCTGCAAGAAGATAAATATCAGAGTCCATAGTTGGCATGGAACATGAAAATTAGAAACACATCATGTTTATTTCAAGATCAGAAATACATCACTGAAGACTTTTATAGGAGTGCATGACAGACCCACTAAAGTGAAAAAAAAATAAAGACTTGAATTTGGGTCAAACTGAGATCAGCGAAATTCAACAAATTTTCTTTTAATTTCAGAAAAGTACCAGCAATAGAACTAGCAAGATTAAGCCTTTATAGGGGAGGGAGAGAGGGAGAGAGGGAGAGAGGGAGGGAGAGAGGGAGAGAGAGAGGGAGGGAGAGAGGGAGGGAGGGAGGGAGAGAGGGAGAGAGGGAGAGAGGGAGAGGGAGGGGGAGAGAGAGAGAGGGAGAGAGAGAGAGAGAGAGCAAAAGTGAATTTATCAGATCTAAAAACATGGCTTGGATCTCCCCCTCTCTGCCCCAAATTCTCAAGACATGTACAATACTATGCCCTAGAAATAAGCTGAATCAACTATTCCCATGATGAGTGATCAATGTGTACATTCTGATCCATATATAATCTTGAGTGTCAAGATACATAAGTATAACCCCTTACCAACTTTGCAGAAATTATATATCATATTACTTACTGCAAGGACTCCACTTGGATAGTGATCTTTGATGTAAGATTGCAATGCTTTTTCCAAAGCAGCACGATAAGGTTCAGCCTTTTCATCTACAGAAGTAGGCTGTGGATCACTTGCTTCCTATATGAAGAACAAGATTACAACATTGAAAGTGTTCTCAACAAAGATTAAACAGGAACTAAAAATAGCCGTTTTGACCATCAAGTATACACTAGGTATAGCCACACAAAAATATCTCGAGTTTGTAGTCAATTTAAGAAAAATTTTTTTAAAAAGTCCACTATTTCTTCTTTTTTTTTTCTAGCTATACTCCTCATTGAAAAAAAACATGCAGTTATGGCCCCTAGGGCTACATTTAAAATGCCAAAGGTAAGGAGTTTTGTAATCACAAGCTATTTTTACAGTGCATGATTACACACTATAGTACTATTAAGTGCACCATTGGAAACCTCATTGAATAAGCTGTCTCTTTCAAGTTTATAAGCATAGCCTGAAGGAGTTATGGACATGTTACCAGTCCCAAAATGATCGGGCCCCATAAATGTATTAACATGCATAATCATTATATTCTAATGTAGCCTTATCACCAGAGCTCCTTGGTCATTATTAGACCTCTCCATAATCATTACACTCCAATGTGGCCTTATCACCAGAGCTCCTAGTCATTATTAGAGCTCTCCTCGTATATACTGTATATAATCATTATGCTCCTTTCACCAGAGCTCCTAGTCATTATTAGAGCTCTCCTCATACATACAATTAATTATGTGTGCTGTATAACAGATGATAGTTCAGTGAAGTACAATCTTAACTAACCTTCCTTAGATGATCATACTTGAATGACACCTTATTTCTTGGGTCAAGGTACCTGGATCCATCAGCTCCATACTGAGTCACTAACACCTATTTAGAGTACAGAGTAGTATCTAACCTGAACATACACTTGGACTACATCACTGGCTAGATTTAAAAGCTCCCATTGTTTCTTTGCATAATAGTAAAATGCCCGAGCTATTACTCAAAGGAAACACAAGAGTAATTGGAAAAGTATAGAGTTTATAAGGGCAGACATTAGATGAGAGAATACAGTTCTATACACTACCCAAAAATTATTCACAAAACACAATAAAATAATTTTAAACTGACTCATAGAAAATACTACACACTTACCATGTCTTTTCCAACTTTAGCAGGAGTGAACTGCTCTGTGTTATACTCCACAAAAGCCCTAAGTATCATAATATTAGTAGCTCATATTATAACTAATGGAATACCTAAAATATAATTAATATCACATATCACAACTATATCAACTCCATTTCGTGATGTAATTATGGGGAGAAACTAGAGAGGGAACATATTAATTATCTCATTACAAATCCATTTGCACTAAGCAGACAAACCTTTAATCAAAGCTGATTTATCATCAGTCTATCCATTCCTCAAAATAATGTAACCTTTATACAGAGTTCTCGTGTCTTTAAGGTGATTTTAAATTGTGGGTGCTGGGTGATAAATGTTGCTATTTTAATAAGAATCATCAACATTTTATAAAAATCCTGGTTTTGTTGTTAGACCTTCAAAACTGCAGAGTAGAACTGATTGACCTTTCTCAATATATTCATCAAAAATATGAAAGACTAGGACCCATAATTCACAGATGAAATATACACCTTGACCTGAAATATATGCCTTAACCTGATATACACACCTTGACCTGATATATATAACTTGACCTGATATTACAGCAAAATAAAAGCTGACCAAAATTAGTTACAACTTAAACTTCAATCATGTAGCAATTAAATTCAGATATCCTCACAACAAGAACTGCTCTGTTTTTGAAATAGTACCACATAGTGGATGACATATGACAGATCTAGAATACGTGTTGTCAAGGCTACACGTCTATGGAGTTAGGTATGTTTTAACAAAGTCTGTTTAACTTGCACCTAATTACTAGTTACTGCCACAAAATATGGTGCAGAGGAGAGTAAGCAATGGTCTTGAAAACAAAGCAGTATTATTGTACTAAATACCCCTGTACGCACAACCCTTAAGGCAATCAAATCATAACACTACACTTCATACCTTGAAGCACCTTCTTTTAGTAGAGTGTCATTGCCAAGTAGAACCCTCACATCTATTATGTAAAAAATGAACATTACTGCCATGCATGGGAAATGACCAAGTAACCTATTATAGTAACCTATATAGAAAGATGTAGTCATATTAAGGGATAGTATGATTAGATAGGTTTATATACTAGTTACATGTTGGCTTTACATCCAATAACCAGAATACCAATAGCTAAGAAGAATTTCTTGAAGGTCTTACAAGATTAAACAGTAAATAGATGCATCTCTCTATACCCAAGAACATCACACACACACACACACACACACACACACACACACACACACGACTTGAACTTGAACATAAGCCACAGCTACTTGCCTAGAGAGGTGAACCCAAAAATTTAGACATCAAAATCACAATTTACATCTTAGAAAATTATTTATTATTGGACTAAAATTATGCCAGAGTTTATTATAAGTTATATCCACACAGTAACCAATTGGAATTTCTGTTAAGGAATAGAGTGGCTGTTTATTGTTTTCCTAACAGATAGCTTAAGCTGATTCACACATAGCATGAATTTAGATGTCTTAAATTGCATCATACCAACTGGAGTGTGCATTAATTAGACACAACATAGTATTGCATAGGATGTTAAAGTGAAACTTTTGGTCAGACAAAAAAGCACACTTGCTAAGTGAATTTACCATTGAATACTTCATTAAATTCTCCAGGTGGAGCATGCTTTATGAATTCAGAAACAATTCGAACCTGAAACAAAAATACATATGTAATAACCTAGCAAACCACCATCATATAATTATAAAACATGGACTTACACACTGTGATTTATATTCAGAATATTTGGTTTTAGCTATAGGTTTTGACTATTTAAAGAGTGAATGTCTTCACACTCGTGTAGCTAGAAAGTGGCTTTGGCTTGTTTTTGATCACTGTTAATAAGCATACTTAGCTATAAAAATGAAAAAAAATAGCAATAGCAATTTTTGATGTGCACTTAGCCATAAAGTTCAAGAGTTCAATTGACTTCAATTGATAGCACTATTTTACACTTTGAACCCTGGGGAAAATGTGCCATAAAAGGCCAGTATAAATTACATTTAAATATAGACACACTTTTAAGACTCTGAGAAAATGACAGTAAGGAACAGGCAGTAAATGCCATACATATATGAAAAACTCTGGAATATTAGTCACATGCTTGAGATCGGCTTATGAATAAAGTAATAAAGCTACTTTGAAAAACCTAATTTAACAGAACTGTATCCTCTAATTACAAATTGACTTCTAATTTACACAACTGTATCTTCTAATTGCAGATTGACCTCTTAATTTGACTATAGTAAAACAGGCTAAAGGTCCACCAGGTTGTTGTGGTAAATAAGGAGCTTCCATGCAGAAAAGAGGACGTAAAACCAGCGACATAGGAACTGCCACACAAAATCATTTCAAGAAACACATTGATATTTGAGTATTGAAGATGAAAGTAGATAAGGAGAATTTAGGAAAACATGCAGCATAAACATAATCAACTTATTTTGAATAATGGATAGCTTCAAGTGCCTCCAATAGGTTCTATTAGGCTGCACACATAGAGCATACACCTATGTTAAATACATACTGTGAACTTTGAACCTATTATTCAGTCGCATTAAAAAATATTGCAATCATGGACACCTGAAGGCCAGGCAGTGTGACTAGTTGGTGTGTTGCCAGATCCTTGGGGGAAACTCTTTCTAATGCCATCTCACTCCTTAGTATAACAAGCAATAAAGTGAAGCTATTGGGAACTATTGCATGGAGAAGGAGGACAAAAGAACTAAGAGCTAAGGTTAGTGAATAGGCAAGTCGGCATGGAAATACAGCTAACTATTCATAATATTTTTTGAATTACACTCAATGCCTTGAACTAACAATAAAGCTCATACTTTAATTACACCAAAGAAGATAAGGAATCCAGGAAAGAAAGATGGACTTGAAAAGATAATTTATGATGTTAGAGATCCTGTGTTTAGCCAGATACCTACTGTTACAAAGATGTATAATTATGATCTACAAGGGTAAGACATGCACACCATCTTTTCCCCTAACCAGTTATATCATATTATGTTCTGAGCATTACTTCCACATTTCATGCTGTAAGCAAAGCAAGCCACTGGTATTTGTATTCTCGGCCAAGATTCACTCCATAAGTACATATTCTCCAGGAGTATAGAGTGTTATGTGTATGGAGTACAGAGAACATGCCGAGTACATAGAACACAAATAGGCACCATCCTTTAGCAAAACCACCGTAGTAAGCCAACTACAGTTAAGGACACAGAGCACACTTCATGCTTAATTTTCATCATGTCATTTACTTACTACCACATGAAACTAACTAGGACAGATTTCAGGTTTAAAGTTTTCTAGAGAGCAATGGACAATTTCAGCACAGAACTAGCACCTTGGAAACACATCACAATACAAACCATCAAACATTTCATCCATCCCAGCACAACAGACTAGAAAAACACACAGACACTTTGAAATTTTAGACACTAAAGTCTGACCATCATTACTATGATGGCTTACTCAGTAGTCTTATCATCTAAACACTTGCAAGTGGCAGTGAGTTCCATTTATGAGATAGAAAATTCAACTACCATATCTGACAACACAATCAAAGGTAGCACTCCTGTTTGTTCCTACAACTCTAGAGGCTTTTTATATCAGTCTCCACTCTGTGTGGAGTAAGGAGATTTTGAGTACCAGGTTAGTGAAACATCAGCTTCATCGATCCTTCACTAGCATTCACTAGTTTATACACTAGAAGAACACAGTATTGTGGGGCCAGTGTGTTTGGAAAGGGTCATCATAGACAAAGATATATATCAACTAAATCACTTTTTAAGCTCCACTTGCTCCAAATTAGGTATTGTACTTCCAAAAGTAATAGACTGCCATTATTCATTAAAAAATTTTTTTTAACCCCCCTACTGAGATCAGGGGTGAGTAGATCATAACATACTAACTACATCACGAAACTAGAGCTATCCAGCACCTAATCCTAAACCTTAAACAGCCTTAAGTTTGCATAGTTTGTCTACCTATCATTGTGATCAGGGATCTACTATAACCATAAGTTGACAGACCAAGCACACTGACTAAATTGAAACCACCCACAACCTCCTATTTTACCAATTGAACACTATGAGATCACCGGGAAAAGGGTGAGTGATAATGAATTGAGACTGGTTGGTAAACAGTTCAGTTGGTCCTACTGTCTCTAAGATCAATATTATGGATACATGCCACATACCACTAATGTAAAAAGTAAGCTTAGGCCTTAAGGCTAAGCTAACCTCCATAAACATCATCACTAAATTTCTTAAAATAGCAGAGAATGGGGGTGAGGGTGGTGTGTGTGTGTGTGGTGTGTGTGGGTGTGGTGTGTGAGGGTGGGGATAACATATTGATCCCTTTATTTCTACACTTCACCAGTAAAGAGAGCTAAATAAACATGTACTGGCATCTTGTCTAGTCTCTGAGGCCAGGCTCACTTCTGCTTTATTTTTCACACAATCTGACAAGCTTGAAAACCTGGAAGAGAGACTGGTACAATTGTTCGACCAGTTCTGATAATCACGACATCTGCTTGTTGGTAGTGCTAAATAATACTTACCACAACTAGCAACAAAACCCTACCAGTAAACCATTTCAGCAGTAGCTAAAGTCAAGATTGTCAGGGATTGCTCTATGGTGATGTATCAGATAGTATTGACAAAGAAAATAGGAGTATGGCCCTAAAGATTACCATAACTTTTAACCCACTCATAACCAAATCATAGCCTTAAGACTTGAGTTCAGACCTAAATCTAAAGTACTTCTCTCACCCAGCCTTGCCTACCCTCGTTAGGCGCAGTCACATATAATCAAGTATCTAGGTACTGTAGCTTTACCTTCTCCGAATTTGATATCGCTTCATTGTATTCCGACATATTCAGCGGCTTTTCGATAGTCCTCGGCAATAAACAAGGCAGAAAAATCCACTCCACACGTCTCTGACAGTCAAATGTGAACTTCGACCCCAATCACAATCGGAATGCTGGGGTGGATTGGAATTCTAATAGAGAACTTGAGTAGTAACTGATGGATGAGACGCAGAAACCAGGTCCGGTAAGCAGATCGAGTGGGTCTAAATTGATCACATAGGCGGATGGAAAAGGTTCAGTCTGTAGCTAAGCTTCTTAGCTCTGAAGATAGTGGAAAAAGAAATATTATTCATGATTCAATCTTTGAAAAAAGTACACTCTTCACCATTCCTTTCTTTGATACCTGCTTTTCCTGTGGAAGATTGTGATAGGCCATACTGACTTCATTCATGCTTAATCATATCTTGGAACTAAATATAAGCTCAAGGTCCTTCAGCCTTGCATAACTTTTGCAGTTGTGATGACCACTATGAAGATACCTCATAGTCCTCAATGCTACCAAAATGGGTTATTATTCTGGGAGCTGATGCTCATTAAAGCCTGGATGGTTGACCTTAGCATGTAGCAGTACTAGAGTGAAATATAGAGTGCCATGGTTCATACACTACAACCTAGTAGCTAATGATTGGCCAACTAAGGGAAGTGTGTTTTATTGGGATTAAATACCTTTCAGGCTCTGATCCTCCAGCTCAGTTATAAGACGTGCATAATGACTGTGCCAAGTATGGTAAATAAGTTTAGCAATGTCTAACTAACTATAGTTCTTATATTCCTTATCTAGATTACACCTATATCAGATGAGAAGAAAAGCTACCTCTGGCAGTCACCAAAGTTGACTAATTTCCTATGGATTTAATTTCAAGCTTCATGTGGATTAACACAAACTATTATTCACAGAAAGACTTTTTACACTATTATGAAAGAAGTACGTTTTATGAGGTTTCATATTATTATGTACATAATGAGCCTTGGGGCATTGTGCCATTATACGTGTGTGGAGGATTGAGAGAACAAACACATTATTATAATCACAATTATCATTATGTTATGTTTGCGCATGTGTATTAGCTACCTTGGAGATTTTTGTGGAATTATAGGAAAAGTATCCATTTCAATCCAAGTCGTCTTACCTTCTTTTTTGACATATACATTTAAAATGCTCATAATAGACTTATCTTTGTCTGTCTAATCAGACCATCTCTCTATATAGACCACTACAGTGAAACCTGTCGAATCAGACCATCTCTCTATATATATAATATATAGACCAATTATTATAATTATATAGAAGATTTCAAAAAGTAAGCTGGTGGTAAAATTATGATTTTAGATTTCTTTGTCCAAGAGATTTTTTTTTTAATGGTGACATTGTTGATGGGGCATAATTTTCTTGCTAAATAAGTGAAAGCAATCTCTATGACTCAGTTGCTTGCATTTTATTCTTCCATTAATGTCTACATAAATGTCATCTCCATTCACACACCTTGTTGTAAACATGCTGATATCTTCAGGAGAGACATTTAGAAGTTCAAACTCTGTGATGAATGTCACCTATGAGTGTTTCTAATGACATTGTAATGACATGTAGATAAAAGGTTTTACCACAGTTTGGGAATATTTTGTGTGATGTCAATATTAACCACACATTGGGAATATTGAATTTTGGTATCTGCCATCATATCTTCTTAGATTGATGGTTGATGGTACAAACTAACCCTGTAATTACTTTCTATCAAGGGTACATTGCAGAGAAACTGAAACCTTGAGCAACTACTGCCTTCCAGAGTCCAGTAAAACGGAATATTAAGTAAAATCTGATGGAGCCGTGAAAACATGTACTGATAAAGACTAACACATGACTGGCTGATAATGTGGCAAGAGAACTTGGTTGGTGCTGGGGGATATGCCTCTGAGTCATAATTCAGTTGTGTTGTGTGTATAATAATAATAGAGGTGTAGCTATATTCCTTGATAGCAATAAGATTGGCCACCAAATTTGATGCATCTAGGCTGAGTTCTATGACTATAGTGTTGCTTTATTTTGTGAGCCCTTACTAGGTGAGGAAGAGGCTAATAGTTGTAAGAAGTTGGCATTCATTACAGCAATGTTGCTCTTTTATCACTTCTTGCTTAATGAGCACAATAATAGAAGATCTATATATTCACATAGTCTTTAGGTGCTAATACATAAATATTACTTACTATGTACTCCTAGTTCTTCTCTACTAGCACTTTAGTTTTGGAGGTGCTCATACCTCAACTATCAGTAATGTAGACAACTTTTTAGGACTGGAGGGGCTAATAAGGTAAAGAAAATGAGCTGCACAAGGGGGAGGGTGCGGGAGTTTGCCTTCAAATCCAGGTGTAAGAGAACAAATTACAGTAATATTCACTAATGCAACTATAATTGATATAGTATTTAATGTGCACACAAATAGTCTACTTCATTTGAAGATTGTGGATTCTGGTAGCTACTACTAACAACTAGGCTAAGAGTCAAGCAAGTTCTCTAAGCAGCTGTGTTACAATGTTACCATGCTTACCTGTTAGCTAACCACCATAGCTACATGGTTAATTATATCTTCACCTTCTTTCATCGTCAACCTTTCATTCGGCTATGCCTCCATGTGAGGGGCTGGACTTTCACCCCCCCCCCCCCCCCCCCACACACACACCACATCCAAAACGTACCCCAGCAGTATGCGCGAGCTCGTCGTTCGTATTGCTTTGGTAAAGTTAACTTTTTAGTGTCTTAGCTAAAGCAGATAAACGGGCTATCCTGGACTCCTTAACATAGGTGTAGGAACTGGGAGGGGCACGTGCGCCCTTAATATTTTGGGTCACTTAATAATTATTCCAGTGCCCCCCCCCATCTGACAAAATAGATTGTAGGTTGCTTGAAGGAATCAAGGTCCTATTCAAGCAACCACTTAAAGTTAGCTGATGAATAGGCAGTTTACATAAGTCCTTATTGACTCCCTATACCTAGTATCAACAGTTTTGTGGCCTATGGTGTCTCTCTTGATGTATGTAGTAGCTGCTCAGTATTAACTAGAGCTAGGTACGTATTGCTGAGAAGTTTATAGGTAAAAATAAGCATTTTTGGTTCTTATTAAATTGTATTAAAAATGTGTGGCTAGTGGATGTGGTCACTCAAAATTTTCACCGACACAAACACTTAGTCATTCCTTTCCATAGGAGTGCCCCCCCAATTAAAATCTCATTCTTACACCTATGCTTAATATTTCAATATTTCAGGTTCTCAATGTTGAGCAAAAATTTTGGCATCTTTTGTGTGGCTATTATGATGGTACATCTTGCAGCTACTCAAGATATTTCTACCCTTCCAGACAATATAGGATCCTGCCAGCCAATAAAAGCTTATGAAGTGGAAATGATGGTTACAAATCTTTCTAATAATTTTTCTAGTACAGGCGTGTATTCAGGGGGTAGCTGAGCGTGCTGGAGCAACCCCCTGGAGGTAACAATTAATCTATTCAGCTGAGGTGTCAAAAATAATAGAAACTACTAGCTGCAAATGCCAATTTAATTAGCTTGCTTCTGTCAGCAAGCCACAAACAGCCTAGCTAGTCTTGTAATGTGTAGTATTATTCTTACTATTAGACAACCTGAAATACCACCAGATTGAATCAAAAATACAAAAATTTTCTGGGGGAGGGGGGGGGGCATGCCCCCAGACCCCCATAGATGGTGCACTTCCTGCACTATGTGGTCAGTTAAATTTTAATATTATAATTATTTAATAATAATTATTATAATTTTCATTTAAATTTAAGTTTTAATTAAATGGGTGTGGTATGTGCATTATGTGGGTGTTGCATGAGTGTAGTCTGTCCAGCACCCCCCTCCATGAAATCCTGGATACTCCACTATAGTATTTGGAGTTATGTGAGACACAAAATTTTGTGTCGGATTATTCAAGGAACTATTTCACAAGTATTAGCTGAAGTAAACTGTACTGGATCTCATGTATAAAGTCAAGCTTTCTTGTTCAGCTTGATTTCTACTGTCATAGCAGTAATAACTCCTACTCATTATCTGGAATTGTAGGAAGCAACATTTTATTTACCAACCCATCTGCAAACTTTTCAACACCATTCAGTGCCCTGAAGGTATATTATTAATAAAACTTAGTAAGTTGATTTTATTAGCAGTTGTGATCCTCCTCTGGTTCAAGAAACAGACTTACACATCTGTCGTGATCGAGGTATATTTAGTAAGTTATATTTTATTAGCTGATGTATAATTACAGGAAGTTGTGATAATCCCATTAAACCCCTCTATGTCAAAATCTTACAATATAATAGCACAGAAGAGTATAGTGATGTGACCTATCGATGTATGGATGGATTCATCTCTTCCAATGTAATTCTGACATCTACTTGTACCAAACATGAGTATGAATTCAGATGGACACCTGCACTTGAGGAACACAGTTGCACAGCTCTTAAATTTTTATTACATGAAATGAAAATGTCACATGATAGAATGATTTGTCCACAGAACACTATATCATACAAGTGTATTGTTAATTCGACTGACCCAAATATGTACCTGTCATGGGATATTACATTTCCTATTAACTTGACTCACTCTGTGACATATAACTGAAGCTCTATCCCTCCAAATCAAGTCAATCTAAGTATGAATGTTGCTATTACTCTAAGTGCTTTACAAGATAACTATATGGAGTCAACTATTGTATTAACACAACTACCTGGTATTCAATTGGATGTTTTAGTACAATGTAGTACTATAAAAACAAAAGATTCAGCATATGTCAAGGAAGAGATTCCATTAGGTACTGTTTGCATTTATATAATATAACTATCTGAGAGGTTGAAAGGGAATGTAGGAATGGATGAGGTCACAATGCAAGAAGGCATGCAAACTAGAGAGGGATGGACACTAGTAGTGAAAAAATGAGATTAATTTCTGGTAATAATTATGGTGGATTTCTTATTCTTAACTCTCTATGTATCCTGTTAAGTGGGATGGGGAATATTATTAATAGTGAAGTGCTGAATGTAATTAACACCTCAAAATGTCTGTACATGATAGTGTAGGAGAGAGGTTTTTTTTTTCATACTCGATTACCTGTTCACACTGCCCACCCCACTCACTGTGAGATGTGTGTCCAGCCCACCAGGAAAAGATACTCTCCCCTCTTCCTATAATTATCACATTCAGGCATTAATTTTGGAGGTGCCACTAAGGTGGTTATACTGGCTAACTAATACTATCATTCTGCAATGAAAACTTAAGGGGATGGTTGGTTTAGAGTATTTAACTTACTTACTATTAGCTAGTGAAAGTTCATCTCACTAACATAAATGGGAGGGAAGTTGTATAAGTACATCAGTTTACCCTGTTGTGTGCTTTTGGTATTGTGATCCCATCCATCCCTACATTTGGATCATTTCCAAGAAATGTTTTTCCTGATATTAAATGGCTGTCCTTGATGACTATTAGACTTACCTGGCTCATTCTGGCTTCTTTCACTAATGCTCTTCTTTCATTGACTTTTCTAGTTCTCCAGATATGAAATACTTATTCTAGATTAGATATTAAAGTTATTGTAATGACCTTACCTGGAGTTGCATGTAAAATATGGACCCAGTCCTAACCAAAGATGGACAGCTATCTTGAAAGTGTGATCCCTCATAGCATTTTATTTTTCTCTTCCTTCTAATTTTTAGTTTTGTACGTAGCGCTTAAGTGTTTGTTGTATGCTGCAAATCCAAGCAGTTCCAGAGCTATTTAAGAATTAATTTGCATGGGTAAAGGGTGTAAGAGCACCTAAATAATATGAAGCTTGCATGAGGTGGTTGATTGATGCCTTTTTTTCTTTAATTATGGCTAGCATCATAACATCATGTTCACTTGATCCCCAGATGATGGAGCAAATGACTTTGTATGTGATAAACAGTGGTTTTAATTATGAAGGAATGTGGTTAGACCACTAATACGTTCCATCATTAATTTTTTTTTTCCTGGTCTGTTGAGTTGCTCAAATTCTGTGTGATCAGTGACATTCTGTGTACTTTGCTTAAGAGACATACAGCTAACTTTACAGTGGGATAGTGTATGGCTGCCATGCAGAAACATTGTATGTACTACTGTGGTAGCCATTGGATATCATGATAATAATCAACTTTATACAACTATTAGTTAGGTAACTAGCTAAACCAACCTGTTATCCTACAGAGCTTGCTTTCACAAAACCATCCGTTCTCTTGAGTATGGCACAGCACTTCACATTATTCTTATATTAATTCTGCTTTTTCCCCCATTTTATGTAGCTAACTACAAAACAAAGCTCATTCAAATTCACTTGAGCCCTAAAAAATATTAATAACTCAAGAATTTACTACTACAAACTCTAGCAGACTCTTCATAAGAAGGCTGTTCTTTGACATAGCTCTGTAACTAAGGCCTGTTTGTGTATAATAAGATAGGTATTAGCAATTCGTGAACTTGATTGTGTAAGCTATTTAGCACAGGCATTATTTCATAAAAGCACAATGCAAGCAATGTCAAAAAAAAAAAATTAATTTTACCAGCAATCATATGACATGTTTGTTGGAGTGTAGTTTCTTTATACTTTCCAGAATTTATGGGGGGGGGGGGGGGGTCAAAACTACAAGCTATCTGCATTAAGATTTTTATGTTGACCTCTCTATAGTTATTGTTGCTTTTTTGTATTTTTATGTTTTTGGATGGCCTTCTATTGGTTATCATTATACTACAACACATGATATTTTGATTCTATAGTACCTCTAAAGCCCACTGAATTTAAAATTACAAATGTGGATCATATCACCTATTCCTTTTATCCTCTCGTCACCTTGCAATGGAATCAGCCAGTAGGACGTGGTACAGAAGCTGTTATAGATAGTTTCTACCTGACAATAGAACCAAATGTATTATTTGGTGAGAAAGAGGGAATTTCTGTTTATTATTCACTATATAAGGCTGCTTTGACCTACAATACAGAGTTTATAGTTAATGTTTCTAAAAAATTGCCATGGAAATGGCAGTCCTGCCACATTGATCATAGGGAAAATAGGTAAGTTTAATTGCTGCCATTGGCATTTTTCATTATTGCATACTATTCAAATAATACACCTTTTTAAATAGTACAAAAATATTACTTGACTTGCTCTCATCAGAAAACTAAAGACTGTTGTGGCAGACCTCCTCAGAAAGCTTCTAGTGAATTGTCAACTAATACTAACTAAGGTTGTAGAAAGCTTGCTCATGTCTACTAATACACTTAGCACATGCAAATGCAGAAGTGTCAGGATTATTATACATCATAATTATCCTGACTCACCAAGGACTGCCTGCATGTTTTAATGGAGGGATCCCATGTAGTGGAGGAGAATCAGCTGTTATGTTAAATGTTGAATCAAATTCTTGACACTTCATAATAGTGCTGAAATTCATTTTCCAATGATCAGTTCTGTTCTATGACACTTGTGGTGTCAATCACTTCTCTCTCTCTCTCTCTCTCTCTCTCTCTCTCTCTCTCTCTCTCTCTCTCTCTCTCTCTCTCTCTCTCTCTCTCTCTCTCTCTCTCAGCTAACCATTATATTTCTGGAACTGATAGATATAGAGGACAAAACATTTGGATAGAGCTAGGTTAAGATCCAATGTTACTCAAGTGTTTCATGATTGGTCACCCTTATCCAGATACTCTAGCACATGGGATTACATGCAGATGTTAGCTACTTAACTATCTTGCTATTGGTCCAAATAAAGACTTGTTTCTCAAAAAAAGAACTGTAATAGAATGCTACCATGTTGTTGGCACTGACTTCCAGGTCAGCAGACTTGCCTCACCTAGATATCTAGGAGACAATATAAACCTTATACATAGTCGATGGAATGGGGGAGGAGGGGGCAATGCCCCCCCCCAAAAGGATAGTAGGGGGCCATTGCCCCCCTCCTAAAAATTGCCATGATCCATACCTAGTAGCTATTTCAACTATGAAACCATAACGAAAAGTGCCACATGCACAGCATTTGCTGATCAAATAGCTAGCTATAATGGCCTTCCTGAGTTACATGTCTAAAAGAAGTCATAATGAGGAGAAAGACCTCCATAAGAGTTCCATAAACTTGATTTAAAAAAGAAATTGCCTCTATTTTTATAAAAGAAGACAAATAAAATTTATTTTAACTGGCTAGCCACCTAATAAAGTGTAATACTCACACACTCCTGCCCCCCCCCCCCCCCCCCCCCCAAAACAACAATGCTTCCTCCACCTAGTTATATTATGTCCTCTTCTCCCTCTTCCCCATCTACTCTGGTAAAACAATTCAGACAGGGCAAACTTTAGCAGCATTCTTTTCCCATCATTCCCAAGTGACATTCACTTGACATAATAATATATTAATTGTCCTGTCATAACCCTGAAAGAGTATAAGGAGAAGACAAGCTCCCTAAGGGAGTGGGAAAACAAACAACCACTAGACCACATAGAGCAAAAATGTCTAGCTAGCTAGTTCTGCAAGTAAGTTCTCTAAGCAGCTGTTACAATGTTACCATACTTACCTGTTAACCACTACTACCATCAAAGTTTCAGAGGTGGAGCGACAAAAATTTGAGTGGTCCGGTTTGGGGGGGGGGGGGGGGAATGAAAATTTGTACTGTAGCCAGCCCTTGCTAAAATGAACATTAGAGAAAAAAAAATCAATTAAACTCAAAATTTAGCAAAAATGTGCTGACGTGATTCTTTAGCACTAATAAAGTCATTAACTATGGTTTTTGTGTCTAAATTGTCTGTAATGTCTCGGTGATATTGAAGAACCATGAGGTGATTAAGTCGTACTTGTGACATGGTGCTCCTCAAATATGTTTTGATCCTTTTGAGGGCACTGAAAGATCGTTCAGAAGTGCAATTTGTAGCAGGCGTAACTATGAGTAACTGGAAAGTTTGACAGACCATGTCTATTACTGTCCTTTGAGCTGGACTTAAACTTTGAAGAACAAATTTCAAGCCACTAATTGAGGGTTTCTCATCTCCCTTTTTCTCAAGATACAATGTTCGTAATGTCTTGAGTTGTGATTGAAGATCACAGGGGTTAAGATCCTCACCATAAAACTCACATACAGCACTAAGTTCACTGTCATATTCTTCACCAGAACATGCTTTAAAGAGTAGTTGTTCTAAATTAGAGTAAACTTTGAACCCTGGCTGGTTGAATCTTTCCATTATGCTCATAACTGCTAAATCTAACACTTGAAAATACTTGGGTCTGTACAGATCTTTTGGTGTCGCTGGAAATGTAGCTTTACCATCTCCATCTTCATACCGATGTGGTCTCTTGCGCCTTCTTGGTAGTGTAGCTTCTTCAACGTCATACTGGATTCTGCTAGTTTCAATTCTATCCCAAAATAAATTGAAATCTCTATCTGAACGCATACCTTGAAGTGTTTTAACAGTAAGCATTGCTATCTCATGACCTTCTACACTAGACATTGTAGGCTTTTGTAGACTTTGGCTAAGCTTGTCTGTATGTCTAAGTATAATTTCCGACAAAAATAGGTTAAAAAGGAATGGGAAAGTAGTCATTTGACTACTAATGCCTTGAATTCTAGCCTTCATTTCTGTATCAGAGGTAGCTTCAAGTGCATCTTCCCACAACTTCTGAATATCATTATAATTAGACAGAATACTGGCTAAAGCATCAGCCCTAACTGTCCACCTTGTGGGACACATTGTTCGAATGGAAGGTGATTCACTTCCAGTTTCCTCCTTGATTCTATTCAGCATGCCATCCCACTTCGGAGAAAACTTTATAAGTTTTATTAATTCAAAACATGTATCAAGGCAGTCTTTCAAAGAAGCAGACCCCGTGATAGTATCCTTTCACTTAAATTAAGAGCGTGCCCATAGCAGTGTGTAAACACTGCCCTGGGCTCAATCTCCTGCATTTTAGTGGCTACACCACCTCTAGCACCGGCCATTGTGCTGCAACCATCATAGCACTGACCTCGTAACTTAGCAGCAGGTATCTCAAAATGCAAAAGAATATCTTTTATAGAGGCTACAATGCTGTCAGCAGTAGTGGAAGAGAGGTTGTACAAACCAAGAAACTCTTCATGGACATCTAAGCTTTCATCCACCCACCTAATGACAAATGTAAGTTGCTCCTTGTTAGCTACATCGGTGGTCTCATCCACCATGACCATAAGATAAGGGGAGTTATGGATGTCGCCAAGAAGCTTCCTCAAGACCATATAAGACATTACTTCTAGGAATTCATTCTGATTCTCATGAGAAGTGAACTTCCTACAACTACGTTCTAGCCACTTACCAAGTAATGGATTATCTTCAGCCCTAAGACGAATCAACTGTACTAGATTGGAATTTGCTTCATCATGGCCCCGTAAAGCAAGATCTTGCCTGGCCAAAAAACGCACACTTGATATAATTATCTTCAAAATGTTTCTGGCTTCCTGTTTTTCACTTTTGTGACTAGAACTTAAAAGCTCACCAACATCTGGTGTGGTTTTTGGCAAGATAATCATGGCCTCTACTGCCTCAATGTGGGTTTTAGATTCTTTGTGTTTCTTGAATGCTCTGGTTGCGTCTTTCCAATTGCAATAACCCTTTGATATTATAGAGATGTAGTTCAGATCTAGATTTCCTTGTCAAGTGATTAATGAACACTTACAAAGGCAGTTGCTGCGTTATGACTAGTTTTGATCCTCCTCGTATGAAAAGCTTTCACAAGTATGGCAAAAAACTACATCCTGGGCCTCATCATAGTGCAGAAAAGGCCATGATGCAAACCAGTGATGCTTAAAATTACAAGAAGTAGTAACTTTTTGTCTATATGCTCTCTTGGGGAAGTTAAAAGAGCAGGGAGGGTGGTGAGGTTCATCAGATAGATCAGGAATAGTCATGGAAGTCAAATTAGCCATGATTGACAGTCAGACAATGTGCTCCAATTAGCTATGACATTATTATGGCTATCAGTATGAGATAGCAGCTGCATTGGCATGTGGTTCTAAATAATTAATTAGCTAGTAGTATTACTACACAAGTACATGTAGTCACTAGTCAGTAGTGACTGAGTGTGAAGTGACTGTTAATGTGATCTAGCTTTATCATAATAACCTCAAAAAGTGGTCCGGTTAAAACCGGACCAACCGGACCAGTCGCTCCGCCACCGTTTATTAAACCACTACGCTATACGATACACATTGATATACCGTATAGCGTGAAATTTTCGAGGGGAAATTTTAGAATAAAACCACGAATGTTTTACCTACGAACTTTTAAGGTTTAATTGAGACCGCAACTAGTTGTAAACCAACGAATTTTTCTTTTCCACGAATAAATTTGATTATTGAAGAAACCCCGCCCGCACCTTGTCGTAAATTAAAGTGACAAACCGTTGCTAGGTAAAAATGTTAACTAGATGTAACTTATAATACTAGTGTCTTAAGTCCAACGTCCCAATAAGTGGATAAACGGGCTATCCTGGACTCCTAGCTTCTCAATGTTTAACATAAATTTTGGCATCTTTTGTGTGGCTACTATGATGGTACATCTTGCAGCTACTCAAAATATTTCTACCCTTCC
Source organism: Diacarnus erythraeanus (assembly GCA_964016965.1). Classification (NCBI taxonomy): domain Eukaryota; kingdom Metazoa; phylum Porifera; class Demospongiae; order Poecilosclerida; family Podospongiidae; genus Diacarnus; species Diacarnus erythraeanus. The sequence continues at coordinate 3,422,525 of OZ024671.1, read as the reverse complement.
GGACAATATAGGCTCCTGCCAGCCAATAAAAGCTAATGAAGTGAAAATTATGATTATAAATTTTCCCAAAATTACTTTGACTGGTTGGAATTATGTGAGACACAAAATTTTGTGTCAGACTCTGGGGATTATTCAAGGCACTATTTCACAATATTCTGTATTAGTTGAAGTAAACTGTATTGGAATATCATGTATAAAGTCAAGCTTTCTTGTTCAGCTTGATTTCTACTGTCATAGCAGTAATAACTCCTACTCATTATACCCAGTGTCTGGAACTGTAGGAAGTAACATTTTATTTACCAACCCATATGCAAACTTTTCAACACCATTTCGTGTTTGTGGAGAGTGCTCAAGGACCTACTTCAGAAATGAACAACACTGTGGAGGTATACTTTAAGAGGGATTAATGTCTATAAATTCAGAGGCAGATCAGGGGGGAGAGTTTAGGGGGTCAGGCCCCCCTTCTTATCAAAGATACTGTTAAAAAAAAGATAATGTATGCTCATGTTTTTTTTGCCCATAAAAGCACTCTAGTAAAGTCAAATTTTGTTTCCAAATTTTGCACTCCTGCACCCTCTCCCTCACTGTGGTCTCACAGCCATGTAGTTGGCATATCATCTCCCCCTTTCATAATTGCTGGATTTGCATTTTTCTTAAAGCTAATAAGTTGACTGTCATGATTGTAATACTAAACACTGGAAGTACATAGGGCCTAAAATAATTGACAAACTGAACAAGGGGAAAGCAGAACAATTAAATTTTATGGGTTGACATTCATACAGTCTGGTTGCCTTATATCAAAGTTTGTATCTTTAACACCAACTAAAAGTGCTAGGTTTGTATGTCAGAATGCCTAATTATTCTCTAGAATGCCATAGTAATTGCACAGCCTTCTGTGTCTCCACAAAGGCTTCTGGATGTTGTTCCTGGTACAAAAATTACACCTGCTTAAACAGTTGTGATCCTCCTCTGGTTCAAGAAACAGACTTACACATCTGTCGTGATCGAGGTATATTATTAATATTTAGTAAGTTATATTTTATTAGCTGATGTATAATTACAGGAAGTTGTGATAATCCCATTAAACCCCTCTATGTCAAAATCTTACAATATAATAGCACAGAAGAGTATAGTGATGTGACCTATCGATGTATGGATGGATTCATCTCTTCCAATGTAATTCTGACATCTACTTGTACCAAACATGAGTATGAATTCAGATGGACACCTGCACTTGAGGAACACAGTTGCACAGCTCTTAAATTTTTATTACATGAAATGAAAATGTCACATGATAGAATGATTTGTCCACAGGACACTATATCATACAAGTGTATTGTTAATTCGACTGACCCAAATATGTACCTGTCATGGGATATTACATTTCCTATTAACTTGACTCACTCTGTGACATATAACCGAAGCTCTATCCCTCCAAATCAAGTCAATCTAAGTATGAATGTTGCTATTACTCTAAGTGCTTTACAAGATAACTATATGGAGTCAACTATTGTATTAACACAACTACCTGGTATTCAATTGGATGTTTTAGTACAATGTAGTACTATAAAAACAAAAGATTCAGCATATGTCAAGGAAGAGATTCCATTAGGTACTGTTTGCATTTATATAATATAACTATCTGAGAGGTTGAAAGGGAATGTAGGAATGGATGAGGTCACAATGCAAGAAGGCATACAAACTAGAGAGGGATGGACACTAGTAGTGAAAAAATGAGATTAATTTCTGGTAATTATGGTGAATTTCTTATTCTTAACTCCCTATGTATCCTGTTAAGTGGGATGGGGAATATTAAGTTACTCCCCCCTCACTACAAATCATCCTTATACCGAATGTGTCAGCAGAATAATAATGAGTGTAATGGAGTATAGTAACACCTCAAAATGTCTGTACAGGATAGTGTAGAGAACTTAAGATTACCTGTTCACACTGCTCACTCCACTCATTGTGAGATATGTGTGTCTGACCACTCATGGGGAGGGGGGGAAGATATTTTCTATACTGCAATGAAAACTTGACACTAGCTAGGTGATAACATGATGATATGTATGAGTAAGTGGAGAGGTTGGTTTTAGAGTATAGAACTTCTTACTGTTTGTATACTTACTATTAGCTAGTGAAAGTTTAGTAGGATATGTAATGGTAAATTTATGTTGTATAAGTGTATCAGTTTACCCTGTTGTGTACTTTTGGCATTGTGATCCCATCTTGTCCAAGAAATGTTTTTCCTGATATATTTTTGAGATAAATTGCTGTCCTTAATGACTATTAGACTTACCTGGCTCATTCTGGCTTCTTTCACTATTTCATTGAGTTTTTACTTTTCTAGTTCTCCAGGTATGGAATGCTTATTATTCTAAACTAGATATTAAAGTACTATCTAAATTACTGGAATGACCTTACCTGAGTAAACTGGAGTTGCATGCAAAATATGGACCCAGTCTTATAACCCAAGATGGACAGCTGCAAAGTGTGATCCCTCATAGCATAATAATGTATTTTATCCCTTCTAATTTTTAGTGGATGTAGTTTTGTTATAGTACTTTGGTGTTTGTTGTATTTTGCAACTCCAAGCAGTTCCAGAGCTACTTAAGAGTAATTAATTGTGCATGGGTAAAGGGTGTAGAGCACCTAAATATCATGAAGCTTGCATGAGGTGGTTTATTGATGCCTTTATTATGGCTAGCATCATAGCATTCATGTTCACTTGATCCCCAGATGTTGGAGCAAATGACTTTGTAAGTGGTTTAAATTATGAAGGAATGTGGTTAGACCACTAATATGTTCCATCATTTTTTCCCTTGTCTGTTGAGTTGCTCGAATTCTGTGTGGTCAGTGACACTCTGTATACTTTGCTTATGAGACATATAACTAACTTTACAGTGGGATAGTGTACAGGCTTTGATATAGCTGCAGAGCTATGTTGAAAAACAGCCTTCTTATAAAGAGTCTGCTAGGGTTTGTAGTAGTAAATTCTCGAGTTATTAATATTCTTTAGGGCTAAAGTGAATTTGAATGAACTTTAGTTTTGTAGTTAGCTACATAAAATGAGGAGGAAAAAAAAGCAGAATAATAATCATTTGACGTGTTTTGAGTGTACTTAAGCTTCTTACACTTTCCAGAATTTATGCTGTTTTGTATTTTGCTAAAATTAGCCTTCTTGGAGGTAAACCATGAAGTGCATGCACTAAGACAACTGCAGCACTAGCAGTAAAAGATAACCACTATGTAATATTATTAAAATGACACAATGAGTATTGGGGGTCAAAACTACTATCTGCATTAAGATTTTTATGTTGACCTCTCTATAGTTATTGTTGCTTTTTTGTATTTTTATGTTTTTGGATGGCCTTCTATTGGTTATCATTATACTACAACACATGATATTTTGATTCTATAGTACCTCTAAAGCCCACTGAATTTAAAATTACAAATGTGGATCATACCACCTATTCTTTTTATCCTCTCGTCACCTTGCAATGGAATCAGCCAGTAGGACGTGGTACAGAAGCTGTTATAGATAGTTTCTACCTGACAATAGAACCAAATGTATTATTTGGTGAGGAAGAGGGAATTTCTGTTTATTATTCACTATATATGGCTGCTTTGACCTACAATACAGAGTTTATAGTTAATGTTTCTGCAAAAAATTGCCATGGAAGTAGCAGTCCTGCCACATTGATCATAGGGAAAATAGGTAAGTTTAATTGCTGCCATTGGCATTTTTCATTATTGCATACTATTCAAATAATACAAGACTAGTACACCTTTTTAAATATTACAAATATATTACTTGACTTGCTCTCATCAGAAAACTAAAGACTGTTGTGGCAGACCTCCTCAGAAAGCTTCTAGTGAATTTTCAACTAAGAGCTTGCTCATGTCTACTAATACACTTAGTACATGCAAATGAAGTGTCAGGATTATTATACATCATATGCTGATTCACCATCTTAGCTTACTATCAATGAAGTCCTTTCTAAGTTGATCCAGTAACGAGTAGATGGTAGCAGAAAACCTGAGTGGATGCTTGATAGTAAAAAATAAATGGAAAATGCTCCAACATAGGGACAGGTATATACTCACTATAAAAGATACACTTACAGATTGGATGCCACTTGCAAGACCCTCTCTTTAAGGACTGCCTAAGGGATCCCATGTAGTGGAGGAGAATCAGCTGTTATGCTAAATGTTGAATCAAATCCTTGACACTTCATAATACTTGCTGACATTCATTTTCTAATGATCAGTTCTGCTCAGAAAGCATTTGCTATATAATTGTTGTGGTGTCAACCACTACACTCCCCCTCCATCCCTCTTTCCCTCTCTCTCTCTCTCAGCTAACCATTATATCTCTGGAACTAAGAGATATAGAAGACAAAAGCTTTTGGAAAGAGCTACATTATTCATCCTCAAATCATAGAGATTTTAATCTTATAACTCACTCTTCTGGAAGCAGTGTGATAGATCTTTTTGGGGGGTCCTATAGTAAATTTTCTTGTATCTCTCCAATGTAATTCAATAAAATTCCATATGGTTTAGCTATCCCATCAGCACATGAGAATATAGATGAGTACATCACTGGTTAAGATTCAACGTTACTTGAGTGTTTCATGATGGGTCACCCTTATCCAGATACTCTAGCACATGGGATTACATGCAGATGTTAGCTACTTAACTATCTTGCTATTGGTCCAAATAAAGACTGTTTAAAAAAAACAACCAACTGTAATGGAACGCTACCATGTTGCTGGCACTGACTTCCAGGTCAGCAGACTTGCCTTACCTAGAGATATCTAGGAGACAATATAAGTCTTATAATATGTTCTCTTCTCCCTTTTCCTCCTCTACCCCCTCTATATACTCTGGTAAAACAATTCAAACAGGGAAAAACTTTAGCAGCATTCTTTTCCCATCATTCCCAAATGACATTCACTTGACATAATATATTAATTGTCCTGTCATAACCCTGAAAGAGTATAATCACTAGACCACATAGAACAATAATGTCTAGCTAGCTAATTCTGTACCATTACTTTTACAAAGTGCAGGAATAGATACTCATTGCTCAGTGGCAAACATAGGGTAGATTGAAGCTCAGAGACAGTATTCCAGATATATGTTCAACTTCACATTCTTCATAAACTCTCTGAATAGCTTGCAACCACTAGCTACATGGTCTGAGATTCTTTATACTAAAAGCAGTCAACTTACCATTAAAATGGTTGGCTTTGTCTTCTGTCACTTTAGCTACCTCAATAGGTAGCTGTTGAAATAGTGCTCCCATAGCTAATTCCAGTGAGTATGAAATAAACAACACCTGTCTCTATAGAACAGTAAATAATTTGTTTTACCTTTACAACTTAGCTGATCCTTTTCCTTTGAATGTTCACAACTTCAGTTCATGTGTGTCTGCTAAGCTAAGTTGATCAAACTTTGAATGCTAACTCCAGTCATGCTGGACTGATAATGGAAAAATCCTTGACTGATACACTAAGTTCCCATTAGGAGTCTATTATTATTATAGTACTTCATAATCTATTTTTCTATACATCAATTAGGACTGTGTACTCATCCTGGAAGCCCATTAAATGGATTCTTGGCCAATGTTCCTTCTCATCTAGTGCAAGGGAAGAAAATATTTGTGTTTTGTAATAGTGGATACTACCCATCTCAACCCATAACTTCTAAATGTACTAATGATGGAACATGGGAACCAGACCCAGCTGAACACAGATGCGTTAATTATAGAGGTATAGCTAGTGATGTCATAGTCACACTGAACTTATAAACTGTATACATGTTGTGTTGACTAAGTATTTCTTTCTCATAGCAAAAGTCAACTTATCTGAGGAGTTCAGAAGACTTAATTTTGATTGCTATGGGGACACTATATTTTATAAATGTCAAACTTGGTCTAACATAGAAAATAAAATAACAATATTATGGAAAATCACTTTACCTGGAATGAAGCCAGTTATGATTGCTCGGTATGACAGTAATTCTAGCCTTCACAGCATAAATAAAGCTATTGATAGGACTATAAGTAGTGTTTTAACACATATTGAAGCTAAGTATGCTGAGTCTCGACTTATGATCAAATTACTGCAAGGTGTTATTCTAGATGGAACACGCTTGGAATGCCATAGTGGTGCTCTTGATAATGATTCAGTTATCTTGAACACCAAATTAAATGGTAAGTATATAAATGGTGCCTATGTTAGTATACAATACATATTATTTACTTGAATTCATTGCCAGTTCCTTCTGCACCTATTAACTTCACTGTTGTTAGAGAATATTCAGAGGAAGAGTTCATCATTGTTACCTTGATATGGAATGTAATACCAGATATTAGTATCACTAGATATAAAATCTTCATCAGACCAAACCCAGTGTCAGGTTTGAGTTTAAATTCAGTCCAATCTTCACCATTGAATGTTTCCCTGAATTATAATACAAAGTATGAAATTAAAGTTACTGCAATCAATTGTGCTGGAGAGAGCAATCCAAGTATTCTAAGTGAAGTTCTATATGGTCAGTAACCTATTATAGTTTGTTCTAGTACCTGATAGATACCACACCAATTGTGTTGGCTAACAGATCTCTGTGTCAGTTGGTGTGAAATTACCACTTTGATTATGGTTAGTACAAAATTGATATATTTGGGACAGAGTTGTGGTTACAGTATGAATTACCACTTTGATTATGGTTAGTACAAAATTGATATATTTGGGACAGAGTTGTGGTTACAGTATGATTGTGCTCTAACTATAGCTAGGCAAGAAAATACTATAGTGCCATTTATTACCAATATCATAATAGCATGACACTATAGATCAGTTAATGATAGCTTGGGGTAATAACAGTTGTTTGTATAGTGACTTTGTGATAGTTTCTTTCCCCATAGAGTTTGTAATTATGATAAGTAATCAACTCCTGAACTTTGGAATGTAGGTTGTTGACAGCACTGGAAATTAATGTTAGCTGGCATTTGATTATCTAACTTCTAGGAGACTGCATTATTTTGATTGAATTTTTTTAAATACTGTATAGCTGCTGTTATTATTAATGCAGATTCTCTCACACATTTTTTGTCTTACTACAGCGTCCAGGACTGGAATTAATGCTCTGAATGGAGCATTTGAGATTATTGTTGCAATTGTTGTGCTTTTTGCAATCATCATTTTACAGATACTGTTTATATTAGTGGGACACATCTATCTACAAAGATAAGGTTTGTATAGTTATCACAGTATCTACAATGATTATTATGAGACACCTTCAATTTTGTGAGAAACCATGTCTGTATTTATTAGACTGATAGCTACTAAAATAGCCTCACAAGTTTACTAAGAAGGGATATTAAAAAATGAAGTATTAAACTACTAGCCACCATATGATGAGATTGAGTACTTTCCAATGTAGTACATTATAGATAAATTGTAGCTATAGTGGGTATTTATGTTTATTATAATTATTATTCTCACTAGTGTGTGTGAGGGCATAGCTACTTCTATTTCAGAAACAGCCAAGAGTGAGTATAGAGTGACAGTGAAATTAACCAGATCTATAGATTAATCTAATATTATATTGATAGCAGTTCTGGCACTGCTAGTCTAGAACAAGAGACTAGTTATAATCTATTATTTAATTGTTCCAATCCAATGGATCACAGGTCTAGAATTCACGTTGAGTAATCTAGCCTCCTTTAAACTTGACAAACCATTTTTAGGTATACTGGGTGCTAACTTAACGAAAATGCACATGTTAACCCTATTTATTCTAGAAGGCATACTAACAAGATGCTACCTTCAGGAATGGATCTAAATATTTGAGAATTAAAAGCAGTGATAGTTACACTTAACATGCAATGTATCTAATTATATTCCATGCAAAAATTCAGTAAATTGAGAAGTTATGGCCAGCAACTAGACGCATATCAACTTGGAGATAAAACTTAAGACTTATATGAAATCTCTAACAATATTATGTTTTATTTGTAAAGGGTTACTATAATATTATGATTGTATGGGTAGGGGGATATTTGAAAGATGGAAAGGAGTAAGGGTAACAATATTTTATCACTAACATAATTTTTTTTTTGGTGACCATAATATAGCTGTAATGGTCCAATTCAAATTATTTTACCAATTAACATTCATCAGTTAATATTATTTGTAGTGACCAAAAAGATACCAGTTACTTAAAAAGTCTGAGAATTAAAAAATTGCTATGGTAACTTTAGAGAGATCGTCATGGTTGTGAAATACTGTAAGATCTTTTGGCGTGTAAATTATGAATGACAACCTGCATTAAACAAAGAAAGAAAAAAAAGAGATCATACATTAGGGATTCCTTAAAGGAGAGGGATAGGTAATTAGAGACCATCAAAACAAACAACCAACCAAAAACAACAAAAAAACAAGTTAGAGAGAAAAGTTGTGTTTGAATTAGGACTAAGCTGGAACCACTTGGTTCACAATCCCTAAAATTAATTGTCCAAAAATATAAAAATAGAAATTTTCTTTTAAAAAGTAGGCATAAAAATTATAGCCCATGAAAATAACCTCACTAAGTATAGTAGAAACCAGTGATTGCTGACTAAAAGCAACAATAATACCTCATTTCAATTCCCTTTCCTATTTAATATTGTAACATGCAGTTTAAAGTTCATGCTTAGATGGCTAAAGCTAGTTATTACAATAAAATGACTATAGCTACATTAGTTCAATAGCTCTTCTCAACAAAAATAATTACTTGCTATCATTAGTGATATTCTCTAACATTACAAGGAGCAATTATTTCCACATGGCAATGTTGTTTAAAAGACCACATAAACATGAACACATACACACAAAATTGATAATTACATTCTCCATAAATTATCCAGTGTTCTAGCTATAGGAATTTGATTGGGGAAGTAGTGAAATCATGCCTAATTCCTTTAACCCACTCTCATTTTTATTAGTACAATAGCCCCATAACTATGACATAATAATGTGATTGATAACTTATACAAGTGTTTTTACAGTCTTATGACCTAATGTTATTAGAAAAGTGATGATGCTAACTGCTATGTGGGTAGCATATAACCATGAAAAAATGGGTGTGTGTGGGTAGAGAGAAGCTTTCCTCCCCCCTCCCTCCCCTCCCCCATCCCCCCATAGATGGTTTATAAACCCTACCATCAAGTGTCATATATCTTGATATTGCAAGGTGCTACCACAGCTGAGGTGGCTAACAGTTCAATTACCTTACTATGTTCCCCAGCTGTCAATACTTGCCCCACTCTCTTAACATCAGCAAGCCTGCTTTATCTTCAGCCCACAAGTTACTATATTACTAAAATGTGGTGGCTGGTGGCTATTGACTAGCTAGCTCTAGGTAAGTAGTGTATTATTAGGATACCATCAAAGGAAAGCACCCACTCATTTACTTTCTATAACCATGTATCTGGCATATTATCAGTAATTGAGCCATTCCTTCCATCCTCTACCATCATCTTTTACACAGCATTTCTAGATCTAGTCTGGAATTTCAGTACTCCATCCTGGACAATTTTATTAGCCACTCCATTAACACAGTTCCTCCCAACTCCTATGACATTTCCACACACACAGGTGGTAGAGTAGTATACATTGTAAACCCATTAAAGAGTGAGTCTAACTGTTAAACTAAAAGGTCCTAATTTAATAATATTATTATGGCTCTAGGAGGATGTTAACTCTGGCTTATAAATATTAACTTAAATGGGTTTACAGTATATTGTAAAGAAAGTAAGCTTTATTTTGTATGCTTACATTATATTTAGCCTTAAAGTAGTTGATATAAGCACATAATTTTCTAATGCTAATAATATAAATGTATAGTGGCATGTAGATTTTAGTGGAACCTTCTCTGACAATAAAACCGATTGTACTTTTAACTGGCTGTGATTTAAGGTGGTCTTTCCATCAATTTGGCTAGATACTCTCTAGACATTCCCATGAAAACATGGCATGGTGTTTTAATATGTCCTGACCAAAATAGTCAAAATCAGCCAAATTAATCACTGAAAAAAAAAAAAAGAAATTAATTATTAGTAAATTAAAAGGTGTCCTTTTGAGGTACATACTTTTTAAATAAAAATATAGTACAAATATTATGGCCTACATCATATCACCTTTTACTTTCGCTTTCTGGCTTTCTTCCCTCCCTTCCTTGCCCCACCTCCAACAACAACCCCAGACCCAGCATTGTTTGTTTCAACTCCATCTTCAGAGGAGATAGATGTCTCCCCAGTGTGGCAAGGATTTCTAACCATGGTATCTTGCTTGTCTTCTTCTCCAGAACTGGGAGGTATAAAAATGATGGCAGCGATACAGACCAGTTGAAATATGGCCCCTAACAGTAGACCATAGTGAAGAATATGATCGAATACTGTCTGCTTAAAAAGATCTTCTAAACCTTCGGGAATCTCTACGTTTTCCATGATCTACGTACAGTTCAGGCTAGTGCTCTTCCCATCAAACCGTAAATACTAAGGTTTTAACCGCGCCCCCTTATTCGCTGAACCACACCCAGATATTAAATTATTATTAGTGCCCACCTATATCTGGGCGGACGGGAGTATGCAAACTACAGATGCTGTTATACGGGCTGAACGGTGTATTATAATTGCAATTGCACGCCTTAATTAATGTAATAAGATAAGCACCTTTCTAACTAAGTAATAGATTGAATTTGAAAAGAAGTATTACTCAAGCTCTATTTTTGGCGAATTCATCTGCTTAAAGAGGGCTCTGCATGCATTACTAGAGGCAGCAAAAAGAGAAGACAACTGCTATAGCTAGTTAATCTAGCGTGCCAATACATCATGTCAAGATGATACAGGCTCTGTTTCATAATTGGTATGGGAGGATGAAATTCATCTTGAAAAAGCAATGACAGCCTTTTTACTGGTTTGTCCTGAAGTCTCCTACATTCGGTTATCCAAATATTTAGCAGGTTTGGGGCTATGCTCTTTGCATGCTCTATTTTGATATAAGAAACCTTACCCAAAATTGTCTGCTTAATGTAAGGAAAAGGCATGCATATCACCCTTGGAAATGAAAGCCAACAAAAAATCCAGGATACACTCACAAAACATTATCTTGCGAAAAGATAGTTCCACCTATGAGACAAGAATAATCTGGATGCTATGGTTTGGTATGATTGGTTGGTGATAGATAATAAGGGCCAGCAATTTTGTTCCATGTGGATGGGGAGGTCAGAGGTTGGAAGTGCAGTTTTGAGGTAAAGTCCCTTTCTCAGGATTCTTTTAGCAGAGGTTCTGAGATGTATGCACATTATTTCTATTTCATCCTATAAAAATTTATGGTTGCAGCATGAATAATAATAACTGGTGATGATTTTTGTTCTTTATGTTAGGTACTTTCATTGAGGTATTTTCTGATGAAGATAGAATTTCAAAGGATTGTATTTTCATGATAGGCAGATTTGAAGTTTTTCAAGCTAACCCAGAGTTGTTTTGTATCGATGCATATAAACAGGATTAGCTACCTGTTGTAGTGTCTCACATAATAGCCTGAGATAGCAGAATAAAGGAGCTAAAAGAAGCGAAAGAGCTGTTACAGAACCAAAAAGTTTTTTTTTTCTTAGAGATCCAAATGTAGAAAGGAGTTACCTATACTTAGCTAAGGCAAGTGAGGTATCTAGAGAAGTTTTGAAAACAAGCTGGTGGCAAACTCATAAGCATGAGCTTCCTGCATGATCTAGCATGTTTTACTTATGCAACAATCTTCGGCAGCAACTGGCAGCAACGGATAAAGATAAAAGTGCCTAATTTTAGCAACTTCAATCATGTTACTAGAATTTAGTAGTTTTTTCTTTTTGAATGTAAGCAACTTTAGTTTGAGCATAATAATGGGGAAAACTGAAAGAATAGTCTTATAACTAAACTGGAAAATTACAAGACCATAGTTAGGGTCAACATTTGCACACCACACAATATTTGTACTACACAATATTTTACCACTCCTCTCATAAATTAATAGACATGCAATTATTGGTCACAATGTAAAAATTAGCAGCAAATGTATTTTCCTAATTACAGATTTGTGGAAGGATTTTTAAATGAACACTTCCGAATATTGCAGACAGGCTCTTTGTAGAAAGGTTGACCTTGTCTTGGAGGTTCTTTAAATTCATTATGCATATTGCGAATAATCTCTTATTGTCTAGTTAAATACAAATACTGGTTTGACTCTGCCAGTTTTCTGCTTACAAGTAGCATTGAGCTAATTATCTTTGGTTGTAAGAAAAATGCTTGTAGAAGGATGTGCTGAAGTTTACTCCTCTTGTACTTGCTCAGGAACATGTTAAACTGTGCATGTTCATAATATAACCCACAATGACTGGTTATGTTTGTTAACTAGCTACCTGATAAAACTTTTGAACAAATTGTGATATAAACTTGATAGGTATTAAACTATTTGTTGAATTGAAACCTTTAACCCACTTTAATGAATAAAATTTGGCATAATATACTAAAAGTCAAATCCAAGGTGATTCTGTCAGAAAAAGAACTTCATTATGTATACAAAGTTTCATACTTTTATTGTTAAAAGCACATAGCTAACCTTGATTTTTAAGCTAAGCAGCTATACTACTTTGGGGTCAGGAAAATTTAGACTCTGAGAACAATGTTTTACTACATATTAGTGACCATTCATGCACACTAGTTCCGAATGGTCTGATTCACTCTGTGGCACTAGAGTTAAAAATTAATGTGATATTATAGCTAATTAAAAATACTTCTCACAGGCCGTAACATAGCATAGCAAGGTCAAAGTACGAGATTCAGATAGGTGGGGCTAATTTCTTATTAGAGCGCAAATGTAATGGAAGGTCCAGTTCAAACACAAGAAGAAAGTCAGCTGCATCCTTCTCATGAATACAATAGATTGCGCTCTATCAGTTCAGATCTAGTATCTCTTTCCTCATCAGATTCAGAAGAAGTCAGAGATTGTTCTCCTGACGACGTCCATCCCATTCAAGGCGGTACTGTCGATGAATCAATAGAGTCTTCAACTGTAGTCCAGAGTTTTGTAGACACTGTAGTGCAGAGATTATCAGGAGATGGTGATTGCTATGGCAGAATCACTGATGTATCAGATGTAGTAGATGATAGACAACACTCTCAAGTTCATACAGTATCCCAATCCTCTTCGACTAATGCAAGCATTGCCACAAGTAGTTTGGTTTCCTCTACTACTAGTAAAAAGTCTCAATCATGCCAAATGTATAAGACTAAACTGACAGTTTCTGACTATGAGTCAGCAGGTCTGCTCTATGCAAGAACTTCGGATGTGAAACTTAATTTGTGAGTAAATTTAAAACCTAAAGAAAGCATTCACTTCTTAAACTTTATTATCAATGTATGTTGTTCTAAGACATAACTATCACCCCTTGTAGTCAGGGCTCTATTGATATAATAATAGAAGGAGATTTACATTGTAGAAACTCTCTATGTGTTACTTTCACCATTGGTGAATTATGCATTATAGTCACCTTTTGTGAGTCATTATAAACTAAGACTGTTTTATAAAGAGGTATATAAAAATGTGCATTTCATTGTTAGTACTATTATAATTATTATAGGGATCTGTTGACTCCAGCTGATGAGATAGCAGAGGAGGTATGTTATGGGGAGGAAGTAGAAGAAGAAGATGAGGGAGATCTCCATTTACAGCCAACACAAATTTATAGAGTTAAAGGTAACTAGCCTAACTTCAGCCTAAGATTTAAGAAGTGTGCACTTAAATCAAGGACATGGCTTAGCAAGGAGTAGGTTCTATAATGTCCATTTATGTGATGACCTTTACCTATCAGCTGTTATTTAATATACTGAATGTTCAGGAACAGAGTTTAACCATTGCCCAAGATAAGGGGAAGAGAGATTATAATAGCCAATGAAAAGTTCTAAAACCTTCATCTTGTCATAAGAAACCAACCACCAGACTTAGGCTATTTGCTTTATCCTTGTTGCTTATTTCCATAGTATTACTCATTCAATCAGCCAGCATTGCACATCTTCATAGATACATTTCAGGGTGCTATAGGGAAGATCCTTAAGATAGCTGCTGGTCTTGATTTTATACTGAGGATTGTGAATGCCATAATATGCATTCTTCAACAGACCACTTTACTAGTTTACATGATGAGCTATTTCTATGCATATAAGCAGAGCATATGCAATACCTTCATGTCTCTCACTTCTCTTATAATCATTTTGTGTGCTGCTTATATTCATTGAATTACATAGTATAATAACCATCTTCTTGTGATAGTAGCTCTAGTTCTCTCATTGTTGGCCTATGGAATGTTACCAGGTCAGAGAGTGAAGAAGTTAGCAGTATATTCTTATAGAAAGTTCAACCGAGGAATATGCATTGAAGAATCCATGCCTTACCATGAGACCCTTTTTTAGAAGTATTGAAAATCAAAAATCAGTGTGAAAATGAACAATGCAGCTTACAGTAGTTTTTTTTTTTTGTTTATTTCCTCTAAGTTGGCACTGATTACTAATTACATAACTTTATAATTTTTTTCATGCTGTCAGTCATGTTATGATTTAATTAACTTTCATGCACAACCACAAACAAACTGGAGGCAGTGAATTAAGATGTCTTTTCAAAGTCTTGTTGCTATACCATTGCTTGAATTGACTCCTCTGTTCATATCAGATGTATTAAATAATGTAGTCATGGGATTGGTAGAGAACTTTTGCTGTTTGCTCCTCATTAGCTATGTATATTGTTAGATAGCAGACAAGGCATAAAAACCTTGCTTTGTAGTAAAATCCTTGCTCTGTAGGATTATGTACGCCTTAACCCACAAAATATAGAGAGACCTAACTTATAATTATAGAGGGAATGTCCCTATCAAGTCATCATGGCCAAACCAGCTAACTATTTATTGTCTATGTCTGAATATTTAATTAAAGCAGACTTGCTAGTATTCTTTGCTTTTAGATTGTAGTTATAATTACTTGCATTTCAGTCAAAAATTCATTACTATAATATTATGATAGTATACAAGACCTATTACAGCAAAACCTCTGATAAATGACCTGATATAAGGACAACTAAAAATGTACTATCTAATGTAAATTTACTTCTGAGCTTACAAGTGACAGTATACCTAATTGCAATGTGTCCTTTATTAATAGAGATTCCACTGTAGCATCCTTCTACTCAGATAAATACCATTGAGCTTATAATGCATGCCCACATATGTCATCATCAGGAATAATAATTGTTTTGTTGATAGATTTGGTGATGGATCAACTGCCACTTCAGACAAATGTAAGTAATCACTTTCCCACTTTCTCTAGCACAAGTAATAATTTATCTAAGCAACTTGATGTTCTATATAGTCTTCCTTGACAATTCTACACTCATTAAATCATTATATCTACTTCACAAGTTAATAATCTCTCTTTCCTCATTGAGTTTGTGAAGCTGGAAAATGCAATTTTAGATACTTAACTTATTCCATTGTAAATATACAACAGAGCATGATATAGTATTCTCTATGCAGAGATGGCAGGGGGTGAGATATTGTTCATTTTTGAAATCCATCATTAATGTGTATACTTAAATACAAATACATAGAGATAGCTATACATGGAGATAGCTATGCATAGAGGTAGCTATACATGGAAGTTCAAGGATAGCTAAAAGAATTTATTTGTCAAGGGATTATCTTTTAACTGAAGCAGGTGTGTAAAAATTAAAGGGGTATAACTATCTAATAAGAGATTAATGAAAGAAATGTACAAGAACAAGTGTTGCTACTGTATCTGATGTTTTGATACAAGAATGAATATCTGAACAGGACATTTAGGTGAAGGAAAGGGTTGTATAATGAATTGAATATTTCTGGTATATGAACAGCTAGAGGTTTATCATCTCTTGTTCCCATACTTTTGTATTGTGACTCCAGCCATCCCATTTCCACTGTATTGCTATGTCATAATCATAACAGCAAGAAAAAATGACAAGTTTGGTAAATTTTATGTAGGAACGATGGATTGCTCCTATTGATCCTGGGGCTCTTTTAGAAATGGAAAATTCAGCAAAGCATATGGCCGCTGATTTGGCTCATGTCATGGATAATCTAAGAAACAGTCTCCACGCTGTAAGATCTTAAATGCACAATTATTATTATTCTATTTTTTGGCATGAAACTTGTATAAATGATTTTATCCATAAGTCATATTTTGGGTGGTTTATCAAGTCATTACTGCAATAGCAATTTTCTGTTTGCCTCTAGAAATAAAAATTGCTATTATGACAGAAATAGCCTCCCTCCCTCAGAAGGCAAGAAACAAAGCATTATACTGAATAGTTTGTACTCCAGAAAGTGTTCTCATTCCATTCTGTTTTTTTTTTTTCAGATGACTGTTTGCACAAAGCAATCAATGCAACTACACCGTGAATCAGTCGACAACTTACACACCGTCATTGATGCTAATATTAAGGTCTGATTCTAAAGATGATGGTAATAATTATTATGGCCAAGCTATGTATAGTCTGTGTATTAGATAGCTGCTATCTTAGGTCACTATTAATTGTGCATACTCTTTATTGCAGATATTATATTTTTTTCAATTTTTACCACTTTACAGACAGATTGTGTATCTAATCACCATGTGTTAACTATGTGTACACCACCCCCAACTAACTAATAAACCCTTAATTTTGGTTATGCTCTAGTGCCTACTTTCCTTTTAAACTAAAAAGACATATCCCTACTTCAATACAACAACAACAATAACAACAACAACAACAAATACTATGACATATAATGTAGTTAAAGTTGTTCATTAGTACAATATTAAACCATTGAAGGTGGTGTGTTTACTGGAAGAAGTGAATATTCTCAACCGTAGGGTATTGCTGGGTTCCATTCTACTGTAATACATCACTTTGATGTGTAATAGGATCTATCCCTAAAATGTTTTATGAGGTTAGAAATTTTTCATGACATATTTTTAATTGTTTTTCACATAGGGGATGTATACCTTCATGGCTAAGTTTGAAGAGCTATATAAATGTCTCACTCCACTGAAGCAACTTGCTTCACAAATGTATCCTTTCAATGCATTGTTTAACCATTGAAACAGTTATAATGGATGCCACTTTTGAGAGCTTACTGCTATAATAATTGTGTCAACCTAGAGGTACTTGCTATGGGTACTACTATGTATTAATTAACAAAAATTGATACCCCAACAAGTCACAATAAAATTTTGAATAATTAGAACAAAAATTCAGGCTTCCAGCTCCATTTTAGAATAGTCATCATCTAACATTCCAGTAGAGCAGTTGTAGCATATCTATACTTCCTTTCCACTGGCATTTTCTTTAATGTCATTTCTACATTGACTTCAATTGCAAAAAGTTGATGAAATGCCTTAGTGTGGCTTTTGTAAGCAGTAGAACTTCAATTCCTTGAAATGAGGACACCTCTGTATGTAGTGGGACACTTCTTCAGCCTATAGTAGCTAGTTAGCTATTTCTACTTCATACAGGTTTAAGGTCACTTCTCCCTGACTTTGAACTGCTTAAATATAGTTCAAATGATGACCTTTAGTGACCATGGTGGTCACTGGGGGTAGGGACTAGTAATAAACCTTTCCATCCTGGCAAGAGTTTGTATCTCAGGAGAAGAAATAGGAATCAAGATAATTATAGGCTAGCCAAGCTCAGTGGTTTATTATGGTTGTATTTCCCTCCCCCCCCCCCCTTTTTTGTGTCATTATTATGACAGTGTGTTAGACGTAGCTATAAAATTGCATCGGTATATACAGATTTCATCAGCTACTGAGGCTTGTTATTATGCTATGCTAGTTAATTTATATTGTGTGTGGTCTATAGAAGTGTATTCAAACAGATATCAAACATGTCTATATTCACACATTGGTACCCACCTAATTTTCTACTGACTTGAACTGGGTATGTTGTTGCCACCAGAAAGCCTATTTGAGACTGGGTACACATGCATGGCAATTTGCTGACTGTACCATTGAGTCAGAGGAAGCTATCCCAGGATAGACCTGCCATATACACCAAAGTGTAAAATACTTGAAAACCTTATCATGCATAATTATTATTTTATTACTTGGTTATTAACTTTTGTAACATTTTCTGTACTGGATAGTATTATCATAGAGAAGAATGCTAAGTCATTCACCTTTTTATATATGAAACTAATGGAAGTATTTACTCTATACTTTGTGGTATAGGTAATGATATTTGTAGAGTTGACTAAGGTCACATGTGATTATGTTATTGTAAACTTAATGAGTTATATAGACAAGAGATGGATGAAAATCTAAAGGTTTTGGAACGGACATTTGCTAAAACTCAGTAGTCATTAGATAATCATTACTGTTACGTTCATAAACTTTATATTCTATGTACATAATAAAATTTACACTGGATTTAGTAAATAAATTTTTGTATTCAAAAGGTATAGTGTGACTTCATGAATTTTTTTCCTAACTATATTATTGGTATTGGTTATTCTTGAGAATCTGAGCTAGATGTTTCAGTAGTATTAATGCTGTCTATATAATATATGAGTGTACATACCTACGTTTGTCCGTATGTATTGGTGAATAATTCATCTCCCCACAAGTGCCACTGAGTGGTGGGTACTTGCTAGTATAGTGATATCAAGAAACCCAATGAAGCAATAATTATCTCTAAGTTGTAAATTGACTCAAAAATTGACTCAAGATTCAAGAGCCTAGATGTTCTTAAATATATTTGCACACAGTTAAATGAATAATATATTAGTGGCCATATATAATTAAGATTTGAATCACATTCTCTCAAAAATGAAAACAGCTCTTTTTATAGTACAAATTAAAATGTTCTGATTGTCCTATTGACTAGAACTAATAACTATATTATAATGCTCTTGTATTCATCAATTTCTTATAGGTCTTAAAATAAGTTTAGGTGCCTTAGAAATAAACAAGTTTACTTAAATGTCTCAATGTAACTTCACGGTGCTTAATTATAGTGCTGTTCACAATATTATTAGTGCTGTGATAGTTATCACACTAATTGTATTACTAAAAAACCTGATAGTTGCTGCATGTATCCAATATTTTCCCAGGAAACTTTCTTCATGAAAATCAGCATGGTTAGTATAGTTGATTGAATCTTTTGTTCAAGCTGTTTGCACTGTTGTATTAGTTAACTAAAACTAAAACTAAAATGGATAATAGTTCAGTAATTTCTTCACTACTAAAACTAAACTAAACTGTAGTTCACTTACTTGCCAAAACTATAACTAAACTATTTACATCATATTGCACCAAAAACTAAACTAAAACTAATGAGAGCAGAGGTTGAATCTAATATTAGTTGAGCACACCTCCAGCTGATAATTATTGTATTAATGTTTGTAGTTAACAAGCAGCATTCATCCCATGGAAGCAAAAAATTACATTTCCAACTAACTTAAACTATGATTGTATAAGTTGATTGCCCCAAAATAGCTACCATGGTCTTGTAACTAACTAGAACTAAACTAATGCTAGGCTCTTGTAACTAACTAAAACTAAACTAAAAGAAATACCAGGCTCTTGTAACTAACTAAAACTACACTAAAATGTTGTAAGATTCCAATAACTAACTGAAAACTAACTAATAGTCCAAAACTACTAACTAAACAACAGTAGCTGTTTGCCTGTACCCAATTGTTTGTATATATACTTTTAGAAGAGATGGTGTGATCAATTCCAAGCAGAGTCAGTCATAAGCTCTTTTTATTTAATTGTTCAACTCACTCCCCTTTTCTGAAATCCATCTTTGTAAAATTAATACCTGTGTGGAAATGATATCCCATCCTCTGAAAAATATTGGCACTAAAAGTGAACCATTAATTCAACCCCCTGAATTGTCAGTCTTCAAAGCAGTCTATAGTTACTTGTCATCAATCAGGTATCATTGTCAATTGTACATAGTTTATGTAGCTGTTCAATTCCTTTTAGCTACATGGTAACTGAGTTTGCATATCACACAATTATTATATACCATTCAGATAAATAACAAAAAAATGACACTTTTGTCTAGTAACTTTGTCAATGGAAAAGATGTAGCTACATTGGATCAAAGTCAATGTACAGGAGGAAGAAGGTGCAAAAACTTTATTTGGAGGTGCTGGTATTTCATCCATAAATGTTTGCCAGGCTTTATTTTAGTTAGCTAGCTACAATTTATCATCATGTCTTCATCATAACATACATTGCCTAAATAGTGCTCCTCTATCTCAGGCACATAACAGTCAATCAATCATAATAGTGGTTTCACGGTCAAAGTTTTGATTAGAAAAATGGTGAAATTTTGGTTTTCACAACAGCTTTGTGCAGGAGGAAGTACATTCCCCTCCTATACCCTCTCGCCCTTTGGCACACAATCAAGTCCTTGTTTATTCTGTGAATTTTTTTAGACAGCAACCTGGCAACACTGCATTGTACATGAAATAAATAACTTTAGCTCCATAGAGTGATTATAAGTCAGTGCTCTATTGCATGTTTAATTCACAATCAACGTCAGTAGTGACCTATCCTTCTTAATACATTACTTGCTGTTTTAGCCCCACTGTCCACTATGCCAATATACATACAACACTATGCATTATTTTCAACGAGGGTGAACTTTAGTTCTAACGTGCGTATGCGCACCATACAGTCGGCCGGGGGGGGGGGGGCATAATATATATAGAGCAGGCCATACCACGTGCTAAGCGATTTACAGTTGATATTCGATCTCTACTTGAAAGTATAATAAAGCTAAAAGGTAAAATGATAATTAGCTATATAGCTAGCTAGAGTTATATAGGAGCACAGCAGCAAACTTCAAATGCCATTTTGCATAGGTGTAGGAAGTATGGGGTGGTCAGCCCACGTTGAATGTGAGAAACATGTAATGCGTGGCCATAAGGCCACGATGAGGGAAAAGGTGCGGGAGGGGGACGGATGTGCCCTCTCCCGCATTGAGCGCGTAAGAAAATTTCTCTGCCATATGGAAGAAGTCAGCACAGGTGATGCCATTCTTACTCCTGTTTAAAAAGGTCAAAGCTCATCACATGTAGCACACACACAAAATACAACTAATGCTTTCCAAAATAATGGGCTGAGATGTGAATTAACAGAGACAAAATTTTTTGCTATAGTTTTAAAGGTACTCTCCCACCTTCCAAAACACCTATTTTTTTCATTATAACTGCCCCACTCTTTTGCATATATGTTTCAAATCTTGCATGGTTCTTGCAAAATGCCCAAAGTTTCAGTGTGCAAAATTGTGGGTGTGGTTTTCACTTTCTAGGAGGGGAAGTGGGTGTGGCTAATTTAATAGAAGTCCTTCATCAAGGACAGCCATTACTACTGGTTTCGTGGTAGTTGTGATTTATCCAGTTTACACAGATGCCAGGTAGAGTGCAATGACATTCAAATAGTGGAGTAAAATGCATGCACTGATTTTACAACTGAAATCAAAATCATGACTCCATTATTGCTTAAAAACTTGCACTTGCAGCTACAGTAACTTGAATATATTACTAGTTGTTATTGCGTAGCACTCATTACAAGGATTCCAATGATACTAAATATGATACATTCGTAAAACCAAAATTGTCCTCAGTGTCCAATTCTGAGGAAATGGCTTTTGAAAATACAAGTATTGAAACCCAAACAATAGAATGTGAACTAACAGCATGATATGATACAAAATAAAGTTCAAGAACTACTGTGATTAAGTCGAGATCAAGTAGAGCCTGAGGTGTCCACATCAAATGCCCCAGCGGCATAAACCACACCCTCTGTCTCGGTATTTTTGTCCTCCAGTCCCTTCCTAATCCACCTACGCCTTTTTTGGAGTGATTTAGCTCTTTTAGTATCTTGATAAAGACTTTTTAATTCTAAGTTTGTCTTTGTGTTCGAGGAACCAAGATGCCAGAGGGGTGGACGTTAAATGAAGATCCTCGGCTAGGCCCAAAAGGGCTGACAAACCATCATTAAAACATAACACAGCCAGAGCACATGCAATATCAATACTAACACGACCCAAAAACAACTCTTTTGAACAGAACTGCCATAAAATAATATGATGAAATGATTCATTGGCATTCTGGGTATACCCATGTAAACACTTCTCAAGCAATGATCTGTTACCTAACGTGCATAAATGGGCTTTATAAGTGAAACAATTGCTAAAGGAATAGAAAGGAACAAATGCTCTTCCTTAGCCTTTTGCCAACCACACCAAGATTTCTCACCTTCAGGACAAAGGAAATGCCGAGGTATTTTATTGCTTGAATTACAGTGGTAAAGGGTTGCCTGTACGACCCTCATCATCCCTTGCAAATCACCTGGATGGCCAAACCATAATAGTATCTATTTTAGCCCCTGTCAGTCGGCCAGCACCACCTATTGTTTTGCCATCTGAAAGCTTTTTACCCTTATTGTCTTCCTTGAGCTTTCGAAGAGCTGTACCTATACATTTGATTTACACAATCTCTTTTCTCCACTAAACATGAACCATAGGGTTTTTTCTCAACAAGAAGGGAATGGGTCTTTGCATCACCACCAGCTATTAAAATAATATCTATATCTTAAATTGTGAGATAATGAAGACCTAAACAAATACAGGGCATCCTCGGACTCCATAACAGGAGCACTACCACTAAAATTTGCTTCACAATTATCAGAATGAGATTCCTTCCACTTTTTATAGGACTCAGATGTCTTATCTTGCTTTTCCCAGTACTTACAACCCGCACAATACTTGGATTTTACGGTAAAATCCAAAATCTTTCCAGTTTCAAAAGAAACAACAAACACTACTCCAAAAAGAGAAGAAAACCCCCGCTTTTGCCATGTACCATCACAACTTATAAGAACATCACTGGGGTTAGAGGGATCAGGACTAGGGCCATCATAGTGTTGGCAAACTTCTTCATTGGCACATTTCAGGCTCTCCCCAACTTTTACTAAAGCCCTTGTCCTGATTACTTTCAGTTGCTTAGAATATGCATTCTTTGAAATAGGAAGGGGAAGGTCTAACATACTGAAAAGGGTTTTTAAATCATCCTGCACATTTGCCAGCAAACTGCCTTCTGGTTCACTACCATTCTCCTGCCAATTTTAGTGTATGGTATGGGAGTGTGTTCACAACAATTCTCACAAAAGAAATATGGGAATGTATACAAACCCTGGTGCTTGGCAAAATTTCCCTGTACAAAATAGGGCCAGACTCACACTTCTTACACTGTAAACCACTCTCAATGGCACTTTGCAACCCTGACACTTCCAGTCTTCTAGACCCACGCTCATTCCATTCATCGTATTGTCTCATACACCCACTCTCCTCTCCATCAGTCTGATCTTCCTCTTCCTCTCCTTCACTTTCATCTTCCTCTCCTTCTCCTTCACTCTCATCTTCCCCAACTTCACTAGTACTATCATCAAAAGAAAGGCTAGAACTCTCACTACTACTGCTAGCCACACTACTACCCTCTTCCCTGGCCTTGCTGCACAATTCCTTTAGGTCATCAGTGAGGTAGGGAGACTTGGCTATCTTCTTCATGTAGCAGTAAGAGTTTGAGCAATAGCAGAGCTTCAATTTTCACTCTCTTCCTGTAGTAGGGTGACTTTCTCTTTGACCTACGCAAGGTTCTAAACTTCTTTCCCGGCATAGCTCTTTTTTAGGTGCCACATGGCCTTTTGGAATCTATTTTTAGGGGCCACATGGCATTTAGATGATGTAAGGCATTTCTAGTTATTAGAGAAAAAAATTTGAGTGACTCTGGCAGCTAGTTCAGAAGTTATGAGCAAGTTGTTGTGTGGGCATGGGACCTGTTCTTCAATGACTGAAAGATTGAATTAATGTGTTGTACCAAGTGACTTTCTCATGGAATAACGAAAGTATGAAGACTAATAGCTCTGTTTTAGAAGTAGATTATGAATCTCCATGCTTTGTTTCACATTTTAGATTTTTTTTTCCCAAAAAAGTTTTTTTTTTTTTGTATTTTTTGGGTGGGAGAGTACCTTAAATTGAGTTCATCAGTTGTGAATATTATATAACAGAAATAAATTGTTAAGTCTGCATTCAGACATAGTACTTCCGTAAAAAGTCTTTTATCTTATGAAGGGAAGAAAAGACAGTTGCAGAAGTGGCAGGAAAGTGTTCAGTCAATGCCTCTGTTTGCATTTAGTACATTAACAATAGTCATCACTTTTAGGATACCCATATTAGAGGTTTTAATAACATCATGAAGCATTAGCACCAGCTTGTTTGAATTGTTCTTGAGTGGCCCTTACACATATCTTTCATCTTGGACTCATGGACATCTTCAGTTTGATGAGCAATATTCACCTCCAAACAACACAAATACTGGCATGCTGTATCTTCATCATAAACATTTTCTATGTCATCCACTTCAACATCATTCTGAGCTGAGATTGAACCTCAGGACTGCTATCTGAATTATCTAATTTTAAATCATCAGTGACAGGCTCAGCTGCAGCAGATTCAGCATCTAGTGTATATAGAGTGGGTTAAAAGCAAGTTAGTAGGTAGCTAGAGCACTAGTATCACTAACCTCGAGAAGACAATTTAGAAAAAAAACAAAAAGCAAAAAAACTGCTCAGTCTCTTCTGTCTTTGTGACATGATTGCAGCTGCAAGAAGCTACATGTGGCAGGTCTGATCAGCCAAAGCATGTTGGGGTTTAACAAGCAACAAGATTGCAAGCCTGGCAGCATTCCAGTCAAGGCTCTAAACTCAACTTTATTCACTGCCTGTGTCAATTACCCTGGCCACCCTGCTTCCTATACCATATCAACTACCTATATGGGTAGAAGTTTTGTTAGACAAATAAGTGTGAAAAGAGGAGGCTGAGTATAAAAGGGTGCTGGCGGATTCAGGAAAAGGGTGAAGGGTTCGTTGTATGTTTGGAATGTGCTTTCCTTTAGCACACACATGTACAGCAAAACCAAAAATGTGACAATTCAATGTAGGAGCTATGTCATGGTTAGGAAATTTGTTTCATGATATAGCAGGTTACCTTAGCCTTGAACAAGTGAGATCTGCTGAAATGTTAGTACCAGCAAAAAGTTCTTTGGACCTAAGTAGACTATTTGCCTATTAATGTCACCAAAAATGATGGCCTCTAACTCCAAGGGAGATACCTTTCAAGTTTCCTGACTTTTCAACATGGCACTTGTATACCCTAATAGACATTTTTAGTTTTGCAAATTAATTTTTTTGCCAGAATTAATTTAGTGAAAGGTGCTGTACAAGTTGATCAGTAGACATAAGTTATATACCGTTCTAGTATGTGTCAGAAGAATTCTTCCTATGCTCATTTAGTTCAATAAAATTAATTCTTTTGCTACCTGGTAAACCTAGGTCATTGCAGTAACATCAAATTGTGGATGAGTAAGGGTTGATGGAAAGTACAGTTTGAGTCATCATAGAATTGAGAAAGTTAACTCAGCTGTGGTATGGAAAGCAAAATTTTGACACTTCATTTTTGCAAGCAGGAATAACATTTATCACATCCACCAGTATATCCTCAAAGTCATCTGGAATTCCTTGAAAGGTGCTATTTGCAGAGGCCTCTAATAGCTAAAGCTGTAAACATTCCTGTGGATTGGTTAAATTGATGTTTTAACTCCTGAATTGTAATATCTAAGGCCCTCTTTTTGAAGAAAAAAAAATTGGAGATGAGCCACCATTGATTCTTTTTGGTGGACATTTTTACTGGCAACACTGGTTCTTCCATCAACCTCCCCCCCCAGACTCTGAACTGTAAAAGCTATCATTGGTTTCGTTACATCTTTGTTGTGCCAGGAAGCTAACTGCCAATATTTTGAAGCACTGATTACCTCTTGAAAACATTTTTATTCCTTGTAATGTAGTAGAAAGCAGCTCAGTTAAGGTTTAAGCCAAAATAGATTTTTAAACTGGTCCATAACATTACCATAACCACATGCCTTCATGCCAAACTCATCTTTCTCCTATACATTATCTCATTCATTCTGCAAAACAGAGTACTTCTTTGATGCCAAATCTGTTCACATTGTCAACCCAGTTGAACATAAGGCTTAATTGATGGAACACCAGTGTATTTGTAGTTGTAGGGTTTCAAACAAACTAGATTGTTTTGGAGAAAATGGATTAGCTGACTTAATCCCACGACTAAATGAATCATGCACACAAGCAGATTGTGAAGCTAAAGATCATTACTATGTGCCAAGCAATGCGCAATAGGTATTCCTGCTCAATTTGTTTTGTAACTTCATTAACAGACCTGCTCATATTTGTGGTACCATCATATGCTTGCCCAGAAGCACTGAGTAATAGGCAACACAAAACAAATTGAGTAATCTTTGTCAGTCTTAGCATCTGTCTTGGATACATGTATCAGCTCTATTGGCCTTTTGTGGATTTTGAAGTCACTGTCAACCCATCAAAGAGGGCTGCACGATTGTTCCTTATGATTGACATCTTGTGCCTCATCCAGTTTTTTAAATATCTTCCAATACATACATTCCCATCATGGAGACTTATTCATTTATTATGCCATGGGAAAGATATTTTCCTTGAGTTCAGGATGATCTGACATGTGGCAACAGAAGTAGTTACCCTATATCTCAATATGTCAATGCAATACAAGATCCTATTAACAAAATACTTAAGCACTACTATGCACATTTCCCTTGTAATTTTCTGGAGCTGAATATTGAGCTGAATGCTAACGGAAGGATGTCTAAGAAGCAATGCTATGATTGTGCTGTTCGAATTGTTCTAGCACCTTCATCCTGTTGTTAAATCCTGTATTAGTAAAGGCCAATCTGCATTTTTGAATGTTAGCAAACCTTTCATAACAACACAGAAAGCTTTTGAATGACTGGCACTAACCATGGTGGTACAAAAGTGTTGAAACCTTTGCCTATAATGCACTTGTGGATTTTGAATATTTGTCTGATACAAATTTAGCATAGGTGACTTTTGGCAGCACACAGACTCTCATCACTGTATCCTAGTCTTTCTAGAAACACACTCAAGAGGTACCAATATTATGCAATATCGAAGAAAATTTATACCAGCAGTCAAGTATTTCATCAATGTCAGGTCATGTCTGGTAGTGTTAATGCCATCTGATGGTCAATAATATCTTGCTCTCTTTTTAAGCAAGTGATTTAACTTCAAATACATTTATTATCTGAAAGACTTTTGTGTTCCTATCCAAGTTCCAGTTTTCATCAGGTATTACAAGGTCTTGGTATGTCATCAGGTAAAAGAATAACTTCCAAGAAGGTGACAAGTCCTTCATATATTTGGAGTGATTACTCACTAATCAAAGTATCTTCAGCCTCCATGGTTAATTTCAGGAGTGCCATGATTAGATGTTCCATTTTTTGCCTTCATTATCAAAATTGTCTGAGTGTGTTCGCCATGATGGTCTTGATAATAGGTACAGTCTTTAATCCGTTGCACATTAACCTGGATGTGCCGAAACACCAGGATCATTACCTCTAGAACAATTCACTGCAATAAGGCACAAGAAAGACAACTACATTTTATGCTCTCTTAAAATATGTAGAGACATTTCTAACTGACTCAGCTAAGTCATGCAGCTGCTGCTCTTGAGTTTACACAGCATCTGTTGTGTCATTGTTCTCTTGTATGTGGTAACATGTACTGGTCACAGAGAAAGGTAACTTTTAATAATAATGGATAAATGGGTAAAGTGCTCACAGTAGAGTGGCTGGAAAAGATTATGTGAAAAGAGACTTATAGTTTGTTATAAGAAAATAGAGGTCTTAATGATGGCAGTTTCAATGGCCAGATGGCTAACATTGTATACAGCACAGGACTAGTGGGAATCCCAAAATCCCAATGGACTGTTGTTGCAATAATGGACATTTCCATAGTACCTTCAACTCTTTGAA
This sequence comes from Diacarnus erythraeanus, assembly GCA_964016965.1. Lineage (NCBI taxonomy): Eukaryota > Metazoa > Porifera > Demospongiae > Poecilosclerida > Podospongiidae > Diacarnus > Diacarnus erythraeanus. Next base: position 3,394,481 of record OZ024671.1, on the reverse strand, counting down.
GTGACAACTGAATAACATTGCTTGGGTATGACTCAATCACCAAAAATACAATATGTATGTATGCTGGTACAGTACCTCCAATTTGCAACTGAGTCTGTTCAATAAAATTAATGGGAAATGCTAAAGATCCTCACCCACTCACTGAGTTGTTGAAATGTAAGGAAGTTATCAGAAGTATACAATATAGGAATGTGGGAAGAGTCAACATATTCAAGATAGATTTAGAAAACATTTTATATGCATTGTTTGACATTTTTATTCTTCGTGCAACAAATTCCACAAATTTACAGTTCACTTAGCATCATAAAAGTGGTTAGTTCTATTATACTCTGTACTATATTCATTTTTTGTTGCAGCAAAGGAATGGAAAGTGGAGAGTATGAGTTAATTCTGTCATCTGATAATGAAAGTGAAGAATTAGACTATATACCTCTCAGTAAAGTGCACAAAGGCAAGTTGTAATTTTCCATTTGGTTACAGCTAGCTAGCGTAGATAAAGTATTTTAGATAAAGTATTGATAATCATGGACATTGATAGTAGAATGTCATATCTATCAGTAGTCTGATTCCATGGTCATATTTGCATGACAAGACAAAAAGTCCTTTTTTTATTTTGCACTTTAGGAAAAGACCAGATGCCCTCTGTAACTGAATCAGCAATTAATTCTGATGAAGATGATGACCAGGATAGTTCTGAAGGTACTTTTATTTGCTTAATTAAGTAATACGGAAAAAAAAAAGTCATGAGACTAACTTAAGCATTATGTAATCCAGAAACATACTCTGTACGGGAAATATCATCAAACAATGCATAAAAGAATTAAACATTGCAGTAAATTATCTAACATGCAAGAAATTTAGTCTGCCGCAGCTTGAAGTGTTTACTAGTGCAGCCATCATCTGCTGCCTCAGCTCTTGCATCACTTAACAGCTGTGACTATTTTTAATGAGGCATAATTTTGTGGCATGGGACAAGCAAATTAAAATGAGGAATGTGTGCAGGCCACATATAGGAATGCCTCATTCACACTTTGGAAGGTTCTGGATTTTAAGATGACATGTATGGCCTAGTCTCCTAACTCTGACAGCTAGTGCTTTAAATTTCTTTCAAGATAATCATCCATGACATTGTCACACTCTTCTACAAAAGCTTTGCACATGCCCAGTCTGTGGTCTTTGAATAGCAAGCTTTTAACTTCTGCAATAACTTTTAACAGACATATCAACACCCCCAATTGGGACTCTCTATAGGCAGACACTGGGAGGGTATAGTGATCTGGGTGGAACATTGATATATATGTTTATCATCACATTCTTATAATCCAGAATAGCTGGCAGCCACTTTGTGGTCTGAGCCATTCTGTAAATAAAATTTAGAATGCTCTGTCTCACATATCAATGTGATTTTGTAGCTATTAAGCCATGGTTGGCAGCTTAGTTTAGTACCACCAAAAGTGCTCTTTCTTTCAGTTTTATAGATAGATTCATTACTCCAGTCTGCTGTAATTAGTATGTCATTAGTGGTCACCCAGCAGATGACTGTTGCAATGTGTACAGTGTATCTATTCCTGACTTTGTCAGTACAGAGTTCATCCACCTTGCTATAGTTGATGAAGTCGCAGGTTTGAAAGGTCTGATGATCACAATGAAGAGCCTTGTCTCCTTGTGCTCACCGACACATTGTTTCTCCTTGGCTTTGTATGCACGAAGGGTGGTTACTGAGCATAGTGGGTTGCTTCCAGGAAAAGCTAAAATTCTGTCAGTGGTTTTGACTGTTTGTTGAGTCACATCCTCTGGACTAAATTTTTTATGGTCCAGGTCCAGATTGGCTAGGTCATCAGATCTGGAAGGATGTGTCAAAGCCATAAGGATGACAGTTTTGCAAGTTAGCTCATTATTTTATTGCTGCCAATAGACATTAAGTATGATGTCACTTTGGATACATCCCAGGTACTCTCTTTGATCAATCTTTTTATAACCAGTGGATGTTGTCTGATTTCATTACCTTAAGATGATGTTAGTCTATTTGGTCAGTATCTCAAAGATATTTTAGACAGTATCTGAACATGTGCACTAGATGTCTTCTTGATCACATGATGTCATGATTAGTTATAAACAGGATGGGCATGAATCATAATAATCGGTGTGTGGTGGGTGGTATATACTAATGTTACAATAACCATTCACCTCATGAGCTAACAAGATTGTAGGAGTTAAGGGACCTATATTGGTATCCCCATTGGAACAGATCTGCTAAGAAATTAACTACTTCATGTATATCTCCTGAAATGGGATCACTACTCCTTTTGTTGCACCAGCCTAGCCATTTCTGAAAAGGGAGTCATGCCTTTTCTGTTTTCTGTCCTCATGCAATGAGGAGTTTTGAAGCTCCTTCTGAAACATTCTTGCCTTGGAATCTATTCCTGAGATAGTCCACACCGGGTTATCTCTGGTTTGTTGACTCTGTGAGTCGGTTGAATCAAGTCTGGTATATTTGGAAGCAGGAATTCCTGAACCAGTTTTTCCAATAAGATTGGGACCATACTTGAGAGGTGTTACTAGTACTTTTTTAAGTATCTGACTTGAAATGTAACTTGATTCTATGGTGGGTTTACATATGATTCTTTGTTGTGACATTCTGAACACCTTCCAGGTTCAGCTCCTCCATGGCCGCTGATGTCAGGTGGGCAGTGGCTGTATAGTATCTTCCCTTTTTTCTTCACCAGAGCCCTTTGCAGGCATTGTTGTAGAACGGGAGGCTGGTGGAATCACATGGGGTGGCACGATTAAGTTGCCTAACATGCATGATAGGACTAATGCCTGGAAACTGTAAGTACTTCTTATCTCCAGGTGTATCTGTTTGAACCTCTTGCCATTTCCATGGTGTTATAAAGCCTAGAAATTCTATTGGGATTTGGGTAATTTACTATGAAACCTAGATTCTCTAGGGAAGAATCAGTGCTACTGTGTATTCTATTGCCATGGACTGTGAGTTTGCCATGATCAGTAGTAGTACATCGTTGATGTATATGATTGCCCTCAGACCAATTGTCCTGATGATGGTCATTATTGGCCTTGTGGTCTTTGTAAAGACTCAAGGGGCTGACTACATTCTGAATGGGAGGTAGTTGAACTGATAACTGTCCCTTGCTGCTAGAATCACCTCTTACTGGGTGCCATGGAGATCAGTAAGTGTGCATTCTTAGGTTGATTTTTGTCATCCAGTCTTTTTTTTTTTCGGATGTCTTTTAATGTGGATACCTTCCATTTTGAAGTGTACTGCCTCCACAAATAAGTTCAAGCCCTTTAGGTTGATTATGGGTCTTTTCCTCCTATCTTTTTTAGGGGCAGTGGAAGCCTTTGGCTGCCTATTCCCTGGGGACTGGTGATATTACCTTTTTCCTCATCATTATGTCATCTCTGCTGTAAGGCTCTTTGTCTCTTCTCAGTTCCTTTGAAGTATGGAATTGGACAGGCTGGCTGGTTAGGTCTATTGTATATTTCTCTATGCAGCTTATTACCCAAGGGTCCTGAGTTATGGCCTCTTGGAAATAAATGGAAATAAAATTGCTCCTCTGCTTTCTGTATTGGAGCTTGACTTAGAGAAGGTGGCCTGATTAAGGCATTTCAGTTCCTCATTACACTCCTTGGTCTCTTAGCAAAACCCTCTCCAAAGAGAACTGGAGCTGCAGACTTGTAGATTGTGCCATGTCCACTAGCCGGGAGTTCATATTTTGGAGGGCATTATTCCTCCTTTCTCTGCTGACATGTACTGATCCATTTTCCAGCAACTTCAGTGCAGTCTGTGCTGCCTGTCTTCTGGGTAAGCTCACCTTTGACAGCTTCCTCCTGGATGTGGGTTAGGGGGCCCACGGCATCCAGCAACAGTTCCTGGTGCTTGGCAAACTCCCTGTCCTGAGATTTTGTCTCTGTAGAAAGCCTACCCTTGATTACCTTGTTGAATAGTAGTTTATACTCCCTCCATTATCTGATGTATCTTTCTCAGTCTGTCGATTTGCTGTTACTATCATCAATAAGAGCTACTAAATGATTCATATAAGCTTCAAATCTATCCAGTATCTCTCTAAGGCACACATAGAGTATGCCATAGGCACATAGAGGCCTATTTCTAAAAACTCAGAAGAATCTACCAAACATATCTTAAGCTGACACACAACTTCTAGTTTTTCTACACTTCTTGGGTGACTTATTATTATTATAGTCTAAAAAGTATTTTTAAGACATCCTCAGAGCCATCTACAGCCTATGGACAAGTAGCACAACAGCACCACCAACAGCATACCCATGGCCTATCAGACAAAATTAAACTTCTAAACCGATCTCTTCTACGACATCCCAAACCTTAACAGTTTGCTTAGCTCTTCATCTATCTAGTCTAAGGTATTTCAACACACTCTCAAAACATTCAAACAAGCCACTCACACAAGTAGACTTAGGCTGCACACAAATACCTGTTTCAGACGTGTACAGCACCATAATTAACATACATGTACAAAGTACCCCACTAATTATATATTTCCACTATCAGTACTACTATCAATTAAAACTTACAGAATTTCACTTAGTAGCTGGATATGATCTTCAGCAATAAAATCAACAAAAGTAGCACTTGCATGATCATTCTTGTAACATTCACCCAAATCCACACCATGTCTTTCCTCAAGCTGGCACAAAGACTTCATCTTGGAAAAGGTTATGCCTTCATTGGTAATCCAGTAGGCTTCCTTTTCATGTTTTTCTCCACTTGCTAATTCATTCTGTAGCAATAGGGGCATAGTCATTGTTCTTTTCTCAATAATAGCGTGGCCCTTATATGCATGTTGTTTTCCAGAAACTTGAAATCCTCAGGTTAAATGAGCCTTCAATGAATGCTCTACTGAAGTTCCTGGAGTCTGTTGATCTTCTCAACATAGTTCACAAGCACACTTCTGCCTCACCACATGGTAGTGATAAGACTTAGTGTTAAGAGTCTTGTCATGCTCTAAGATCCATTTTCCCACAATAGTGATGCTTAGTGCACTCCTTTTAAGACTGTTACTGCGAGCCCTGCATGTCCTGTCTGGGCTGGAGAGATTTAACACAATCTCCTGTTACTAGGGTTCTATAGCATAATTTTGAGAATATGTGTTGATTGGGAACATGAAAATCTTTAAGGAATAATAGAGAGAATCATGAGTACCAATTTATTTTTGAGATACATCTTGCTTTGACTTATACATGCTAATGCATGCATAAGCCACAAAAAATAATTAGCTAACCATAGACCCCCAAGCAACTGCAGCATTTCCTTCAATATGACAGAAAGCTTGAAGCCTTTAAATTAACTTTGGATTAAGAGAGAAAGTAGATAGTGATGAATCAGAGGTTTGTGATGGGAGTTCTAATGTTCCTGGAGTCCTAGACAAGCTAGAATCCCACTGCATCTGATTTAACAATAAAGAAGAAATCCAAATCAATCCTCTTAGTAGACACCATGCAACAGTGACATCCTCTTTGGAATAACCAGCAATGCTCATTTTAGCTAACACTTTAAATAATTATATTATTCTAAGAATGTGTTACTGCAGTTGTACATAGTGGATTTCCTCTAACAATGAATTTTAAAAGCCTACTCTATAGAACCATGTGGTAAACTCTCTGGACCACTTTGCTAATAAGAATAACCTCTTTCAAAACTCTAATGGGTAGTTCAGTTTTATAACTAATCTTCATTTAGCATTTATTTTTCATGTGGAGGATCTAGAAAAAATAAATGACAACCAAATGACTCCATGATTTTTATACCAGCATGATGTAGAATTGTACTGTGGTTTAATATTTTTGACCCTTCAGTGTGAAATAATAGTTTCTTCAGGTTCATAGTTACAAGACTATTTTTATAGCTACTGGGGTTATAAATACCACTGCTTTGTATTTCTTTAACAGGTGTATTTGAGGTGAGGGCTGTTCTCCAAGTATTAATTGATCAAGTATCAAAACAGCAAACTACTCTAGATCAACTTATTGCTCAAGTCACATTGCTGGAGGATTCCAACAAAAAACAACAAAAACTGATCAATCTATTAACATGCCAATTGTATCAACCTAATAAAAGAATAGAAGTTAAACGAAAGCAAAACAGTAGAAAAAAATCTTTAATTCGTGCTCAGAAATTAAAAGGAAAATTATGTAATGATATCGATGTGTTACCAGGGAAACAAAGTAAATCTAAGTGCAATGTTACTGAATCTGAAGTAGTCAAATCTAGTATGGAATCAAGCCAGCCTGTTCTATCATGTTCTGAGAAGAAGAATACTAATTCTGAGAAGTCAACTTTAAACATGTTCGGTAGTGGAGCTCCAAGTGCTAAACCTATCAAAGTAAAAAGAAATGTAAATGCTTTGTCTGCATCTGAAATTAATCAAAATCCATTGATCAGTATAGAAGAGGTTTTGTGGAAATATAGAAAATTTATTGTGGAGGAAAAATATTCTGCTCTGGCCCGTAAACTTGCACGTGAAGCTGTGTTTGGAGAAGATACGTTGAAGAGGTGTACCCCAAGGGGGCTAGGCCATCTCCCAGCTCTACCTACACATTCACTGTATGTTATAAAGCAGACACTACTAAATACTTTTCCAGCCTTCTGGACAAAACCTGTTGAGTTTGAGAATGTGTGGAAAAAGTGTGTTATAGGCCTACAGTCCATGTGTTCACGAATTCGTTCTATCAGTAATGGTTCTTACCATAAAGCTAAAAGCAAAACCACAGATATTCTGAAATCATCATCACCCCCTACTGCTTGCATTATTAAGGTTAAAAATCCTCTTTCATCTTCAGAAATTGTGAAGTCAAGTCTAATTAGTATTGATAAATTCATGGAACTCCACTCAAGTGGAATCAATGGCCAATATGAATTGGGAACTTTAGTTCGAAAACTTTCTGTGGAGGCTATTTTTGGGAAGGAAGTGCTAATAAAGTGCACACCATTTGGGTATGGGGGATATCCTGGTTTACCTGTAGCAGAATTTAACTTATTGAAGCAAACAGTGTTGAACTGGTCTCCATCATATTGGGACAATCTAGATGAATTTGAAAGATGCTGGCATACTATTGGTATAAAAGCTATTTCAACTACTTGTTCGAAGTTGAGACAGGATCAGTCTTAATCACGGACATTGTAATTAGCTAATAGATACAATAATAATTATTCTCTTTTCACATTCACTTTGTATTTTACTTCAATGGCATGTTATTTATCAGGTCTTGTTTATCTAATAGCTGCTAGCTATCTTTTTTATTCTCTATAAACTTTTAATGACATCCATGTTAGAAACTTTATAATTGGTGTGAAGTACCTAATACAAGAAAAGTTTAGGGTTTGAATGTATTGAAGTATTCATTTCTTGTTTGATACACTTTTTGTGTTGAAATGCTGTAGTTTCCCACTAGCTAGTAGGAGTAGAGTTGATACATGAAATTCAACTGTCATTTGAATGTATTGTAAATATTATTGAGCATGTCTGCATAAAATGGCTTTTCATTATGCTTGTTAGTAAAGGTGCACTGGGACTAGTTATAGCTCATTCAGGTAATCTATGTGCTAAACTTTGTACATTAGACTCCAGTGAATTATGCCGGGCTCAACCATGCATTATGCTGGGCATAATTAGAGCATAATAGGCAGCCTCAATCATGGTTGGCATAGTGATCATGACTGACGGGTAAATGGTCTAAGCGGCCTAAGCGCATGTAGCTAGTTAGCTGATTTAGTCCTAATAAAGTTTTCCTGCTCTAGTACTTCTAATCCTGAGATTGAGAGTAGTAGCAGAATCATAGAGTGAAAGCTCTTTAATTCAACAAAAATAGGACTGCTTCATTGCTAAGTAGATTAAGAGCCCCTACTAAGTCTAATTTGTGTCAAAAAATGAAATACTGACTCAATTTGTTCTAAAAAAGCATAATAGGGTTAAATTTTGAACAAATGCTCAAAAGCATAATGGGCAAACATTTGAGCATAATTTACTGGACCCTATTGTACATTCTTTAGCTACTGTCATTCAGCGTTTTTCATAATTGGTGACGACCAATGCCCAAAAAATAATAATTGCGCTTTCCGCCAGTAAGCAGGTGGCATGGCAACCATTCAGTGTTTGAAAAAAATAATTATTAATTATTAATACTGCAAGATGACAAACACTGTATTCTTTTATGTTACGGTTTGGATATGTTATGGCATATATTCAACTGATTCTGTACCTCCAATTCCAACTTTTCCAGTGGGTAATTGTCCACCTCTGTCTGAGAAGGATATTGGAACAAGATCTCGATACAGTGAAACTGGATTTATAACAAAGGCACTTCGTGGTTTGCTTCCAGGAAACTTAATAAATAATATGAGCTATAGTGGGCCCCTAGTACAAGTTTTGAATTATACCATTCTGTGTGAGGTTCCAGGCTTAATCAGAAACACATTTTCACAATATTCAGTGCTAGTTGATTATTTGTGTTCTGGATATTTTTGTAATACAAATGATCCCTTTTATGCGGCTCAAATACGTAGCAAGCATCAGTTCACATTTATATGTGACCAAGGAACAAATACCTTTTACAGTGATAAGGGCATTAAGGTTCAGAATGGAAATGTAATAAAAACTTCACCCACAGCAAATCTGTCATCACCACTTCGTAAATGTGGAAGTTGTTCAGATATACATAGAAATCCTCATCATTGTGGAGGTTAGTTTATTTAAACAGTGAAATCCACCTAATCATACCAACCCTTAATAAAACTATAATTTTTACCTATAGAGACCACCTTCCTATTAAAAAAAGACACTTTGGGTTGTTATTAGAGTCAAGTTTAATTTTTTCCCTATAGAGTGTAATAATGAGTGTTATAAGCCTAGGAGTCTGGGATTATGCGTATCTACTACTGCTACTGGTTGTTGTGCTTGGTATTTTAATGGAACATGCACACAAGATTGTTCTACTCAACTGATACGGAGTAATTCTATCTGCCTTGATCCAAGTGAGATACCATGTAGCTGCTGGAAACATTCTAGAAAGGAACTATAAATGATAAACTTTATTAGCTATTTGTAAGAAACCCTGTGGCATGATCACATAATGATGATGTGATCACAGTTGATGACTGTGATCATGCAACTGCTATATAAGAATATTAAGGAATAAACCCCACACTAGGGAGTTGGTGCAGAATAAAATTGTATATAATGTATACAGTATTATTATTATGTATCAGCTAGTCTTATAGTTAAAGAGTTGAAACAGGAAAAATAAAGCTGATTTTGGTACCATTAGAAAGCAAGAATAACATATCCAAAAAAACCTTTATATTAATGTGTGGTGTATTTTCCAAGTTATGTGAAAATTGTACTGCACTTCTTTAAGAAATCTATTGCAAATTTTTTTCCCTTAAAAATAATTATAATTTGATCTGTTCCACCTACTAATTATGATACTGTTTGTTGGCCATCATATGAAGTCAGAAATATCAGTATCTTCTTTGTTCCCTGATCACCATATTATACTGTGACACTTTAATCCGCAGAATTACATTACCACATGAATTTCTGGTTGAAAGCTTATACTTGTAATGAACAAAATTTCAGCAAGCATTCTGATGCTGGTTCTATATCTGTTATTAAGCCATCATCTAGCTCCACCTCCCTCCACAGAATCAGGTTAAGGGAATTGATATGACAACAAGCTCAAAGAACAACTTAGCTACAGCTGTGAAAGTATGCTGCACTTGCAATAGAAAGGAGTTTTTTGGATCAATTTTTTGTTGATGCCATAATTTCCATGTATTTAGTATAGTGAAAAGTTCCATGTATTTATTATAGTGAAAAGTTCCATGTATTTAGTATAGTGAAAAGTTCCCACCTGCTTCATCAATCTGTTTAGCTGTTTCACAACCATAATCTATCATCAACAGTAATACTCTTTCAGCTTCTTCAAAAGAACTTTACCTTCTCAGATGTAGCAGATGTATCACAACCACTCCAAGCATGTATGAGAAGATGTGATGTTATCATTGGGTCTGCTTGTCTGACAAGATTGATTATTCTCAATTTCTTTAGTTTTCCCCCAACACCTGCTACATTCTGCTACTAATGTTGCATCAGTAGCACAAGCACATTAGTGTCATCAGCAACAATATTGACTTGAACTGCATATTAAAATGCACACGGAGTATAATTGTGGCCACATCTTTATCAGGGCATCATCTCTCAGGTATCAGCTTAACAGTAAATTTTGTTGTCAAATCTTGTAAGCTTCCATAAATTCACTTAGCTTAATGTCTGCATGATATTTTTAAAACCTGTGTTTGTGTTTATGGATGGTCTCCATTCAAAAACAATGCATTTTTTTTGCATGTTCACAACACACATACTGTTTGGCAGGTATGTCATCTTCTTCCCCCATTTTACCCTGTGTAGTAGAGCTTCATTGGACCAACAAGAACATGCCGATACATTTATTATCTTATAATGACATTGAGAATGCTGTAACTCATAATCAAAGTATGAGCTCTCTTCCCTTTGCCCATTAGTACTATGGTTGGGTTGATATTAAGCTATTGCTTGTCAACTTGAATTTTTTGTTTGAGATCAGCTAGAGGTTTAATGTGGCCACTCCTCACAATTGTTGGTTAGGATAAATTTAATTTCTTGATAAAGTTTTTCACATTTCTTGTAAAGTACAAATTTTCACAGACATAGCATTTTTGGGGACTTATCCCAGGCCAGGCATCTAACTGTAAATAATAAAGTTTAGACATTTGAGAGGATTTTGGGTATGTTATTTCAAAAATTTGCCATCAATTTTTTTATTTTTTTCTGGTTTTTACCCTTTTTAGAGCTCCAACGATCCAACTATACATATGGTACTTCTATTTAACCAAGACTGTTGGGGCCCCACAATGTGGAGTATTCTTTCTAGTACTAGAAATGTGTATATACATTAATACACACACATATTTTTTCTGCACTGACTACCTAGTGCGAGTCTTGCTGCTCTGTTTGTTCCTAAATCATATAGTTTTAAATATGAATTATTCTTACTAATAGCAGGTATTTTATAGAGTCAAAAGTATTAGGTATGATTACCTAGTTACATAGTTACCTATTTTTAAAAGTTTTCATTATATTTTAATAGCACATTGTGCGGATTATATTTCCAAATACATCACCACTAGGCCCTACAGTTACAAAAGTACAGGACATCTCAACTCAATTCTCCTTCGTTGTGTAGATGGCTTTTACCCATCAAAGACTTTAATATCTTATTGTGTACCATTTGACAATGGTGCAAGCTGGATACCTTCACGTCATACTTGCACAAGTGTACATTTGACTGAAATCAAACACAAAGTGCATAATAATTTGGTGGACTGCCCAAGGGACCAAGTATCTTACAGATGTATAGTTAGAAGTAATACTCAACTTCATGAATTGATGTGGAGTGTAACAGTCCCTGGACAAGCTCCTATAAGGTTTAGTTATCTAAAAAATACAAGACGCAATTCCACGACCACAATGAATATTACAACAAACTTACTGCATTTTGAATCAAATTATATAGAGTCTACCATTATGTTGACACAACTACCTGGTATTCAGTTGGGTCAAATTATTGTGGAATGTCAAGGTTCAAGCAAGTATGATGTACACAGAAATTTTACATATGTGAATTTTAATAAGTCAGGTATGTATAAGTAGGCCATTACGCTGAATGCATGTGTAATTTTCTTCACTTTACAATTTTTCTTCATGTTCTATAGCACCTCTTGTACCTACTGGATTCAGAATTAAGAGAGTGGAAACAAAAAAATTCACTAACCCTGTTATCACTTTTGAATGGGACGAAATATTTTCATATACATTGATAGAGAAATATGTTATAGTGATAGACAGATATGAAATTAATATAATATCGATAAAAGAAAATATCAACGAAACCTACAAAGCATATTCTTCTCCATATAGTATTATTATGGCCTATAATGTAGAATACACAGTTAGATTTTCTGCAATAAATTGTGCTGGAAGAAGTGAAGTAGTCACATTACATAAAGTTAAATTTGGTAAGTAATTATTTTGGTTTGATGTCAGTGAATACAAGACTATAATGTAGATAATTATTAATGAGCTAATTCTATTCCAAAATTCATTAGAGTAGTTATGGATGATAAGTAGATGCATCTCATGATTTATAATAATCACTAAAGTCATGATACACTAACTGGCAGTCAAAATAAACTACTAACTTTTAACTAAAAATCGAATATTAAAGTTTTACTGCTTTACAAGTAATTCTTGAGGGTATGATAATATTATGAATGCATATACTGTTAATGTCCTGCTTTACTCCAAATACACAATTATTGTGATATTTCTTCTACCTTCTAGCGTCCAGCAACTGACTTATGAAAAGTCGAATAGACTGCCAGTGTATTACCAGTTATATACAGACCCTATGGGATACTAGTCCATATAAATAAAGTGTTTGTGCATGTGAAGCAATGATATAATATTTGTATGACTTCTATTCAAATTGGTAATGAATATCAGTTGATTAATTTTCATCAATAATTCAGGATCCTTATAATCAGAGCAGCCAGATAATTAAGGTCCATGTAAGGTAGTTCCTTTATAAGTTGCGTTTCCTGGCACCACTCTCCACATTTAATATGTATTACAGTTTTCTTCATGATCATTGAACCAAAATTCTCTTTCATAAATCAGTGATATATCTACTTAAATCAGATTATCTGGACCCCTTTGCCACAGAAATTTTTTGAAGTAGCCAGATAAGTAAACCTGGACAATCAAAGTGCTTATAAAATTGTTATCTGTAGTGTGGACATGAATTGTTGTGTTCAGGTGGCTTTCCAGTAACTTTTAGTGTAGACAAGAAAAATCCAATTAGTTATATAGGCTGCTATCTTTAAGTGATTGTAATTAAGCCACAGATAATTGAAGTTCCATACTAAAAACCCTTCCTAGAATAATAATTATGAATTATGTTAAAAATAATTTTGTTTCTGTTATAGTTATAGCACCATCCTTAGATGGCTATATCTGCAAATCTAGGGGTGCTCATAATAAAATTATACTATTTCCATGCAAATAATTATAGCTTTTAAGGATAAAATAACTCTGGAACTGCAGCATACTGATTTAGTGTCATAGCATTACTACTTGAGCTCAAAATGGTAAATTGCTATGACCAAATGCACTTTCAAGAAAATGACTGTCCATATCAGTTTACATTATTCTTAGTCTGCAGGCTTATTTCACTGTGCTCTAGGTCACAACAAATTTTAGTTCTTTATGTTGGAATGTTTATTCTAGAACAGATACTAAAAGTTACTTCTAACTGGAGTTGCATATAAAATATGGACCCAGTCCCTTAAGCATTCCCTGAGATGGACCGCTGTTTAACTTGAAAGTTTTAACAATTATATCATAAATATTATGTGTAGTAGCTAATGTTAAGGATAAGTGCTTGTTGCGCTATGCTACTCCAAGCACTTCTGGAGTTATTTATCCTTAGTAACAGTAATTTATGGAGGGTTTATGAGTACCCTTAATTTATTAACTTCTACAAATTATTAATTCTTGTTTACCCATGAACATAGAAAGTTATGACCTAATAAACCACTTTCACATCACATCTGCCCCATAAAAACCTATGGAAAACTTTTGGAGCAATTTTGACATTATCTCCTGTATTTCTGAGCAAAAATAGGTCCTCAATGCAAAGAGAATTCTATTGGTTATCACCATTATTATTTACACTTAAGTTGAACCCATACAATACTTGCATGATTAAAGAGGCACATTCATGAATAATTGATATTCATGTCTTCCATAAAAAGTGGCACTTACATTATGTTGCTAATAAGTAACTACTAGTAATTACAGAGAGATGGCATGATGGCAATGAAGTATTTTATTTATTTAAGCCAAGCTGCTAGAGGCTGTAAGTTACATGTCACGCACCAAAAATGGCACTATTCTTTTGGTGACACCGAAAACTCAAATATTGTGCACTTTCACAGATTCTATAGCTAATAGTTATTGCTATCAATGTTACTGTTATAGTTGGATGTACCTACCCCAGAGAACCAATCAATGGCTTTGTGGAGAGTAATTTAGATAACAAACTTGCTGAAGTGAGGAACACTATTAGGTTTGGATGTAATGAAGGATTTTGGCCCTATGATTCTGTGATTGCTACGTGTATGTCAAATTCAGAATGGGATAGAAATCCACAGACTCATAAATGCATAAAAGTTGAAGGTACTATGACACTTAAGTTGATAATAATTAAAATGAGTATTTTATCAAACTATAGGACAGGTAAAAATAGACCAGGTGCTCAAGAAAGCAACTACCTACTGCCCAGGGGAAGCTATATCTTACAGATGCTTAGTATTATCAAAGGAAGCTATAAATTTAGTGTGGCATGTCACCTTTCCTGGACTTAAGCCTATCATTATCTGGTATAATAAAACTTCTAGTCTTTATACCATGACAAACTTTTCTATGAATACCAGTACGTTATTAAAGAGATATGATGATAGATATGTAGAATCTGTCCTTATGATTAAATTGACAAGAGATGTTTCTGTAAATGGAACACTTCTAGAATGTAGCATGGCAGAAACTATCAGTGATAGGGAATATGTCTTAATTGAATTACCAGGTATGTGTATGTACTAAAGTAAAAAAAAAATTGAAGCATTAATATCTGTGGTTTCAAAGGTAACATTTTTTATTATACTCAATGCAATATTAATTTTTTTTTGTGTTATCAGATGATGCTATACGTGTTCTTATTGTTGGATAAGTTGCTAACTAATAGGAAGATTTTTTACCTGCTAAATGGTTTAACTATATAAAGTGACAAAACAAATGCTGATAATACAATTATTATTTATTGGATAACAGAGGTAGTTTATACATGCAGTGTTTGAATTACTTGAAAGTAAATGCTCTCTATTGCAGGGGTCTCATAGCAGAGTTTTTCATTTCTTTTGTGTACAACTTTGACATTACTTATAACTATGAAATTAGCATCCAAAGAATAACCCTTAAATTGAAATAATATTATATTGAGTATTACTATGGTCAATAAAATTTCAGTAGTTACCAGTACCAGATAAATTTTACTTGTTTTCTTTAGTACCTTCCACTCCCAAGAATTTGGCTATCAAAAGTGAATACTATGATAAATCACATGTCACAGTAACTTTGGAATGGGCCATTACAAAGAACGCTGAAAAGTACAATATTACAATCACACATAATTCAAATGCTTACTCCGCATCAAGTATTATTCATTCCAATTATTGGAATGTGACTTTGAATTATTACACAAATTATAAAGTTACTCTAACTGCAATAAATTGTAATGGAAAAAGTGATATAAAAGTGTTAAATATTCCATATTATGGTAAGTAAAAGAATAAATTATGCATGAGATTTTGAATGAATGTAGCTGTTGCAATCTGTACAAGCTATAGACAATGGTAGTATTTTTATGGTCACTGGCATGCTCTGCACTACCAAAGGCTTATAAATAAATGTATTTTTATCACATTCAATTAGCTAATTGGCTTTCACTACAGCCTTAATCCTACAGGTATATAAATAATTATTCTCTATGCATTTAGTGACACAAGTATTGCACAGTGCATTAAATACAATTCAATGTGGCTTGTGCAGATGATATTATGGTCACAATTGTATCTGTAATCCAACTAATTATTTAAGGTAGCTACAAGTTTAGTAAACTCATAGGATCAATTAACTAGCTGTAATATTGTACCAATAATAATAAATTATTATGAGCATTGCTAGTTTATTAATAACCCCATGTTTATGTATTATTATGTATTTTCATAGGAAAGTTGCCTAGTGATTTTAAGCTGTGTCAGAGTAGTTAATAGTTTCATTAAGCATGAACTCCTTTTAATTATGCTTATGTGTAGCCAGTAGCTAGATAGAATTAAAATGCTATTTTTATAAGATTGCTCTAAATTTAAAGATGTATTATACAGTGCTGGTATATAGAAGTTAAAAAATGCAGCTGCTACACACTTGAAGCATGCTAAAAAGAAGGTTATATATGTCAATAGAAATTTTCAACCATTCTTTCTTTAAGTTTTTAAAGCCTTCTTTTCTGTTAGTTTACCTTCCAATAGGTTCCAAACATGTTCAATTGCTCTCAGATCTGGACTTGGGGAAGGCCACACTTCCAGATGATTTAAGTTATTGGACTCTGTCAACATTTTATTATATGAGCCAAGTTTGGTGACAAGGTGCATTGTCATCAATTGAGAGCCCATTGATTGTATGTGTGGAAGTAGTATACTGGATAGCAAGTCCTGAGCATTCAACTCTTCCATTAGCTTTCACTAAAAGACCTACTCCATTGCATAATATGCAACCCCATACCAAGCCCCATAAAATCTCACTATCTGCTGCATACACTGAGGCAAATACTCCTCCTAACATACTTTCCCATCAATCTTAAACTTAATCTTGTACCAGTCTTGTCAACTTGACAAATTTCATAAAACTCTCTCCTAAGTGTACTCTAATTGAATTGCCTTGTGCTTGTCAGTAAACAAAGGCTTCTTCTCAATTCTATCTTCTATACATCCCAGCATTATGAAAAAAGATTTTTTTTTCCTGATTGTGACAGTACTGCACACTACACCACAAGTTTCCTCCCACTTTCTGTTTACTTGTGGGTTAGTAAGCTTTCTATCCTACAGGTACTGGTGCCCTTATCTTCCCTAAGAGTAGAAATTTTGGGACTTTCTTAATGCTTTCTATCATCCACACTACCTATCTCACTGAGACAGCACTCTGGCTACATTTCATTCTGGTGGCAACTTGAGTGGTTGAATACTTTCTCCCTCAATACGACTATCTAAATTTGGCAGCTAACCTTCTCTTTGTAGTTATTTCAAATTTAAAAAAACATGTAGCTAGCATGTGCTAGAACAACTTGTTACAAGTAAATTCATGTAATAACACATAACTAAGACCAATTTTTCAAGTAAGAACTGTTGACAACTTTTTATTGACACTGACACCCATACATAATAATATTGCTTGCCATAAATCTTTATGTTTTTATGATACTGATGATATAATAATAATTATTTTTTAGCTCCTTTAAAAAAAATTCTTGATCAAATAGAAGTAACTGGATTCCTGATTACAGTTGGAGTTCTTGGTGGTATAACCATTATACCAGTATTCATTCTATCAATGAGACACATCATCTTCATCTTCTTGGAGCAAAAGGTGATTAACATCACACAAAGCCATGTGGCTCATGCTCATTGCAATAATAATAATAGTCTAGCAAAGCAAGTCACTATTGATCATAATTGATATTATATAATGCTTCTCAAACCATGTCAAAAGTTATAATTATGCACTTCTGTGCACCACACCTCCCTAACAGTTTACTACTTGCCAATGTTTTTTTGTTCAAGCTTTGCTGCATTTGAATAGTTTCATGTTATAGATAATAATACTATATTCCCTTAAAAGACAACACATTATGCTGTTTATAGTTTCATTTAGCACGCACATCTTATTGTTAGTCAATGTATGATATTAGTTCAATTTAGTTAAGTGGGAAAGAAATGATAAGGTGGAAGATTTCATCTTTATTATTAGGTCACTGTGAGAATAGTGTCCCACCCATGTTCTAGCCACCATACTTGAAATAAAAATGTTGTTGATTGTACAAATATTATGTACCTATGTAGCATAACCTTTCTTGTTTGTAATTATAGAAGATAGTGTGCCCTTAACAACAAAAGTGTGAAAGTGAAATAAGGATTTATTATTGCAATTCACACTTTTGTATTATTACAAATTAATGTAATGCAATAACTAACAACCAAGGAAATTATAATAAAATATTATTGTCAGTGAGCAAGACAGTATTAACTTTAATGTAAGTTTATGGTCAATTAATTTATTCTCTTTTACTTTTTAAATCATAGAACCACTCTTAATACAAGCAGTGTCTTGAAATCAAGAAATTTAACTTGGCTACTTCATTATCACATTATCAGGCTTTAGCAGTGTATCCTATAATTATAGCTATTCACCTACAGAATTCTTGAGTAAACATTTATACTGCACTTTAAAATAGCTAATTGTTCCTCAAGATTAATATCACATGTAATAGCTGGAAAAAAATTGTTATTGAATTACCTTTTAATTCATTATATGATGAAAAATACAATCAATGAAACACCTCCACATCATTATGATGTGCAGGCTACCTTCTGATTTCTTCATATGACACTACCTAATGTTTTCTTATAAGGGAGGAAACTTATGGTCACTTCATAAGACTACAATAGGTGATACTTTGCTGGTTTAGTAAATACAGTGGGTATAATGTAAAAATAATAAACACAGTATGTATGTATAGGACAAAAGTGTGGTTTATGTGGTGTTTCTGGTTATCCCTCAGGCCTGGGAAGTTACTGCAAACTTTGGTTATAATGGGGCACACAATTTATACTACACCGTGCATGTGCATGCACATAAATGCACGGCAAGCAAAAAAGTGTGGGTTAATAATAATAATATTATTATAACCAACACTTTTGGACTAATCAGATTTGCCAGATGTGACTGGGTAGAGTATAATTTTACATAATAATAATAATAATAATAATAAAATAGCTAGCTACATTATAGGCAAGACTTATCACAACCATAATAATAGTGTTAGCTATGTTTCTAAAGACGTCTTTGATTATATGGAGGTGGGGGTGCAGAAAAAGCTACACTAGTGCTATTTTGATTTGTGTTTAGATTTGTTTTCAGCACATTGGGGTCCTTCATCACATCAGAATAAGGAGGTGGAGCATCTACCATAAATACTGGTGGTGCAGAAGGACAGGTGTTACTTGACACTTCCTGTGTTAAACCAGAGCCTCCTCTCTATGTATATAACAATGAAATTATATTTTGTCAAAAAAATTAGAAGGCATAATGGATAAGTCAGTGGTGTAGCATTCAGTATGATTAGTATATGTGACTAATTCATATATCAAGTGCAAGTGTATTGAACATAAATTTACAAAATGCACCACAAATATTTTGTTCATGTGGTGTATCTGTAGCACACTTACTACTTTTTTTGTGATCTTACAAAGCTGAGTGAAAAGTTTGTAATTTCTGCCCAAGTTATATGTGGCTATATCTTTGTCCACTGCACACACAAGAAAATGAGCAGGATGTGTATCTACATTATACTTATTTTTGCAAAGCCACCATAAACAGATGTATATTGGTACCACATGGTTAGTACTCAGGGAATTTTTATCATGGCTAAGCAGCTGAGTTTACAAGACTCACTGAGGACAAGATATCATGATTAAGGAAGGTAATGTGTCCTGACCACTTGCAAGTGTTCCCACTTGAAAATGGTCATCATAGTCAATCCTTATAATGTACGCAGGATGTAAATATTCTAGCAAAGCTCATGTGAATTATACTTGGGTAACTGGATACTAGAAAGAATGATGTTCGTTACAAATGAGATTTTGGGGCCAACAAGATATTTTGTAGATGTGCAGCAATTTGCTCTTTTCCCTTTGATTCCATTATTCATAGAAACTGAAATTAACTGGCTAAACACCATGGCTGTTCTAGAATCATGGGTTGATTCTATGTGTAAATTTGTAGGACTTGTATGAGCACACACACAATCATTGATTCAATGTACCAATATTAACGCGTACTTTGACCATGCTTGATGTGATTTGTATGATTATGACATTATTGTTGATCTCAGATCTCCACTCTTGGTTCATCAGTACAAATTTTTTAAATTACATCATTACAATTACATCTATGTAGCTATATGGCTATAATGCTGTTAGTATTATTATAACCATTATAGTGTCTTGTAGTAAAATAGGCAGACAAAGCATGCAATTATGAAGTGAAGCTTTCTAGGTCTTGTATGAGTTAACTCCGAGTTATTTATAATTAGAATGCTTCTATGTATAGCTAACAGTATTAAAATAATTATAATGATCACCTACCTGTGTACTATTGTAGTTGGTTGTATTATGTGGCTGTGGCATCAAATTTGAGGTATTTTGGACTACATTTCCATGCCTGTGATGGTAACTGTGCCTTATCAAAGGCCAAGGCATAAAGTGAAATCTTGGAGAAGAAGTATTTCTTTGTGTCCTATGTTGTTGCATCATGCTCCTCCGGTTTGAATCACGATAAACTTCATTTTCATCTATGGTATTTCCAAATGATCTTCCATATTGATCTCTCAGACCATTCTGGTTCATATAGCCTTGATAACGGCGGCAGCAGTAGAGAAAAATGATTATCACAGCTGCAATTGACGTAGCTATTGCTATGGGGAGTATAATACTTGTATCTAGCACAAAAGCTCTATTCCTTTCATCATCCATTAGCTAGTAATAAAATTGATTTTTCTTGTGATTAGCTATAGCTAGCTATTACCAAAAAGTATAAGTCTTTTAGGTATACTGTGTAATGTCAACTCAATATTGGCTCTTAGCTATAGAAGCAGTCATATAGCTAGCTATATGGCTAGAGTATAAACACATAAATAATGAGTCAAGAAGCATATCACATGATTGTAATTATACACAGAATTCCCAATGGTTTCACAAAATGTCTTGGATGTAACACATTGTTCTAGATGAATTGATACAGTGTTACAGCATCAATATCAACAAAAGGAATAGTGTTAATTACCATGTCGTAGCATTGTTTACAGTCCTAGTGCCTCATTCAGTAGCTTTTATGAATATGTTTCTAAGTTAACTCCTCTAAGCCCTCAGCTGGAGTCAATATTAGAGCACTCCCTTGATAAAGGAATACATTATTAAAAAAATTCTCATAGTATTATTTTTTGCCACTGTTCACTTTCAGCTTTACCTCTTGAAATTCAGCTGTTACAAAACTCAACTATGCAGAATCCATTCTCTTATCTATTCTCTCAGCTGAAATTTCAGTTAAAGAGGGGGCACCAAGTCATGAGTTTCTGATTGTTCATTACTATGATTAGTGCACTTGCAAATTAATTTTACAATCAATAGCCTGCCAATACATTCATATAAGTGAAGGAACTTTTTTGGGAACTAATGTTTGCATCTGTATATTATGTATAACAAAATTAAATCATTGAAACAAATAAAAAAGTGGGCATGACAAAGTCAGATGTTTTGGTTTGGTTTAACAATGTGATAGTAGAGCTATATACAATTATAGCTAATCATCTAAGATGATATAATTGTATTAACAATGATTACTTAGACTATAGAACCTGGTAATTAGTAGTTGTATCAGGGCAATCTCCTGACTACAGGGGGGTAGGAAGATGATTTTAGGTGGGAAGAGAGGGGGAGGGGGTACCATTTAATCTAGAGCCCACCCCCCCCACCCCCCCCCCCCCCCAGCCATCTGAGATTATATCTAGTACATTTTCGGGATTTAATAATGAAGTTACAAAAGAGTCAAACATTATAATCAACTGAGATGAAATTTTCAGCTACCTTCTCTTGGTTAAGTGCATCAGTTCTTGCTGTATAATAGCAACATATCTGCCAATGTAGTGAGATTAAACTAGCTAGCTAACTGCTGTGAAAATAACATTGTTTGAAGGCTTAAAAAACAGTTCATATTCCTCAGAGCAGGCGATAAGTTTGTTTATTGTAATTGTAAGTTTATTAATAATTATTCATGATGTTTATATTTACTGGTGCATTTTTTTCCTTTTTGTGTCTCCTATCAAGCACTATGATAGCTAAGACTCTCAATTCTAGCTCACAATCTAGTCATTTTTAAAAATCATTATTAATAATTATATCACCACATGTACGTGTGTGTCATAGCTAATAACAATAAATATGATTATCACTAAGGTGATTAAACTAGCTAGCTCTACGGAATTTGCTACAAAAAATTATACGGAAAGTGATCACGAAGTTATTCGCTTCAAGTTGGAGGCTCTGGCCTGGGAACGAGGCTAAGGTAAGTGATCGCTGTAATCTGGTGTCGGCTGGCTGTGGCCATTGGAGGGGGGTGGCCGCTGGGTGCAGGTGGTCATTAAACTAAGGCAGGTTTCACTGTACAGTACTATTACAAATCAACGATAGTATGTGTGTGTGATGATCAGTACCAGTTTCAGGCATGAAGATTTAAATTCTGCTGCTGAACTTAACACTTATCATCGAAGGATACTTAACTTTTTATACTCTATGTATTTTCTTTGAGTAAGTTTTAAGCTTTCCTTCCTTATACTCTTAACTATGATGTGCATGACTCACCTTAGAATCTGACACATTTAATCAATAATGAGTTATTATTCATGCAGCACTGACAATCACCAAGAGCAAATATCAGGTAGCTAATGGTTCGGAATCTCCTTCCCTTAAACTCACACAATGCTCATCTCATAAAGACACTTCATTATTGAAGTTTCTGACTCAGAGGATTCATAGGTAGAAGCCTCTCTTGTAGCCGAAAAAACTTCCTTTAAGCCACTTGAAATTTTTAAAAAGTACATGTTGCTATAGCTGACTATGCATTTTGTGGTTAGTATGTACTTCAGACTATACACACTACTGCAAAGATCTATGAAAAATGGAGTGCACTAGCACCCGGTGCCCCCCTGCTTCCTACTCTCCTCACTTTACAGCAAGACTAGTTACTATAGAGGCAGTATAATAGTACATAGTACAGTGTACTGAATAGTAGCTAACATGATACCACTATAATTATAATTATAATTATAATAACAACAATAATAACAATAATAATAATAATAATAATAATAATAATTATTATTATTATTATTATTATTATTAGTAGTAGTGTGTGTGTGTGTGTGTGTGTGTGTGTGTGTGTGTGTGTGTGTGTGTGTGTGTGTGTGTGTGTGTGTGTGTGTGTGTGTGTCTCATTTTTCAGGGCTGCTTTGTATGACTTGATTTGTTAGAGATCCTTTCTTGTGGTTTGTATGACTTGATTTTAATTATGGCTTCTATCAATTCCTGCTGTGTTTAAAAACTAGAAAGAAAAATAGTAAATAGTATAAAATCAAAGTCATAGACGGTACACATGCCAGTCTGAAGGCATATCTTACCATTACCACATTCTATTAGGTACACAGTCATACTGTTATATAGCTAATGGCCTATTAAATTTTATTGTGAAGATCAAAGGAAGTTACTACATTATTGATTAATAACCATACAAGTGTATCATTCAAGAATACTATGAAGAGTGGAAGGAAATCTGAGCTGAAAATCCAGCCTTCTCTACCATAGGCAGGAAAAAGACTTCAAGTTTGTAACTTTAGTCATATAACTGTGTAGCTAGCTCCTAGTTAGCCTTAGTGGTGATAGATTCCACACAATCAGGGTCTAGAAAAAGCCAAACTTTAAAAGTGGTTGAGTAGGACAGATAATTTTGTATTGTGTTATGGGTGGGGTCTGGTCATTAATGCTAACATACTCTCTCAGAATGTCTCTTTTGTGATAATGTGGATGGCTTTTATTTATGTAGATAATATAACACTAGCAAGTACCCACCCCACAGTGGTGCTTGGTGGGGCTTTTTTTTTCACCACATATACTTTAAGTTTGCATTCCCAGTTAGCATCAGAGTGCCCAGGTTCAAGCACACCTTAAAGAGTTAGATGTGAAGTCACTAAACACAAAGCATAGCCTACAGTTAGGTGTTAAAAAGAAGGTATTAGCACATTAGCTCATGAATTATTCATGAATATGTAGGATGGGCGAATAAGTACCATTAGCTCATGAATTATTCATGAATAGGTATGGACAACCATACAGGACAAAGGAACATACAAATGTAGTGTTAATGATATTCTTGTTTCTGGTCAGGATTTCCCTTCATAATCTAGCCATCGGGAGGTGATTATTATGTTATAATTATGAAGGGATACTCTGCCTTGGCAGTACACTGGAATATTCTGTGTAGTTTCTTCATCTAGAAAACTATCTAGGTTCTGAAGTAGTAGCTAGTAAGCAGCTATCAGCTAAAACAAAGCTAAACACAAAACTATCAGCACTAATTTGCAACTGCATACAGCTGCTGGTAGAGTCAAAAACAGTCTTAAAAATACAATAATGTGAATAATGATAACTTTTAAGAGGTGTCAATTTTCAATTCAGGGGTTGACCAGAAACAGGAATGTTATTAACACTGGCCTTATATAGATTTTTTTGTCATGGAACACATTTTTTTAAACCTCTAGGCTCTTTACAAATACTATTAGCTTTCTTCTTGCATGCCTGCAGTCTTAAACTAATCTATGTTTGATATAGCATTTGAACTTCCATGATGACAGTAAAACCATCCAGGATCCAGGACAAAGTCAAAAAAAAATCCAGGACTACCTGGACATTGGAGCCTATGAGAGCTAAGTTACATTTTAACAATGGTGCCAGGTAGGCATGAGCTTATGTTTAACCATAAGCTTTGCTTTGAATAATGTATACCATATCACGCTCTTTATCTTATACTCACATCATGATTCCCTATTCTGCATTACAAATAATTATTAGATACCTTAATGTAGAATTGTGCCACTAATATAAATGATATCTGTATAGTGATGACAGCAACAAGTACAAAAATAACAGTAATGATTTCAAGTAATCCAGGTATGCTCCAAAATCCTACATAAACTGTAAGGATTATGAAAATTAAAGTAAAACTGATGAATTATGATAAATCTTTAACTACTACCATCTTAAACATCTTACTGAAGAAGTGAAATTCTGCTTGCTAACTAGCCATTAAAATTATAGGACCTTATAATGGCATTCAATTAAATATGCTTAAGATGAAGCAAAGTCACCTAAAAAAGCTATTACTCTACTACTATTGGTGTTTACAATTCACTTACAAAATATTGTCTTTTCTGTGCTTTTTCCAACACAATTTACTGCAGTAATTGTTATTTTGTACTTAGTCTGGTAATATAGATTCAGACTCCAATTTGAAGATTTAATGTTTGAAATGACTTCAGTTCCTAGTGTAGATTGGATGTATAAGATGAAGTAATCTATGACACCAGCATCATCACTACTCTGTGGCTGTATCCAATCCAAGGTGATATAAATGTTTGTAAAATTCAAGTACTTGCTTAAAACTTGGAAGTTAAGAGGTGCACTTGGAACTAGAATAATTGAGATACCAACATAATATTATATGCGACTAATTTATATAATTATTATATAAACCTGGATATAATTTTGATACACTACATCCGTACTCATTACTAGTCTATATAGAAGACTGATGAAAGAATAAGTTCATTCACGACCACTTGTCACTTGGAAGTTGGACAAGGGAGTATTATTTCTATGACATTCCATACTTTGTTCTTGTGTATAATTACATACCAATAAACCAAGTAATCATCTGGTACTTGTAATTGAATGTGTAGAAAACCAAGTGACTAATGAATACAAATGCATTTAGTTTTTGCTACCAACTAAAATATTAATACAACTGGATGAGTAGAGGTTGCTTAGATAAAATTATGATAAACAAGTACATCACTATGCTGTATAGAACAATAACACCACTGACACTGACACTACTGTATACACACCTGCTGCTCTGAAAAGCACAGTTTTTTCAGCAGTAGAAAGATCTGCTATAAGGCATTCCAAATGTATCTCTTTTATACCAACTCTATTATTTCTTATCACAAGGAGTGATTCTATGTATTCCTCAGTGATGTAATGTGTTAGAACAGAAGTAATACCCATGCCCAAGTCATCTATGACAGACTGATCAGAAGTGCTATTATACTGGATCATCATGGGCTGAACTTCTGGTGAAGTGATCTTCCATATCAGATGTATTTCTTCATGGTTTGACCGTATCTCACATTTGTATGATATGACATCACTTGGACAGTCAATAATTTCCCCTCTATGTTCCTCATACAAATCTGTAGTTCCTGTTGGTGGAGGGAATTGTAAAACTATAATCTATAATAATAAGCTTGTACATGTACATACTCTATTCATGAATAATTCATGAGCTAATGGTATTCATGAATAATTCATGAGCTAATACCTTCTTTTTAACACCCAACTGTATGAGGGCTGTGGGAGCTTCTATAAGCTATGTTTTGTGTTTCCCAGCTTGAGTAACTTCACACCTAACTCTTAGATGCTTGCTAGAGCCTGGGGTCAGAGAGCCTGGGGTCAGAGAGCATTCTGATGCTAACTGGGAATGCAAATTTAAAGTATGATATGTGGTGAAAAAAGCCTATCAAACTCCCCACCAAGCACCAATGTGTGATGGGTACTTGCTAGTTATAATGAATACAGGGGCAGATGTAGGATTTCTGAAAGGGGAAATTCTGATTCCTTTATAGCAGTGAAATCATTTGCTTAAAAGTTATAGTCATCATAAGGGAGGTGGAAGGTGAGGTATACATGGATTGTGACATCATTATTCCTCTGATTTCTAAGAGATGTTCCTCTTATGGATGGAATGGCTATAATAATTCAATTTTACTGGGCTACTTCTTATACAAGGGGAGATAGACATCTGAATATGGAGTGACAATTGAGATTAGCTTCTGGTAATAATTATTGAAAAATGAATTTCTTACACACACAACCCTTCCCTCTCTTTTTATATGTCCTGGTGAGTGGGATGGGTGTCTAGTTAGATGAACTTCTAGTAGAATAAGTGGAAGCAATTATAATTATTAATGCTGAGTTTCCTCCCCTCTCCCTATAAATCATCCAACATTGTGGCAGAATGATAAATGTAATTATAGTACCTAAAATTGTCTGAACAGGATGGTGAAGTGGGAGGGCAGGATTTTGCTTGTTTGTACCCATCCTGACTCAATAAGATGTTACTCAACACGATATGTATGCTCATTCTACTCTACAAGATATGTATGCTCATCCCACTCCACAGGATGGAAAGGGATGCATATTACAAGAGATACAAGTCAATCCCAACTATTCGCTCATTACAAGTGTCCACATTGTGCATTGAGACCTCATTCATCTTCCTTTTCCATTGATTTTCTTTTATTATACCATACTATCCTACCCATAGCTATTGATATTACTTGTACTCATTTCTGCATGCAAATACACATAGAAATTTGAATTATGCAATAGGCTAAAGGTGGGAGGAACATTAAGCAGCTAAGATCAGGACAAAGATACTACCATGGTGTACCAGACTGTCAGTTATAATGCTCCAGAAAAACCTTCTCAGATGGACAAGAACACTTGTATTACATGATATCCCGAGTTTTCATGACACAGTAATAGAGGCTAGCTAGGACTAGCTATAATATGTGTAATGAATCTATATTATAGATAGCCTTTAACTAGTGTTAGATCATCTGCTACAACATCAGCCAATTTAGTATCATTGTCAAATCACTGAACTAGGTTTTAAATGGCAATTCATGATGCTTCTTACTTTGTGGCTACTTCTAACAAGTTCTCTTCACAGAAGTTTATCCTTTTAAAAATGTTGGTACACAGACCTGCTGCAGTGAATGTGTGATAGTATCACTTTAGCCATTATTGAGCTCTCCTTGGAAAAGAAAGAAGAAAGAAAGGAAGGAAGAATTAGCAAATTGCCATTCTTCTAATTATCTGTGCTAGTGATGTATTCTATTCTGTGTAGTTAGGTGTGAATCAGTCAAACCATCTTGTGATATTTATTATATTATAAAGTAAGCATGCAGTTGCCCACAATGCTACTCTGGACATTACCTAAATCCTGCTTTACACAATAGCAGCATACTACTGCTTTCTATGGCTGCAAAAAACATTGCAAATAAATACAGCTAGATGACTAGCTTACTAGAATGTTTTGGCCAATTTAGTGAAGTGTGTTTGGAAGAACTGTCAAACTAGAAAACATTTTATAACTGAGATTATGGACAATTAATGGCAGGCTTGGACTGAATATCGCAAGTTTCTGAGTTTGCCTGTACCAAAAAATATCCCTGACAAAATATTTCAATATAATTGTAAATGTATACAACTGCTGACAATGTGAAAATTGAGGCTTATTGTGTTATGAGAGGGGTCTGGTCATCCCTATAATAATTCCTGATAACAGCAAGAGTCACAATGACACACTTAGCTCATACCTGTAACTAGTATGCATGTGTGTTCCATTGGGTCTGGATACCACTCAGCATCATCAGTACATACAGAAATAACTGGATTAGAAGGTTTATATCCATTTTTACACCTGAATGTAAAGTTTGAGCCTCCAATAGGAAGAAGAGGCACATTTTCCATGAAACCATGTAGAGGGTGAGTAGGAGCTTCACACCGAGCTATTATAGAGAACAATAGTCATAGCTGTCATTCCAGTATGCATGATTGTAGCAATGTATACAATAAATAGAATATGAGTAAACTGTTCTCAAGTGGTGGATATAATTATAACTAATTCACTCAGGTAACTATTATTATGGCTGACCTAATAACTATAATACAGTACATATTCTTAAATTAATGCTTCTCTTCACATATGGATGACTATAAGGTGATCAAACACTTTTTATGCCTTATCCTCTATACATAAAAGAACATGACTTGTATGATCTATTACATAATACTCTGTCCAATGCTAAAGAATATTCAGAAGGGTCAAATATTTTTTGATACTATAATAATTACATGCAAAACAATCAATTACCATAATATATATCTGATATTGTAGCCGGTTCACTAACTCCTACACAATTCACTGCAAAAATTTGAACACTATATCTGATATTGTAGGACAGAGATATTGAATACGAAAAAGAAATGGTCCTATTAGTAATCGGAACTATTGATTTAGGCATGACATTGAAACCATATGTTTCCACAATATTTTGTGTACCAGTTCCATTTGGTGGACCCCATTCAAGGGTGACCGTATTAAAGTATGACTTTGTTGAATGGTGCACATCAGTGATTTGGAAGTCAGTTGGTATAAGGGGAGCTGCAAAATGCAAGAGAGTATTATTTTTAAATGACAAAAAAATTAACTATTCAAACATTCCACACCCCAACCCTTATCCCATCCCCACATTTGCCTTGCTTCAGCTCAGCAATCAATCTATGTCTAAGATAATAGATTATCTTTTCTTATATGCTGTCTATTCAACTTCAGTTTAGCATGACCCTGGATCCTCTTCATCAAAGTTTCACCATTAATTGCAAAAACCATGTTAAACTGTATGGCGGTAGTTTATTGCTTAGGGAAAACACTAAAGTAACAAAAAAACTTTGATGCTACAATAGCTGCATGCATATGATTATTTTACCACTAGTGCTACTTCTAGTATAGTACAGAATACATTATTATTATTATTATTATTATTATTATTATTATTATTATTATTATTATGGTACAGAATATACCTAAAAGAAGTTCATAATCCACATATGTTCTTTCTTCCATGTTCACAGTTTTACATACTATAAAAACTTCTCTCAGATTAATGCCAGGTAATTGTGTAATCATTATAGTGGACTCCATATATGCATCTGTTAAAATATCCAGAGTAATATTAATGTTCATAGGTAGCTGGGTCTTACTAGGAGGGATAGAATTTTTATTATATAGTACAGACCGAGTCATTTGACCAAGACTTAGTGATGTGATTTCCCATGTAAGGAACATGTTTGGGTCAGTCGAATTAACAAAACACTTGTATGATATGATATCCCATGGACAAGACAGTTTACTTCTTGAGTTTTTCCTTTCATGAACTTCTAATTTTATAGACGTGCAAGTGAGTTTCCTAAGTGCAGGTTTCCATTCAAAATCATTGATCGTTTTGCCTCTTCTACAATCTGATTTTCTTATAGTTGAGGGACTAAACCCATCCTCACACCTGTAGTTCACGCTCTGAAGCTCCTCCGTGCTATGATATGGTAAGATCTTGACATAGAAGGGTGCAATGGGATCACTACAACTTCCTATCAGTAAAAAAATTAGTATGTGACACAAAGGTCTATCATTAATAGCTATACTCTGACTTCTTAAATGAGTTAATCAAATGTCAATTTTAATTTGATTATCAATATGTAAAAGTGAGAAACTGTTTGTCCCTTCTTTGTGAAATACTATTGTGAAATTAGAAGAATGTAGCATGTATATTTCTCTATAATAATTATTTTGGGTTGTTTTGAGGAGGTGTTGCTATATATAATAAAGACAACAAATACCACAGTGAAGAATACTACATTGCACATCTATACAAATTAAGGAATCTAATAGCTAGTATTTATCATAATATCAACATTGGAAATGTTGAACTTTCTTCAAATCAATAACTCTCATTATGAAAACTTTACTCTGAGCTTCCTTATACATTGTAACAAATCTCTAAGCAATATCTTTTTTAGGCATTTTAAGGTGCCAGAACTAATTTAAAAATACTTGTGCTTGTGGTTATTTCCAAGGTACTCTGATCATTTTTTATCACAGACTTATTCATGATATTTTCCTTGATGCTGAGGATCATGTGATATAAATTATTCTTATTTTTTTGCACTATTACCTGTGAATATAGAGTGACAGTAAAATTGACTGAATCTGTGCAAGACTAACAATTATTGGCAAGAGAAACTGTATATCCTTCTCTCACTATTTTTTGTGTATTTATTCACACAGTTAAAAAAATACTTTTAAGCATACAGAGTGGGTGTTAGAAAGTGTAGTTTACATTATAGTGATATTTAAGATTTAGGTGTTATTAGGATAACTAGCTATAGATTAGCACCTCACTCCTGTTACAATAATACTCCCCTAGTTAAGTACATTAACTCCCATAGACAAAAATAGTCATAACACACTCTCCAAGGTAAACAGTTTGTTATGAGTTATAACAGTGCTTTCCACTGCAGGGTACATACAACACTTGTTGATCATCCATAGCTGCCTAATAACTTCTGGTAGTGGTAGTAAGTTAATCTCAGGTGAAATATTATAATAGTTATTGCATGTTGCCATGGTGGTAAATGGTCCTTGTTCTCCGGCTTCGCTCTCAGACTCAGAACATTTTCTTCCATAATATCCTTGGCACTGTGCATTAACCATAGACTACTGTTACACTCACATTCAGCAAACTATTAGGGTAAAAAAGTAAACCTGCTCAGATCCAAATGAGACAGGTGATCCTTTGGTGGAAAAATTATGGGCTATCCAGAAAAAGGAAATTACAGTCAATGTAATCTTCATCTTAGGCACTTGGCTTTAAAACTTTTATGATAGCTAGTGGGTCTAAAAACAAACAAGAAGACTAAAACAAGAGAAGCTATAATAATTGAACTACTATAACTGATCAAAAATAAGGCAGGCAATTTTTACACTGATTGCATTATAGTAGTCCTCAGTCATTCCTATATACATAAACATATATAGTAAGTAAGTGATATTGATTAGGAGTATGTTTAGCTGTTATAATAATTTCACTAGTACTAAAGATGCTTTATTGAATTATAGTATATTAGTGTAGCTTATACCAAGCAAGAGCTAGGGGAGGGCCAGGAATAGGACTAGTATTAGTGTAAAGTCAGCTTATCAAATTTGTTATTAGTAGTAGGTACAGGGTAGTGACATGCGACAATTCAAATAGAACAGGAGAAGTTGTTAACACAAATGTTGGCAAGTAGTAGATTTATGCTCTTAGTTTTGAGTTAAAAGTTCACCGAAGACTTCTGAAATGGCACATAGGAACTTCTTATGGTAAGGAGGTCAGTAACAAGAGAAAATCTGAATGTCATGTCTGTCTTAATCGAACAATTTTCGATATAAACTTAATTTGGCAAGTTAAGTATAACATTGAAATTGACAATCAGCTTTGGCAATTTCACAACATAGCTATAAAGAAATCAGACTAGCTTAAAATTACTAACAAAACTAGAGTAACATTCTAGAATACTCTAGCTATATACAATTGTGCAAATTCTTATAAGTAGAACTGTGGGCTATTGGAGCAAGATTACTGTATTCTAGCTATAATTATACATTTAGAAGTTCTAGTACAACACATGACATTATAACTAAGAAGTCACTGTTTTACAATGAAATTCCTGTTATAATTTGGATCTGGAAGAAAGAAAGTTGGATTTTAGCCTTTCCCACAAGTCCAGAATTTATCTATGTGTTTCTGCATACCAACTTCTTTCTATATCTATATTATTCCAAACTAGCGTAGGTTGCCAATTATCAACCACGTTAAGTATCTCCTACATTAGGTAACGAAGGGGTCTAACTTGTAGCACCGGAAAATTCAACCTTTCTTCAACGGTATAACAAGCCCACTAAACCGGACTACAAACTGATGAATTATATGAGCCATTCAAGTCACCGTACCTCAGTCTTCAATTATCGTCAACCTCTACCTAATATCGCTCTTTCTGTTAAAATGTTAAGCTCTATTATCAACCATTTCCTTCTTTTCTTCTATGATAATTCTATGGTACACTTTCATTAGAATTCACTATTATGAATTTTATTTAGAATGTTTTATAATAATGCTCATCAAATTTCATTTCATTTGAAGTAAAATTTAATGGTATAATGAAGGGTAATAGATACAGGGTGAATGTTTAACATGACTAGTTAGTTAATACAAAATGGACAAAACTTTTCCTTCCTATCATCATCAGTGAGGATGTCTTCAATGCATTCTTCATGCACCCACCTGCCACATGAGCATTCTACCCATTCCAAATCATCACTACCAAATTGTTCGTAACAGAATGCACAACTATTGTCCTCTTCAAAGTTGGGTTCCTGTGAAGTTGAGGCTGACATACAAGGAGGTGCCTGGTCAGCAGATACTGGTTTTGATGGGCGACCCCTTCTAACAGATTTATGAGCTAGAGCTTCTAACTGCTTCTTTTCCTGTTCATCCCTTTTCTTCCTCTGTAACTCTTCCTTCTTCTTCTCACGAATTTCCTTTTTCTTCTCCCTGTCTTCTCTCTTCTTCAGTAGGAGTAACTCCCTTTCTGTCCTTTTCTCTTCTCGAATCTTCTTCTTCTTCCTCTTTTCCTCAGCTTCTAACTCTTTCTTTTTTCCTTCTCCTCAAGAACATTAAGACATTCAGAACTGGTCAGCACTCTTGCTCTACCCGTTTTCTGGGGTTTCTGTTGAAAGAATGAAACTGGTTGAAGGTGCTTACTAAGTGTGGACTGTGGTGTTGAGGAAAAAATAGTACTAGATTTCTTGGGTGTTATACCATTACACTTGTTGGTTAAATCTGACAAGACAGAAACCACAGAAGGTGAGATGGATGATACTGGAACTGCAGGGGGTGAGGTGGACGATACTTGAACTGCAGGGGGTGCAAAATTGCCTGTTTCAATACAATCTTCTAAAAGATCGAAATAATATTCCAAGTTTTCTCGAGTGATTGCATTCATGCACACATGACCTGTGGCATCACCATAACGTAGAGAAAGATTTGGATGTTGCTGGAGGAAGCGTCTCCACCACCCATCACTTACTAGTGATGTAGGACAAAGAATACCTTTTTTTTGTGCTACATTCTTCACGATTGATGTCACTTGCTGCCTAGTTTTTCCATATCCAAGATTGGAGCAGTCGATAAGATACTTTTGCAACTCAGATTCCTCCTCTTCAGATAAGTAAGGTGTTGGTCCAGGTTTTGAACCATGCAGAACACGACCAGAGATCCTATCCTTCAGTGTGGTGGGTGGGACTCCATGATCTCTGGCTGCTTGATTGATGGAAGGACTAGATCCGCTTCTGTATGCTTCTATTGCAGCTGTCATCTGTTCGAGGGTCCACTGCTTTCTCTTAGCAGGCCTATTCGCCGTTTTCATTGGTGATGGTTTTTTATTTGGCCGTTTCTTTCTTCCACATTTGTACCGTGCCATACGGATCTAAAAAAATGAAATGACATTAAGACAAATCTAAATCTAAGAAAAGGAGAGTTTAATATTGACTTTAAGCCTGATTATTACCTTAGAGAAGGCCAATCGCAACTAGAACAGACAGAAATAAAAATGTACTTCTAACGTTCTTCTTCCATGTGAACTGATTATTCGTTTTACTCCGTATATTTTCCGCGAACGCAATGATCGATAATATAACGTGTTTTGGACAATAATAGGTAGTGGTCGATAATTGGCAGCTTACGCTATAGGTCAAAGTCTTTAACAAAAATAACGAATTAGTGTTATGTTACTCTCCACATAAGTAAAAAAAGCATACCTTTATCACGACAAATATCGCCATCTTTATATAGAGGACGTAGACAACGGCTTGTACAGGTACCATTCGGTGTATACCAGGAACAACAACCAGTATGATCGTTCGTTGAGGTACATAAACCCTGACCACGAAGTTTACACACACCTGGACATTCTGAAAATTAACAATATTTATGATGTGGCTGGCCTATAGTTTTCTGTTTAAGAAAAAATTATAATGGATTTAGCAAGCAATGTAAGTATAGATGAAATAGCTAGTATACATTAAAAAGAGTAAGAGTTACGTAAACTTTTGCATAATATTATTTGGATCTGCTAAAAAGTTGCTTTATGTTTTTTTAAATCTATAACAGGTGGACCCTTCTGGACTGCTTATCCAAGATAACTGCTGTTATCCACAATTCAAACCTATAGCTAGTAATATATATACCATGACATGTCCCTGGTGAGTTACCATGAAAATCTGCACACAACCCACAGTCTATACGACTAGGTGGTGAATATACGAAATCAAGTGGATTATATAGCCTCGTTGAAGTAACTCCTCTATAAGCCTTTATAGTAGGGTCTCGGAAAGACTTTGTACTGTTGTGACACATGAGATTCAACCGAATATAAATAGAACGTTTGTCACAATTATCATAACAACCGAGATGAGCATAGATAGTATATTGTGAGACAGTATTTCGAGTGACTCCAGGAACCGTACACACAGTACGGTAATTAAGAACAGAAACACTTTTACCTATCACAGTACTAAATATTATTTTTAATTCATAACCTGTTATAGGTTGACAGGAACCTACGTCAGGTGGAGTCATAGGACGTATTGTAGTACTGGTTGTTGCTAGACGTATCTCAAAAATCATCAAAATAACTACATAGCAAGTACTAGTTCGCATTTTATTTACTATAAGTCTACAGCACGCCAGGTAAAATTTTTGGCATTGGTCGTCACTAGGCAATGTGTGTGTAGCTAGGTAGCGCGCGCCCCCGAGCCAAAAAGGTTGTGTGCATATGCAACATCGAAGAAAGATCAAAGGCAGCTCCTCTCTTTAGTTAAACATCTGAGAACTGATGGACCACAACCCATTGTTCTGACTTTCGATGCCGACGTTGGCAGCAGGAGGACGTCCTGGTGCCGACGGGTTCCGAGTAACGAAGAGTTAACAAGTGTGTAAAATTACAACCTTTTGGGAGAGAAAGGGGTAGTGTACGTTCAGATGATGTTTCTAAGCAACGAATTATTGTATCGGATCAGATCCAGGGCCGGGTGTGTGTGTGGTGTGTGCATATGCGTGGTTGGATAAACCTACAAGCGCTTGCTATTACGTTCTTCATTAATTTCTCACTAGCTCATTTCGCTCTACAATCACAATGGCAGGTGCACTAGCTGAGCAGCTCCAGCAGCTTCCCGCGGGTTCTGTATTCATTTTTTACATAAGTATAATAATTATTATAATCAAAACTCATCTCAATTTCAGTAATACTTACTTTTGGACCTGAACGTTGGTATTGAAGGATACCCTCACTCCAAAATTGAGCATCATCCAGAGGCAGATCAAGGGGGGGGGGGGGGCAAAAGAGGCAATTGGACTTTTTTCCAACATAATTTACTGCAGTAATCATTATTTTGTACTTAATCTGGTAATACAGAGTCAGACTCCAATTTGAATATTTAATATATTTTCCTTGAGTAACTTTTAAGCTTTCCTTCTTTATACTCTTTATTTAGATGTGCATGACTCACCTTAGAATCTGACACATCAATGATAAGGAATAGTTATTATTCATACAGCACTGACAATCATCAAGAGAAAATACCATGTAATGGTTCAGAATCTTCTTCTCTTAAACTCACACCATGCTCATCTTATAAAGACACTTCATTATTGAAGTTTCTGACTCAGAGGATTCATTGGTAGAAGCCTCTCTTGTAGCCAAAAAACTTCCTTTGAGCCACTTAAAATTTTTAAAAAGTACATGTAGCTATAGCTGACCATGCATTTTGTGGTTAATACTTCAGACTATACACACTACTGCAAAGATCTATGAAAAATGGAGTGCACTAGCACCCGGTGCCCCCCTGCTTCCTACTCTCCTCACTTAATAGCAAGACTAGTTACTATAGAGGCAGTAATAGTACATAGTACAGTGTACTCATGAATAGTAGCTAACATGATACCATAATAATAATAATAATAATAATAATTATAATTATTATTAGTAGTAGCAGTGTGTGTGTGTGTGTGTGTGTGTGTGTCTCATTTTTCAGGGCTGCTTTGTATGACTTGATTTGTTAGAGATCCTTTCTTGTGGTTTGTATGACTTGATTTTAATTATGGCTTCTATCAATTCCTGCTGTGTTTAAAAACTAGAAAGAAAAATTGTAAATAGTATAAAATCAAAGTCATAGCACATGCCAGTCTGAAGGCATATCTTACCATTACCACATTCTATTAGGTACACAGTCATACTGTTATATAGCTAATGGCCTATTAAATTTTATTGTGAAGATCAAAGGAAGTTACTACATTATTGATTAATAACCATACAAGTGTATCATTCAAGAATACTATGAAGAATGGAAGGAAGTCTGAGCTGAAAATCCAGCCTTCTCTACCATAGGCAGGAAAAAGACTTCAAGTTTGTAACTTTAGTCATATAACTGTGTAGCTAGCTCCTAGTTAGCCTTAGTGGTGATAGATTCCACACAATCAGGGTCTAGAAAAAGCCAAACTTTAAAAGTGGTTGAGTAGGACAGATAATTTTGTATTGTGTTATGGGTGGGGTCTGGTCATTAATGCTAACATACTCTCTCAGAATGTCTCTTTTGTGATAATGTGGATGGCTTTTATTTATGTAGATAATATAACACTAGCAAGTACCCACCCCACAGTGGTGCTTGGTGGGGCTTTTTTTTCACCACATATACTTTAAGTTTGCATTCCCAGTTAGCATCAGCGTGCCCAGGTTCTAGCACACCTTAAAGAGTTAGATGTGAAGTCACTAAACACAAAGCATAGCCTAAGCAGCCCTCATACAGTTAGGTGTTAAAAAAATTAGTACATTAGCTCATGAATTATTCATGAATAGGTATGGACAACCATACAGGACAAAGGAACATACAAATGTAGTGTTAATGATATTCTTATTTCTGGTCAGGATTTCCCTTCATAATCTAGCCATTGGGAGGTGATTATTATTATGAAGGGATACTCTGCCTTGGCAGTACACTGGAATATTCTGTGTAGTTTCTTCATCTAGAAAACTATCTAGGTTCTGAAGTAGCAGCTAGTAAGCAGCTATCAGCTAAAAGGAAGACACAAAACTATCAGCACTAATTTGCAACTGCATACAGCTGCTGGTAGAGTCAAAAACAGTCTTAAAAATACAATAATGTGAATAATGATAACTTTTAAGAGGTGTCAATTTTCAATTCTGGGTTGACCAGAAACAGGAATGTTATTAACACTGGCCTTATATAGATATCTACATTTTTTTGTCATGGAACACATTTTTTTAAACCTCTAGGCTCTTTACAAATACTATTAGCTTTCTTCTTGCATGCCTGCAGTCTTAAACTAATCCATGTTAGATATAGCATTTGAACTTCCATGATGACAGTAAAACCATCCAGGATCCAGGACAAAGTCAAAAAAAAAATCCAGGACTACCTGGGCACTGGAGCCTATGAGAGCTAAGTTACATTTTAACAATGGTGCCAGGTAGGCATGAGCTTATGTTTAACCTTAAGCTTTGCTTTGAATAATGTGTACCATATCACGCTCTTTATCTTATACTCACATCATGATTCCTTATTCTGCATTACAAATAATTATTAGATACCTTAATGTAGAATTGTGCCACTAATAGAAATGATATCTGTATAATGATGACAGCAATAAGTACACAAATGACAGTAAAGATTTCAAGTAATCCAGGTATGCTCCAAAATTCTACATAAACTGTAAGGATTATGAAAATTAAAGTGAAACATGATAGCTAAATCTTTAACTACTACCACCTTAAACATCTTACTGAAGAAGTGAAATTCTGCTTGCTAACTAGCCATTAAAATTATAGGACCTTATAATGGCATTCAATTAAATATGCTTAAGATGAAGCAAAGTCACCTAAAAAGCTATTACTCTACTACTATTGGTGTTTACAATATTCACTTACAAAATATTGTCTTTTCTGTGCTTTTTCCAACACAATTTACTGCAGTAATTGTTATTTTGTACTTAGTCTGGTAATATAGATTCAGATTCCAATTTGAAGATTTAATGTTTGAAATGACTTCAGTTCCTAGTGTAGATTGGATGTATAAGATGAAGTAATCTATGACACCAGCATCATCACTACTTTGTGGCTGTATCCAATCCAAGGTGATATGGATATTTGAAAAATACAAGTACTTGCTTAAAACTTGGAAGTTAAGAGGTGCACTTGGTACTAGAATAATTGAGATACCAACATAATATTATATGCAACTAATTTATATAATTATTATATAAACCTGGATATAATTTTGATACACTACATCTGTACTCATTACTAGTCTATATAGAAGACTGATGAAAGAATAAGTTCATTCATGACAACTTGTCACTTAGAAGTTGGACAAGGGAGTATTATTTCTATGACATTCCATACTTTGTTCTTGTGTATAATTACATACCAATAAACCAAGTAATCATCTGGTACTTATAATTGAATGTGTAGAAAACTAATGAATACAAATGCATTTAATTTTTGCTACCAACTAAAATATTAATACAACTGGATGAGCAGAGGTTACTTAGATAAAATCATGGTAAACAAGTACATCACTATGCTGTAAACAATAACATCACTGACACTGACTCTACTGTATACACACCTGCTGCTCTGAAAAGCACAGTTTTTTCAGCAGTAGAAAGATCTGCTATAAGGCATTCCAAATGTATCTCTTTTATACCAACTCTATTATTTCTTATCACAAGGAGTGATTCTATGTATTCCTCAGTGATGTAATGTGTTAGAACAGAAGTAATACCCATGCCCAAGTCATCTATGACAGACTGATCAGAAGTGCTATTATACTGGATCATCATGGGCTGAACTTCTGGTGAAGTGATCTTCCATATCAGATGTATTTCTTCATGGTTTGACCGTATCTCACATTTGTATGATATGACATCACTTGGACAGTCAATAATTTCCCCTCTATGTTCCTCATACAAATCTGTAGTTCCTGTTGGTGGAGGGAATTGTAAAACTATAATCTATAATAATAAGCTTGTACATGTACATACTCTATTCATGAATAATTCATGAGCTAATGGTATTCATGAATAATAATTCATGAGCTAATACCTTCTTTTTAACACCTAACTGTATGAGGGCTGTGGGAGCTTCTTTAAGCTATGTTTTGTGTTTCCCAGCTTGAGTAACTTCACACCTAACTCTTAGATGCTTGCTAGAGCCTGGGGTCAGAGAGCATTCTGATGCTAACTGGGAATGCAAATTTAAAGTATGATATGTGGTGAAAAAAGCCTATCAAACTCCCCACCAAGCACCAATGTGTGATGGGTACTTGCTAGTTATAATGAATACAGGGGCAGATGTAGGATTTCTGAAAGGGGAAATTCTGATTCCTTTATAGCAGTGAAATCATTTGCTTAAAAGTTATAGTCATCATAAGGGAGGTGGAAGGTGAGGTATACATGGATTGTGACATCATTATTCCTCTGATTTCTAAGAGATGTTCCTCTTATGGATGGAATGGCTATAATAATTCAATTTTACTGGGCTACTTCTTATACAAGGGGAGATAGACATCTGAATATGGAGTGACAATTGAGATTAGCTTCTGGTAATAATTATTGAAAAATGAATTTCTTACACACACAACCCTTCCCTCTCTTTTTATATGTCCTGTTGAGTGGGATGGGTGTCTAGTTAGATGAACTTCTAGTAGAATAAGTGGAAGCAATTATAATTATTAATGCTGAGTTTCCTCCCCTCTCCCTATAAATCATCCAACATTGTGGCAGAATGATAAATGTAATTATAGTACCTAAAATTGTCTGAACAGGATGGTGAAGTGGGAGGGCAGGATTTTGCTTGTTTGTACCCATCCTGACTCAATAAGATGTTACTCAACACGATATGTATGCTCATTCTACTCTATAAGATATGTATGCTCATCCCACTCCACAGGATGGAAAGGGATGCATATTACAAGAGATACAAGTCAATCCCAACTATTCGCTCATTACAAGTGTCCACATTGTGCATTGAGACCTCATTCATCTTCCTTTTCCATTGATTTTCTTTTATTATACCATACTATCCTACCCATAGCTATTGATATTACTTGTACTCATTTCTGCATGCAAATACAAATTTGAATTATGCAATAGGCTAAAGGTGGGAGGAACATTAAGCAGCTAAGATCAGGACAAAGATACTACCATGGTGTACCAGACTGCCAGTTATAATGCTCCAGAAAAACCTTCTCAGATGGACAAGAACACTTGTATTACATGATATCCCGAGTTTTCATGACACAGTAATAGAGGCTAGCTAGGACTAGCTATAATATGTGTAATGAATCTATATTATAGATAGCCTTTAACTAGTGTTAGATCATCTGCTACAACATCAGCCAATTTAGTATCATTGTCAAATCACTGAACTAGGTTTTAAATGGCAATTCATGATGCTTCTTACTTTGTGGCTACTTCTAACAAGTTCTCTTCACAGAAGTTTATCCTTTTAAAAATGATGGTACACAGACCTGCTGCAGTGAATGTGTGATAGTATCACTTTAGCCATTATTGAGCTCTCCTTGGAAAAGAAAGAAGAAAGAAAGGAAGGAAGAATTAGCAAAATTGCCATTCTTCTAATTATCTGTGCTAGTGATGTATTCTATTCTGTGTAGTTAGGTGTGAATCAGTCAAACCATCTTGTGATATTTATTATATTATAAAGTAAGCATGCAGTTGCCCACAATGCTACTCTGGACATTACCTAAATCCTGCTTTACAATAGCAGCATACTACTGCTTTCTATGGCTGCAAAAAACATTGCAAATAAATACAGCTAGATGACTAGCTTACTAGAATGTTTTGGCCAATTTAGTGAAGTGTGTTTGGAAGAACTGTCAAACTAGAAAACATTTTATAACTGAGATTATGGACAATTAATGGCAGGCTTGGACTGAATATCGCAAGTTTCTGAGTTTGCCTGTACTAAAAAATATCCCTGACAAAATATTTCAATATAATTGTAAATGTATACAACTGCTGACAATGTGAAAATTGAGGCTTATTGTGTTATGAGAGGGGTCTGGTCATCCCTATAATAATTCCTGATAACAGCAAGAGTCACAATGACACACTTAGCTCATACCTGTAACTAGTATGCATGTGTGTTCCATTGGGTCTGGATACCACTCAGCATCATCAGTACATACAGAAATAACTGGATTAGAAGGTTTATATCCATTTTTACACCTGAACGTAAAGTTTGAGCCTCCAATAGGAAGAAGAGGCACATTTTCCATGAAACCATGTAGAGGGTGAGTAGGAGCTTCACACCGAGCTATTATAGAGAACAATAGTCATAGCTGTCATTCCAGTATGCATGATTGTAGCAATGTATACAATAAATAGAATATGAGTAAACTGTTCTCAAGTGGTGGATATAATTATAACTAATTCACTCAGGTAACTATTATTATGGCTGACCTAATAACTATAATACAGTACATATTCTTAAATTAATGCTTCTCTTCACATATGGATGACTATAAGGTGATCAAACACTTTTTATGTCTTATCCTCTATACATAAAAGAACATGACTTGTATGATCTATTACATAATACTCTGTCCAATGCTAAAGAATATTCAGAAGGGTCAAATATTTTTTGATACTATAATAATTACATGCAAAACAATCAATTACCATAATATATATCTGATATTGTAGCCGGTTCACTAACTCCTGCACAATTCACTGCAAAAATTTGAACACTATATCTGATATTGTAGGACAGAGATATTGAATACGAAAAAGAAATGGTCCTATTA
Source organism: Diacarnus erythraeanus (assembly GCA_964016965.1). Lineage (NCBI taxonomy): Eukaryota > Metazoa > Porifera > Demospongiae > Poecilosclerida > Podospongiidae > Diacarnus > Diacarnus erythraeanus. Next base: position 3,352,050 of record OZ024671.1, on the reverse strand, counting down.
GTAATCGGAACTATTGATTTAGGCATGACATTGAAACCATATGTCTCCACAATATTTTGTGTACCAGTTCCATTTGGTGGACCCCATTCAAGGGTGACCGTATTAAAGTATGACTTTGTTGAATGGTGCACATCAGTGATTTGGAAGTCAGTTGGTATAAGGGGAGCTGCAAAATGCAAGAGAGTATTATTTTTAAATGACAAAAAAATTAACTATTCAAACATTCCACACCCCAACCCTTATCCCATCCCCCCATTTGCCTTGCTTCAGCTCAGCAATCTATGTCTAAGATATAGATTATCTTTTCTTATATGCTGTCTTTTCAACTTCAGTTTAGCATGACCCTGGATCCTCTTCATTAAATCAAAGTTTCACCATTAATTGCAAAAGCCATGTTAAACTGTATGGCGGTAGTTTATTGCTTAGGGAAAACACTAAAGTAACAAAAAAACTTTGATGCTACAATAGCTGCATGCATATGATTATTTTACCACTAGTGCTACTTCTAGTATAGTACAGAATACATTATTATTATTATTATTATTATTATTATTATTATTATTATTATTATTATTATTATTATTATGGTACAGAATATACCTAAAAGAAGTTCATAATCCACATATGTTCTTTCTTCCATGTTCACAGTTTTACATATTAAAAAAAATTCTCTCAGATTAATGCCAGGTAATTGTGTAAACATTATAGTGGACTCCATATATACATTTGTTAAAATATCCAGAGTAATACTAATGTTCATAGGTAGTTGGGTCTTACTAGGAGGGATAGAATTGTTATTATATAGTACAGACCTAGTCATTTGACCAAGACTTAGTGATGTGATTTCCCATGTAAGGAACATGTTTGGGTCAGTCGAATTAACAAAACACTTGTATGATATGGTGTCCCATGGACAAGACAGTTTACTACTACTTGAGTTTTTCCTTTCATGAACTTCTAATTTTATAGACGTGCAAGTGAGTTTCCTAAGTGCAGGTTTCCATTCAAAATCATAGAATGTTTCGCCTCTTCTACAATCTGATTTTCTTATAGTTGAGGGGCTGAACCCATCCTCACACCTGTAGTTCACGCTCTGAAGCTCCTCCGTGCTATGATATGGTAAGATCTTGACATAGAAGGGTGCAATGGGATCACTACAACTTCCTATCAGTAAAAAAATTAGTATGTGACACAAAGGTCTATCATTAATAGCTATACTCTGACTTCTTAAATGAGTTAATCAAATGTCAATTTTAATTTGATTATCAATATGTAAAAGTGAGAACAAGTTTTCATAATGAGAGTTATTGATTTGAAGAAAGTTCAACATTTCCAATGTTGATATTATGATAAATACTAGCTATTAAATTCCTTAATTTGTATAGATGTGCAATGTAGTATTCTTCACTGTGGTATTTGTTGTCTTTATTATATATAGCAACACCTCCTCAAAACAACCCAAAATAATTACTATAGAGAAATATTTCATTACATACATGCTACATTCTTCTAATTTCACAATCACAATAGTATTTCAATTGTAGGTATGGATGAAATTATAATGAAAGGAACAAAGAAGGGACAAACAGTTACTTTGAGCTTCCTTATACATTGTAACAAATCTCTAAGCAATATCTTTTTTAGGCATTTTAAGGTGCCAGAACTAATTTAAAAATACTTGTGCTTGTGGTTATTTCCAAGGTACTCTGATCATTTTTTATCACAGACTTATTCATGATATTTTCCTTGATGCTGAGGATCATGTGATATAAATTATTCTTATTTTTTTGCACTATTACCTGTGAATATAGAGTGACAGTAAAATTGACTGAATCTGTGCAAGACTAACAATTATTGGCAAGAGAAACTGTCTATCCTTCTCTCACTATTTTTTGTGTATTTATCCACACAATTAAAAAAATACTTTTAAGCATACAGAGTGGGTGTTAGAAAGTGTAGTTTACATTATAGTGATATTTAAGATTTAGGTGTTATTAGGATAACTAGCTATAGATTAGCACCTCACTCCTGTTACAATAATACTCCCCTAGTTAAGTACATTAACTCCCATAGACAAAAATAGTCATAACACACTCTCCAAGGTAAACAGTTTGTTATGAGTTATAACAGTGCTTTCCACTGCAGGGTACATACAACACTTGTTGATCATCCATAGCTGCCTAACAACTTCAGGTAGTGGTAGTAAGTTAATCTCAGGTGAAATATTATAATAGTTATTGCATGTTGCCATGGTGGTAAATGGTCCTTGTCCTCCGGCTTCGCTCTCAGACTCAGAACATTTTCTTCCATAATATCCTTGGCACTGTGCATTAACCATAGACTACTGTTACACTCACATTCAGCAAACTATTAGGGTAAAAAAGTAAACCTGCTCAGATCCAAATGAGACAGGTGATCCTTTGGTGGAAAAATTATGGGCTATCCAGAAAAAGGAAATTACAGTCAATGTAATCTTCATCTTAGGCACTTGGCTTTAAAACTTTTATGATAGCTAGTGGGTCTAAAAACAAACAAGAAGACTAAAACAAGAGAAGCTATAATAATTGAACTACTATAACTGATCAAAAATAAGGCAGGCAATTTTTACACTGATTGCATTATAGTAGTCCTCAGTCATTCCTATATACATAAACATATATAGTAAGTAAGTGATATTGATTAGGAGTATGTTTAGCTGTTATAATAATTTCACTAGTACTAAAGATGCTTTATTGAATTATAGTATATTAGTGTAGCTTATACCAAGCAAGAGCTAGGGGAGGGCCAGGAATAGGACTAGTATTAGTGTAAAGTCAGCTTATCAAATTTGTTATTAGTAGTAGGTACAGGGTAGTGACATGCGACAATTCAAATAGAACAGGAGAAGTTGTTAACACATTAATGTTGGCAAGTAGTAGATTTATGCTCTTAGTTTTGAGTTAAAAGTTCACTGAAGACTTCTGAAATGGCACATAGGAACTTCTTATGGTAAGGAGGTCAGTAACAAGAGAAAATCTGAATGTCATGTCTGTCTTAATCGAACAATTTTCGATATAAACTTAATTTGGCAAGTTAAGTATAACATTGAAATTGACAATCAGCTTTGGCAATTTCACAACATAGCTATAAAGAAATCAGACTAGCTTAAAATTACTAACAAAACTAGAGTAACATTCTAGAATACTCTAGCTATATACAATTGTGCAAATTCTTATAAGTAGAACTGTGGGCTATTGGAGCAAGAGTACTGTATTCTAGTTATAATTATACATTTAGAAGTTCTAGTACAACACATGATAAGAAGTCACTGTTTTACAACGAAATTCCTGTTATAATTGGATCTGGAAGAAAGAAAGTCGGATTTTAGCCTTTCCCACAAGTCCAGAATTTATCTATGTGTTTCTGCATAACAACTTCTTTCTATATCTATATTATTCCAAACTATATGTCAAAGTCTTTAACAAAAATAACGAATTAGTGTTATGTTACTCTCCACATAAGTAAAAAAAGCATACCTTTATCACGACAAATATCGCCATCTTTATATAGAGGACGTAGACAACGGCTTGTACAGGTACCATTCAGAGTATACCAGGAACAACAACCAGTATGATCGTTCGTTGAGGTACATAAACCCTGACCACGAAGTTTACACACACCTGGACATTCTGAAAATTAACAATATTTATGATGTGGCTGGCCTATAGTTTTCTGTTTAAGAAAAAATTATAATGGATTTAGCAAGCAATGTAAGTATAGATGAAATAGCTAGTATACATTAAAAAGAGTAAGAGTTACGTAAACTTTTGCATAATATTATTTGGATCTGCTAAAAAGTTGCTTTATGTTTTTTTTTTAATCTATAACAGGTGGACCCTTCTGGACTGCTTATCTGCTGTTATCCACAATTCAAACCTATAGCTAGTAATATATATATACCATGACATGTCCGTGCATCAGAGTTACCATAAAAATCTGCACACAACCCACAGTCTGTACGACTAGGTGGTGAATATACGAAATCAAGTGGATCTATCCAGGTTGAAGTAATTCCTCTATAAGCCTTTATAGTAGGGTCTCGGAAAGACTTTGTACTGTTGTGACACATGAGATTCAACCGAATATTAATAAAACGTTTGTCACAATTATCATAACAACCGAGCTGAGCATAGATAGTATATTGTGAGACAGTATTTCGAGTGACTCCAGGAACCGTACACACAGTACGGTAATTAAGAACAGAAACACTTTTACCTATCACAGTACTAAATATTATTTTTAATTCATAACCTGTTATAGGTTGACAGGAACCTACGTCAGGTGGAGTCATAGGAAGTATTGTAGTACTGGTTGTTGCTAGACGTATCTCAAAAATCATCAAAATAACTACATAGCAAGTACTAGTTCGCATTTTATTTACTATAAGTCTACAGCACGCCAGGTAAAATTTTTGGCATTGGTCGTCACTAGGCAATGTGTGTGTAGCTAGGTAGCGCGCGCCCCCGAGCCAAAAGGTTGTGTGCATATGCAACATCGAAGAAAGATCAAAGGCAGCTCCTCTCTTTAGTTAAACATCTGAGAACTGATGGACCACAACCCATTGTTCTAACTTTCGATGTTGACGGGTTCCGAGTAACGAAGAGTTAACAAGTGTGTAAAATTACAACTTTTTGGGAGAGAAAGGGGTAGTGTACGTTCAGATGATGTTTCTAAGCAACGAATTATTGTATCTGGATCGATCCAGGGCCGGGTGTGTGTACGTACGTGTGTGGTGGTTGGATAAACCTACAAGCGCGTTCTAATTTACGTTCTTACGGTGGCCGAGAAAGGCCATCCGTTTCCACTTACATTAATTTCCATTCATCATCATTTCTATTTCCACTTACATTCATTTCTATTTCGTTTATTTTCAATAACCATTATTTCTATTTCCATTTACATTCATTTCTATTTACATTCATTTCTATTTACATTCATTTCTATTTACATTCATTTCTATTTACATTCATTTCTATTTACATTCATTTCCAGTACAGCATTTCCATGATCCGTTATATTCATTTCCATTTATTTCTATAACAATCGTATGATCATCAGATGTGAGCATGCGCAATGTGTGCAATACTGTTTGGCCACGTGTGTGCTTGACTACACCAGGCAGGCCAGGCAGGCCGCACGATTGTTCTGTGTCCTCATTGGGGAGCAGGTTCTGCTGCTTGGGCTAAGCCCATATCAAAATGTGTCAATTAACAATGTATTACCAAACATGGACAATTTGAGTGCTGACATTAAAGCATTTGCATTGCTTCAAAAGACCAAAGATTGAAGCTATTTTAAAGTTGTTGTTGGAAGTAGGAAGACATTATAAGTAGCCATTGCTAGTTAACACACTTTTGCACCTCATCACATCAAATAAATTTTTGTCCAAACAATATTTTTCAGTAAGGTAACTCTCATAATAATATTATAATGTATGTAGTTCAACTGTTGTTGTAAGAGTTACATAGAGATCTAATGCTTCTTGCACTGTGTTGGGTAAAAGTGGTTATCCCGCATTATATTCATGCACATGATCAAGAACTCTAAACTTCCAGGGGGTCAGGTTGTACTGCATATTCATATGCTGTATTCAAGTCCCTAGCATCCAAAGGACAAAGATAATCTTATGTACCTATAATGTTAATTTCAATCTTGTAATTATTTAAATGTACCAAGGATCTGTGGCATGAAGTATAGCACATTGGGGTACCCTGAGGGAGTCTCTGAGTTTCTTGTCAGTCTTATAAGATTCTGCTGCAATTCTGCACAGGTCATCTTGTATTAAATGCATAAAACATAAGCAGTCCCTAATAGACATTAAAATTTATGCCTTAGATTGCCTTGAACTTATTGTGTAAGAACATATGTATGAACAAAATTTTTACTGTTGTAGAGGCCAAATAATTCCATTCTCTATCAAAAATTAAATATAGTTAGCAACTGCATAATAATTATGCCTGTTAGATATAGCTATGTGTGTGCAACTGTATATATAGCTCCTGCTCACCTTGAAGAAAGTACACCACCACTGAGTACACTGCCTTTTGAAGTGACTCAACCAAACTTCTTACAGAATAGATGACTACTTCTACATGCATGCCAGATTCATTTTACCTGATTAGTAATAGATTTTCCATATCAAAAACAGCAAAGTAATCACCATCATTATGATGTAAGGAATGGTTGAAGAAATGCCAAATTAGTATTTTCTGTTCCACAGTCTGATCAAAGTAATCTTGGGGTACCTACAATAATTACTGTTTTACTAATGAAAATTATTAGCTACCTCCTAGTCTCTCAACACACTTCAAGTAGTGGAAAGCAATGACTCTTGGATATTATTAGTTAGCCCTACATTCAACCACAATAAGCACCTGGAATAACTGCATGCATGCGTAGATACATTGGATTAAGCATTGCTCTATGTTAATAGCAACACACCCATCAATGCATCCATGAACTGCAAATATCTTATCCATGCCATCTGTATGCCAAACATAATTAGGTCCATAATAGAGATAAATATTGTATAGAAGTATGATCTATACAACATGTCAGGTTATAATACTTTGTTGTGATAGGTTCTTCTTCTTAAATGTTTCTGTCTCTTACCATTGGAGTCATCAGGAGCATTGTTAGCCAGTGATTACATCCCTTAATGGAGGATGTATAAAGAGTTGTACCATGACTTTTTACTTAGTTACACACATGCAGTGTATATGAAAATCATACTTATTTTGAAGATGCTTCCACATACTTCGGTACCCTAAAAGTGGACCACTGCCTTTCAGTTCTTCCTAAAAAAGTAACAGTAATGATTGTAGCAGCATGCAATAGTATAATAGCTAAAGTGAAGGAACCACTCCCTATTCTATACAATTTAAGAACTCTTTTACATTGCTAGAAGTGGTTTCAGATATAGAAATTCAATAATATTATGAACTGACTTCAAATTAAAGCTATAGTCCATGGCCATGTAGCTTATCACAGAACTGACCAGCTTCTCTACTGAAGTAGTGTGTTCTAATTGGCTAGCCATCTCAATGCAAGACCACCTTGAAATATTGGCATCTATCCCACAACCTAGATCAACATCTCACTCTTATTAACTGTTCTGCTTCTATGATGTGTTCTCTCCTAACAGTGTAGCACTTCCTTAGCTTCAGACATAGCTAATATTCTCTTAGAGAAATAGAAATGCCATGCACAAAGTGCAAAAAGCACACTATCAAACTGTAATCGTATCCACAATGTAAATACAGTTTGATTAGATCTTCCCTCCTGTCTGAATACATAGAAATAGAATAAGAAGACTTAGCCTGGCTAGCAACTTACCCATCTTCTAGGGTCTGATTAGGTCTTTCAATCACCACAGCTGGCTATCTAGCTTACAATTAAGATCTACCCAAATCACGATCAAGGTTAGACTGTCACATGATAGTAGCTAATGGTAAATAACTGAACATAGAAATACATTTTATGAAAGCAGAAATGCTAAAATAGAAGTGAGGGTAAGTGGAAATAGAAATGATGATGAATGGAAATTAATGTAAGTGGAAACGGATGGCCCTTCTCGGCCACCGTATGTTCTTCATTAATTTCTCACTCGCTCATTTCGCTCTACAATCACAATGGCAGGTGCACTAGCTGAGCTGGTCCGGCAGCTTCCTGCGGGTTCTGCATGCATTTTTTACATAATAGTAATAATAATTATAATAATAATCAAAATTCATCTCAATTTCAGTAATATTTATTTTGGACCTGAACGTTGGTATTGAAGTTAAATGAAAGATACCCTCACTCCAATCATCCAGAGTCAGATCAAGGGGGGGAGGGCAAAAGAGGCAATTGGGCTTTTTCCAACACAATTTACTGCAGTAATCATTATTTTGTACTTAATCTGGTAATAGAGGGGGTGCGTTTACGTCATCAAATCTTAGCAACAGTTGCTAACCGCCATGTTGAGAGGCACGCATAGCAAATCAGCTGTTAACCGATTAACGGCGGTAGACGCCAATTGGCGTCACGCGCTTGCGTGCTCCGAAGAGCGGTAGACGCCAATTGGCGTCAAATAATAAGCAGCTACTTTTCCTGTTAGCTGCAGCTAGCGGAAGCTCTCCAGCAAAGGATCTTTTATTGTGGTTACGTAGCAGAAAGTTTATTTAGCGCTAAAATTATTTTAGTTGTAGTTTACATAACAAAATTTAGAGTAATACAGGCTAATAATTATGGTTCATGTAACAACAATAATACTTTATATAATATGATTTTAGCTATAGAAATTTTTCTTTGGATGAGGTATTGTCCCTGATGGAGCATGAGGAGGATTTGGAAATAGATGACCCTCATGAAGTGATCTTGGGAGGCAGTGACAAGGAGTTTGACAGACATATGGAAGATATAGAGAACCTAGAAAACTGTACAGTTATATGTATCAATGTATTACTATCTCTTGTCATGTAGATATGGATCATGAGACATGCAACTCTGGTTATAAGTCAACTAGAAGATAGAAGATCTCCCTTAGTATCACCCATTGATGACATTGAAACTGGTACTGTTATGTTCAATATGCTAGCTATTCTAATATCACCCTTAAGCACTTCCAGGAGCTACTTACCACTCAACTGATTGGGGAGTACTGTAGTGTAGGCCTACATTTCCCAGCAAAGAAGCAGAGCACCAACTCTGAAAGGAAGAGAGGGACATGTAGCTTTTGTTGGGAAAGGAACCATTGCAACGACACCCAGTGGTTCTGCAATGAATGTGGAGTATGGCTATGCCACCCAGGCACTTTAAATGACTGCTTCCTCCTGTGGCATAAAAGAAGAGTTTAAGGTTTCAACCTGGATCATTTTGTATTTCACTGACATGTGCCTAGACATCTAGGCTTACACCTGACATGTACAACTCACTTTATAATTTTTAAAGCTTTTTATATATATGCCTCTTTTAAAACCAGCTTTTCTAAAAGCTACCACAAAACACCTAAAACCAGCATTCATAAAGGCCACCACAACTGCAAGAGTGTATTGTCATGGAAGGCAAAAGAATGGTACCAGAGTTTCACCATTGAACATACACACACACACACACTGGACATTCAAGCTCTCTCTTTCATATTCATTTGTGTCTAGCTAATATTATTATATAACTACTCTAAGGTAGCTAATAACTACTCTAGCTAAGGTAGCTAGCTAATCAGATAACTTACACCACGTGTAACCAGCTAGCTTGGCAGTCTGGTAGGATTCACACCTTGTGAGTTTTCTTTCTCTACGAAGGTTGTTACGGTACCTCCTAGTCCTCCAGGCCTATTAAAACACCCCAACAGATGTGGAGAAGTTGTTAGAAGAGCCAACAGTCTGAACTACTATGGAGCGGTGTTAATTTTTTCAACACTAATTTTGTTCACGCTATTATCTAAGCGGGAACTTGCCTTCTAGCCCCAGTTGTTTTTTTATCGGGTAGCCTAGAGCATCTTCATTCAATGAACTGTAGACAGCTAGAGGCAATCTTGCTCAGATCTCCCACTACAAACCTTTCTGGACGATGACTAAACAGAGAACTGGATCACAAGACGTCAGGTGCTAATTAATTCCGTGTCACGCGTACGCGCATTAAAATTTAATTTAGCAGTTAATCGGTTAATCGTGGTTGGGCTTAGTTGCTTACGGGTGATGTGGCGCCCGATATCTGAGCACTTCATTGGTATTTCTGGTGAAACTAAGGATAGGTACACTGCTAAGGTCTCTGCAGTTGGCCTGAAGAATGACCCATATGCAATTCCAAATGAGTTGTGGGTGGATGAGCCAGATAAAGTTCCAAATGTTTCATGGAGCGATGTTTATTTACACGATTGCAACTCCTAGTGAGTACACCAAGGAGGAGATTAAGGTAAGCCTATAATAATCTATCATGCTAAGCTGCATGCATAGTGCTATTCATCATGCAGAGTTGGAAGGGAATGTCAGGTGGGGATAGTTTTGTAAACTGGTTGGTTGCACAGTCTCAGAGCACGTTGCTTTAAACATCCTGATGGTGATAGCTGGCTTGTGATGGGAAAGGTATAATTATGTCTATTAAATTTTAATTGTTTACATAAACTACAACAATGAAGGTGAAACACTCCCTGAGGATGAGCGAAACTCCACTGGTTCCATGGGTTGTATGTCAAGGAATTGATTTACTTATTTAGAGGAATTGTTCTCATATTGTATAATAGTTTGGTTATAATGTGTTATATTTTAGTAGAGACATGACAGATCAAGCATAATAATGAACCTCACCAAATTGTCTGTATACGTGCTCTTAAATCAGATGGCTGCTCAATGAATACTTCAGTGCAATCTATAATCGCACAGCAAGATTTGAAAAAAGTGCCTAAAACTGGAAGGTAATGTCTTCCGTAATGTTTCTCTGTCTGGGCATTTTGGGTAAAGATAGAGATATGAGAGTCATTAAAGCACTAAAAATAGTCCAGTTTGGTAAACCTTTTATCATTGTCCTTGAAACATTCAGGTGTTATAATAGCTACTTTTGTCATTTTAAAGTTCAATCATTTCCGACCTTAAAGAAGAATTATCTTAAAATCTTCCAGAGATTTTGAAATCTCTTTCATATACTCTCCTGTTACTTCAGTCTGACAAGATTCATCGGTAAGACATGGTTGATTAGGTGCCAAAGGGAGACTAGGTGAAGGGGGAGGGAGATTGGGGAGGGAGATTGGGGAGGGGGAGGGGCACTAGGTGAAGGAAATAAAATGAATAGAACATACTCTTGCACCAGAACCAGGATTCCAGTAAGCTTTTCTGTTGATAACCTTTATCTATGAAGAATGGCATTCTGAGGAGAGTTCTTGTGCTGTTGCTCCATGTTGCTTAATGACCTAATTACCAGGATGGACCTGACACCCAGCTACTGTAGGCTAGTTACAGTTGTAATGATTATAGCAACCATTATATTTAATCTTGCACTCTCTACCACCTCTCTTTCTAGCTGTATTCATCACTTACCTTAGGTATTAAGAAAAAAGAGAAGGCCTTGTCTTTGCCCTGTCTGTTGGAGCACCCTACATTTTATTTGTATGTACAACCATAATTATAGCAACGCATTTGCCTCTCAAGATGGCCGATGTGCATTACGTCACACATTAACGACGTCAAACGCACCCCCTCTATACAGAGTCAGACTCCAATTTAATGTATTTTCCTTGAGTAAGTTTTAAGTTTTCCTTCTTTACACTCTTTACTTAGATGTGTATGACTCACCTTAGAATCTGACACATCCAATCAATGATAAGGAATAGTTATTATTCATACAGCACTGACAATCATCAAGAGAAAATACCAGGTAATGGTTCAGAATCTTCTTCTCTACACCATGCTCATCTTATAAAGACACTTCATTATTGAAGTTTCTGACTCAGAGGATTCATAGGTAGAAGACTCTCTTGTAGCCAAAAAACTTCCTTTGAGCCACTTAAAATTTTTAAAAAGTACATGTAGCTATAGCTGACCATGCATTTTGTGGTTAGTACTTCAGACTATACACACTACTGTATGAAAAATGGAGTGCACTAGCACCCGGTGCCCCCCTGCTTCCTACTCTCCTCACTTTACAGCAAGACTAATTACTATAGAGGCAGTAATAGTACATAGTACAGTGTACTCATGAATAGTAGCTAACATGATACCACTATAATTATAATTATAATAACAATAATAATAATTATTATTATTATTAGTAGTAGTGTGTGTGTGTGTCTCATTTTTCAGGGCTGCTTTGTATGACTTGATTTGTTAGAGATCCTTTCTTGTGGTTTGTATGACTTGATTTTAATTATGGCTTCTATCAATTCCTGCTGTGTTTAAAAACTAGAAAGAAAAATTGTAAATAGTATAAAATCAAAGTCATAGACGGTACACATGCCAGTCTGAAGGCATATCTTACCATTACCACATTCTATTAGGTACACAGTCATACTGTTATATAGCTAATGGCCTATTAAATTTTATTGTGAAGATCAAAGGAAGTTACTACATTATTGATTAATAACTATACAAGTGTATCATGCAAGAATACTATGAAGAGTGGAAGTCTGAGCTGAAAATCCAGCCTTCTCTACCATAGGCAGGAAAAAGACTTCAAGTTTGTAACTTTAGTCATATAACTGTGTAGCTAGCTCCTAGTTAGCCTTAGTGGTGATAGATTCCACACAATCAGGGTCTAGAAAAAGCCAAACTTTAAAAGTGGTTGAGTAGGACAGATAATTTTGTATTGTGTTATGGGTGGGGTCTGGTCATTAATGCTAACATACTCTCTCAGAATGTCTCTTTTGTGATAATGTGGTTGGCTTTTATTTATGTAGATAATATAACACTAGCAAGTACCCACCCCACAGTGGTGCTTGGTGGGGCTTTTTTTTTTCACCACATATACTTTAAGTTTGCATTCTCAGTTAATGATATTCTTGTTTCTGGTGATTTCCCTTCATAATCTAGCCATCGGGAGGTGATTATTATGTTATTATTATGAAGGGATACTCTGCTTTGGCAGTACACTGGAATATTCTGTGTAGTTTAGCAAAGTCATCTTCATCTAGAAAACTATCTAGGTTCTGAAGTAGCAGCTAGCAAGCAGCTATCAGCTAAAACAAAGCTAAACACAAAACTATCAGCACTAATTTGCAACTGCATACAGCTGCTGGTAGAGTCAAAAACAGTCTTAAAAATACAATAATGTGAATAATGATAACTTTTAAGTGGTGTCAATTTCCAATTCAGAGGTTGACCAGAAACAGGAATGTCATTAACACTGGCCTTTTATAGATATCTATGTCATGGAACACATTTTTCTAAACCTCTAGGCTCTATACAAATACTATTAGCTTTCTTCTTGTAGTCTTAAACTAATCTACGTTAGATATAGCATTTGAACTTCCATGATGACAGTAAAACCATCCAGGATCCAGGACAAAGTCAAAAAAAAAAATCCAGGACTACCTGGACACTGGAGCCTATGAGAGCTAAGTTACATTTTAACAATGGTGCCAGGTAGGCATGAGCTTATGTTTAACCATAAGCTTTGCTTTGAATAATGTGTACCATATCACGCTCTTTATCTTATACTCACATCATGATTCCCTATTCTGCATTACAAATAATTATTAGATACCTTAATGTAGAATTGTGCCACTAATAGAAATGATATCTGTATAATGATGACAGCAACTAGTACACAAATGACAGTAAAGATTTCAAGTAATCCAGGTATGCTCCAAAATTCTATATAAACTGTAAGGATTATGAAAATTAAAGCAAACTGATGAATTATGATAACCATCTTAAACATCTTACTGAAGAAGTGAAATTCTGCTTGCTAACTAGCCATTAAAATTATAGGACCTTATAATGGCATTCAATTAAATATGCTTAAGATGAAGCAAAGTCACCTAAAAAAGCTATTACTCTACTACTATTGGTGTTTACAATTCACTTACAAAATATTGTCTTTTCTGTGCTTTTTCCAACACAATTTACTGCAGTAATTGTTATTTTGTACTTAGTCTGGTAATATAGATTCAGACTCCAATTTGAAGATTTAATGTTTGAAATGACTTCAGTTCCTAGTGTAGATTGGATGTATAAGATGAAGTAATCTATGACACCAGCATCATCACTACTTTGTGGCTGTATCCAATCCAAGGTGATGTGGATATTTGAAAAATACAAGTACTTGCTTAAAACTTGGAAGTTAAGAGGTGCACTTGGAACTAGAATGATTGAGATATATACTAACATAATATTATATGCAACTAATTAAATATATTATTATATAAACCTGAATATAATTTTGATACAAAATCCCACTGTCCGTACTCATTACCAGTCTAGAAAACTGATGAAAGAATAAGTTCATTCACAAACCACTTGTCATTTGGAAGTTGGACAAGGGGGTATTATTTTCCATACTTTGTTCTTGGGTATAATTACATACCAATAAACCATCCTTTTATGAGTAATCATCTGGTACTTGTAATTGAATGTGTAGAAAACCAAGTGACTAATGAATGCAAATTAATGCATTTAGTTTTTGCTACCAACTAAAAATATCAATACAACTGGATGGGGTAGAGGTTGCTTAGATAAAATCATGATCAACAAGTACATCACTATATATGCTGTATAGAACAATAACATATCATCTATTCCTTATTTATACACACCTGCTGCTCTGAAAAGCACAGTCCTTTCAGCAGTAGAAATATCTGCTATAAGGCATTCCAAATGTATCTCTTTTATACCAACTATATTATTTCTTATCACAAGGAGTGATTCTATGTATTCTTCATTGATGTAATGTGTTAGAACAGAAGTAATACCCATGCCCAAGTCATCTATGACAGACTGATCAGAAGTGCTATTATACTGGATCATCATGGGCTGAACTTCTGGTGAAGTGATCTTCCATATCAGATGTATTTCTTCATGGTTTGACCATATCTCACATTTGTATGATATGACATCACTTGGACAGTCAATAATTTCCCCTCTATGTTCCTCATACAAATCTGCAGTTCCTGTTGGTGGAGGGAATTGTAAAACTATAATTATAATGAATACAGGGGCAGATGTAGGATTTCTGAAAGGGGAAATTCTGAGGTTTTTGCTACATGGATTCCTCTATAGCAGTAAAATTATTAAATCATTAACTTAGAGTTAAAAGTTGAAGTCACCAATATTAAGGGAGGTGGAAGGTGAGGTATACATGGATTGTGATAATCCTCTAAGAGATGTTCCTCTCATTATAGATGGAATGGCTATAATAATTAGCTACTTCTTGATAGTTTTAAAAATAATACTGTAGGTAGATATTCCAGGACTTGATGAAGGAAAGGCTCAAGGAGAGATAGACATCTGAAGTGACAATTGAGATTAGCTTCTGTGTAATTGAATTTCTTATACACAATATCCTGTTGAGTGGGATGGGTGTCTAGTTAGATGAACTTCTAGTAAGATAAGTGCAAGCAAGTATTATTAATGGTGAATTTCCTCCCCTCCCTGTGCCTATTTCACTCAACAGAATATGTATGCTCATTTTATGTAATACTTGTCCCACTCTACAGGACATGTAGAAATAGGAAGGGTTGCGAATTACAAGTCAATCCCAACTGTTCACTCATTACAAGTGTCCACTCCCTATGTATTTTCATTCACTGACTTTTCTATTCATTTTCTTTTATTACACCATACTATCACACCCATAGCTATGGCTATTAATTGTGCTCATTTCTAAGTGCATGCAAATGCACTTAGAAATGTGAATTATTATGTAAATGTTTGGCTGTTATATAAACATTGTACTACATAGACATTGCTCTTTATGATTGAATGCTGGTATAATCCTCATCAACTTATTTTATTAAGAACATCAGCAACCTTGAGTATTAGTTACCCGTGCGCGCATGCGCAGCAAGGGGTAAAAGTTGTCGGTATGTGTTGACGAAAGAAAAATCTGAACAGTACTTTTGCGGCCAACTTACACTGTAAATTATTGACAGATGATCTTCCGTACAGTTTGCATGTCACTCGACCGGTTGTACAGCTCAGAGGCTCTTTTAAAGCGAACGGCAACAGCAGCGAGGACCGCGCCCATCCATCATTATTATTAAAATTAATTACGGTCAGATCAGCTGATGCTTCAATCATGATTCATTTTGATCCATATTGAAACAAAAATAATTCTGTCATAGCTACTGGTGCTTTGGACACGTTTAGTAACTATCATTGGCTCATTGATTGTGGTTTATAGTCGCTACCTCTAGTCTAGCACCCAGTTCATATGTTCCTTTGAACGCTTGTTAATAATGAAACTGAGAAGTAGGATGTTGATGTAAAGGAGGGAGGAACATTAAGTAAGATCATGCCAAAGATACTACCATGGTGCACCATATTACAGAGCCTCCAACTTGAAGTGAATAACTTCAGTACAAAAATTGCTCACTTTCCGTATTTTTGTAGCAAATTCCGTAGAGCTAGCTAGTTTAATGACCTGCATCATTCTTAATTATTATTATTGTTATAAGACACACACCTAGTGTAGTATCTTGTGATTAATAATGAGACTAGACTGTGAGCTAGAATTGAGAGTCTTAGCTATCATAGTGCTTGACAGGAGACACTGGAACAAGATATAGTTATATAAAACTTAATAACAATGCATCAGTAAACAAATATCATGAATTAACTGACAATAAATATACTTACCTGTTTTGACTGTTTAGACAACTCTTTAAGCCTCTGGACAATGTTATTTCACAGCTGTTCTGTTAGCTAGCTATACTTCCGTATAAATTGAATCAATTTCCGTAGTCCGTATTTATAGGTGTAAATCCGTAAAAATACGGATAAATCCGTGTGGTTGGAGGCTCTGTAATATTATGATGAATACTTGTCACTGTCAGTTATAATGCAGAAAAAAACCTTCTTAATGTGATGTCCCTAGTTTTCATGACACAGTAAAGCTAAGCTAAGCACTATTAATGTGTAATAAATAGATAGCTAAAAAGTGCTAGATCATCTGCAACAATACCAGCCAATTTAGTATCATTTTCAAATCACTGAACTGGGTTTTAAATGACTAACCATGACTTCTATTCATGCATAATAGATGCATGGTTGTAAATCCTTACTTTATGGCTACTTCTAACAAGTTCTCTTCACAGCAGTCTTATTTTTAGAAATAATGATACACAGACCTGCTGCAGTGAATGTGTGATCCTCTGGTAAAAAAAGTATTATTTTAGCCATTATTAAGTTCTCCTGTAAAAGGAAGGAAGGATAAAAGGTAGAATCAGCAAAATGGCAATTCTTCATGTGGCTCCTATAGTTATTAATTTTGTAGTGGTGATGCATTCTGCGTAGTTGGGTCAAACCATCATGTGGTATTTATTATTAGTATCTATAAAGTAAGCATCCAGTTGCCCACAATGCTATTACGGACATTTACACTATAATGCCTAGTTATTCTCCATAATAGTAGCATACTACTGCTTACTATCAATGGACAGTTAATGGCAGGCTTGGACTGAATACTGCAAAGTTTCCGGGTCTGCCTATACCAAAAAATACCACAGAACAAATATTTCATTACAGAACATTGAATGACAAATGTATACAACAGCTGACAATGTGGAAATTGAGGCTTATTGTGTTATGGGTGGGGTATGGTCATCCCACATAGAGAATGCCTGATAACAGCAAGAGTACACTTTAGTTCATACCCGTAACTAGTATGCATGCGTGTTCCATTGGGTCTGGATACCACTCAGCATCATCAGTACATACAGAAATAACTGGATTAGAAGGTTTATATCCATCCTTACACCTGAATGTAAAATTTGAGCTTCCAATTGGAACCAGGGGCACATTTTCCATGAAACCATGTAGAGGGTGAGTAGGAGCTTCACACAGAGCTATTATAGAAACAATAGTCATAGTTGTCATTCCAGCATGCGTGATTGTAGAAATGTACACAGAATCAATAAATAGAATATGAGTAAACTGTTCAAGTAGTGGATATAATTATATAATTCACTCAGGTAACTATTATTATGGCTGACCTAATAACTATAATATATACAGTCCACATTCATCTCTTCATAATAATAAAGGTGATCAAACACTTAATTTTTGTGTCTCTTTCTCTATACCAAAAAGAACATGACTTGTATGATCTATTACATAATGGCACTCTGTCTAACACTAAGAAAGGCCAGATATTTTTGATACTATATTACATGCAAAACAATCAATTACCATAATATATATCTGATATTGTAGCCGGTTCACTAACTCCTACACAATTCACTGCAAAAATTTGAACACTATATCTGATATTGTAGGATAGAGACATTGAATACGAAGAAGAAATGGTCCTATTAGTAATCGGAACTATTGATTTAGGAATGACATTGAAACCATATGTCTCCACTATTTTTTGTGTACCAGTTCCATTTGGTGGACCCCATTCAAGGGTGACTGTATTAAAGTATGACTTTGTTGAATGGTGCACATCAGTGATTTGGAAGTCAGTTGGTATAAGGGGAGCTGCAAAATGCAAGGGAGTATTATTTTTAAATGACAAAAAAATTAACTATTCAAACATTCCACACCCCAACCCTTATCCCATCCCCACATTTGCCTTGCTTCAGCTCAGCAATCAATCTATGTCTAAGATAATAGATTATCTTTTCTTATATGCTGTCTTTTCAACTTCAGTTTAGCATGACCCTGGATCCTCTTCATTAAATCAAAGTTTCACCATTAATTGCAAAAGCCATGTTAAACTGTATGGTGGTAGCTAGTTTACTGCTTAGGGAAAACACTTAAGTGACAAAAAACCCTGATGTTATATAGCTGCATGCTTATAATTATTTCACTAGTGCTACTCCTAGTACAGTACAGAATGCCTTATTATTCATGGCCATAGGAAGGGTGTGGCAATGGCCCTACCACTTTTAATTATCCCTACTTTCAAGGTTGTAAAATCATCTCTGTTTTTTTATTAAAAAAATTAATGATGTTATACGTTATAGATGTAACTCTAGGACAGGGCCCCCACCACTCAAAATTTGCTCCTATGGTCATGTTATTATTATTATTATTATTATTATTACCACCACCACTACTACTACTACTATAATTATATTATCTTGGTACAGAATATACCTAAAGGAATTTCAGAATCCATGTATGTCCTTTCTTTCTTGTTCACAGTCTTACATACTAACAAAACTGTTCTCAGATTAATGCCAGGTAATTGTGTAAACGTTATAGTAGACTCCATATATACATTTGTTGAAATATCAAGAGTAATACTAATGTTCATAGGTAGCTGGGTCTTACTAGGAGGGATAGATGTTTTATTATATAGTACAGACCGAGTCAATTGACCTAGACTTAGTGATGTGATTTCCCATGTAAGGAACATGTTTGGGTCAGTCGAATTAACAAAACACTTGTATGATATGGTGTCCCATGGACAAGATAGTTTACTACTTGAGTTTTTCCTTTCATGAACTTCTAATTTTATAGACGTGCAAGTGAGTTTCCTAAGTGCAGGTTTCCATTCAAAATCATAGATCGTTTTGCCTCTTCTACAATCTGATTTTCTTATAGTTGAGGGGCTGAACCCATCCTCACACCTGTAGTTCACGCTCTGAAGCTCCTCCGTGCTATGATATGGTAAGATCTTGACATAGAAGGGTGCAATGGGATCACCACAATCTCCTATTAGTAAAAAATTAGTATTTATCTGTGACACAAAGATTTATCATTAATAGCTATAATAATGATAATCAAAGTGAAAAGTGAGAACAAGTTTTCATAATGAGATTTATACATATGAAGATTATATTGAAAGTTCGACAATTTCAATGTTGATATAATTAATTTTGTATAGATGTGCAATGTAGTATTCTTCACTGTGGTATTTATATATGTAATAGGATGGCTGGCGGTGGTATTTTGGGATTAATAGCGTGAGCTGCGCAGGAGTTAAACATTTTTTTTTCAAAAAATGTAATGAGAACATGACACCCTTATAGCTAAGATCAGTGGTTTAAATCATAGCACTTTAGAGTTGAACGCTTAAAAATGCATCAAGTGTAGAAATTTTAAAACTGTTTTAGTGCTAGGGCTAGGGTTAGGTGAAAATCCAAATTATTATTGATCAAATCTAAAGTAAATATTGAAGGGTCCAAAATTCAAGACTTTGGCAGCACTGGGAATCCCGAATGTGATAGCTAAGCTAGCAAGCTAGCAAGCTAATGTACAAAGATTTCCAAAGACATTAAAAAAATACAAATACTTGTGTAAAATCTGAGTTTTTGGCAGCCCTGTATTGGCAAGAGAAACTCCATTAACTGTCCATCCTCCTTTTTTTAGTACTATTTTTGTGTATTTATTCCAATATACTTTTAAGCATACAGAGTGATCCACTAAGTGATAAAGCTTTTTGTATTATTATGTTGGACTTATGTTGCTTGAAGGTTGTGGATTTTATCATACATAATACCATTCTGATAACAAAGTATAACAAAATAACTAGCTAATAGCTAATTCAGGGGAGTAGGAATCAAAGGGGAGGGGGGGCATGGGGGCCTGACCAACCCAATCTTGAATGTTGGGGGGGGGGGGGGGGGGGGGGAGAGAGGGGGTGGCACTACTATACTTACAGGCTATGCACTCAGACAATGAACTTAGACTTGAGATATACATTCAATTTCATCACCTTTGCAAAGCTAAACCTAGAGCACAAAATATAGAAGTAGACTAATCACTGGAGTAGGAACTATGCAAACCAGAGAGGCCAGTGTCCTTTCCCACCCCCAATATTTTTGTTGGGGGGCCTGGCCCTTCTAAAAAAATGAGTACTCAGAATAATATACTAACAGATCTAGACCAGTGCCAGTGAGAGTTTTACTTGCTAGTGAACATGCTGCACTATGCATTACTGCTCTATATATTATAGTATTGCAGGGCACATTATCCTGTTGAAAGATCCAATTCCCAGGTAGTGACAATAGATTGACACTAGGAATCATATAGTTCTCAAGCAAATCAATGGAAGCATCCTCCTTAAGCCTCACTTCAACATTTCAAAAAACTCACCCCAGTAAAGTGTATACATCCCCATACCATTATCCTGACCCTTTTCATAACAGAGAGATCATTAAACTTTTCATCAGCCATTCTTCTAACATACACATGCCCATCACTTCTATGAAATGTGAACCTTGCTTGATACATCACTAAATAACACTTTTGACCAGTTTTCAAAGTCCAATATCAGTGAATCTTTGCAAAATTTAACTGTGTACCAAAAAGCTCAGCCTCCTCTGGATTGTAGAATTAGATATTTCATACTCTTCTTTTACTTCACTCTTGATTCCAGGAATTATTTTGAATTGATTTGATTTGCTTTTCCTAACTATCAGTCTGTCTTCATGGTAAATTGTTTTTCTTTTCCCTCTAAGAATATTTTATCTACCACTGAACCTAACAAAACTTAACTTTGCACACACCTTGTTGGCTACAATCAATTCTAACAGCAATATTGTGTCCCTGAGTATGACCTTCTTCAGACAATTAATGACAATTTTTCATCCTGCTTCTATGTTAATTAAGTTTAATGTGGTGGTATACTGTTTTTATAAAAAAAAATCATTGAAAATCAGCTAAGTATACTTGCATCACATCAAAAATACTAAAATGTAATATTTTCCCTACTCTATCTCCTGAACTAAATGAAAATGGGAGTGGAATGACTCCTGATAAGTTACACCAAGAGAGGTAGAAAGACTTCGTAGATGGTTGGAAACCAAATTTAAAAAGTTCAGCAGCAGCTCAAGTGATCATGAATGGCCATTTAGCACTTTAACCAGAAGTTATTTGTGGGGATGGATGGATATTAGCATAGCTAGCTAAATAGCTGCAGTATTAATCTATTTACCTGTTCAGGACGAAGAGTTGAAGACAAATTGGTTTATTAAAAATTCAAATTTTTTACCAGCCAATTTTCTATCTGTCCACGCAATTGATGACACAAGAAGTAGCCTTATAAATAAAATCAGGTCTGTTCAATACTGCTTTCTCCAGATATTTGGATTCCAAAGAGAAGTCCAGGATTATTTGTTTTTATTCTGTGGTCATGTAGCTAATTACTACTTACTACATAGCGAGTGAATTTATATGTACTGGACTTGCTGTAAGTAAATATTGCTGTAAGGTAGTCTGTAATGGTCTATGATCTATCTAAGATCTAAGATAGGTAGTTAAGAAGTAGGAGCTATATTAAGTAGTTAGCTTGGTGCAGAGTAAGTTAATAAATTATTATACTCTAAGATATATGTTCACTATGAGCCAGGTTCATGAATTGGTCATTCTGGAGCGGAGGACGGCATTTGTCTGAAAAGCATCCAACTTAATATTAACATGGTCCAATCTGCCACAAGTATTATTATTACAAAACCACATTCAGTATGAATATCATTAAAAATACTACAGCCCAAAAAGAATAGTAGCGCAGGTATACTGCCACCTTAACATGCCCATATTACATTACCTACAAGACATGTACATGCAGTAAAAATTACACCATGTTACTGAGGTAGAAGTGAGCATCCTTCTATTACAGCCACACTAAATTAGCCTCAGAATTGATCTCAGAGCTAACTCAAAGTGTGTTTGAGGGGGGATGCCCTATTTGAACAAGTACATATGGCACTTGCTAAACTATGGTGCCTCTGGCCATGGACTGGCCCCCCTAATGTTCAACTAGTTCCTATTCCACTGGGCTATAGATTAGCACCTCACTTTTGTTATAATAATAATATATTTCACCCCTAGTACATTCACTCCCATAGACAAAAATAGTCACAACACACTCTCCAAGGTAAACAGTTCATTGTGAGTTACTTATAACAGCACTTTTACTGCAGGCTACATACTTTTTACAGTCATTGCTCATTCTTATTAGCCATAGCTTAGCCAGTGATACCCTGACAATTTCAGGTAGTAAGTTAATCTGGGGTGAAATGTAATAGTTATTGCATGATGCCTTGAGTAAAATTAACGGTCCTTGTCCTCAGGCTGTGTCCTCATACTCGGACTGTTTACAGCCATAATATCCAGCAACATGTATTAACTATTACATAGACTGCTGTTACATAAGAAAGTCAGAAAGAAAGGATTTTAGCCTTTCCCACAAGTCCAGAGTTTATCTGTGTTTCTGCATACCAACTTCTTTCTATATCTATATTATTCCAAACTATAGGTCAAAGTCTTTAACAAAAATAACGAATTAGTGTTATGTTACTCTCCACCTAAGTAAAAAAGCATACCTTTATCACGACAAATATAGCCTTTATCTTGATATAGAGGAGGTACACAATGGCTTGTACAGGTACCATTCGGTGTATACCAGGAACAACAACCAGTATGATTGTTAATTGAGGTACATAAACCCTGACCACCATGAAGTTTACATATACCTGGACATTCTGAAAATTAACAATGATTATGAAGTGGCTGGCCTATAGTTTTCTGTTCAAGAACAAAATTATATTGGATTTAGCAATGTAAATATAAAAAGAGTAAGAGTTACAGAGTTAGTAAACCTTCTGCATAGTTATTATTTGGATCTGCTAAAAAGTTGCTTTATGTTTCTCTAACAGGTGAACCCCTCTGGACTGCTTATAATTAAATTAACCACAATCCTTATAGCCCTATTAATATTTATACCTCCACAATTAGAGCGACCATAGCCTTCTCCACATATCCCACAGTCTGTACGACTAGGTGGTGGATTGAAGAGATAATATGGCCTTATATAAACTGCTGTAGCTCCTCTATATGCCTTTATAGTAGGGTACCGGAAGGACTTTGTACTGTCGTGACACATGAGATTCAACCGGACAACAAAATGAGTTTCATCATCACATCTAAAATAACAGCGGAGCTGAGTATAGATAGTATATTGTGAGACAGTACCTCGAGTGACTCCAGGAACCGTACACACAGCACGGTACTCAAGAACAGCAACTCTCCTTTCGAGCACAGTTCTAGATATCTTTTCTACGATATGTTGTGTTATAGGTTCACAGGAACCTACACCGGGTGGAGTTGTAGGACGCATTGTAGTATTACTGGTAGTTGTTAGACGTATCCCAAAAATCATTAAAATAACTACACAGGTTTGCATTTTATTTATTTACTATAAGTCTACAGCAGAACAAATGCGCCAGGTAAAATTTAAGTGTAATTGTTAGCGCTCAGATGATGTTTCTAAGCAACGTATCGCATCGTGTGGTACACCCCACACGTGTGTGTACCACGTGGTGTGTACGTACGTACACACGTACTATACGTACGTACACGTACACGTAGTACGTGTGTGCAAAGGGGTCGCGCGTGCCAGACTATCCAAAATAGAGCATCATCCATGACTTACCATCACAGTACTACAGCATCAAAAATAATATCAAGCTCTTGATTTCAACAGTTCAGTTGTCCCTTCTCTTTTGGAAACAGCTTCCTTTTCATCATTGTCAATTGCTATACAATATTGGTGTTAGGGTTAGATAACATCTTGACAATCAGAATAATGTGTATGTTACAGCAGACCAGAGAAAGAGCCAATAAGCTGGAAATGCAAGTAGTACTAGTACTAGTAGTAGTAACCTAGGTAGTGGCAAGTCTTCCATCTCTATATATCTCTGGGGACAAACGTGGGAGTGAATCTTCAACCACGAAATCATCAGGTCATTGTTTACTCTGTGGATATTACACTGTACTTATGAAATAGGAGTGAAGTTGCCAAAATTAGCTGTACCTAAATTTGATGGCAACATCTTCTACTAGCATTCTGGTAACAATCCTGCATCTCTATACATGAGAAATCCAGTCTTTCTAACTCTACTCTGAAGGACAGATCTGCTAAGGACACTATTGAAGGTTTGTCTTAGTCTGGTGACTAAGCAATTGAAAGTTGGAAAACATGCTATGATCATCCAAGATTCATCCACCAAACATGTCTGAATGATTATTGGAGCCAAACCCCTCAAGGATGGCGGAGGTTGAGAATTGCATCGACTTCATGACATCTCTGAACATGGAAGGCTATGAGGCATGAACCTCCAGGTCAATTTATCGAAATTCGTGAAATTGGATACCAATAGAGTGTTTGAATGGCAGCAGTTTAGTCACGACTCATATGATGTACTAGCTCCATTATCTGAAATTGCTGGACTTCATAAATCTGCATGCACAAGCATGTGAAGCATTTGTCTCTGATTGTAAGAAAATTAATACCATGAGATGAAGAACGCTCTTTCAGACAAAGTACTGCAAATGACAAAGCCATTACAACTTTCACTGCCAATACTTATGATCAGTCACATAAGAACTGTCATGTGTAAGAACGAGAAACAGCATGTCCACAGTTCAAATCCTATTCTCACGTGTAGAAGGTCTCCATTTTTAAGTTGCATGGTCATTGCCTGAATTGTCTCCAAGCAGGACACTTTGTAAAGCAATGTAAGGCGAACAGCAGATGTAAAAAATGTCAAAGATCACATCACACCCAACTTCATGTTGAATCCAAGAGTGATACATCTACACATTCCTCTGATGACATTATTGATGAACCAGTATCATTAATGCAGCAGTTGGCTTAATGTCCAATTCTGTACTCATGACTTGTTGTGTCTTAGCCTACTCTCCTTCAGTGAAGTCTTGATTCTGCATTGTTGGCATCTTTTGTGTCTGAACGTTTATCACAAAGTCTATGCCTTGCACATTCACATCGAAGTGCCAGGATATATGGTATTGCTGGACTTTCTTGTATTTCACCTCTTAATGCAGTTGCTAATTTCTGCATCTCACCCCCACACAATCCTATCAGGAAATTATATGTGACAGCCATCATTGTGCTGAAGATCACTTGTGTCTGCCTATTTCATTCGTTCATTTCTGGTCATGAATGGAAGCACTTGTCTGGTATTCTCTTGGCTGATCTAAGCTTTGATTCTACAAGTAAGGTGGGAGTGGACATTTTTGCTGAAGTCATATGTCAAGAATAGGGGATGGAACTACCCTCTAGCTGCTTAAGCTGTTGAGAAGTCATTCTATGTCGATGACCATTTGTCTGGTGCAGACAGCTGTTTAGCTACATCAACAACAGAAATCACTTGATCAAGGTGGTTTTCTTTTACACAAATGGAACTCAAGGTGATATCCAAGTACTGCAACATATCCCACCTGAGCTAAGAGATTGCCTTCTGATGATCAATGCCAGAAAATAATTGTACTGAAAGTGATATATATTCTGAACTACTCAAAATGTGGAGCATCTGTATAGTAATTAAGCCATTGAGGATCTGAGGTGATCCCCCTATCTATTTTCTAACCCCCCCCCCCCTTCTCCCATGCCTATACATTTGCTGAACCTCTGTGAATTTTAGCTGTTAAATTAATTTTCAGACATATCAGATGCATAGTAGCTGAAAATGATTATAATTGCTACTATTAGCTATGTGGGGCCTTTACTATCATTACCACAGAGAGCTCATATATTTTCTGTGTCAACTTGAATGTCTTCATTCCATTACAGCAAACTTTTGACTTAAATTTCTTCCATTTTCTTGCATGAAGTTTGGAGTTTTCATTCATTTCCACATAATTTACACTTCATTTTAAACAAAAGCCTCTAGTAATGCTCAACAGGTTTTCTTATCATGCAATTTATAGCTACTAATAATGCAATGCCTTATAAGTGCACTCATTACATAATTGCTTATAAAAATAATTTTGTATCACAATTTAGTGTTTGTTCCTTGTTCAGGCAGCTTCCTTCTATAGATTGCCTAGACAACATAGATTTGTCCGGAAGATCCCTCTTTTCTTTGGCCTATATAACTAATTTTCCTTTCCTTTAATCTTGAACTGTTCTTGAGGTATGAACACTAAAAAGAATAATACACCCTATAAACAGGAAGATCCAGGAAATCAGAAAGGAACAAGTGTAAGCTCAATTAATTAGGTGTTTGAAACTGAAATTATCCTTGTTGGCTTAGAAAGTCCTAAATTAGAAGGATCTTTATTCTAATTATATGCTTAATACATCTACAGGGACACCCTCAGTCTCTGTCACCACTTTAGTTAATACATTTTGAACAGTCGTAATATTTTGATTCTGCTAAGACACCCTGCCACATTTCAATTGCACTAATAAAAACATCTATCATCCTTGTTAGTTTTGAAAGTCCCAGGAAAGCAGTTGGCATGTTTTAAATACTTATTAGCTATACATGGAGAATTAATACTTATGAGCATGCATAATATCCAACATTCATTATTAATCTAGCTAGCTAGTAGCTAGGGATATTTTTCTTTTGAGAATAATTATTAGGTCCTCTTTAGATGATTAACCTATATATAAAGATTTCAAAATGGTAATGGCATGATGCACTTCATTATGAAGGAGAGTAGCCAACAGTCATTGTATGAGATAGATGCAGAAAACTGCTAGACCATCGGTGGACATGAATGTGAGGAGAGAACAAATGTCAAGAAGAAGAGAGGGACAGGGAAAGAAGGGTAAGGAGAGAACAAATGGGAGAAGAAGAGAGGGACAGGGGAAGAGAAAGGGTGAGTAGAAGAGAGAGTACCATAAGGTCATTTTCAGATAGGGAGCCATCTCAGATTTGACCTTTGGTGACCTCCAGAGGTCAATTAAGAGTGGAAAACCATGACTTAAGTTTACGAGTTACCATCATATTTTTTATAGTGAATAAACATGAAATGTTTGGTATCAGAGCTGACACTTCAAAGAGCAAAATGAGACTGGAATTAGGTCTATAACACATTCCATTTCCAATTTCATACACTAATTACTCTACGTACACTGTATATGAATGGGCAATAAAAATTTTATATAGTGATAACTTTGTATATCAAAAGCGGCAAGCACATGATATTCTCCCTGACAGAAACATAGAGCAGTGCACTTAAGAGTGTAAGTCAAAATGTACGTAATTTAATGGTCAGCTATTTCCTGTCTAACAATATAATTCACACATGCTCTCGAATGATATAAATATTTAGCTAATGTATTATTATGCTCCTGATCACATGAATGTGAAATACCATTCAGCATTCTACTATTTGCAATTACATGATATTTTAAAGGAAGTTACTTGCTGAAATTAAATAAAGCCACTGTGAGAAGGGTATAATGGAAGAATCAATGTGTCTTTTTAGGCATTCCAACATCATTATGGGTAATGGTGACCATTATAAAGGTATCGGACATAATATTATTCTTCGTGCTAATAATGACAAGCACCTCACATAAGCTAAGACTACAAGATATGGCATGTAAGTAATTGCACACAGTGAAGTCCTAAGCTACCTAAATTCCCACTATCTAGCCAGTCAGTCAACCAGCAAGTATTAAAGTAGAAAAACAATTGCTTGTTATGTTAAGCATCTTCACAGGACTCTTTGAATCATGCAATGAAGTTAGTTCTTGGTCAACTTTGAAGTAACTATTGTGATACAAAAATAGTTGTGCTTGCATTTTTATGCATGTGCTTATAGATTCCTGCATATGCTTGCATTCAACATAATGCTTAATTGCATTCAACATGCTTGGCTAACAAATAATACAGCCTTGTAAAGGTGGAAGTTGAAATATGAAAAATTGAAATACTCATATCTTTGGAATGGAATGTGTTACAGACATAATTCCAGTCTCATTTTATTCCTTGAAGTGTCAGCTTTCCTATGATACTAAACTCGCTTCATTTTATTCTTTGTAAAAATGATGATAACCTGAAAAGTTGTGGTCTTCTAGAGGTCACCAAAGGTCAAATCTGAGATGCTTCCTTATCTGAAAATGACCCTTATAGTGTATACAAGCTATGTACTAAGTTTCATGCTTTTATCAAAAGCTTAAGTACAATCTACTACCAGCTACTACATGTGGCAGAGTCTATAGCTATATATACCTGGGGCCTATTACAAGGGTTTGGCATTGAGATTCCCCAGTGAACCTCTCAATTGCTGTCACAATGGGAATGTCAGCCTGCCACCACTTGGTGACTACCATTCACAACTGAAGGACCTTTTCACTGGTAGCAATACTGCAGAGTCTAGCAACTTCCAGGACAACATCAGGCAGTACAACAATGCCTTCTCCTATGCTTCATTTAAATTGATTTGTCCTTTGGGATTATTATTAGATAGTCCAAGTGCCATTGTGTGGCAGGTATTATAGTATAAATATTATTGTGCAAACTTACCCAAGTACTGACACTTTACACACCTATAATGGTTACCTTTAATTCACAATGGGTTGTTGTATTTGAGAAAGGGGATCACTATACGTAACTAACATTTTTAAAGGAGGGAAGGGAGGAGGGATGAAGGGAGAGAGGAAATTTACAAGAAATGTTAATGAAATTATTGACTAGCAGACTATTAATCTGATGCTTCAAAGTAGCTAAAAACTCAATTTTTTCTAACCAGAGTTCTATCAGTGAGAGTGGGGGAAATCCTGCATGGACACAGTATCCGATCCCCCATTTAAATTATAGAACCCTCTTGGAATGCTTTAAGAATTGAACTCCATCAATACTTACTCAAATGCTCTGCAGCTAATGCTGGTTTTAGACTAATTAAGATTCAGAACTTTCCATTTTGTTGCGTGATTGTCAACATGATTGTGCAATGTAATGCACATCACTTCTAGCAAATCAAATCCATGTACCACAGTACACCATGTCATTGGCTGTTACAAGATTATTGATACTGATGATGCCAATGTCAAGAGTTAGACTAAATTGTTATGCATGCAGCTAAGAGAGTCATCATGAAATTTTTAGTATGTTTGTTAATATTATGTGTAGTTAGTCTTTCCCTGATTATAACAGCTAATGGTACACAAACCTACTCTAACATAGGTGTAGGAATGAGATTTTGATTGGGGGGGGGTACTCATATGGAAAGGAATGGTGTGTGTCGGCAAAATTTTTGAGTGACCACACCCACTAGCCACACATTTTTAATACAATTTAATAACAACCAAAAATGCTTATTTTCACCTATAAACTTCTCAGCAATACGTACCTAGCACTAGCTAATACTGAGCAGCTGCTACATGCATCAAGAGAGACACCATAGGCCACAAATGTTGATAGCTACTAGGTATAGGGAGTCAATAAGGACTGCCTATTCATCAGCTAACTTTAAGTGGTTGCTTGAATAGGACCTTGATTTCTTCAAACAACCTGCAATCTATTTTGTCAGATTGGGGGGGCACTGGAACAATATTTGTAT